>CM048749.1:158521827-159121827 GCA_026315105.1 Locusta migratoria
ATAAAGCAAGAGAAAATTTGAACCATAAATCAAGCAATACTTCAATGTTTTTGGTAAATACTATTCATATTGCAACCTAACTAGTTCTGTGAAATTTGTGATTTTCAGTAAAGGCTGATAAGTGGCTTTCGAATCTTCTGCGACTTAATGATAAAGTTTCTTTGGGGAGAAGGAATAAGAGCTGACCCATTCTCTAATCATGTCTTGCTATGTAGATGGGTGATAACAGAAAAGGTTCAGATTCAAAAAAGAAAGTTGATAACAGATATTTTGCAAATAAATCTCACCACAATGAATAACCCCTTTCTTTTACTGATTTCCTCACCAACTCGTGCATCATTTCCATGACACTCTTTCCCCTATATCGTGAAAATACAAAATGAGATAACATTTTCTGAGCTTTCTCCTTATCCTCCATAAGTTACACTTAACGGGATCCCATAATGTGCAGCATTACTCCAAAATAGGATGCACAAGTGTAATGTAGGCAGTTCCTTTAGTAGCACTGCTGCATCTACTAAGTTTTCTGCCAATGAAATGTAGCCTTTGGTTCGACTTTCTTACAGTATTTTCTGTGTGTTCTTTTCAATTTAAGTTGTTCATAATTGTATTCCTAGGTAGCTGAATTTACTGTCTGCTGATTTGACTGATGTATAGTGTAAATGGTGTTTGACAGATTTCATACATATGATTATTTAGTGTAAATAGCCAATATTTGCACCATGCAGAGATCTTATCTAAATCATTTTGCAGTAGCTTTCAATCTTCTGGTAACTTTACTAACTGACAAATAGAAATTGGGAATCAATTTGAGATCTCTTGTTGATAGCACTCATCACTTAATGTGAGTACAGATGTGTTTCACAAGAACAATACTTTTAGAATCCAAGTTGACTATGGGTCAATGGGTCATTCACTTCCAGGAAATTCACAATGTTTGAGAAAAGTACATGTTCTAAAATCCAGCTGCAAACCAACATCAATTATATAGGCCTGTAATTTGCAGATCACTCCAATTGCCTTTCTTGAATATTAGAGTGACCTGTGCAACTTTCCAGTCTTTAGGTATCGATCTTTCACTGAGAGACCAGTTGTATATGATAGATATGTATGGGGCTATTGCATCAGTGTATTATGAAAAGAAGCTAATTGGTAAACAATTTGGACCAGAAGACTTACTTTTGTTAAGTGATTTAAGTTGCTTTAATACTCCAGGGATATCTACTTCTAAGATACGCATGCTGGCAGCTGTTCTTGATTCGAATTCTGGAGTATGTAATTCTTCCTCTTTGGTGAAGCAATTTTGGAAATCTGTGTTAAGCAAATTGGATTTTAAAGAATTGTCATCAGTAGCACCACCTTTGCTATCACATGGTGAAGATATTGTTTTTGTTTTGTTGCTAGTACACTTTACATATGGCCAAAAAATCAAGATATTCTACCAAATTACATGACAGGTTTCATTGCAGAAACTAAAATGAACTTCTCAAATTGAAGTTCAAGTTAATTCTTCAGTTTCTATGAAACGTTACCAGTCTTGGCGATTTTGTGTCTTTAAATTTGGCATATGCTTTTTTCTTTGCTTAGCAAGAGTGATATAAACAGTTTTGTGTACCACCATGCGTTAGCCCCCTCTGTTGTTAATTTGTTTGGTATAAATATCATGAAGCTGTTGATAATATTTCTTTGACTATAAGCCACATCTGATCTATAATCTCAATGTTAGTTTCGATAGACTGATAAAAGATTGCAGTACATATTGCTATACGTATCCAACAGGCAAAACGTAGCTCATAATAATTGTGTAGCAACACCCAACAGATCATGGATATTTCATCACTTAAAATTATGTATGGCATCAAGTGTACTAACAGCCCAACAAGGCATTACCCCATGTCTTGCCAGCTCTCTTTGCTTCCCCTCCCACTGTCCTCTTCCGTGTGCCCCTAAGTCTTCCTCTCTTCCTTGTTCCCTATGGATTCCATTCCAGTGCTTTTCTTCAACAGCTCCATCTGCTTTCCTCAATGTGTGTCCCACTTTCTTTCCTGTATCTGGTCTTCTATAGGTATCTGGTTTGTTATTCGCCAGAGCTCCTCAGTACTTATTTTTTCTGGCCACCAGATATTCATAATGCATAGTAGACATTTATTTATGAAGGTTTGTAACTGGAATATTTTCATCCACTCTCCAGCTTTCACTGGCATACAGAAAACAGCTTTCACATTTGTATTGAAAATATATGTTTTTGTTTTGTATGTGACATTTGATACAATTGTATGAAGGCAGCATTTGCCTTTTTAATGTGGTTCTTCACACAATTCCCAGCTCCACCATCTTCTGACACTACACTAACCAGATACAAGAATGAGTTGACGCTCTCCACTTGCTGCTCCCCTATTAACAGTGGCATTTCTGTGTTCACCAAGTTCACTCTCATTTCCTTTGTTTTTGTTATATTTATCTTGAGGCCAGCAGTCTCTGCTTTTCTTTCAACAGGTTTAGTTTAGTCTACATATCTGTCAGCCTTTGAGCTAATAAAACTATATCGCCTGCAAAATCCAAATCCTCCAGACGTTCATGGATCCTCCATTGGATTCCTCATCTGATGCCTGCAGTAACTCTTCTCATTACTCCATCTAGGACAAGCAGAAAAATTGTTGGTGATAAAATGCAACCCTGCCGAACTCAAAAAGAAATCCATGTTAAATAGCAACTGGCGAGGTGAATATTGGTTTCGAGCATACAAAACATTATTTACTTTATAAATTAAGCAGATATGAGATAGTTGAAAATGGCTTTATACAATAAAATTAGTTTAATGTAACACAGGCTAGTTCAACTTTATAAAGTCACAGCTGTGTCCTCCTTAGCTTCTTGCAAGAAGTCTCGAGAAAATGTTTTGCTCTAACAGGGACCAAGAACTGTTGGTCCTCAAAATAGAAACAGACTCCATAGGTGCAATGGACATTGATGTTTTCAACTATGTGCCATTCTTCTTCCAAACGTTGAAAACATGTTCACAGTCTGCATTACTCTTTCATGTGGTGAAAATTGAGAGCACTACTCTAGAAATTCTTTTATACTTCAGTAGTACATCGGCTCTAGAAATTCTTCGTAGACCTCTGAACTGCCTACGTAGCTCATTCACCACCTCATCTACAGTTTCATTCTCTCCCTTCTGCAACAGGAAACTTCTCCCTCAAAATGCAAACTTGTTGATGATGTAATCACAGGCAGCATGTAAAAAAGTACTTTCTCAGTGATTAAAAAAATATAAGGGATTTATCCGAATCCTGGAGATCAATAACTATGTTCTAGGCCTGGATGCCAACAACTAACTCATCATCACTTCTTTCAATTTGCAGAGCAGAGCTTGTTGACATAAAAGATTCACATGGAAGGACTGTTATCCCGCCTTTAGATTCAATTCCAATGGTGACACCCACAACACACTGTTAAAAGTACCAATCATATCAAAGAAAGAGTTATCGACTATCGTAGACTTACTTCAACTGACACAAAGAATCGATTGTACAGATGTTGTGTGATTATCAAATGTTATCATCTTAAATTTTTGTCTGCAAAGTAGTAAAATAACACCGTCCATCCCTAAAACCGTTAAATGATGCAATTTCTGTAAATTTAACACACAAACTATGAAAGTTGACAGGTATGTAAAGAGAAAGAGGGTGTCGAATAGAACATATTGAATTAATAGCAGTAAATTAGAAATTACCTGGATTGTAACTAATGTTACCAACTGCAAAATGGACAATGCAGTGAGGATAGTTTGTTACTCATCGCAAAGATGTTTGTTGAGCTGGACACAAAGAGGCACTGATATGCACCTAACTTGAAGTTTTTAGCCACAGCCTTTGTCAAAATTAGAGACACCTCTCATTCAAACAATAACATAGGCACACTTCACTGACTCTCAACCATTATCTCCGGCTACTGCATTCCAAGTCACACTTTGTGCAAAGTTGCAGCTATTTGCAAACTATCCTCATTATATTGTTAATTCCAACCTAGACTTTCCACTGTTTGGCTACAAAACTACTTAGACAAGGTACACCATCTTTATGGTGTGAAAATTGGCAACTGCCCTTAAATACAGAAAGAATTTGAGGTCATCCACAGAAATACTAAAAAAAAAAAAAAAATCGGTTAAATTTTGGTTACATAATAAATCATACAAATCTGAAGACTGTCACATTAACTAAAAACCTTGGAATTACAGTTATGAAAAACTTTAATTGGAAGACTGTACGTATAATATTGTTGAGTAGCAATTGCAATTACAATTTGTTGGCAGAACACATAGAAAATGCATCAAATCAACTTGAAAGTCTGCCTATAATTTTTTGTCCTCTGGTGAAACATTGCTACCTGTAATGATACTGGATCCTTATTAGATACAACCGAAAGATGACTTGGAAAAAAATACAAAGATAGGAAGCTCATTCTGTATTATCACATAAGCGGGAGAATGTCACAGATACTATGCTCTTACTTTTATGGCAAGGGCCCTGAAAACCCAACACTTCATCAAAAATTATTTTATTACAGATATAATACATTCATATGTAGCATCAAAACTGGTGGTTACTTTAGTTCTGACATAACGACAATAATTTTTTAATTTATAATCTGACAATGGTAAAATAGTACCTCTACTTTATGTTTTTCAAACTATAACAAAATCATAACATGGTTTTCTACGTTTCCATATGCAACATATGTCTTATATGTGACCATATATAATGTACTTTTAAATCTGTTTACATTTTTCTAACTGATTCACCATTCTATACAATGATTTGGTTTATTGCGTATTGAAATCCATTATTGTATAACTTTTGTTAGAAATTATACCTGATGGGCCAACATTTAAATTAGAGGGTGGAGCTTACAGTATATAAAAAATGACTGCACCTACATCTACAGCAGTCAACATTAAACCTTTAGGCAGCTCCAGCTGTAAACAACTGGTGGCCAACATTACAGGTATGCTTTATTCTTATTTTAATAATATAGTAATAAGAACAGTTTACAACTCACCGCAAAGACGTGGCGACGAGCTGCGACAGACACGTACAACAGGAACACACATAGAACACTTTCAGCTATCGGCCATGGCCTTCTTAAAAAAATGGAACATTCACGCAATCACACAGGCACACAACACAACACAGTCATACAACCATCACCTCTGGTTGCCGCCAGTGCCTGTGTGCCTATGTGATTGCGTGAATGTTCTATTTTCTGAAGAAGGCAATGGTCGATATCTGAAAATGTTGTATGTGTGTGTCTTTTGTATGTGTCTGATGCAGCTCGTCGCCATATCTTTGCAGTGAGTTGTAAACTGTCCTTATTACTATATTATTAATTCAACCCGGACTTTTCATTATTATATTATTCTTATTTTAAATACTCAATTTAGAAATAATTTATCCTTCTAACAACATTTTATGAATCACTAAAGTTGTGGTCCGATGATGGTCATGTAAGTCATCAAAATCGGTTACCAATGAAATAAAAGAAATTGTGATCAAGACTGTCTTGTTATTTGAATTAATAAAGGCTTTTTCAATCGGTGAGATCTGTTTAGAAGGTTTCAATTGCCAATTTTTTCTCCAAATGAGAAAATATTCTGTTGACCCTCACCTGAATAAGGAGAAATGAGAGAGAGAGAGAGAGAGAGAGAGAGAGAGAGAGAGAGAGAGAGAGAGAGAGAGAGAGAGAGAGAGATCTCAACTCAAACAGTAAGATTTAGGTATTTGTTTTTCCCATACACTATTAGAGTGGAAAATAGTCCAACTCTCTTCCAGGCATTAAGTTGTAACTGCAGAGCAGTGGTGTAGATGTAGTTGTCTCTCTAAAGTGTCACAAAGCAAATATTTGTTCAGTACTTCAAAGGGTGTATCAAGCATATGGTGAAAATCCAATACAGCATACGTATTTATCCATCCATCCAACCAAATTGACTGAATGAACAGGCATGGTGTAACAACTTCTTGAAAGTTTCATTCCTTTTAGAAGATTCTACGAAGACCTATCTTTTCCAACAATTTATTGGAAGTATATAAATGAAATAGAAAGCAAATATTATTCGGTCTTTAACCTTTTCATTCCTACATTATGAAATCAGTACTGGAAAAATTAAAATTCAATGTTTTCTGTATTAATAAAGTGCACTAAACATGAAAATGTGTGTGTTAAAATTTTTGACCAAATTATTGTTGCCATGTATTTCATGCACAACACAGACATTTGTATCGAAATATTTTATTACTTGAGAGGTTATTTTGCTGACAGCACACAATTCACTGCTGAAGTAAAATAACATGAAACACACTCATTCTCACACTCACAGACATGTACAGATGGCAACGTAACACAACCTCCAAGACGGATAGATTACTGCCTCAAAAGTGGCTGCATGCCATATCAAGCAGCAAAATGTCTTACTAGAAGCATGTTGATCATCCACAGCAATGCAACTTTAAGGACTGATACACAAAGTATGGTATAAATCAGCTTTTAATGGTTGTTGTAAAGGAACAACACTGGGAATGAAAAGGTTAACTGAATTTTCTGGTTAAGTCTGATACAAAACGGTATTAAAAAGGAGACTTTCCTGGTGGGAAGAATATGTGTAAAAATAAAGATTGTTTGACTTACCCAAAGCACAGGTTCGTTGATAGACACAAACAACACAAATGAAAACACATACAAACAAACATTCAAGCTTTCACAACCATTGGTTGGTTCATCAGGAAAAGAGGGGGGAAAAGGACAGGATGTGGGTTTTAAGGAAGTGGATGAGGTGTCTTTTGCTTTCTACAAATGTCTGCCTAGGTGTGTTTTTGTGTGTATATGTGTGGGTGTGTGTGTATTTGTTTATCTTCCTTTTTTCCCCCTAAGGTAAGTCCTTCCACTCCCTTACAACCCGCATCCTGTCCTTTCTCCCCTCTTTTCCTGGCGAAGCAACCAACGGTTGCGAAAGTTTGAATGTTTGTTTGTATGTGTTTTCATTTGTTTTATTTGTGTCTATTGGCGAGTAATCATGGTTAAATAATGATTGTGTAACATTTTATATTCTTTTACCATTAAGCTTGTTGGACGGAGTCAGATAAGTTGTTCTTTCCCATCACAAACTGTCATCAGGCATAGTAGCTTTAACTAAAAATATGTATTTGACAACTGTAGTTGTCTTAAATATCATTTTTTTAAAGATCCCATGAGCACTGAGTTGTTTTCAGTACTTGTTGTCCCCCCCCTTTCTTGTCACTACAAATATATGTATGACATTTAACAGCTAATCTAAGAACTTAATACATAAACTTGAAAGCAAAGCTGAAATTTGAATAAAATTATTATTGATGGCAAAGAAAATGAAAGTGACTGGGAACATGAAGTACTCTTCATCATATACATTTTAAGGTCAGTTGTGGAGTAACGAAATATATGTACATGTAAAATATAACTGCCAGCATTTCACACCTTCACAAACTCTAAGTAACACAAACCTTAACTTATTCCAGAGCAGCTGACTAGAATTAGTGCAGTCTGAAGGCCAAGTGGCCTCCAATACAGCTCTGTTATAAAAGCCATATGTAATAGCATTTGGCTGGATACCACTTCGTTTCATCTGAAAAAGCAGTTTCACTGCAAGGACTGGTTGGCTGTACACACCACATAGCTGCATCATCACACGATAACAAACCTGAAACAAGTATAAAAAGAAAAATAGTTCACAAATTAGTCAATTAACTAGACACTAAAGCGATAGTCTTTAGATTACAATATTGCAGAATTTAGGTGTGGTGTGTGTGTGTGTGTGTGTGTGTGTGTGTGTGTGTGTGTGTAAAATATATTAGATTACTGATGAAAATTCTTCACTGAAGTGTTAAAATATTCTTCAAAAGAGATGTAATGGCTGGCCAGTAGTTACCCCTGAGTTCTGTAGCATCAATAGTCAGTCTTCTTCTCTCTCTCTCTCTCTCTCTCTCTCTCTCTCTCTCTCTCTCTCTCTCTCTCTCTCACACACGCACACACAGCAAGAGAATACTAATGGAGACGAAAAAATAGGAGCAAGCTTCTGACTCTGTTCCTTCAATATGATAGGAAAGGAGGGAACAAAAGGGAACAGAAGAGGAGAGGTTATTCACAACCTAGGTCATGAGGTGGTGATGAGGTGATGTCTGGAAGTGAATCCTCAAATACCATCCTCATGATCTAGGTCATGAATTAGCTTTCCCTTCTGTTCCCATTCCTTTTTTCTTCCCTTCTCTCCCACCTGATGCAGGAACCCTGTTCCGAAAGCTTGTTCTTCCCTTTTTTGTCATTTTTTTCTTACCTTGTGTGACTATCGGCGGTACAGCACAAAGGCCAGCCAATCTATCTCTTTTAACATACCGTATCTTTCACTTCCAGACATCACTCATCACCACCTCATGACCTAGGTTGTGAATAACCTCCTCTCTTCTGTTCCCATTTTCTTCCCTCCTTTCCTACATATTGCAGGAACAGAGTTCAGAAAGCTTGTCCTATTTTTTCATCTCCATTTTTGTTTTTCTCTTTGACTGTGTGTGTGTGTGTGAGAGAGAGAGAGAGAGAGAGAGAGAGAGAGAGAGAGAGAGAGAGAGAGAGAGAGAGAGAGAGAGAGTCTGTGGTACAGAACTAAGGTAAGCACTGGCCAGTCAATCTTTCTCTTTTGAAGAATATTTTAGCATCTCTGTGTGAAAAATATGGAAGTTATGAATCAAATCTGAGAGCACTAAGGCAATGATGGATGTACAAAAATCGCAAGTCCACTGGACTTCATCAAGATAGTGAGAAATTCAGAATTTAAAAAAGAAGTCAAGTAGGATATTTGATGGCTCTAAAACTGTTCTTGGCAGTCCTTACACTGGGGAAAATGAAAATTGCCTGGAATACCTTCACTTTGTGGGAGACACTGTAGTGTTTGCCTCTCATACCAGTACACTACAATAAGAAGGAAAAAATTAGGATATTAAATTTGATAGTAGCAGTGAAAATCAATAAAAGGATTCTAATAAAGCATGTCAACATCAAGCAGAAAACAGGAGTAATTAAGACTGAAGTCATAAACTCACTTGAGATTTTGATTAAGGTAGTGGAAGACAGTGAAAAATGGACAGTAAAAGCTGGCAAGTTAAAAGTGAACTAAACAGCATTTTCAAAATTAAATTTCTGATTTTTCTGAAAAGGAAAGTTTACCATAAATGTATATTATCAGATGTAACTTATAGCAGTAAACTGCCACCAGCATTAATGGGAGTAGAAAGATGCAGACTACAGACTAAAAAAAGTGGTGCAGGTCTTAGACCAGTGTTATTAAGCAAGGGCTACAGTGATTTGGTGAAAAATTGAGACCATTTGTGGTTATGATAAATGTGAAACTAAATGTTTAATGAATAAATGGGTCAGAATGCTGCAAATACTTCACAGGACATACAAGTGCAGCTCAAAATGTAAGTTCCATTTTTGGTAATTTGAAATGAGTACAGGTAAAGAAAACAATTTACTTCACAAAAATCTACAACACTTCCACTACTTTTCAACCTCTTCCCCATAATTTTCCAGTCATTCCTCCCAGCATGGTAAAGATTGTGTACTCCTTTGTGTATTCCTCTATGATAGAATGTTGCCACCTGTGTTATTAACTATGGGGAAATAACAACAATGGAAGGTCCAGTAAGGAATGTTAATTTTCTACATTGGAATTACAACTAACCGGCTCTCAATCAGGATGAATGACCACCATCAAACTATGGCCAATGGCAATATGGAATATCCTGTGGTGCAGCATGCAGCGGAGCACAACACCTTGAACTTCAACAGCTGCTTCACCACCTGAGCCGTCTGTTTCCTCCCCTCCTCACCAGCTTTTCTGAACTGCAGAGATGAGAGGTATCCCTACAGCACATCCTATGACCCCACAACCATCCTGGCCTCAACCTTAGATAACATAACATCCTACATTCCACGCCCCACAGTCCCCCTCTCCCCCTCACACCCTACATTTCCTATTGATTCATGCCCCTTTCCCTACTGTGTGTTTCCTGTTTTTTAACACACACACACACATTTTTCATACTGCATCTCATTTTCCACCTGACATCACCTCTGCTTGTTGTATTCCCACCCTTCTCTTTCCTCTCCATTACCCCCCCCCCTCCTTTCCCCCCTCCCCCCAAATCCCTTCTGCTTGCCGTGTAGTCAGACTATGCTGGGCGGCCAGAGATGGCTCACGTGTGTCGATGTTTGTGCCTGAGTGATTGTGTGGATGAGTGTTCTCTTTCTGAGGAAGGCCACTGCCGAAAATTAAGAATTGTATGTCTGTTTGTGTGTCTTTCATTTCTGTCTGTTGGTGGTTCAACATTCATCTTTACTGTGAGTTGTTACATATTACTATCAACTATGTGGAAACATGTTCTTTTGAAAACCCAGTTTTTCAGTCACAATGTCAAACTAATGTCGATGAAATTTGTGGAAGTTGAAGAACAAGAGCATTTATCAAAAACCTATGGTTTTTCTTAATTATTTCTTCAACTGCACTAACGACGTCACCAGAAATCATAAATGGCCATCCACTTTGTTTATCATCATGCATTTGATCACATCCTTTCTTAAATTGTCAGACCCATTTTCTCACTGAATCACTCATTGTATTTTCTCCATAAACCTCCCAGATTTGTTGATGAATGTCACTTAGTTTAAAATTCTTAGCATTCAGAAAATGAATCACAGATCTCAATTCACAAGGAGCAGGATTTTCAATCAACAATGCCACAACAAAAAAACCTAAGAACGAGACATAATGCAGAGTGAGCTCAATAGGGCATCATTTTGTTCTGCTTGAACCATACATAATACTACAAACAAATTGAACTCTGGTCATAGTAGTCCTGCAGAGAAAAAATGAAATGGAACTTACTTTCCAAACTACCCTTGTATATTCAATGTAAGCATCCTAGATTTCTTAACATACGAATCCACAGTGTATGTGTGATATGTCTTAACAATTATGTAGGAACTATACAGTTAATGGAAAGGGTAGGGGCCTATCTGGGGACATTATTTTAAATGGAGGCATGTCCATGTAGACAAAAAAGAATAAAAAGTTGCGCGTGCGCGTGCGCACACACACACACACACACACACACACACACACACACACACACACACAATGTATGGGTGCACGTGCTTCTCGCAAGCAAACTCGCATTCATGCTCACTGGCTCACAAACACACAGTTGGCAATTATTGCCAAGTACAGTGAAAAATAGTCATAAAATACATCTAACAGGACATTCCTCCGAGTAGCTTAGCGTCCAGAACAAAACAAAAATGTATAAAGTAAATGATGTTTAGCTATTAGGGCAACATTAACCAGTGAGACTTTCTTGTAACTTTATTTCTTACAAAGATATCAACAGGACTAGTGGTTGAAATTGCCTTTGACTCTTCTGTACCAGCACACAGTGCATAGGAAAAGAAACTCATTCACTTGTTGTAACTGACAATAAACAAATTTCAACATAAGGAAAGTCAACAGCAGTGATTCAGTCATTCATCTTCAGTTGGACGTTTTGGGTGAGTAAACTGCACAGTAATGACAATTAATGTGGCTATAATACTGTAGTTTTGTAGTTGGTCTTCATGATGAAAGAGGGTTACTCAGCCCATTTCCAAATCACTTATACAGTCTAGAGACAGAAGAGGTTTGTAATATTTCCTTGGAGAAGAGGCATCAATTCTGTTTTATTCAACACACTTCCATCAATTTATGATGGGACTTGTGATAGTGCCTAGCTTTTGTAACTACTAGTTCTGCTCACTGAGAGGAAAAACGATTGGGGGAGGTAAGAACAAAGGGGCAGGAGAGAGGCAACTGCCTTGATGGGATACACATGTAGTTCCCTCTTATCCTGGAGCTTCAATTGACTTGGGCACCATTTCTTAATGCTACCATCTCTATATTTCCTGAGGAACGAAACAAAGCGCCAAAAGCTAGGAATGTCCATTTCAAAATTTTCAGACAATGATGACTCTGAAGAATGTGAAACTACCCTACTAATATTAGAAAACTGTAACTTACCTCATCCATAGGCTGCAACTTCATTTTCTGTATTTTCACTAAGACATCATAGGCAGTGCGAAGACAAGTAGCTGCTTTGCTTCGGTACATCATAACATAGCTCGGTAGGTGGATGAACCAGATACTGTGAATACAATGAAAACTAAGTTAAAGCAATATAAAAGTAAAAACTTCTTTTACATTTGAAGCAGATATTATTTTTCTAGGTTCTGATTTAGTGTTTATTTTCCATTGGACACACTGTCCTAGATAACAAACCAAATATTGACATTCCAAGCTGAACTTTCCATTGTTAGGCCAAAAAAGAAATAGTGTATGTTAATAAAGTAAATTTGTTTTCAACCTGAAAATTCATTTGAATATAACAGTGTTTTACTCAGTATTATCATATGGAGGCAGGAGAGGCAGGAGGAGAAAGGGGGTGGAAAGTGGATTTAGGTTACTCATAACCTAGGCCATGACGTAATGATAGAGTTAAGTGTGATGATTTGATGTCAAACATCGTCAAAACATCCGGAATAAGTGTTTCTTTCCATATCTTTCCAAGACCTTTGACTTCAGCGCATCACCGTTCACTTGATCCTTGATAAACAGAAGCAGTATAACAGTTAAAATACATATATGTCGAGATTCATAGCAGCTTAACTCGCATATCATTTATTTCCACTTCTACCTGTGCAGGTAATATTTTTCAACATTAATTCACTACGAATTATACAATTACAGGCTTTCCTAGATTCAAGATACTTAAACATACTCCATTTTGTAATAGCCTAATATTTAAACAATGAGGCAAATGATAGCCACAGTAAAAATGTTGAAAACGGATGCATGTATTTGTAATTACTTCGACTGCCACATTGTGAATCTATAGTGTTATGCTAAGATACATTTATCAGCATATAGGCATAATTTTCTCAGTCCTTACATGCAGTTTACATGAGTGAGTGTGTGTGCCTTCCATGATCTGTTGTTTCTAGTTCAATATTTGTTCTTCAACTCTAGTAGGGGTATTCAACTGGTTTGCTAACAAGAAAGGAGAGGTAGCTCATTAATAGTGTCTTGGCCTTCCTGGTTACATGGTGTGCATTGGACTGGAAGCCACCAAAGCCTTCTTCTTCTTCTTCTTCTTCTTCTGCTCTTCAGGTATTAAGCAGGAATTGCCTGTTATAATACCCATCTCTGCCGGGGTCTTCCTCTATCTCTTGTTCCAAGACACTTATAATTTCTTGCCTTTAAGGGAAGTCTCTCACTTTCCATTCTATCTATACGTTTGTACCATTTTCTTCTGTTCTCTCGATTTTATCATTTAGATTGATTTATTATCGCGATGTAAATGGCGTGCAATAATATAACCACCAATAAAGGATAACCTAAGCCCCCTTCCTCTCCTTCATCCATTGGTATATAAACACCAAGCGATAGTACAGCCAGCAGACAGACACAGACCCTGATGAAGGCCACCTGCAATAGTGGCCGAAACGTCGGCAAAGTTTACAAAATGACGACGCGGTATCATACCCAGAAGAATTTTACTGATAAAAATAATATAATTTAGGTTACACATATATTCCGTATTTTGTCCTTACGTCATTGGCATCAAGAACAGCCTGGATCCTTCGAGGCATAGAATCTACAAATCTGCAGAAAAAAGGCCTTATCCATGGCAAATTCTCTCCCAGGAAGAATAAACCAAATCCCATAAGGCATGCACAGTTCATGGAGGAGAGTCTTGCCAATTATCCCCCAAGTCTTCTTGAGTTCAGCCCATACATTCTCTATGGGACTGAGATCAGATGACTTTGGAGGACATGGTAGATATTGAATAATATCCGCTCTCCTTTGGAACTGGCCCTGAATCCTAATGCAGGGTGCAATGGATGATCATCATGTTGGTAAATGAGACATCCTTCAGGGTACCAAAGTCGAGCTCCAGGAATGATTACATTTTCAAGGAAATGTTCACAGCATGTTGAATTGAACTTGTATTGGATTCGTTCTAAGGTTCCTGCACCCATATAAGACATCCAGCCCCAACATTTCACACTTATGAGCCCACTTCTAGTGCATGTAGCCATGAAGCCCCCATCATATTCTTGCCTATCTGTGCGAAAACAGGACTATGCTTGTGGACTTAATTGTGCACTCATCAGTGAAAATGATTTTCCTCCAAGCAACATTTCCCCAGGTAACTCACGAGTTCTAGTGTCTCCAAGGCTTGACCAACAGATAATGGTTCTTTAATGAAAGCAATAAGTGACTTGATGCCATAGTCATTTAATCGTCTGAGAGCAGGTTTCGATGAGCCTGGAAAATGTGAAGTTCTCCCTAGTTCCTGCATGTTTGAGAAAGGGACAGTCTGGACCACTCTGACCAATTCATCATCATCATCATCATCATCATCTCTTCGAGTAGATGAATTGCTGTCTTCCAGGTATTGGACGCCTGCTTACCTCATCATTATCTCTGAATCGTTTGATCCATCTCCTTGCTGTGGAAGCATCAACATCATAACAATGTCCTGCCTCAGATGCACTAACACCTCTTTCAAAGACAGCAATTATGCACTCGTTCACATCAGCCATTTTGAAGTAGATCTATGACATATGCTTATCAGCTGATATGTCTCTCTTAGCTGAAAACTAGAGAGACACCAAATGGTGGTCGATGTAATTACAAACAAAAAACAGCCAATTTTGATATTATTACTATTACTATGAACCTGTGTCTGTCTGATAAAAATTAGATTATTATAAAATAGAATCTTCCAAAAACCTATATAAAGCTACAATAGTACAATTTTTTGTGAATTAATATTTAAAATATTACCTGCAAGAGGTCTAAAAAATAAAAAATAAATTGACTCCAGTGGGATTAGAAGGCACACCCATTGCATTTTAAAATGTCAGCCTATCCACTCACCCAATAAAACATATGTGAGAGGTGTTTCATTGTAGTAAATGTACCCACATGGAACTCTTATACATCAACCATTTCTAAGTGCTCAAATAATCTTTTCCAAAATAAATGATACATGGTTAAAGTGCAACAAATCTCAACATATACCATATTTTAACTATTATATTGCTTCTACTTGATGATGTAAACAGCAAGCTGAAGTTGCACAGGCTGCCGGAGGTGGCTGCGCTTGCACTTATGTGCTTGAGCTTACGCATTGGACTGTTGTTGGACTTAATTTTTCTTGTAGCTCCATGGCGCATGCAACACAAGTAGTGCATGCTGCAAAAATGTGTGTGCAATGTGAGGGTACCAAAAGATTTAAACAAAAGTTTGGTGGATTGGGTGGTGTTTGGTATCTTCAGCAGGTATTTATGACTGAGTAAGTGTGACTTGGTTAATTCTTTATTATTAAATGGATTTCGTAACCATTTGTTGGGTAGCTTCACAACAGTCATTCTGTTGGGTGTTTTGTTAGGTCTGAGGTGCTCGTGGGGTGTCGTGCAGTGGTGCAGTTCTCCAGTCAATGTGCTTTGCATAACTACTTGTACAACCACAGAGTTTGCAAGCTGTACACCATGCCATGGAGTCCTCCCCCCTGCCACTAAAGTTCTATGGCTTAGGGGTTAAAAATGTCAACTACTAAAACATCTGTTTTATAAACACGACATTCGATTTATAAAAGTGTGCGCTATCATGTTATCTGTTGTTATTTATGAATTGCGAAGAATGAATCCTTCAGTTAACCAGCAGAAGCTATTTCAGTTTGTATTTAGCTTCTAATAATACGAGTCTTTATTGGTATTAGTGGAGGACCTACTTATTATGCAATAGATCGACAGTAAATCACAAGACGAAGGAATCTTTTGAAGCGGGTACTCTCACAGCAACCGATTGACAGACAGCAGCCTAGACAATTACAGTTCCGCCACAGCCCGTGGCAAGTAGACCTACACGGCCAGACTCGTGGGCCCTTTATGCTATAGCTATCATACTGTATAGATAACTATTATCAAATGTGTATAGTGACTTAAGTGTTACACCCATTAAATGTGTTACAAGTTACAGCACATTTATTGGCGATGAGTAGTGTTCGAACTTCTGCGTGTTTACTCGGCCCACTTCTCTGTCTATAGATTCAGAAACAGCTACCATTTCCTCTGATTTTCAACTCCCTCCATGGGGTCAGTTACTTCAGACCAGCTTGCAAACTATGGTTGATACGGTTCACTGGCTACTTATGATTATGACGGCTCAGAAAGATCTTTTGCACTCCATTGTCTATGCTATTACCTCACTGACCCTGGCCGGTGCAGTTTCAGTCAGTTCCACTACTCAATTTGTGTGGGTTCCTTTTCGTCCACCATTTTCCAGGTTTGACGCCTCTTCGAAAGAATGGGACTCTTATCAGAAATGGTTGTGACAACACTTTCTCGCCTTTGGTGTGTCTGATAAGGACTTCTGTAAAGCTCTTTTTCTCTCTTGGATTTCTCCCCGCATTTGTCAGTTACTGTGTCACCTCAACCCTCTCCAAGAAACAGACACCTCATTCTTAGGTGAAATGTGTCATTGCTGTCTGCTTATTACTGGCCCCATACATACATTATTGTGGCCAATGTGGAATTTTTGAATTTTATCAGTCGTGGAAGAAGCTTAATCGGTCCTATCACACATGGGCAGACGAACTCCACAGCCTTTGTCACCGCTGTATGTTTGTTAGTCCTACACATCACAAATCCCACACGGTTTGTGAAGCTATTATCCGCCTGGCGCAGGATTGCAAGGTCTGCCAACGTGCTCTCTAATTTGAAACCCACATCTTGTTGATGTTTTGAACTGCACAGTCATTCCAAGTTTTCCGTGCCGATGAGGATCAGATTGAGACACGGGGAGATGTTGCTGCTGTTTCTCCCGATGTTGGCCAGCTAGCCATTTCTGATATCGCTGAGGTTGCCACAGTGTGGGAGCGCCCCGGACCCCACGCTCACGGCCGTCAACAGGCTCGTGATCACAACTGAGTGGTCTGCCCTAAGTGTTGGATCGTTTGCAACAGTTGCCATAAAAAAGGTCATGTGGCCTCAGAGTGCCATTCGTGGCCCATTTCTGCCAACATGGATACGAACATTAATTTTGTGGGTAGTTTGCAGGCTTACCCTACTAAGTTGTTTGATGTCTTAGTTACCTTGCAGTGGACACGGGGCCCCTCAGTCTCTATTCTGAATTATCACACTTACGTTAGACTAGGTTTACCACCATTGTCGCCCACTGATTGGCACCTAAAAGACTACAATTGTAAACGCATTCCAGTCTTGGGCCAGTTCACAGCACCTACAGTTTACAAATCGTTGGTTCACCCTGTGACAGTTTTTTGTGGTCAACAATACTGCGCCTGCTAACATTTTTAGTCTTGATGCCCTTACTGTTTTTGGCTTCTCTATTTCAGATTCTGTTAACCTAGTTTCGGATTCTGTTCCTTTGCAAAATTTATTTGCTACATTCACTGAGCACATCACCATGAAACCTAAGGCACACCCAAAATTTTTCTGTGTCCATCACATTCCAGTGGTCTTGTTGGACAAAGTCGAGGCCAAATTCTACTGCCTGCTGGTGTTAAAGGTAATTAAACCTATCTCCTTTAGTGAAGGGGCTACCTCTCTTGTGATTGCAAAAACCCTCGGGTTCCTTACATATATGTGGCGACTTTAAGCTTACGGTGAATGCTCAGTCTGTCATTGATACCTACCCTCTGCCACACACGGATGAACTGTTTGCTATGCTCGCAGGGTCCCACTCTTTTTCTCAAGTGGATTTGGCTATAGTTTATCTCCAACTTCCACTGGATGAAGAATCTAAAAGTTTGTTGGTTGTCAATACCCCATCGGGTCTTTACCATTACCAGTGACTGAAATTCGGTGTTGACAGTGCCCTGGTTATTTGTCAATGTTTTTTGGAGCAACTTTTGCTCTAGGTGGTGGGTCTTGAGTGTAAACTGGCCAAGCTGTTTTTTCTTTTTGTTTTCTTTTTAACAGTCTATTCCATACCTTGGGTTTGAGATCTCTTCAGTTGAGTCCGCCCCCTTCAGGACCATGTAGCTGCCATTGTTTCCTTGCCTTGGCCCACATTGGTTAAAGGGTTGCAAGCTTTCCTGGGTAAAATTGCATATTACCATCGCTTTCTGCCTGTAGCTACTATGGTTGCACACCTGCTCCACTACCTTTTGTATAAGGATGTGCCCTTTGTTTTTGTACCCTTGTGTTCGCTCTGTGCTTAACTGCTTACACTCCAGGTCAACATTTTGTGCTTGCTACTGACGTGTCTCTGTATTGAGAGGAAGTGGTGTCGGCACAAAAATACCCTGATGGGTCTGAACACTCCATTATGTATGCATCAAAAACCTTGACACCTACTCAGCAACATTACTTACAAGAAGGAGGTGCTGGCCATTATCTATGCCTTTAAATTTAAAATTTCATGTGTACCTCTATGGTGTGAAATTTCACCTTATTACAGCTCATAAGCCTTTAGTGCCACTTTTCCACCCTACAGCATCATTGCTGCCCAGGTCTGCTCATTGGCTGTAGCAATGGGCTCTGTTCCTTTCTCAAAACAATTACGAGATTCACTTTTGCCCTACAGCTCAGCACATGAATGCTGACACCCTCTTTCGCCTCCTTGCCAGAACAGATCCTACCTTTGACTGGGAAGAACTCCTGCATTTTTATTTTGATGCTGAAGATCATGGTACTGTAGATAGTTTTCCTCTTACTTCATCTCAGTTGTCGACGGCTGTTGCAGCTGACCCTCTGCTTAAACAAATTTTACATTATGTTCAGAAAAAGGTGACCCAATATTCCTCCATGTCAGGCATCTGATCCTCTGCAGAACTACAATTCTTTTCAGTTATGTCTGTCCGGGTATGAGGGGGTCCTCCATTTGGCTATGGAAGGTCGGAAGGCCACTTTTATGTATAATTTATATACATACATGGGTGTAACAGTAATAATATTAAGCAAGTGCAACACCTAGCATAATTCAAAAATCAATACACCTAACATTGTGAAGTACAGGTTCTATTTACAAAATAGAAAAGAAGAATTAAAAAGACATAAGAGAGAGTGAGTGAAATCCTCAAAAGATATAAAATACAAGTTAATTATCCAGCAATTGGTTACAGAACTCTTTCTGAGCTTCATTTCCAAATAAAAAAATGCTGTAACATTTAAATGTTAACAAGATTAAACATACCTGTAACACGTTCCCAGAAGGTATTTGGCCCAGTGCTCAGGAGACGTAGAATACTTTCTTGCTAATTTTTGTGACAACTTAATTTCGTGCTTTGTTCTCCTAGCCATTGGACTTCCCGGAGCACCTCCACTTAGACGGTGTCCAGCATTGAGGAAACCTTTAACATCCTTTTGTTTGAAGAGCAAAGGATTCAAATTGAAGCCCTGTTGACATCAGAAAACTAATAATGTTTGGAAACTGAGCCATAAAGGTATGAGAATGGTGTCAGAGTATTACTGTTGTCAATATAACTAGCAAACAATAAAACCTCTGTTAAATGAAGATGTTGAACTTCTGTAAGTTCATTAACAAGAGTGGAAATATTGCAAGTTTTCAGAAAATTTATCCCTTCTTTTCAAACCGCTGAAGTTCCCACTACTCAAAGTTTCATTTATTTTACTGATGAAATCAATCTGTAAACTCTTCACTAAAAAGGACAAACTTTCATAAAGCAGACAAAACTGTAGAGAAACAACCATTTAAGGCTGATCATAGATAAATTTTTTACCCAATATGCATGTTTATAACAAACTCAAATGATGAACAAATGTAAGATATGAAAATAAAGGTCTTTCTGATGCAAATAAAAATAAGTAAATAAATAGAATGAGACTGCATTTACACACACACACACACACACACACACACACACACACAGAGAGAGAGAGAGAGAGAGAGAGAGAGAGAGAGAGAGAGAGAGAGAGAGAGAGAGAGAGAGAGAGAGAGAGAGAATTTTATTGTATGCAA
This sequence comes from Locusta migratoria, assembly GCA_026315105.1. Taxonomy (NCBI): domain Eukaryota; kingdom Metazoa; phylum Arthropoda; class Insecta; order Orthoptera; family Acrididae; genus Locusta; species Locusta migratoria. The sequence continues at coordinate 158,541,947 of CM048749.1, forward strand.
TAGAGTTGGATTTAGGCAAGAGGTGAAGTGAGCAAAAGGAAAATAGGAGGAGGATGAGAGTAGAGGACAGCACAAATGGGGGAACGGCTGAAGAAATGGGTGACTGACAGCTGATGGTGAGAGGAGCCACTCCCATGAAGTAGCTCAACACAGGGAGATGTCAGTGCAACTGGCTTCAGTTCTCTATTGTACTAAATTTATGCACTGATGTTATTTCTGGATTATTTCTACTATCAATCACAAAGAACTGTTCTTTTTTAGCTATGGTAAATTTTTAAACAACTGAGTTGTATCAGCTAAGCTTCATTTGAATTCCACGGTTCGCCTCTCCTTTTCTCATTCAATCCCAAGAAGTTTTTTCTTTAATGTGACGGTGCTGGACTTGAGACTGCTGCTAAGGTCAGAGCGAGTGTGGCTGTGGGGAAATGTGAAGTGTCGGCAGTGGCGAGTATGGTGGAGTCTCTGGCTCGGGACAGATCTAGGTCAAATTACTCTCTGGAAGAGAGAGGTTCCTGGTATCTGTCTTTGTTCAGTGGGCACTCGCAATGCTTGGTCATTATTTTAGCTCACAGTGACTTTATTAAGATGTCATACTTCTCAACATCCATGACTGTGCATAGTCTGAGTTTACTTTATTGTGGAACTGCTTATTACACTTTGGTCTGTTATCTTTTAGGCCTGTGTAAATGTAATATTCCGGTGATTTTCTTATTGTGTTATTTGTCAGCAGACAAAACTACATTAGCTGTGAATGTTCAGTAGGTTTCTTATTGTGGAAATGATTATGGTTTAGTCTGCTGCCTTGTAGGCCACTGTAAAGGGAATATTTCCATGGTGTTCTTAACGTGTCACACATCTCAGTAGACGTTAATACATTAGCTGTGTTTTCCTTACTGTGCAACTGTTTATCATGATCTGGTCTGTAACTTTGTAGGTCCGCGTAAAAGGAATATATTCCAGAGCTTTCCCATCGCTCAGGTTCTTTCGTGTACGTCACTAGCTTGTGCCAGAGACTTTGTGCATTTGAAAGGTCTTGCAACAGTCTTGCAGAGGTTATGCATCCACTCTTTATGTCAGGAAGTTTGCCGTTTTCCCACCCTTGAATTATCTTCGCTGTTTCTTTCCCATGGACATGTGCGATTTAATTTCTGCGAGTCTCTGTGTGCTCATATTTGCTGTGGTTCAAAGATAATTTAGCACCCTCTCTATCCTAAAGTTAAATGACAATGTGTGGACTGTGACTTATTACTGAATATTTGACATGGTGTCAGTCTTTAACAAATGACTCAGTGTGTTTCAGTTTTGGCAGCGTGAGTAGCAGCCATAGAGGACATCCAGCTGGGTTGGCAACTGCAGTAGCAATCATCGGTGGAAGACAGTCTCACAAGAGGACCCACAAATTCAGTGATATGTGGTTTTCAAAATTTTTCAAAAAGTAAAAAGTTTACTTTTGTGTGCCATTTTTGTGTGTTGATTTCCGTGGTTAGACATAAAGAAAAGCTTTTCTTTATCACTGTTTGTGGTCTCTGTACACTTCTTGGGCAGATGCCTATGATGTATGGGAGTGTTTTAATGCTGTGTTCACCTAACATCTTAGGACCTTGTAAGGGTTAGTAATTGTTTTGTGGATTTATTAAATGTGCTTGTGGGTTGTGGGATAACACATAGCTTCTGTATGTTAAAGGTGAACCTTGGGAGGGCTGTTGCAAGTGTTTCTATCTGTTAATATACAAGTTTCCTTTATTATTGTAGAGGAATGAATATCAAGTAAGTTGGAGAGGTCCTTAGTTCAATTTCAAAATTGTGTGTGAAATTAATGGAAATAATTCAACATGCTTGTTAAGTACAAAGACGTTATTACTTTGTTAAAATTGTAGGTTATATTGCCGCAAGACCCCAAGTTAACCAACTGCCGGCATGGCGCGGTGCTGAAGGTGCTGAAGGTCGTCGGTTCAATCCCGTCCACCAGCAAAAATTTATTTCTTTGTAATTAACATTTTCAGAATGTTCTACATGTTTCTTATGTTCACTTATAATTTATACATGTTTCTTACATTAACTATTCTTCTAATGTCTGGTACATTCTGTCTGTGTATAAATAGCAGAGCACTGCCCGAGAGGCAGTCAGTGCTGCATGTATGTTTAGTTCGCAATAAACCTGCTTTCAGTATAAGTGCTGGTTTCAGTTGACATCCCTGCCTTCGAAGTCAAGCCTGCTTCCATTTCAACGTGACACTGTTTGGTGGAGGTGCCAAGTATCCTATGTAACAGCTGCATCACCATGTCTGCGATTAGGTAACGTAAAAGCCGTCGCTTACATGGACTAGAACCGGAATACAAGGGATATACCAAGTACATAATTCTGAAAGTCCATATTATCAGAAGAACAATGGACACGAAACCAGCGTTAAGCCAGCTGCACATCAGAGACCCGTCGGTGTTTTCTGGAGACGCTGGACAGGACCCCAACAAATGACTAAAACGGTTCGACCAATTCGCCAAGTACAACAGGTGGGCTCATACAATGTGTTTGGCCAACGTTTATTTCTACCTGGACAGAACAGCCCAGCAATGGTTCATAAACAACGAAGAGAAGCTGAATGACTGGGAAACGTTGCAGACGGAAGGTAAGAATAATTTTGAAGACCGCCAGTGACAAATCCACTCGGCAAAAGAACAACAGAAGAACTGGGCCCAAGGGCATGGTGAGCCGACACAGTCATTCATACAGAATGTTTTGGCCCTATGTAACATAGTCAATCCGAATATGACTGGGGCCGCCAAAATCATGCACCTGATGAAGGGTATCGCAGAAGATAAAAGATGTTGCTATGACAGAAGAGTTCATCCGGTTGGGGCAGAGTATTGAAGAGATGCAACAAAGGAGTGTTGGATGAAAGAAGTACGACAGACTCCCGAATGTACTCCCTATGGCTGTTGTGGAAGACCAGCATGACTTCACTTCTCTCATACGACAAATTGTGAGAGAAGAATTACAACAGTTTATGGCTGCCGGAACTACTAGACGAAGCGAGCCTCAGATTATGGCCATAGATGTAAGCCCTGTAAGTCACGAGGGAGCCAACGCCGCTGAGGACATTAGCTGCTCTCTGCCCCGCCAATCGCACCCGATGTGAAGAATGGCATCGCCCTGCTATGACTTACGCTGCAGCTGCCAAACGGCGGCCTATGGACCGACCGACATGGCCACAACCAATTCCCCTGGCAACTATGACGCCCCGCAAAAGAACAGACATCTGGAGAACAGAAGACAACACACCACTGTGTTTCCACTGTGGGCACCCTGGACATGTCTTACGCTTCTGCAGAGAGAGAAGGCGAGTATTCGACAATTATTTTGCCGCAAGATGTCAACCATTATAGCAGTTCTATCCCAGGCAGTCACCTGCTGATGAGTTCAGTCGACCTATGGGAAGAAGTCCATCGCCGTACCCTGGACGAGGCCGCTCCCCGACGCGCCACCACCATTCACCATCGCCATACGCAAGTACCAGCTGCCCCCCTAGTCGCCAGCGCCCAGGAAAACTAAGCGAGGTGACAATCTACAGAGGTGAGGCTGCCGCAAATGAGAATACTCCATGGACAACAGTTGCTAAGATGTCGAAGAATCTCATCGACGTCATAATCGATGGCCAACCTGTTTGGGCACTTGTTGATTCAGGAACTTCTTTCTCTGTATTGTCGGATAATTACCGCCGCACACTATAGAAGACAATGTTCTGTGATACGGAGGGAAACTGTGCAAATAGAAAGTACATCCAGCCAGCAGGAACTTGTGTCACAAGAATAACCATCAACAACAGGATCCAGCCATTTGAATTTGTCGTTTTAACAGAATGTAGTCATAATGTCATCCTCGGTTGGGACTTCCTTCAGACATCCCAATCATTGACAGTGGAAGAACTGAGCTGCAAATTGAGAAAGTCGTTCAAGGGGTACAAGTAATACAGAATTTTCTGGGAAGTTACTTGCCGTTGACAATGTGATGATCCCACCATTGCCAATGAGAAGAGTTCCAGTCACAAAAACAGACGACTGGTTAAACTGTGAAGTGCATGTCAATAGTAAAAAGTTTATTAGGCTCACAAAAGAAACTTACGTACCAGAGGCTATCATAAGCATTACCGGTGATCGGAGAGATTTGGATCACTAATTGTCACAAGCAGTCACAGCTTATCCCCAAAGAAATGTGTATCGGACAGCTGAACCAATCCAGGAAGACCCATGCTCTTCTGTTAGAACATGCTGAAGGAAACAACCATGGAACTGCCAATAGGGTCCGGACTGCCCAAGGAACAACGCCAGAAGGTGTTAGCTATATTACACCAATTTTCTGCTGCATTCACACCTCTGCAGGAGAAAAGTCACATGAAATGGCCCACAATAAGACACCGTATCAGTACTGGGGATCATCCACCAATTAGCCAGCGTTCGTATAAAATGTCGCCAGCTGAAAGATGGATAATTCGGGAGGAAGTGGAGAAGATGTAGCACGATGACATTATTCAACTTTCGGAGAGTCCTTGGTCATTTCTGGTGGTCCTTGTAAAGAAGAAGGATGGCACGTGGCGATTCTGTGTTGACTATCGGTGGCTGAACAAAATCACAAAGAAAGATGTCTACCCATTGCCGTGCATTGATGACACCTTAGACGGCTTGAAAGGAGCTACATACTTCTCAACTATGGACATGCAGACAGGTTATTGGCAAATCGAGGTTGACAAAGCCGACAGGAGAAGACAGCTTTCATTACACCTGACGGCATCTATGAGTTCAAAGTAATGCCATTTGGATTATGTAATGCTCCGGCCACATTTGAACGCATGATGGACAACTTGCTTCGACAACTTAAGTGGACGATGTGTCTCTGCTATTTAGATGATATTGTCATTTTTTCGAAAACATTTGGAGAACATCTGAGTCGCCTGTCAACTGCTGAAGTGTGTTCAGACTGCAGGACTCCACCTCAATTCAAAGAAGTTCCTCTTCGTCACCAAAGAGATAAAAATCCTGGCGCACCTAGTCAATGGAGGTGGTGTTCGTCCTGATTAAGATAAAGTAAGGGCAGTCACTGGATTTCCAACTCCTCAGCACATTCGTGATGTGAGAAGCTTACTCGGGCTGTGATCATGCTAATGACGTTTCATAAAAGGATTTTGTAACAAGGCACATCCATTGCAAGAACTTCTGCAGGGAAACGCCAAGTTTTACTGGGAAGAGACAAAAGAAAGCGCTTTCCGAGCACTTAAGGAGGCTCTAATTTCCACACCAGTTCTAGACTTGTACAACAAGAATGCAGAAACTGAATTTTACACACACGCCAGTGGTTATGGGATTGGTGCAGTTCTTGTGCAAATCCAGGAAGGTGATGAAAAGGTGTTAGCCTACGCATCAACAGTACTCTCAAAGTCTGAGATAAACTACTCTACAACTGAGAAAGAATGTCTTGTAGTTATCTGGGCTATCGACAAGTTCTGGCCGTATTTATTCGGCAAACCATTCACCATCATGACATACCACCAATCTTTGTGTTGGCTGACTAGCTTGAAAGATCCATCAGGTCGACACTAAGATTCCAAGAGTATGACATCAAAGTGGTATTGGCTGACTAGCTTGAAAGATCCATCAGGTCGACACTAAGATTCCAAGAGTATGACATCAAAGTGGTATTCAACAATGGGCGCAAACACAAGGATGTCGACTGCCTTTCAAGCAATCCAATTCCATGAATGAAATTTTAGCCCTCACTGAATTAGGTGATGTTAAAGCTGAACAGTGGGAAGATCCAGCACTAGTAAAAATCATAGAGGCCTTGGAGAAAGGAGAACTGACCAATGGAGAGTTCCAACTTATAAATGGGAGATTGTATAAGAGCAACTATGATCCACTGGGCCCCTGGTCGTTCCAGCTCATCTCCATCCAGCTATTCAAGTATTTCCACAATGCTCCAATATCTGGTCATCTGGGATTCGTGAAGACCCTGGACAGAATGAGACGCAGGTATTACTGGAAAGGTCTCTACCGATCTGTCAAGCACTATGTGAGTTACTGTAAAAAGTGCCAGCGATGGAAGCATGTGCCACAATGACCTCCAGGGCATCTTGTACCGATTCTACCTGCAGCAGCTCCATTTCACCGAGTTGGTATCGAACTTTCAGGGAGGTTCCAAAGTCGACAACCTGTAACCGATGGATAATAGTCTGCACTGACTACCTCACACACTACACTGTCACCAAACCTGTGTCGACTGCAGAAGCTCCAGAGATCGCAAAACTCCTTGTAGAAGACATTATTTTGAAGCATGGAGCACCACGTGTGATGATATCTGATCATGGAAAAGTATTCCAGTCAAAACTAGTATCAGAGGTAATGTCACGTTGCGACATTGTCCACAGAATGACAACTGCATACCATCCTCAGACAAATGGTCTTACAGAACATTTTAACAACACATTAGCAGATATGGTGTCGATGTTGAGCAGAAGGATTGGGATACAATACTGCCAGTAACTAAATTTGCTTATAATACAGCAAGGCTGGAAACCACAGGCTTCATACAATTTTTCCTGCTCCATGGTGGGGAACCTGAGATGACAACAGATATGCTGTTTCCACTCTAACCATTTGACACTCACGATAGCTATGTGAAACAGCTCACCACCACGGTAAAAAAAAAACTAAGACAGCTGGCTCCACATACAGATACTGGATGCCCAGGAGAAGGACCGTCAGCGGTATAACAACAAGCACCAACCTGTCGTGTACAGCCCAGGAGATCTGGTCTGGATTTTTACCCCTGTACAGGAAATTGGACTATCAGAAAAGTTATTGAAGCAATACTTTTGTCCGTATCTTGTCATACGCCGCCTGTCAGACGTCACATACGAAGTCGAGGATTATGAGCCGTCGGCGAAACGACTAAAACTAAGAGAGATTGTTCACCTCCTCCGCATGACGCCTTACTACAATCCTGAAGAGCAGATAGGTGAAAATGGCTTCTTGTTCAAGGGCTCTAAGGACGATAATGATACTGATGAAGCCATGACAGGAATGTCTGTTGTCTGCAATTGTGCAGAAGGGAAGGATTCTCCAGAACTGTCATACAGAGAACCCATGACAAGGTCAAGATTCAGGACATTGCAGCTGGCTCTAAAGGGAACCTAACAGCTGGCCGTTGTTCTTACAGGAGAGGGAGCAATGCCGCGAGCCCCCAAGTTAACCAACTGCCAGCATGGTGCAATGGATAGCATCACCGGTTGTGGTGCTGAAGGTGAATTGTGATTATCATTTCCAGAATGTTCTATACTTTTCTTATGTTCACTTGTAATTTCTACATGTTTTTTATGTTAACTATTCTTCTAATTTCTGGTACATTCTGGCTGTGTATAAATAGCAGAGCACTCTGCCCGAGAGACAGTCAGTGCTGCATGTATGTTCAGTTCACAATAAACCTGCTATCAGTGTAAGTGCTGTGTTAAGTTGACATCCCTGCCTTCGAAGTCAAACCTACTTCCATTTCAACGTGACAAATATAATTGCTAGTCAGACTGGACATTTGGGTTTTATAAGAATATCTGACTAGTTTTGAAGGTTGTCATCTGTTGTTTAGGTTTTGAGGGGACTAAACTTATCAGTCTCCTGCCATCTGTTATTTAACAAATTTTATTAGTTTTATAAAAATTGGATGTTTTATAATGGTCAGGCAGACTGAACATTGGTGATTTATAAGAATACCTGACTTAGAATTGAAGGTTATTATTTGCCAAATAAATGTCACATATTTGGTGAAAGACTTTTCTCTGAATATTACCTACCATGTTGCTCATTCCTTTGGCCTTATCTTGATTCATTGTTGATGCTTGTAATCAACAACTATTGTGCTAATCATTACAGCTGAAAGTGTTACATTGTAACATAATTAAAAACAAAATAATAGTGCTCAAATTAGCACAATACTGCAAAAATAGCTTTCTGTCCCATAGTGTGTACGTTTACAGATTAAAATAATCATCAGAGTAACTTAAATATCATTTTCACCAAAGTAATTTTCCAAATCAGATAAAAGGTAAAGCAGTCAACAATCCGAAGATTGGTTTGAACACCACGGTGCTTTACTAGGCATGGTCCTGTTTGGAGGTGGTATGTCGTTGCCTTCCTCCGACCTTTGAACTGACTTACCCAGCCAGTTATAGGGGGACCTACAGTTTAACGTGGGTTCAAACCACAGTGCTGCTCGGTATTTTTCACATGAGCAATACTGCCAGAGGTGAAAGAAGTGGAAAGTGGCGGATAAAAATCCTAGGACATGGCGGGGATCGAACCCGGTACCTTTGGATTTGTAATCTGGCACTCTACCACTGTGCAACCGAGGCGCACCTTCATATCAGATATGCTGCAGAAAAATGCACATTAACAATATTGTGCATGTTCAATAAAAACGTAAGCAAATCTGTTTAAAAATATTCATAGAGGTATCCTTCAACAGAACATAATACTTCAGGTAATCAAACCAGTTCTGATGGGCTTGCAGCCCACATTACATTGATCAATGAAAAATCACACAACTATTCTATTATTAAGCTGCAATTGATACATTGGTAACTAACCTAATGTAAAATCTTAGAGGCTTTGGGACAAAAATTTGGATGAAGCAAGAAATCACCAACCAACTAAACAGAAAGACAAAACAAATCTTGATCTTTATCTAGCACATGTCAGAACGAACAGACATGACATAATTATGGCAAAGATGGCCAATGATCACTTCAGTGCAGATGCACGCTATACTCAATTTCATATGGAAATCAGCAATATGCCACGAGCCACAAGGATCATTAGAAAGGGTCACTATTTTAGTTGTACGTGGATATGCTGACAATTTGAGTTTGGTGGGAGGCAGGCCAAGGGGATCCATACAGCTGTGGTGACCAACATATCTGGGTGCCTAGTAAGCACAATGCCCTGGTTTCAAAAACAGTCTGGCATGAATTTTTAACAATTTTTTTTTTACAAATGTCTGTCTAGGTGTGTTTGCGTTTCGATATGTCTGAGTGTGTGTGTATTTGTTTACCTTCCTTTTTTTCCCCTAAGGTAAGTCCTTCCACTCCTGGGATTGGAATGACTCCTTTTCCACTTCCTTAAAACCCATATCCTTCCCTTTTTCCTCCCCTTTTTTCCTCTTTTTCCTGAAGAAGCTGCCAGTGGTGGCGAAAGCTTGTATGTGTGTGTGTGTGACTTTATTTGTTTCTATCGCCAAGCAGGTCCTTTTGGTAAGTCATCTCTTTTCTAATTTTTTTTTTTACATTTTATATTGATTTAATTGCAGCTAATACTGTAATTCTTGTGCAACTTGAATAGTAGTAGTAGTAGTTGTTGTTGTAGTTGTAGTACCAACAACTTGGGAAACAGTTTGCTACATGTCAAACATAAGAAAGAAATTAATGCCTCTCCCATATCGCTTGCACTGCTACAAACCTTACAGAATTATGATTTTCATTTCAAAGTCATGTATTTTCTGCACAAGAGTAGCAATCTGCTTCTGTGGCTTACATAGAGACCGAATTTACATGTCATGTTTTCTAATTCTTTATTATCATTCACATACACACACACTCCAGAAGCTGCCCCTGTAGTAGAATTTCTCCATCTGAATATGGAACCCCTGTTGAACTGATGTCTTGGTTTCATTGTTACTTGTGAATCACAGCCCAGCCAAAAACTTCTTCAGTAGTCTGAAAAATGGCAATCACTCGGAGCAAGGTCTGGACTGTGAAATGCCTGCCATTCATCATGTTATCAAACTGCATTAGGCATGCACTGACCTGAAATTTTCTGATACCCTAAGAACTCTTTCTGGTAACCTTTAACACTTTCGCTGCAGCTGACGCTATCCTACAATGAGTGCGGATGCTTTTAAGCGTCAGCTGCAGCAAAAGTGTTAGTTAAAAGCATTTATTTGTGCCTATAACTTTTTTGGATTATTGGGGAAATACAAGGTGTAGTATGGGAGGATATTGATGTGAGTTGGAACATGAAATAAGCATCCATGCATGCTGACTGCAGTTTTGTCTTCATCATTACTTGTGAATCACTGGCCTGCCAAGAGCTCCTTTGCACCCCTCCTCCCCAAAACAAACAAACACACACACACACACACACACACACACACACACACAGACACACACACTCAAAAGAAAGATATGGAATAACACAGACCTCATATGAATATGTCACTCCTGGTGATAGTCCAGTTGGCTCGGGTGGTGGAATGAACACAGTGCGTTCACTATGGTGAGACTCATCCATTTCTAAAAGGCGACACTCACCATCATCATCAACCTAACACAACCAAAAACAGTCATGTTAAAGAGCTTGTGCATTCATTAATTCATCATACTCTGCAGAGTGCAGAGTACTACATGGATGTGGTATGAGCAGATTTATACATCAACAGACACACACATTTCTTAGACACTACATTAATTGACAATCTGTTTACATGCAATGAAAAAGTATGTGTATAATCAATTATACCATTATTAATAATAAAATAACAAGACCTTCTCTGTACACTCGTCAAAGAATGCCCAACTCGCATCCATATCCGAAACAAATGAGCGTTCTTCTATAAACCTGATGAACATCTGCGTCTTCATTACCAAGGTGAAGAATTTATGATTATTCTTATCTCTGGAGCGAAGAAAACCTTTAAAAAGAAAATGATTATTTCAGACAAAACAACATTACTTATCTGATAAAAGTACAATTTTATTTTTCTAAAAATGTATGTCACATGGCAAAATTATATGCTCAATTAAGTATCTTGCTGCATTTATGCACTGTATTTAGCAATAAATCAGATGGTACCAGCAGGGTAAACCTGTCAGGGCAGAAAAAGAAAAGCAGCTGGACTAAATTTTAAAGCAAAGGAAACATTGCTCACTTCCATTGGAAATTTACCTTGTATTAGCAAGAACTACAACACTTTTAAGCAGTCAAAACAAGAGAGCTAACTGATAAAACTTCTTGATGTTAAATTATTAATCAATTTTTAATGGTTTGATCAGTGCATATTTGATCAAACAAATGAACAACTGTGTGTACTCAAATGCCACTGACTTTTCTCAAACTTATGCATTAATTTTTATTTTTCAATGTAGTACATATAAATTTTGGACATCTACTGTATAATTACTATAATTTTTTTTAATAAAGGATATTATATCACTAAAAGGGTATATATCAGATGTTCCTCATCAGGGGTATTTTCTCTGATGTCAGGGAAGATACTTTAAATTTCATGTTTGCAATGTGAAGCTGATGTCAGTTATTTTTTATTTCACTAACACATGACTAGGCCTATCAACTCTGGTTGCTGTGATCCAAACTCCCTCATAATCAGAAGGGAAGGGGGAGATGAAAGGGAAGGATGGAAGTCAAGGATGGGGGGATTGACCTACCACCTCCATATGGAAAGGAAAGGTTGGAAGCTAAGGATGGGGATAGGTGTACTAGCAATGCTAGATGGAGCATGAGGAGAGAGGGGAAGCAAAAGACAATGCAGTACAAGACAAGAACTGGGAGAAGGTGTAAGATACAGGAAAGGATGGCAAACTGCTGGATTACCCTGTGTTGAGGCCAAGATGATTCATGAAGCCGTTGAAATCAAGCATGTTATGCTCAGCTGCATGTTGTGCCAAAGGGTGGTTGACTTTGCTCTTGGCTACAGTTTGGTAGTGATCATTCATTATTATGGACAGCTGGTTAATAGTCATACCAATATAAAAAACAGTGCAGTGATTTCAGCACAGTTGTTAAATGGCATCAACTGCTTTCACCAGTGGTCCAGCCTCTAATGTGCTAGGATAAACCTTTGAAAGAACTAAAATAGGAACAACTGATTGGGTGGATTGGACAGGTTTTTCAATGGGTCTTCATCAGGGATATAGTCCCTGAGGGAATGGATTTCAGTTAGGAATAGCCTCGGGATGGACTGATGATGTAAATGTTGGGTCGGTGATGGAATACCAAGTTAGGAGGGACTGGAAGCATCTTGAGAATAGATTGGGGGGGGGGGGGGGGAATAGTGCCCGAGCTATGTGGGACTTTAAATCATGTTGAGCAAGGGACTTCTAATCACTGCCAACATTCCTTCCACACAGGCCCAAACTGTATGGGAGTGGGTAGCTTTTTTCTTGGTGGGGGATGGGGGGGGGGGGAGCAGATATCCTCCAGATAATCCTGAAACAGGTTGACACAGGAGGATGACATGCAGGTGCACATTTCAGATCAAACATTTTTATTGGCAGCAACTGAAATCATTACATAATAACTGTGATGGTGAATGAATAATTTTAAAGAACTATAAAAAGGCTTCAGCAAGCTATACTCTTATCAACTTGGTTATGTGTTTTACCAAATAACTTCTTGCTTTTGGTTAATAAACAGTTTATTTCCTTAAGCAGCACTGCTCCAGAGCAATATTTTGTCAATGCTAACTGAGGTTCTTCATTTGCTTATCCTTGCATTGACTCTATGTTGTTTCCCAGGTAGACCCCTAAGAAGTTTACTCTGAAGAGTATGGTCATCAATGCCTAATTCAAGGCATAATAAACTGTTTGCTGCAAACCACCTCTTGGCTTATTCAGCTACCACTAGAGCTGTGTCTGTTGATTTGTACCATATCACTTTGTTAAACTGATATGTGACACCAGTTTTTGGTGTTAATGAATGATGATCACCAGTTGTAAAGATATTGTTGCTGTGAAATATTTACTTTATAAGGTTTCACAAGTTAGTTTTCTGGGAGAATTAATTTGTGTGTGTGCATGTAAACAAGTGAAAATGGATGTAGCCTGTCTCTCATAAGGGGTGATGCTGCAATGTTGTGTTTTATGACACTTTCATTGTTTCTTATGAATCCAATCTAACCCTGGAAGAATAAAAAAAATATGTCAAAATAAAAAGAAGTGACAGTCTGTAACAACCTGTCAAACTGGACATATAATTTTATACGAAGTCAGTTATTATGTACCAAGCATAAATATATTGTATAAGATAATTAAACCTGCCCAATCCATCTACCCAGCAGTTCCTATTCACGTCCTGTCACAGGCTTATCCTACCTCATCAGAGGTCAGACCACTTGTGAAAGCAGCAGTGTGATTTACCAACACTGTTGCAGTCATTGAACCATATTTTATGTAGGTATGATGACGAACCAGTTGTCCATCAGGATGGATGCCCAATGACAAACTGGCAAAAAGCAAGATAGACCACCGTATAGCATGGAATCTGACTGAACACTGCTCTCTTTATTTCAATGGCTGCTTTACTACCCAAGAATCTGGATTTTCCCCTCCACCACCAGTTCTACTGAAATGCACAGATGGGAGTTGTCCCTTCAACACATTCTACTATCCAGCAACCATCCCGGCCTCAATCTAAGATAACTTGCCATCCCTACACCTTATGCCTAACATTCTACCCCCACCCCCCAATTTGACACTCAATATCCAGTATCCCTCCAATTCATGTCTTCCTTCCAAATGTTTATCGCCCCTTAAAATGCGTCCCCTTAATCAATTGCTTTTTTATTTTCATTTATTTTTCCTCATCATTTTCATCATCTAAAATCCCACCACTCCCTCCCCACATTCCTCAACACCACCCTTTTATCCCCTCGCTCCATTTACCTTCACTGTATTCAATACTCCATTTCACATTCCTACTTATCAGAGCCTTTACAATCCATCGTGCAATGCAGAACTCTCCATCCCCACCATTAGCCAGCTTCCTATCCCCTCACTCCCCTCCTCTCTCTCTGTGAAGATGTTTGTGGCACTGGAATGACCAGAAATGGTTGTTGTGGTGTATAGTTGTCAGAGTGATTATGTGAATGAGTGTGTTTCTTTTTTTGATGAAGGCCAAGGCTGAAAAATTATGTTGTGTGAATGAGATCGTGTATTTTTTGTGCCTGTCAGCAATTCGGCGAGTCTCTTGATAGTGAGTTGTTATCTATCTCCGTTATTGACATTCCAATCTGATTTTCCAGTTTCAAATTTTGTGAAACGGCCCTTCTTCCCCTCCAGACCCTGTGTTTATCCTTTGTTACTCCTCTCTAACATTTCTTTACTCAGTCCTATTTTTCTTAGTTCCTTCACATTTCAAGACATTACACAAAATATTACACGACAATTTATTTTATTTTAATTTATATCTAAAACTTTAACCAATGAGTAGAAGGAGTTGTAATTCAGAAATTCTTTTCATTTATTTTTAAATTCTAGTTGGGTATCTGTCAGGCTTCTGATGCTGCTTGGTAGGTGACCAAAGACTTTTGCTGCCACAAAAGTCTTTGGTCACCTACCAAGCAGTATCAGAAACCTGACAGATAGCCAACTAGCATTTAAAAATAAATTTAAAGAATTTTTAAATTACAACTTTTTCTACTCATTGGATAAGTTTTTAGATATAAATTTTGTAAATAAAAAATTGTGTCATGCAATATTTTGTGTAATGAAATGTCTTGTACAGACACCCTTCATTAACCTGACACATTCCACATCATCATGAAGTATCGTATTCATGATCTGGATGGATGGTTTGATTTTTAAAGGGACTAAATGACTACGGTTATCAGTCCCTTGGTCCAACCGTAGAGATCAGAATAAAAAGCACTACAATGTAGCAGAAGACAATGTGTTAAGACTCACCAAGCAAAGGGGTGTAACAAGTCAAGAAGGAAAGTAAAAACGGATAAAAGAAGAGAAAGGTGGAGAGACGATAAAAGAGTGTCCTGGCCAGGTGGCCACAGACATGGCAGTAGGGTATCTGGCCGCTTTTGCACATTAAAACCACCTGCCTAAAACAGTAGGCGAGCAGAGAACAAATATGTAATAAACATGGAACAAGTATTAATCTAATCTAGTTGCCTTTCAAACTGTATCTGTATCACAATTAACGTTCCTGTCCACTCATAATAGTGTGCTACATTACGGCGCATATTGTTTACACAGTTCACATTTCTGCTGTTTTCCTTGCATACTTTGCCTCTGATATTGATTTTTATTTTATTTTATTTATTTATCAATTTTTCCTTCCCACATCTACCGGCTACACAAATCAGTACGTTTTTAATACCTACCCCTCACTTTAGTAATAAAAACACACACAGATACCGGTATCTCTTCCATATTCCATCCTCTCTATGAATAATTTTCCCATCATTTCTCTTGACTTAATATGCATTTTAACATATCTTTACCTATTTGTGCAGATCGTTGCATATCCTTGATTGTCTTTATGTGATTTTGCATAATTTTATACATATGTGCATGTTTGGATGCATATTCAGGTATTGGTTTGCATTTTTATGTATTGGTGGGCAATTTGTCATATTGTTAAACATTTATAGGTATTAGTGTGTAATTTGCGCAAGTTGGTTCATATTTTGTCATACTGGTGGATAATTTTGTGTGTTAGTGCATAATTCTGCAAATTTTTTGTAGCCCTTAGATATAAACACATTTTTGCATATTTTCACACATCCTTTCCAGCTCCCCTCCCAACCTCATAATGCCTTCATCCACCCATTTCTCAATCATTTCCCATTTTCGAACAGTATCCCTGCTCCAATGGATCCCTGCTTCATCTTTCTGTGCCATTTCAGGAAAGTTTCTGTGTCCTTGGCCAAAACCCAGTTCCATATTCTACTTCTCCAATTCTGCCTAAACCATAGAATCCCTCCTAATGGGCTAACCATTAAAATTCCCATCTCTGGATCCCATCCCTCCTTTCACAATGACTTTCACCTTTTCAGATTCCACAAATCCCAGTCCCTCGCAAAACTAGTACCACAAAAACACATCTCCGTGGCACAGGCATCCATAAACCACCTCTGCTCCCTCCGAAAGATACTTCTAAAGTGCAATCCCCACTACATATATCCCAAATTGAATCTCTTGCACTTCAGCAGTTGGAGGAGCATTCCAGGCATCATTTCCATAAATTAACAAACCTGCTGACATCCTACTGCCACCTTGGTATACCAATAGCCAACCCCTATCCCACTCAAAGTATTCCTCCCTGTAAACCCCTCATAACACAAGCCTTTGCCTTGCAGACCATTTCCACTTGACACATGCCCAAACAAAAACCTGCCAACAATCCACAATTCTCAAAGCCTAAACACCACCCAGACCACTGTTGTTTACCTTTCTGCCTACATCCTCAGCCCCTCAGAAGTTTCAGTCCCATCCAAAGATCTCTCACACACTTGCCCGCGAAAGGCAAAGGTCCCAGGTTCGAGTCCTGGTTCCAGCACACAATTTTAATCTGCCAGGAAGTTTCATATCAGCACACACTCCTCTGCAGAGTGAGAGTTTCAATCTTGTCAAAGACCTCTGCTCTCTTTGCCTTCTGCTGATTCCTACAGTGTAAAAATACTTTGCTACCAATTCCTCCAATCAAAGCCAATCTAATTCTAATACTGAACCCTGCCTCTTCCGATTCATACCACCATCCGAACTGGACCCTCCCTCACTCCCAGCTAACCAACATCTGGTCACTTTCCAGTAATTCCTCACTTCCAACTTGGCCTCACCTTCTTTTCCCTAAGTCCCTTCCTACGAATACCAACCTTTCGGCAGAAGAAAGGACTGCCTTACACAACCTCAAAACATATCCCAACCTAATTATCCTCCCTGCAGACAAAGTGTCCTCCACTGTTGAGACGAATCACAGTGATTATGTGACAGAAGGCCTGTGACCTTCCTATCAGTACTCACCAATACGAATTTGGCAGTAAATAACTCAGGGTAGTAAAACGTTTATGGCTTGTTGTCTCTGTTCATAGGGTGAGTTATCTATGTCAGCTTCAATGCCCTAAACAGCTACCAAATCTGTTTAAACAAGATCGATAATTCATCTGTAGTTTAGCCAGTCTATCAATTTGCATATGATGATGTGAAAATATATTTTAACAAACATAAATTAAACCTCTGAATGACCTACAAAATGGATTCTAAGATAAAGAAGTGATTCACTCACAAAGTAATTATTTATAAATGAAGTTTATTACTTATTTTGGACATAAATGCGGAGGTGGTCCTACTTTATACATTGGTAAATAACTGAATATTTCTCCAACTATTATTCATGAGAGCCACAATAAGTATCACATGCACTCGAGAGTAAAAGTGCCAAATTATCACTCGTAAATTAGTTAAGTCCATTGAACATTGCAGTTCCAAATTAATCTGCAATTAATTACAGTATTTGTTATAAAACACAGTTTGTCATCACACGAGTACACGATTGCTGAATTATCACAGTTCTACAGCCCGACTACCGTGCATAGTTTGCCACTGTTCACCAAAGACTAAGTTCTGCAGTCACAGTCCCGTAAATTTTCTAAGTCTACACATGGCCATCACTTCAAACCACAAGTTCGCAGCTTCAGACAGCCCAGCATCACAATCTTTCACCACCACATCCAAGTTACGAGTCCCTTCCCAAGTGTTTGAAAGCATGCTCTCCCTGCTCCCAAAATTGTATCCTTCCGCACATCCTAATGCCACATCTTTAAAATACAATTTCCCTTCGAAAATAATATACATTTGAATATCACAGAATTAAATGCTTTGACCACCTCCCTACAAATGATGTTTACATTTAACAAACAAATATATATTTAACAATAATAAAAACGGTTGAGACTGAAGCTCTTTGTTGAGGTAGCTATTAAACATGGCGTCTCACTGTTCAAATATACTGCTGCCATCAAAATATAGTTACACGATTAATATTTAATCTATCATGGCTTTTTATGCAAATATATTCAGTTATTGTCCACAAATACTTATAATTTTTTTATATATAAATTATCTGCTGCATATCTACTATTTTTAGTCAGCCATGAAATATTTAAATGGCAGTCTACAACATAAAACGAACGTTACTAAAAATAATATTAAATATAATAAAATACATATATAAATGTCGTGCACTTTGCTGGGTTCATGTTTTGTGTTTCTATGTCCTGACACAAAAATATTACTACCTCAACGAAAAGCAGAACAAGAGAGTAAAATAAAATTTATTGAAAGAATACGGAAATAACATGGTACATCTTTTACGATAGGTAGCATGGTGCAATGCTGCCCATTTGCTTTTTAAACTGTTACTGATAAACACTATGTATCAATAACTGTAAATATAAGTCTTATTATATTATTATTATAGTTCTGAAATTTGTCGACTTTTTAACTGTAAGGGATATTGAAATTGTAATTACGGCGTTTGATTCTCAGAAGTCTCCTGAATCCATTCATATAATTATATTTGCCATATGATCATTCCCTGATTTAATATGGATTTTTAAAATAATGTGTGTGACTATATTGTATTTCAGTGGCAATCTGGGAGAGCCACCCTCACTCAGTCAAGAGCGCCATTTCCGGCTTCCGAGCAGATTAGGAAAATCCTAAGTACCTGTACTCCATCCACTAGATGCAAACTGTTAGTCAGCTGGCTGGGGAATCCAACAGCCTGACAAAACCCACCCTTCACACGGAAACAATCAGCTGCCCCCTGTATCTGTAATGTCACAGGCCTATGTCAATTGTCTGGTTCCTTCACTTACAAGTTGTGCTAAGATGACCCCATCCAAAAGTCCAGAAAGACTTACAATCCCTGCCAAAATCTTATGGCCCTTTCCAGAACGTAGACCCCCAAATCCATCTCCCTCCTAACGCCATGAACACCCACACACCTACCTTTCACATGCTCCCAAAAATCCATAAACCTAACAATCTTGGACACCCAACTGTGGCTGGTTACTGTGTTCTCACCAAAAGAATTTCAGCTCCTGTTGTCCAGCACCTCCAACCAATTGTTTGAAACCTAGCCTCCCACAGCCAAGATACCCACCACTTCCTTCACAGACTCTCCACCATCCCCACCTCCTGAATCCTTACTTGTCACTATTAATGCCACTTCACAGTATACTAGTATCCAACATGCACATGGTCTTGCTGCTCTCGAACACTATCTTTCTCAGTGTCCTTGAAACATGATGTCCAATACTTCATTCCTTATAAGCCTTACCAATTACATCCTAACTATTACCCCACAGCATGGCCACGAGCACCCGTAAGGCACCCTCCTATGTGCCTGTTAGCAGCTCAGAGAGCCTCTTTACAGTGAGTTGTTATCTATTTCGTCTCTATCTGTGGAGGACAGTATTCAAGCTGGATGTCCAAATCACACCCAGGTTTGCTACTGACGCATGCTCCCACACAGAGGCATGACATCACGTTTTGAATATTCGAATTTGAAGAATCTACTGTAATTATCTCACTCATTTTTTCCTTCAATGCAGTTTATTAAAACACAATAAAAAAGTCAGTACTTCTCTGACTGTATAACAATGCTACAGCAGAACAAAATATCCACTGGTTTGCAGTTACAGAACTTGTAACAATCAAGTTCATCAATCTCGGACGTCAGAAGACCCGATGATGTCCTTGGCAGTGTGGCTGGGCGTCGGAGCAGGGGCGTCGGAAGGCGGAGGAGTTGCAGGTTCCTTGGCTGTCGTCTGACTGCCGTGGCAAGGCTGTGCATGAACTTGAGTACGCATGTGGAAGGATATCTGCCTGTCCTATTATTCATATGGCAGATAGAAGTAGGTCCCTGCTTTCTGCGACCTCTGGAAGTGCGGCTAGCACTGCCTGCGAACTCATGTGGTCCCGCGGAGTGTTCACCACGCTGTCCGGCAACTCTCGACGCCTTTGGGTCTTGAGTGTTGCCACTGTAGTAGGCGGACAGGACACCCTCCCCTGTTCCAGGTTGGGGCTGACACAGAACAGCTCATGTCGACATCAGTAAGTAGGACTGGCTCCACATCACTGGGCACGATGTCAACGTCCATGGGGATTGGTGCCTGGAGTGTGGGCTGATCCGCCATAGGGAGTTGTAACAGCTTGGTGGTGGGGCACTAGACTTCCCTAGGCGGCGGCAGCCCATCGTCCGTCTCCGGAACAGGCAACGTCTGTGACATGTCTGCATGCGAAGTGGCGGACACACGTGTTCGCAACTGATTTACATGCTTGCGGCAGATGCCGCCCGAGATGAGGGTGACTTCCACCATGGCTCTGCCAAGCAGTGGTGATCGTCACAGTGAGCCACTGCCATCGTCCTTGGGGAAAAAAAAAACGAGGGTCCAGACTGGATCCTGCAGAGCGTATCGGTGGCTAACTGGAGAATGTGAGTGGGGCTGGGAATTATGTGGATGGATGATAGAGATTTTGGATCTGTGAGCTCGTATATCAAATTTCTCAGCTTGAGAGGTATCATTCTGTGGTGTGGAATGATAGGATGCTAAGAAAAGGATAACGGCCTCCTCTAAAGGAAGATGATGGGCGAGTTTGGTGAATTGCTGTTTAAAAGTATGAACAAAACATTCAGCGAGGCCATTGGAGGCAATATGGAAAGGGGTCGTAAGGAGGAGCTGTACGCCATTTATGTCACAACAGGAGCGAAACTCAGCAGAGGTGAATTGGGGCTTGTTAACTGTGACAATGCTCTCCGGAAGGCCCTCTATGCAAAATATAGTGGCCAAAACTTGGATGGTGTGAGGGAAGAGGTACCGGACATACGGGATACATAGAGGAAACCTGTACCAGTGTCGACTGTGATGAACCACGTATGTCCCAGGAATGGGCCAGCAAAATCCAGATGCAGACAGGACCATGGTGTTGCCGTCTGTGGCCAGGAGAAGAAACGGTGGGGCAGGACCACTTGCTTACTTCTGCAGGTGTCACACGCAGCGACCATCAAGACCTCGCCAGTAGATGTGCTCCCGAGCCAGGTGTTTGGTGAGGACAACACCCCAGTGGCCTTTGTGGAGAAGGTCCAACGCTCTTCTGCAGTGATGCGAGAATCACAACCCGCATGTGTGGGTTTTCACCTTGGAGCAAGAAAACTCCACACAGCATTGACAACTCTTGGCACCGGTGCCAGTAGGCCCGTACTTCAGTGTTGGCGATCTGGCGATGTTCGGGAGGTCAACCCTGTTGGACCAGGTGTAGGAGTTCTGTCTGCAGAGTGGTGAGCCACCAGTGAGGCATCTAATGGTAGGTGGGCAAGGGCGTCTTCTGCTGCAGAGTCAAAGTGAAAACACACCTCGTGGTCCTTGTCGAAGTCAAGGTCCTGACAAACTGGTAAGAGAGACAATATTTCGGCATTTGCATGATGAGTAGTAGGACAATATTTTATGTCATATGAATAGGCAGACAAGTAAAGAGCCTAGCACTGTAGCCAGTGGGCTGTTTTAGTGGGGACTGAAGCAGAAGCCCTAAAAAAGGGAATCAAGAGGCTTGTGGTCAGTAAGAAAGGTAAAAGTTGTACCATAGAGATAGTTATGGAATTTTTTATCCCAAATATAATAGCCAGTCCCTCCTTTTCCACCTGGCTATAACTGCGTTGTGCTGAAGACAGGGTATTAGATACAAAAGCAATAAGCCTTTCTATGCCTTTGACCATGTGTGACAAAATGTCTGTGGTGCCATAGTGAGAAGCATCGGCTGCTAGAGTGAGGGGAAGAGAAAACTCTGGGCACATGCTGGGAGCCAATCCCACTTGACTTTTTTTTTTTTAGGAGGCCATAGAAGGTTCCGCAATGGCCGCTGCACAGGGAATAAGTTTCGAGTAATAAGGCCCAAGACAGATTTGAGCTGGCTCACATCCTTAGGAGGATCCAAGTTGGATCGCCTCCACATATTGCGGGGTGGGACGAATATCGGCTGTAATAAGGATATGCCGCAAGTATTCGTCCTGTTCCACGAAAAAACTGCACTTTTCCTTGTTGCGCCGGACTTTAGCCGCCTGAAGGTGAGAGAACAGTGTGTAAGATTGGTGGTCAGATCCGCCGCATCAGTGCCAGTAACAATGATATCATCTAGGTAACTTGCTGCCCGGGGCACCTCTTTGATGAGCGATTCCAGATAACGCTGAAATATGGCTGGGGCAGCGGAATGCCAAAAGGGAGGCGGTTGTATTGATATAGGCCAAAAGGTGTATTTATGACCAACTTTTGTCGTGACTCGGCATCGACTGGAAGCTGGAGGTAAGCATCTTTGAGGTCAATTTTTGTGAATATCGTGCCACCTGCAAACGAGCGAGAATGTCCTCAACTTTGGGAACAGGATAAGAATCCACTACGAATTGGGCATTTATGGTAGTAGAAAAATTGCCACAGACTCAGAGACTACCATTCGCTTTCTCAATCAGAACAATAGGTGTGGCCCACAGACTTTTACAGACTTGGGTAAGAACGTCCTTGTCTTGTAAATGCTAGAGTTCGGGGTGCAGCTTCTCCCAAAGGTATATTTCATGCTTTGAAAAATTTGGGGGCTGCGGAAGGAAGCAGCGTGATGTGAGCTTCAAAATTGTTGATGCCTGCGTCAGGAAGAGAAAACACTAGGCTAATACGGTTAAATAAGTCATCCAGGAGGTTTGACACAGCAAGAGAATTGCCAGTGGGAGCCGAGTCATGGATCTCCAACCCCAGGGCTCTGAAAAGGTCCATACTCTATAGATTTACTGCCCCAGGCATGTTAACCACCAAGATACAAGCCTGAATGGAGCAGGTGCCATACTGGACCAGCACTGTGAACTGACCCTCGAAACATACCACATCATTGCTGTAGGAAAGCATCTGGAAATCAACCGGCCTGAGCAGGAGGGTGGCTGCCTGTTGGCAGCCTATAAGTGCCAATCAGTGATGGTAGCTGATGACTCTGTATCTATCTGCAATCAGAGGGGCACCCCTGCAATGGAGACTGTGAGATGACACTTGGTGCTGGGGCAAAAAACTTCTCTCACATATGCAACTTAAGGAAAATTATTGTCGCCAGGCGCATTGTCACTGTCTAGGTGCTCAACCAGAGCGTAGTCTACTGCCATTTTGGATGCCTGACATATGTCAGCCTTGTGACCAGTTTTGCCGCAGGCTGAACATTTAGTCCATCGAGAAAGACACTCTTGCCATGGGTGGGACACAAAAAACTGGCTATATGAGGGGAGCTGCTGGTACCGGCACTTAGGAGACTGGGCCAAGTATGTCAGATGTGAGTCTGGTTGTGTGGGAGGTGGGGTCCAGTGCATGGGCTTTGCTGCAAAAACCTGAAACTGATCATGCAAGCCAAAGCTGAATGTACTGACTGTTAAAAAGGTTGGATGAGTGGCAAATGTGCATCCAATGAAGGGTCCTTAAATTTCAACAGGTCTCTATGGAGAGCATCATCTGGAGAATGCACCAGGATCATGTCCCACACTAAACTAGTTGCATAGGATCTTTGACAAGTTGGGTTGAGGCACACAAAATGACAGTCCCTGGAGAGGCCTTGTAAACGGGCGATCCACTCCCTGTAAGATAACCCAGCCAGTTTTTGGCAGTTGAAAAACTTATGGCGGGCAGCTGCGACATGAAGTTGGGAGTCAAAATTATCAGAGAGGCTGGATCTCACCTGAACATATGGGAGGGCATGGAGCTCCTTCTAAGGACTGAGTTGTTGCACCAGCTGGTAGATCTTTAGGCCAGCGTACACAAGCAAGAATGCGCGCTGCTGCTCGCTACTGGTGATGCCATGGACCAACAAGTATTGTTGCAGCCGTGCGACACAGTTGGCCCATGGCTTCAGCTTGCGGTCGAATGGTGGGAACATTGGGGCTGCTGAACGGGCGTGTTTTAATATGGTGTCTATGCGGGAGATCCAGTTAGAGACATCTGTCGGAGACACCACCAGAGTGGTCACCCTCTCAGTCAAGGCCAAGAAGGCCTGCTGCATATGTTGCAGGGTGCACATAATCTGTGAAATCACGTCAACCTGCTCAGGCATTTTGAACACAGTAACAGTGAGAAAAGTACCTAAGGTGGTTGTCGCACGAGATATACACACAAAAGTACCAAAAATCAAAAACAAAAACACTGAAGAATCTACTGTAATGATTTCACTCGTTTTTTCCTTCAATGCAGTTTATTAGAACACAACAAAAAAAGTCAGTACTTCTCTGACTGTATGACAATGCTACACCAGAACAAAATGTCCACAAAACTAAGCGTCCACTGGTTTGCAGTTACAGTACTTATAACATTCAAGTTCACCAATCTCTAACATCAGTGAGGAGGATCTAAGCTCTTCCGTTCCCACAGTTGGCGGCAGAGCTGCGGAGACCCGATGGTGTCCTTGGCGGAGTGGCTGGGCGGCGGAGGCAGCGGCAACTTTGGAAGAGTTGCAAGTCCCTAGGCTGGCGTCTGACTGCTGTGGCTAGGCTGTGCGCATACAGAAGGATATCTTCCTGCCCTACTTCTCAATCACATGTACGACAGACGGAAGTAGGTCCCTGCTTTCTGCGCCTTCTGGAAGTGCGGCTAGCACCACCTGCAAACTCGTGTTGGCCTGTGGAGTGTTCGCCTAGCTGCCAGGCTGATGGAGGGCAAGTTCCCATCTCCATAGCTCTGAGGGACTGGTATAGGCTGGGAGTGTCCAGATGGCTCATGCAGTGTAACATGTGCCAAGGTCCCTGGAATCATGCTGGATGGCATGCTTTGCAACAAGATATTAGGTGTCCTGCAGGCGAACAGACTGTTTGTGACCATTCATGTGTTCAGGCAACTTGTTGGTGGCTGTATCAACATCAAATTCTGCACTGTGAAAACATGTCAGTTGGTAGATTACAAACGTTGTTTCTCATGACACTGTGACTTGCATGGGGTAGGTTTTTCCTATGGTGGGACTGCAGTTTGTGGTTGGGGGAGGTAGCATGGGGTAGATTTTGCAAAGGGATTAGTTACAGGGGTAAATAAATAATTGGCGTAAATAAATAATTGGCATATCACCTCTACACCAGAGAAGTAAGTAAATGGAATAATACTGTTCTGAGCTATTCCGGCACACTTCACAGTCCATCCACACAACTTTACTTCTGCCAGTAACACGCCTCATACTTTCCAAACTTCACACAAATTCTTCAGTGAATCTTTCAGGACTAGCACTCCTCATCCTGGAAACATCCCTTAGGCTGTGGCTAAGCCATGTCACCACCACATCCTTTCTTACAGGAGTTCTAGTCCTGCAACATTCGCAGGAGAACTTATGTGAAGTTTGGAAAGGAGGCGAGGTACTGGCAGAAGGCAAGTTGTGAGGATGGACTGTGAAGCGTGCCGGGATAGCTCAGACGGTAGAGCGCTTGCCCGCAAAAGGCAAGATGGCAGGTTCAAATTCTAGCACATAATTTTAATCTGTCAGGAAGTTACACATCAGCGTACACACTGTGGCAGAGTGAAAATTTCATTCTGAAAATTATATTTGACTGTGCTGCAAGAAGAATTTCTAATACCATGAAAACCCTTTGTATCTGATGTGTGGAAAATGCCATTGAAATTTCTAATTTGCTCCAATAACTTGAAAATGGAAATGTGTAGCTACAAATAAAACTGTTTATAATGAGTGGCACTACTGTCTCATAGTGTCTAGGAAAAGAATCCAGAAAGACAACCCGTTTACCGAAAAGACCTGAATGCGGCAGCCTGAACGCAGCCCTTGAATTTCACAGGTTTTTCACATAGTTAAATCCTTTATTTACGTACGAGTAAAACACACACAATAGCTCATTTATCTCCCAAGCAATCACAAAACAATAAACAACTTTTATATATTTTTATAGTAAACTACTGATAAAAAACATCAATTAAACAGAAGCCTAACACAAACAGTTAAATTACATTATGTTAATTACAGGGATTTTGATTTAATAATATAGTAAGGACAGTTTACAACTCACTGCAAAGACGTGGCGATGACCTGCGACAGGCACATACAAAAGACACACACATACAACACTTTCAGCTATTGATCATGGCCTTCTTCAGAAAATAGAACACTCGTGCAATCACACAGGCACACAACACAGTCATACAACCATCATCTCCAGCTGCCGCACTTCGAATCATGCTCTGCGGCGAGTAAATCGGGGACGGGAGGGAAGGGGTGGGGAGGGGAGGGGAGGGGAAGGGAGAGGAAGAATACGTCATGGTGGTGGGAGTGGGTTAGATGGGAATAACGAGATGCAGGTTAGGAATGGAGTGGGGACGCGGGTAAGGAAAGAAAAATAAACTAAAATAAACAAATATATATATATATATATATATATATATATATATATATATATATATATATATATATATGCTTTTTACAAATGTCTGTCTACGTGTGTTTGCGTTTCGATATGTCTGAGTGTGTGTGTATTTGTTTACCTTCCTTTTTGTCCCCTAAGTTAAGTCCTTCCACTCCTGGGATTGGAATGACTCCTTTTCCACTTCCTTAAAGCCCATGTCCTTCCCTTTCTCCTCCCCTTTTTTCCTCTTTTTCCTGAAGAAGCTGCCAGTGGTGGCGAAAGCTAGTATGTGTGTGATTTTATTTATTTTATTTGTTTCTATCGACGAGCCGGTCCTTTTGGTAAGTCATCTCTTTTAAAAAATAGATGAAGTACACTTACCAGGCGAAGGGGCACAGGCAGTAATAGCAACAAATAAACACACAGACAGACACACACACACACAAAAATGCTAGCTTTCGCAGCCTAGCTGCTTCATCAGGCAGAATGGAGGAGAGGGAAAAGGAAATGATGAGGGTTTTAAGGAAGGGGGTAAGGAGCCATTCCAATCCCGGGACAGGAAAGACTTACCTTGGGGGAAAAAATGGAGGGTAAATAAATGCACACACACCCACACATTTACACAGACATATATATATATATATATATATATATATATATATATATACCTGTCCAACGGCCAACTTCACACATCCGTCCACATCAAACCAACCAACAAACAACAGTACCTACACTATGACAGCTGCCATCCATTCCACATCAAACGTTCCCTTCCCTACAGCTTAGGTCTTCGTGGCAAACGAGTCTGCTCCAGTCCCGAATCCCTGAACCAGTACACCAACAACCTAATATCAGCTTTCACATCCCGCGGCTATCCTCCTGATCTGGTACAGAAACAAATTTCCAGAGCCACTTCCTCATCCCCCCAAATTCAGAACCTTCCACAGAAGAACCCCAGAAGTGCCCCTCTTGTCACCGGATACTTTCCGGGACTGGAGCGGACTCTGAATGTGGCTCTCCAGCAAGGATACGACTTCCTTAAATCCTGCCCCGAAATGAGATCCATCCTTCATGACATCCTTCCCACTCCACCAAGAGTGTCTTTCCGCCGCCCACCTAACCTCCGTAACCTCCTAGTCCATCCATATGAAATCCCCAAACCACCTTCCCTACCCTCTGGCTCCTACCCTTGTAACCGCCCCCGTTGTAAAACCTGCCCTATGCACCCTTCCACCACCAATTACTCCAGTCCCGTAACCCGGAGGGTGTACACGATCAAGGGCAGAGCCATTTGCGATAGCACCCACGTGATTTACCAACTGACATGCCTGCACTGTGAAGCGTTCTATGTGGGAATGACCAGCAACAAACTGTCCATTCGCATGAACGGTCACAGGCAGACAGTGTTTGTTGGTAATGAGGATCACCCTGTGGCTAAACATGCCTTGGTGCACGGCCAGCACATCTTGGCACAGTGTTACACCGTCCGGGTTATCTGGATACTTCCCACCAACACCAATCTTTCAGAACTCCGGAGATGGGAACTTGCCCTTCAACACATTCTCTCTTCCCGTTGCCCGCCTGGTCTCAACCTCCGCTAAATTCTAATTCCCGCCCGCCATCTTTAACATCTTTGCCTCAGTTCTGTGGACAGAGCCTCTGCCTGAAGTGGTATCTCTATCCAACTTCTTTGGTTTCTACAAATGTCTGCCCAAGTGTGTTTGGATGTGGATATGTGTGAGTGTGTGTGTATTTGTTTACCTTCCTTTTTGTCCCCTAAGGTAAGTCCTTCCACTCCTGGGATTGGAATGGCTCCTTTTCCACTTCCTTAAAACCCGTATCCTTCCCTTTCTCCTCTCCTTCCTCCCTCTTTTTCCCGAAGAAGCCACCACTGGTGTCGAAAGCTCGAATGGTTGTGTGTTTTTGTGTGTGTTTAGTGTTCCTATCGACCAGCCTGTACTTTAGGTAAGTCAAAAATCTTTATTTTATACCATTTTCCTACCTGGAAGGTCTCCTTCTATAATATTATTATATATATATATATATATAAGGTCCGGCTCGTCGATAGAAACAAATAAAATAAATAAAATCACACACAAACACACATACAAGCTTTCGCCACCACTGGCAGCTTCTTCAGGAAAAAGAGGAAAAAAGGGGAGGAGAAAGGGAAGGATATGGGTTTTAAGGAAGTGGAAAAGGAGTCATTCCAATCCCAGGAGTGGAAGGACTTACCTTAGGGGACAAAAAGGAAGGTAAACAAATACACACACACTCAGACATATCGAAACACAAACACACCTAGACAGACATTTGTAAAAAGCAAAGAAGTTGGACAGAGATACCAATTGAGGCAGAGGCTATGTCCACAGAACCAAGGCAAAGATGCTAAAGATAGTGGGCGGGAATTTGAGTTAGCGGAGATTGAGACCAGGTGGGCAACGGGAGGAGAGAATAAGCTGAAGGGCAAGTTCCCATCTCTGGAGTTCTGAAAGGTTGGTGTCGGTGGGAAGTATCCAGATAACCCGGATGGTGTAACACTGCGCCAAGATGTGCTGGCCATGCACCAAGGCATATTTAGCCACAGGGTGATCCTCATTACCAACAAACACTGTCTGCCTGTGACCGTTCATGCGAATGGACAGTTTGTTGCTGGTCATTCCCACATAGAACACTTCACAGTACAGGCATGTTAGTTGGTAAATTACGTGGGTGCTATCGCAAGTGGCTCTGCCCTTGATCGTGTACACCTTCCGGGTTACTGGACTGGAGTAAGTGGTGGTGGAAGGGTGCATAGGGCAGGTTTTACAATGGGGGCAGTTGCATGGGTAGGAGCCAGAGGGTAGGGAAGGTGGTTTGGGGGGCGGCGGAAAGACACTCTTGGTGGAGTGGGAAGGATGTCATTAAGGATGGATCTCATTTCGGGGCAGGATTTAAGGAAGTCGTACCCCTGCTGGAGAGCCACATTCAGAGTCCGCTCCAGTCCCGGAAAGTATCCGGTGACAAAAGGGGCACTTCTGGGATTCTTCGGTGGAAGGTTCTGGATTTGGAGGAATGAGGAGGTGGCTCTGGTAATTTGCTTCTGAACCAGATCAGGAGGATAGCTGCGGGATGTGAAAGCTGTTATTAGGTTATTGGTGTACTGGTTCAGGGATTCGGGACTAGAGCAGACTCTTTTGCCACGAAGACCTAAGCTGTAGGGAAGGGAACGTTTGATATGGAATGGATGGCAGCTGTCATAATGGAGGTACTGTTGTTTGTTGGTAGGTTTGATGTGGACGGATGTGTGAAGTTGGCCGTTGGACAGATGGAGGTCAACATCGAGGAATATGGCATGGGATTTGGAATAGGACCAGGTGAATTTGATGGGACCAAAGGAGTTGAGGTTGGAGAGGAAATTCTGGAGTTCTTCTTCACTGTTAGTCCAGATCATGAAGATGTCATCAATGATTCTGTACCAAACTTTGGGTTGACAGGCTTGGGTATCCAGGAAGGCTTCCTCTAAGCGTCCCATAAATAAGTTTGCATATGAGGGGGCCATCCTGGTTCCCATGGCTGTTCCCTTTAGTTGTTGGTATGTCTGGCCCTCAAACGTGAAGAAGTTGTGGGTTACGATGAAGCTGGCTAGGGTATTAAGGAAAGAGGTTTTAGGTAGGGAAGTGGGTGGTCGGCGTGAAAGGAAATACTCCATCGCAGCGAGGCCCTGGGCATGTGGGATATTTGTGTATAAGGAAGTGGCATCAATGGTTACAAGAATGGTTTCAGGAGGTAACAGGATGGGTAAGGATTTCAGGCGATCGAGGAAGTGGTTGGTGTTATGTGCACACTGCAAGTACACAGGACACCACACACGCACGCACGCATACACAAGCACGCTCTGAGAGACGTCAGCACGTAATTTTTTTTTTTTTTTTTTTTTTTTTTTTATTTATTTTATATTGTTTATTTTATTTTATTTTTCTCCCCTCACCTGCCTCGCCACTCCATTCCTAAGCTGCATCTCGTTATTCCCATCTAACCCATCCCCACCACCGTGACGTATCCTTCCTATCCCCTCCCCACCTCTCCGGTCCCCGATTTACTTGCCACAGAGCGTTATTCGAAATGAGGCAGCCGGAGGTGATGGCTGTATGACTGATGCGTGTGCCTTTGTGATTGCGTGAGTGTTCTATTTCCTTGAAGAAGGGTATGGCTGACAGCTGACAGTGTTGTATATCTGTGTCTTTTGTATGTGCCTGTCACAGCTCTTAGCATTGTCTTTGGGGAGAGTTGTAAACTGTCCTTACGATATTATTAATTCCAACCTGGACTTTCCATTATTATATTTTACATTTTGCATTTTTAAACTCACAATTACATGCTGCCCGTAAGTAAAAGTAAATTATTCTTATGCTGAGATTCTTTCCCTCCTCCCTTCCTCCCCCCCCCCTCTCTCTCTCTCTCTCTCTCTCTCTCTCTCTCACTCTCTCTCTCTCATTTTTCATTGGGCTGTCTAAGGGGTGGGGGGTGGGTGGGAGGGGGCTCGTGCCCCTGTGTTGGAGTTTACATTTCTACATTCATACTCCACAATCCACCATAAGGTGAGTGGCGGAGGGTACACTATACCACTACTAGACATTTCCTTTCCTATTCCACTCCCAAATAGAATGAGGAAAAAAAGAATGTCTATATGACTCTGTACGAACCCTAATTTCTCTTACCTTGTCTTGTCTTTGTGATCACTACACGAACTGTAAGTAGGCGGCAGCAAGATCATACTACACTCAGCTTCAAATTCTGGTCCTCTAAAATTACTCAACATAAATTCGCGAAAAGAACGTTGTCTTTCCTCCAGCGATCCCCAATTGAGTTCCTGGAGCATTTCCGTAACACTCGCACATTGGTCGAACCTACCAGTAACAAACCTAGCTGCACATCTCTGAA
This sequence comes from Locusta migratoria, assembly GCA_026315105.1. Taxonomy (NCBI): domain Eukaryota; kingdom Metazoa; phylum Arthropoda; class Insecta; order Orthoptera; family Acrididae; genus Locusta; species Locusta migratoria. The sequence goes on from CM048749.1 coordinate 158,573,069, forward strand.
CTGCTTCTATGTCATCCTTTAAACTGATATGCTGCGGGTCCCAAACACTTGAGCAATACTCAAGACGTGGTTGTACAAGCGTTTTATACGCGGTCTCCTTTACAGGTGAAGTACATCTTCCCAAAATTCTCCCAATAAACCGAAGTCGGCTGTCCGCCTTACTCACAACTGTCCTTACATGCTCGTTCCATTTCATATCGCTTTGCAATGTTACGCCTAGATATTTGAACGAAGCGACTGCATCAAGAAGTTCACTACTAATGCTGTATTCGAACATTATGGGATTGTTTTTCCTACTCATGTGCATCACCTTACACTTTTTTCATTGAGAGCTAGCTGCCATTCTTCGCACAAACTAGAAATTTTGTCTAAAAAGTCATCCTGTATACTATTACAATCAGTTAAAGATGACTCCCTCCCATACACCACAGCATCATCAGCAAACAGCTGCAAATTACAAGTTACTCTGTGCATCAGATCATTTATATAGATAGAAAATAATAGCGGTCCTATCACACTCCCCTGGACCACGCCTGACAAACACTCACCATCGAGAACAACATACTGCGTTCTATTACTTAGGAAGTGTTCCAATGAGTCACAAATCTGTGAACCTCTTCCTATCACACTCCCCTGGACCACGCCTGACAAACACTCACCATCGAGAACAACATACTGCGTTCTATTACTTAGGAAGTGTTCCAATGAGTCACAAATCTGTGAACCTCTTCCATAAGCTCATATCTTCATTAGCAGTCTGCAGTATGGCACCGTGTCAAACGCCTTTTTGAAGTCGAGAAAAACACAATCCGCCTGTTGCCTTTCATCCATGGCTCGCAAGATGTCATGTGAGAAAAGGGCAACCTGAGTTTCACATGAACAATGTTTCCCTAACACGTGCTGATTCATAGAACGCAGCTTTTTCGTCTCAAGGAAATTTACTATATTTGAACTGAGAATATGCTCCAAAATCCTACAGGAAACTGATGTCAAAGATATTGGGCTGTAATTGTGTGGGTCAGTTCTCTTTCCTTTCTTATAAACGGGTGTCACCTGCACTTTTTTCCAATCACTAGTAACTTTGCGCTGAATTAAAGATAAATGCAAGCTAAGTAAGACACCAATGCCGCAGAATATACTTTGTTAAACTGAAATGGTATTCCATCTGGACCAGCAGACTTTTTCGTATTTAGCTCTCTCAACTGCTTTTCTACACCAGAAATACCTATTACTATGTCCTGCAGTTCGGATTTAGTACACTGATCAAATGATGGTACATTTTTGCGGTCCTCCTGCATGAAAGATTTATTAAAGGTTAAATTTAGAACTTCAGCTTTTCGTTTGGTTTCTTTTATTACTGCCCCGGAATGATCAACGAGTGACTGGACAGTGGGCTTTGACCCGCTTATCGATTTTACATAGCATTTGGCTTGTTGTATGATGGATCTGATGGTGTTGATTGAGCGAGGTGCTGAGAGGAGAAGTACGTATATATATATATATATATATATATATATATATATATATATATATATATATAACTCTGTCTAACTTCTAACTTCTTTGCTTTCTACAGTTCTACAGTATGTCTGCCTAAGTGTACTTGCGTCTGTGTAAATGTGTGGGTGTGTGTGTATTTATTTACCCTCCTTTTTTCTCCCCAAGGTAAGTCTTTCCTGTCCCGGGATTGGAATGACTCCTTATCCACTCCCTTAAAACCCTCATCATTTCCTTTTCCCTCTCCTTCCCTTCTGCCTGACGAAGCAGCTAGGCTGCGAAAGCTTGTATGTGTGTTTGTGTGTAATTTTATTTTATTTCATTTGTTTCTATCGAGGAGCCGGTCCTTTTGGTAAGTCATCTCTTTTCTATATATATATACACACACACATACAAACCTTATGCCCCCTACAAAACCTTTCACCTGACTCCATTAACCTCATGACTCCACCGACACCCCGCACCCCCACCTTCTACCTACTTCCGAAGATTCACAAACCCAATCATCCCGGCCGCCCCATTGTGGCCGGTTACCAAGCCCCAACAGAACGAATCTCTGCCTACATAGACCAACACCTTCAACCCATCATGTGCAGTCTCCCATCCTTCATCAAAGACACCAACCACTTCCTTGATCGCCTGAAATCCTTACCCAGCCTGTTACCTCCTGAAACCATCCTTGTAACCATCGATGCCACTTCCTTATACACTAATATCCCACATGCCCAGGGCCTCGCTGCGATGGAATATTTCCTTTCACGCCGACCACCCACTTCCTTACCTAAAACCTCTTTCCTTAATACCCTAGCCAGCTTCATCCTAACCCACAACTTCTTCACTTTTGAGGGCCGGACATACCAACAACTAAAGGGAACAGCCATGGGGACCAGGATGGCCCCCTCGTACGCAAACTTATTTATGGGACGCTTAGAGGAAGCCTTCCTGGACACCCAAGCCTGTCAACCCAAAGTTTGGTATAGATTCATTGACGACATCTTCATGATCTGGACTCACAGTGAAGAAGAACTCCAGAATTTCCTCTCCAACCTCAACTCCTTTGGTCCCATCAAATTCACCTGGTCCTATTCCAAATCCCATGCAACTTTCCTCGATGTCGATCTCCATCTATCCAATGGCCAACTACACACATCCGTCCACATCAAACCTACCAATAAACAACAGTACCTGCATTATGACAGCTGCCATCCATTCCACATCAAACGTTCCCTTCCCTACAGCTTAGGTCTTCGTGGCAAACGAGTCTGCTCCAGTCCTGAATCCCTGAACCAATACACCAATAACCTGATAACAGCCTTCACATCCCACAGCTATCCTCCTGGCCTGGTACAGAAGCAAATTGCCAGAGCCACTTCCTCATCCCCCCAATTTAAGAACCTTCAACAAAACCCCAGAAGTGCCCCTCTTGTCACCGGATACTTTCCGGGACTGGAGCGGACTCTGAATGTGGCTCTCCAGCAAGGATACGACTTCCTTAAATCCTGCCCCGAAATGAGATCCATCCTTCATGACATCCTTCCCACTCCACCAAGAGTGTCTTTCCGCCGCCCACCTAACCTCCGTAACCTCCTAGTCCATCCATATGAAATCCCCAAACCACCTTCCCTACCCTCTGGCTCCTACCCTTGTAACCGCCCCCGTTGTAAAACCTGCCCTATGCACCCTTCCACCACCAATTACTCCAGTCCCGTAACCCGGAGGGTGTACACGATCAAGGGCAGAGCCATTTGCGATAGCACCCACGTGATTTACCAACTGACATGCCTGCACTGTGAAGCGTTCTATGTGGGAATGACCAGCAACAAACTGTCCATTCGCATGAACGGTCACAGGCAGACAGTGTTTGTTGGTAATGAGGATCACCCTGTGGCTAAACATGCCTTGGTGCACGGCCAGCACATCTTGGCACAGTGTTACACCGTCCGGGTTATCTGGATACTTCCCACCAACACCAATCTTTCAGAACTCCGGAGATGGGAACTTGCCCTTCAACACATTCTCTCTTCCCGTTGCCCGCCTGGTCTCAACCTCCGCTAAATTCTAATTCCCGCCCGCCATCTTTAACATCTTTGCCTCAGTTCTGTGGACAGAGCCTCTGCCTGAAGTGGTATCTCTATCCAACTTCTTTGGTTTCTACAAATGTCTGCCCAAGTGTGTTTGGATGTGGATATGTGTGAGTGTGTGTGTATTTGTTTACCTTCCTTTTTGTCCCCTAAGGTAAGTCCTTCCACTCCTGGGATTGGAATGGCTCCTTTTCCACTTCCTTAAAACCCGTATCCTTCCCTTTCTCCTCTCCTTCCTCCCTCTTTTTCCCGAAGAAGCCACCACTGGTGTCGAAAGCTCGAATGGTTGTGTGTTTTTGTGTGTGTTTAGTGTTCCTATCGACCAGCCTGTACTTTAGGTAAGTCAAAAATCTTTATTTTATACCATTTTCCTACCTGGAAGGTCTCCTTCTATAATATTATTATATATATATATATATATAAAGGTCCGGCTCGTCGATAGAAACAAATAAAATAAATAAAATCACACACAAACACACATACAAGCTTTCGCCACCACTGGCAGCTTCTTCAGGAAAAAGAGGAAAAAAGGGGAGGAGAAAGGGAAGGATATGGGTTTTAAGGAAGTGGAAAAGGAGTCATTCCAATCCCAGGAGTGGAAGGACTTACCTTAGGGGACAAAAAGGAAGGTAAACAAATACACACACACTCAGACATATCGAAACACAAACACACCTAGACAGACATTTGTAAAAAGCAAAGAAGTTGGACAGAGATACCAATTGAGGCAGAGGCTATGTCCACAGAACCAAGGCAAAGATGCTAAAGATAGTGGGCGGGAATTTGAGTTAGCGGAGATTGAGACCAGGTGGGCAACGGGAGGAGAGAATAAGCTGAAGGGCAAGTTCCCATCTCTGGAGTTCTGAAAGGTTGGTGTCGGTGGGAAGTATCCAGATAACCCGGATGGTGTAACACTGCGCCAAGATGTGCTGGCCATGCACCAAGGCATATTTAGCCACAGGGTGATCCTCATTACCAACAAACACTGTCTGCCTGTGACCGTTCATGCGAATGGACAGTTTGTTGCTGGTCATTCCCACATAGAACACTTCACAGTACAGGCATGTTAGTTGGTAAATTACGTGGGTGCTATCGCAAGTGGCTCTGCCCTTGATCGTGTACACCTTCCGGGTTACTGGACTGGAGTAAGTGGTGGTGGAAGGGTGCATAGGGCAGGTTTTACAATGGGGGCAGTTGCATGGGTAGGAGCCAGAGGGTAGGGAAGGTGGTTTGGGGGGCGGCGGAAAGACACTCTTGGTGGAGTGGGAAGGATGTCATTAAGGATGGATCTCATTTCGGGGCAGGATTTAAGGAAGTCGTACCCCTGCTGGAGAGCCACATTCAGAGTCCGCTCCAGTCCCGGAAAGTATCCGGTGACAAAAGGGGCACTTCTGGGATTCTTCGGTGGAAGGTTCTGGATTTGGAGGAATGAGGAGGTGGCTCTGGTAATTTGCTTCTGAACCAGATCAGGAGGATAGCTGCGGGATGTGAAAGCTGTTATTAGGTTATTGGTGTACTGGTTCAGGGATTCGGGACTAGAGCAGACTCTTTTGCCACGAAGACCTAAGCTGTAGGGAAGGGAACGTTTGATATGGAATGGATGGCAGCTGTCATAATGGAGGTACTGTTGTTTGTTGGTAGGTTTGATGTGGACGGATGTGTGAAGTTGGCCGTTGGACAGATGGAGGTCAACATCGAGGAATATGGCATGGGATTTGGAATAGGACCAGGTGAATTTGATGGGACCAAAGGAGTTGAGGTTGGAGAGGAAATTCTGGAGTTCTTCTTCACTGTTAGTCCAGATCATGAAGATGTCATCAATGATTCTGTACCAAACTTTGGGTTGACAGGCTTGGGTATCCAGGAAGGCTTCCTCTAAGCGTCCCATAAATAAGTTTGCATATGAGGGGGCCATCCTGGTTCCCATGGCTGTTCCCTTTAGTTGTTGGTATGTCTGGCCCTCAAACGTGAAGAAGTTGTGGGTTACGATGAAGCTGGCTAGGGTATTAAGGAAAGAGGTTTTAGGTAGGGAAGTGGGTGGTCGGCGTGAAAGGAAATACTCCATCGCAGCGAGGCCCTGGGCATGTGGGATATTTGTGTATAAGGAAGTGGCATCAATGGTTACAAGGATGGTTTCAGGAGGTAACAGGATGGGTAAGGATTTCAGGCGATCGAGGAAGTGGTTGGTGTTATGTGCACACTGCAAGTACACAGGACACCACACACGCACGCACGCATACACAAGCACGCTCTGAGAGACGTCTGCACGTAATTTTTTTTTTTTTTTTTTTTTTTTTTTTTTTTTTTTTTTTTTTTGTATATTTATTTTATATTGTTTATTTTATTTTATTTTTCTCCCCTCACCTGCCTCGCCACTCCATTCCTAAGCTGCATCTCGTTATTCCCATCTAACCCATCCCCACCACCGTGACGTATCCTTCCTATCCCCTCCCCACCTCTCCGGTCCCCGATTTACTTGCCACAGAGCGTTATTCGAAATGAGGCAGCCGGAGGTGATGGCTGTATGACTGATGCGTGTGCCTTTGTGATTGCGTGAGTGTTCTATTTCCTTGAAGAAGGGTATGGCTGACAGCTGACAGTGTTGTATATCTGTGTCTTTTGTATGTGCCTGTCACAGCTCTTAGCATTGTCTTTGGGGAGAGTTGTAAACTGTCCTTACGATATTATTAATTCCAACCTGGACTTTCCATTATTATATTTTACATTTTGCATTTTTAAACTCACAATTACATGCTGCCCGTAAGTAAAAGTAAATTATTCTTATGCTGAGATTCTTTCCCTCCTCCCTTCCTCCCCCCCCCCCCCTCTCTCTCTCTCTCTCTCTCTCTCTCTCTCACTCTCTCTCTCTCATTTTTCATTGGGCTGTCTAAGGGGTGGGGGGTGGGTGGGAGGGGGCTCGTGCCCCTGTGTTGGAGTTTACATTTCTACATTCATACTCCACAATCCACCATAAGGTGAGTGGCGGAGGGTACACTATACCACTACTAGACATTTCCTTTCCTATTCCACTCCCAAATAGAATGAGGAAAAAAAGAATGTCTATATGACTCTGTACGAACCCTAATTTCTCTTACCTTGTCTTGTCTTTGTGATCACTACACGAACTGTAAGTAGGCGGCAGCAAGATCATACTACACTCAGCTTCAAATTCTGGTCCTCTAAAATTACTCAACATAAATTCGCGAAAAGAACGTTGTCTTTCCTCCAGCGATCCCCAATTGAGTTCCTGGAGCATTTCCGTAACACTCGCACATTGGTCGAACCTACCAGTAACAAACCTAGCTGCACATCTCTGAACTGCTTCTATGTCATCCTTTAAACTGATATGCTGCGGGTCCCAAACACTTGAGCAATACTCAAGACGTGGTTGTACAAGCGTTTTATACGCGGTCTCCTTTACAGGTGAAGTACATCTTCCCAAAATTCTCCCAATAAACCGAAGTCGGCTGTCCGCCTTACTCACAACTGTCCTTACATGCTCGTTCCATTTCATATCGCTTTGCAATGTTACGCCTAGATATTTGAACGAAGCGACTGCATCAAGAAGTTCACTACTAATGCTGTATTCGAACATTATGGGATTGTTTTTCCTACTCATGTGCATCACCTTACACTTTTTTCATTGAGAGCTAGCTGCCATTCTTCGCACAAACTAGAAATTTTGTCTAAAAAGTCATCCTGTATACTATTACAATCAGTTAAAGATGACTCCCTCCCATACACCACAGCATCATCAGCAAACAGCTGCAAATTACAAGTTACTCTGTGCATCAGATCATTTATATAGATAGAAAATAATAGCGGTCCTATCACACTCCCCTGGACCACGCCTGACAAACACTCACCATCGAGAACAACATACTGCGTTCTATTACTTAGGAAGTGTTCCAATGAGTCACAAATCTGTGAACCTCTTCCTATCACACTCCCCTGGACCACGCCTGACAAACACTCACCATCGAGAACAACATACTGCGTTCTATTACTTAGGAAGTGTTCCAATGAGTCACAAATCTGTGAACCTCTTCCATAAGCTCATATCTTCATTAGCAGTCTGCAGTATGGCACCGTGTCAAACGCCTTTTTGAAGTCGAGAAAAACACAATCCGCCTGTTGCCTTTCATCCATGGCTCGCAAGATGTCATGTGAGAAAAGGGCAACCTGAGTTTCACATGAACAATGTTTCCCTAACACGTGCTGATTCATAGAACGCAGCTTTTTCGTCTCAAGGAAATTTACTATATTTGAACTGAGAATATGCTCCAAAATCCTACAGGAAACTGATGTCAAAGATATTGGGCTGTAATTGTGTGGGTCAGTTCTCTTTCCTTTCTTATAAACGGGTGTCACCTGCACTTTTTTCCAATCACTAGTAACTTTGCGCTGAATTAAAGATAAATGCAAGCTAAGTAAGACACCAATGCCGCAGAATATACTTTGTTAAACTGAAATGGTATTCCATCTGGACCAGCAGACTTTTTCGTATTTAGCTCTCTCAACTGCTTTTCTACACCAGAAATACCTATTACTATGTCCTGCAGTTCGGATTTAGTACACTGATCAAATGATGGTACATTTTTGCGGTCCTCCTGCATGAAAGATTTATTAAAGGTTAAATTTAGAACTTCAGCTTTTCGTTTGGTTTCTTTTATTACTGCCCCGGAATGATCAACGAGTGACTGGACAGTGGGCTTTGACCCGCTTATCGATTTTACATAGCATTTGGCTTGTTGTATGATGGATCTGATGGTGTTGATTGAGCGAGGTGCTGAGAGGAGAAGTACGTATATATATATATATATATATATATATATATATATATATATATATATATATATATATAACTCTGTCTAACTTCTAACTTCTTTGCTTTCTACAGTTCTACAGTATGTCTGCCTAAGTGTACTTGCGTCTGTGTAAATGTGTGGGTGTGTGTGTATTTATTTACCCTCCTTTTTTCTCCCCAAGGTAAGTCTTTCCTGTCCCGGGATTGGAATGACTCCTTATCCACTCCCTTAAAACCCTCATCATTTCCTTTTCCCTCTCCTTCCCTTCTGCCTGACGAAGCAGCTAGGCTGCGAAAGCTTGTATGTGTGTTTGTGTGTAATTTTATTTTATTTCATTTGTTTCTATCGAGGAGCCGGTCCTTTTGGTAAGTCATCTCTTTTCTATATATATATACACACACACATACAAACCTTATGCCCCCTACAAAACCTTTCACCTGACTCCATTAACCTCATGACTCCACCGACACCCCGCACCCCCACCTTCTACCTACTTCCGAAGATTCACAAACCCAATCATCCCGGCCGCCCCATTGTGGCCGGTTACCAAGCCCCAACAGAACGAATCTCTGCCTACATAGACCAACACCTTCAACCCATCATGTGCAGTCTCCCATCCTTCATCAAAGACACCAACCACTTCCTTGATCGCCTGAAATCCTTACCCAGCCTGTTACCTCCTGAAACCATCCTTGTAACCATCGATGCCACTTCCTTATACACTAATATCCCACATGCCCAGGGCCTCGCTGCGATGGAATATTTCCTTTCACGCCGACCACCCACTTCCTTACCTAAAACCTCTTTCCTTAATACCCTAGCCAGCTTCATCCTAACCCACAACTTCTTCACTTTTGAGGGCCGGACATACCAACAACTAAAGGGAACAGCCATGGGGACCAGGATGGCCACCTTGTACGCAAACTTATTTATGGGACACTTAGAGGAAGCCTTCCTGGACACCCAAGCCTGTCAACCCAAAGTTTGGCACAGATTCATTGATGACATCTTCATGATCTGGACTCACAATGAAGAAGAACTCCAGAATTTCCTCTCCAACCTCAACTCCTTTGGTCCCATCAAATTCACCTGGTCCTATTCCAAATCCCATGCAACTTTCCTCGATGTCGATCTCCATCTATCCAATGGCCAACTACACACATCCGTCCACATCAAACCTACCAATAAACAACAGTACCTGCATTATGACAGCTGCCATCCATTCCACATCAAACGTTCCCTTCCCTACAGCTTAGGTCTTCGTGGCAAACGAGTCTGCTCCAGTCCTGAATCCCTGAACCAATACACCAATAACCTGATAACAGCCTTCACATCCCACAGCTATCCTCCTGGCCTGGTACAGAAGCAAATTGCCAGAGCCACTTCCTCATCCCCCCAATTTAAGAACCTTCAACAAAACCCCAGAAGTGCCCCTCTTGTCACCGGATACTTTCCGGGACTGGAACGGACTCTGAATGTGGCTCTCCAGCAAGGATACGACTTCCTAAAATCCTGCCCCGAAATGAGATCCATCCTTCATGACATCCTTCCTACTCCACCGAGAGTGTCTTTCCACCACCCACCTAACCTCCGTAACCTCCTAGTCCACCCCTATGAAATCCCCAAACCACCTTCCCTACCTTCTGGCTCCTACCCTTGTAACCGCCCCCGTTGTAAAACCTGCCCTATGCACCCTTCCACCACCACTTACTCCAGTCCCGTAACACGGAAGGTGTACACGATCAAAGGCAGAGCCACTTGCGATAGTACCCACGTGATCTACCAACTGACATGCCTGCACTGTGAAGCGTTCTATGTGGGAATGACCAGCAACAAACTGTCCATTCGCATGAATGGACACAGGCAGACAGTGTTTGTTGGTAACGAGGATCACCCTGTGGCTAAACATGCCTTGGTGCATGGCCAGCACATCTTGGCACAGTGCTACACTGTCCGGGTTATCTGGATACTTCCCACTGACACCAATCCTTCATAACTCCGGAGATGGGAACTAGCCCTTCAGCATATTCTCTCTTCCCGTTGCCCACCTGGTCTCAACCTCCGCTAAATTCGAATCCCCACCCACCATCTTAACATCTTTACCTTGGTTCTCTGGACAGAGTCTCTGCCTCATGTGGCATCTCTGTCTAACTTCTAACTTCTTTGCTTTCTACAGTTCTACAGTATGTCTGCCTAAGTGCACTTGTGTCTGTGTAAATGTGTGGGTGTGTGTGCATTTATTTACCCTCCATTTTTTCCCCCAAGGTAAGTCTTTCCTGTCCCGGGATTGGAATGGCTCCTTACCCCCTTCCTTAAAACCCTCATCATTTCCTTTTCCCTCTCCTTCCCTTCTGCCTGATGAAGCAGCTAGGCTGCGAAAGCTAGCTTTTGTGTGTGTGTGTGTGTGTGTGTCTGTGTGTTTATTTGTTGCTATTACTGCCTGTGCCCCTTCGCCTGGTAAGTGTACTTCATCTATTTTATATATATATATATATATAGAGAGAGAGAGAGAGAGAGAGAGAGAGAGAGAGAGAGAGAGAGAGAGGTGGGGGAGGGGGAGAGGAGCTGCTGGAAGTGGTCGTTATAAGAAACAACATACTGCAGAAAACATAAATTATGATAAATGAAGTAACGTAAAAAGTTTCTACTTCCTATGAAATACCAGTCCCAGTTACGCTTAGTGTTAAAAATATTACACACACAGGTCAGCTGATATCAGCAAATTAAACTGCATAGCTGGAGTGCTAATGTGAACATAAATGTGATGGATGTTGGGGAAAAAATATTTTTACATTGATTAAGACAGGGTTTATTCATGAACTTAAGGTCATAATAATTATATCAAATGTCTTAATTTACCTAAGAAATAGAGAAGAAAGCAGAACTTAAGTAGTTATTTATTAATAAAAATGGTAAGTGGGAAAGCCAGTTATAGTTATGTTCCGATATGTGGAACAGTATGAGAACAGGCAACATCCTTCGGTTATGTAAGTGGCACATCGAGTTAATAGGAAAACACAACACAATCTGAGACTTTTATTCACTCTCTTTCATTTTGCATGTTACTGACATAAATAAAATAAAAGGCAAGAAACGTATGATTACTAACAACTCAGTAAATTGTTAGCGATGAAGTTCATCAAGAATCGAAAACGTTGTAGATGTCCTATGAGTGGATCAAGTGCTGCCATACACCAATCACACAAAAGTGTTATCAAACCCCTTCACAGCCTGTAGCATATATAGCATTTAAAACTGAATTCATTAAAACATGGAGGAGAGTATAGAAAATAAAGGATGCAAGAGCTCTAAGCATTTCTGGAAAGATTATAGACAATATGAGTCATTTACAGAACATCCCACAACAAAGTTAGAGTTTTGACCCTTGATTAATACACTTTTTTCATCAGCAAACATTATATTTTTGATCTGTGTTTAAAGTCATTGGAATATCATTTCTGTACAACATAAGCCAGACTGAAAGGAAAATTTTCAAGATGATACAAATGTCACCTGCTTTATAACATTACCTTGTAAGTCAAATAATGAATTAGGATCAGTGGTTCCCACAGTTGGTGCTTTGGTAATTGGCAATAAGTAAGAACGGTATCCCTTCAATATTGTTGCCATAAAACGTAAAAATGCTTCTTGAATTTCTAGTTCTAGTGTTTGCTGAAATATTAAAGAAAAACAATGATATGAAACAATTTTCTACAGTTACATATAACTAATTTTCAACAAACTACTAGTTCAGAAACTAGTGAGTCTGCTATCAAATTAGAAAAAACTTAAAATAGATGCTGTGTGTCATTTTTTCTATTCCTCCTCCACAAGTTCCATTGGAATTCTTTCTCTGGACAACATTTTCTGGTTAACCATGAAGCAACTGATACTAACTCAAATACATTACCTCATCTCTTCTGAGTCGTATCTACCACAACTTAGAATGGGAGTGGTATATCTCTTGTTATATAAAATGAGAAGCAGGCATCTCTGGTTGACCAATTTAGACCTAATATGTTGTGGTTTTTAATCTTAAAATTTAATAAAAAGCATAATATAAATTATAACTTAGAAATCACAATTACCGTATTAGCGCGAATATAGGCCGCACCTAAACTTTTGACACGAGATTATAGAAAAAGAATAATCTCGAGTATAGGTCGCAGGTTTTTTAATTTTTATTTTTTGTATAATCGAACTTTTTTTGTAAATCAGAAACACAATGTTACGAAATAATGTTCTCTTTTCAATAAACTCAAAACAAATATGCAAAACTGTAAATCAACAAATAAGAAAGCGAGACGACAGGCCAATCCGGGCGCCCCTAGTGAGGGGACGCTGAACCAAGGCGTGTTACCGGGCGTTTCAAGTGTTGTAAAGCGTAGGCGTGTGCTGCGGAAAGTATTTTCGATTGTGTGTGTGTGTGTGTGTGTGTGTGTGTGTGTGTGTGTGTGTGTGAGTGCGCGTGCGCAAGGAAGTGTGTGACGATGTTTTGGCTTGTAAGTTTGTAGCGAGAAACGAATGTAGGAGTTATACTGCCGAATGTAAGCTTCAGGTGGCCTAGTCACAGTAGGCCAGTTTACACGACGACACTAAAATTCATGAAATTGCACTACTGGCCAATGCGCACGTATGGAAGGTGTTCGCGCAACTCGTTGGTGAAACTAAACAGTTTCAGCATCTTCCAACTTTGGCGAAACTGAATGCGCATGTTTTTAGGTTATGCCCAATACAGAACAAAATACAACAAAGGGGGGAACGGAAGAAATAATTCGGTTTTTGAACATATATGCGTTGTGTACATGTTTGTGCGATTTTAATGGCGTATTAGTGCTCTTCTTGCAATTATTTGTGAAATTAAATATTGATGAGTTGATGATTAGTGAATTGCAGACTGAAATACATCGAATTCGAAATACCTATACAAACGAATTATGACAATTGTGGATTTCAGAACACGGTACAAGTACTGCAGAGACGAATATCTACTTGACAAGAAACTTGATGTAATTTCAGTTCTGGTAACAATGTTTCACGCATAACGGTAACTTGTTTTTTTTTTTTTTTTTTTTTTTTTACTGAATTACTAACTGTTTAAAAGGAACGTTAACTGCTCTGGTGACATTCTACGTTGATTAAAATAACATCTAGGGTCTTCAATCACAATTTCTTTCAGCAAGGTCGCTGAGCAACAGAGCTGACTTTTTTTTTTTTAATCCATTCACGAACCCAAACACGTTTCTTATTCTTTATGTTTAGTCTTATGCAGCGACTTCACACAGGCAAGCAATAGATTCGCCACAACTCTTAAAGCTAGCAAAACTTTTATTCTACGGTGACTACGACACTCACAAAACAACGGAGCTGAAGTGTATAGTATTGGCACCGTGTCTACAGACATACACGAAACCAGTTGTGTGCAATTCATTTCATGCAACGAGTTTTGCAACCTATTGTCGCCGTGTAGACTAGCCTTAATGGACATTGAAAACGGGAAGTTCGACATAAATTTGACGTTGATGAAAAAAAGTTCGACGCTGGTATGTAAGTTAGGCCAAACTATTAAAATGTTCGAAGAGTCATCATGCATTTCAAGGGCTAAAGTGTAAATATACCCATATTTCCTTGATTTCATAATTCAAAATAGGAACTGTGGTTTTGCTGTTACAACAGAAATGATTCAGTTGCAAGGCTGCAAAATAGCCCCGAATTCCATGTACATCATTTCATGGAAATAACCCCCCCCAATGAATGTGAAACCAGTGAATTTAGTAGTAGTAAAGTACGTTATTTTAAAACTTAGCATTGACACTCAACATCAGCATTAGCTACACAAATCAGTTGTTCCGCTATCTTAACCTCCCTCCCATTGTTGTTCTGTGCTCCCATCAACGCTCACAGTACGCGTTACCGTACCAACGTAAACGTCACGGTAAAATCTCTTGCGACACACACTAAACTTTTATGGCGAAGACTAGCTTCATTGACTACATCATTAAAATCATTTGTGTGCTTAGGAAGTGTGTGTGACATACTATTTTTGTTTTAAGGCCACGTGGACGTGTTGGGAAAAAACAGTCGTCAGCTTTTGTTGGCTGCGGTGTAGAATGACACCATTCGATTTATATCGAAATATCGACTTCCATGAATTCCCGTGCCGTTTCCGTGAACATGTACAAAAACGTATATGCAGTTCTGCGAAACTGTTACTGTTGCATTTTTTTAAATTACCTAGTTTATTATGTTTCTCAAACCAAAATAAAAGTGAGCTCGTAATTTTTGAAACTAACCTTGGGAAAAGGATCGGTTGGAGGGTGGAGAACTGAATCTCGATTATAGACCGCACCACAATTTTGTACGCCGAAATTTGGGAAAAAAAGTGCGGCCTATATTCGAGCAAATACGGTATCTAAATTTTAGACAAAGGCAGCATGCGAGCATAGCTAAGGCTGTGTGCAACAACGAAGCAACTAAGAAGTGATAGCTTTCTTTGAAAAAAGTGATGTATACTAAAACTCCGTGCAAAAAATAACAGTTTACAATTCTGTTCTGTAATTCTTTGTTTGTTAGATATAGTCACAACTCTATTTACTGTTTATTTATTCATCCATGAATCATCTATACTGATATATAGTTTACCATAATAATAATATGAAATAGATAAGTATGCTTTTATTAGGATAAGACCAGTGGTCCACTGCGGCCTTGATAAACCATGGAAGCATTTGCCCGAATTCATTTAGGAAAACCACAGCAAACCTAAAGCAGGACATTTGGGGGGAAAAAATAGATCTGAAGTCTGCCAAAAATAGATGCAAATTTTACCAATACATGCTGTATTTTCAGATACTAGTAATTAAGTATGGTGAAACTAAAATATTCAAAATCAGGATAATCAAACAAGAATCTTATCCCAATCTTCTTTTTCCCACTCCACTCCCCAAACAAAAGATCTGCTGTAAGCCTATTTTCAGATCACCTCACTTCTTCACCATAGTGCAAACTAACAAGCTGAACAAAGATTTGGAAGATGATATGATCTATCACTTTTCAACTGCTTCTATGATAATAATGTAGAGCAGAATGTCATTACAAATTATAAATGAGTTATCAACATTTTATAACCTATTACCTCCTTCCTCTTTAGTTGGAAATCTCTATCAATGTTATTTTCTTTTGATGTATCTTGAGCCAAACTGTTGACAGTTCTTATGTGCAACATAACTTTTTGTTGCAAATTCTCAAGGCTGTTTCGCAATATGCGGGCTGGTTTCTTTGGCAGCAGCTTGGTACTGAGACTTCTTCTATCTTCACAACTGTAATTAAAAAAATTTTATGTTTTAACAATCTTTTTTATGAATCATTTTATTATTAAATTATTCAGAGAGAGACTGGGCGAATCAGTACATATTTGCAATGAGGCTTACTTTCCTAAATTCTTTTAAGTATTAGAACTACAAGATGCACATGAAAAATTTTTGAAAAGTTACAGATGATACAAGATCAACTGGAAAATTTCTCTCAGCAACCAATAATTCACAAAGGAACTCTTTCTTAAATGTGAAATAAATTAAGGACATATAATCCATTTCAAAGGATTCCCTTAGTTGTTAGCATGTGTAATTTAAGAATACCTAGATGACACATACTGGAACAACCACAACTATATTATAAGCAAATACATCAATACCACAGTCACAGTTTCACAAATAAGAAATTGCTTTAACCATAAGAGATTAATGCTCCAGTTACTGTAATTAATCTTGTGTTAATAGGGCAAAAAAATTCTTCTTGCTTAAGTTATTGTGCATTAGCAATACAGAAAAAATATGACATTAGTTCAATCTGATACTTGTTTGAAACCAATATCAAGAAAGCAACTGGTGAAATGCGTAATATGGAACCTGGCCACATACAGAGAGAAAAGTGGAAATTGAAAATGTGTGAAGAAAGCAAAATTAAAGCATGTGAAATGTGAATATGGTGTAGAATGAGATAGATCAGTTTGACTAAGTCAGGAATGGAGAAATACTAAGGGAGGATTGGAGAAGAATGGAGGAGCTCACTGACGGCGAAGAGCAGAAAGCTAAAATAGGTCACAATCTGAGAAGAGATTACATTTTGGTTGAGACAACAGAAGGTTTTGTTTCAGAAAAGGGAGGGAAGGGTAAAAGAAGATACCATATGCTGCATGGCATCTGTAGATTGCAAGGAGAGTACCAAAGAATGAAGAGGAAATAAGGCAAGAAGCAAGGATGGCTATGAGGTCAAAATCTGTATCAAGGCAGATAATGAAATGATGATAATGAAGTTACGTATGTAGATTTGGTAATCAAGCCAAGCTCGCTGTGAGTAGAATAGTGTAGAGTAGTGAAGTGTAGAGTATAATAGTGTAGAGAAACTAATAATGAGAACCAGAATAGATATAAACATAGCAGAGTCAAAAACAGTATATCAATCAATAGATATTAACCAGTCAACACTATTAGACTTCAGCTATCAGTTCTGCTCAAGTGTCCCGACAAACAGCCTCCAGCAGTTTATAACTGTAAAGTGTCTGATCCACTGTTGACTTTATCTGCTGGTGGAAATAAATACTCCCCTTCCTAAAATCTGCAAGTTTGGCCAAAAATGTTGCAGGCCATGTCGGGAGGGTGAGGGGATGGGGTAGCGGAGAGAATCAGTCAAAACTTCCTCCACAGGATACAGGACCATCAGCTCAGAAACAGTTCAATTCCAAAAAAGAGGAGCAGGACAGAGGCAGTGGAGACGACAGGGTGCCCATCACAAGAAGCAAGGTTGGCACCAAAATTGGTGGGAGGTGGCACTGATTTTGTGCCCATTGATTCCCCAGCCATGATTCCATCACCGGCCTGTGGCCAAGAGATGGAAGCGATACATAGGATGGAAATAGTACTGAAACCCAGAAGAAGAGGGGAGAACAAGTTGGCTGGTCCGACTGTGACAATATAGCCCAGTCTTGTAGCCGAAAGAGGTGGCAAGAGTTGTGGCGCCAACGGCAACAGACGACTAAGCAAGGCCTGGTTACAGTGGTAGCTCAGGTTGATGCCCTAGTGGCAATGTTAAACAGTTGAAAGTCCCTGTGCCATAGGACGAACCCTTTTGGTCCACCCTGAGTGCCAGCTGAAAGTGAGAGTCCTTACACAGGTGCTTCATATATAGGTGGGCCTATAGGCCATACAGTCACAGCTGAAGGAGCTCTAATGGGGTGCAATGCTGATACCCATCTAGAACTCTGGCAAAACTGACTCAGTTTACTGGGTGGATCAGTACATTGTGAGGTAACAGAGGAAAGCATCCTCCACCAATGACGAAAATGCCTTAAACATCTGTGTTTTAAAAGTACAGCCCATTAACTCAAATTGGGATCCATTATCCAACACCATGCTGGATGGCAGCCTCTCTCAATTACAAAAAGCCTCTCTAGAATACAGATTGTGCCAGGGGTGGTGGCAGAGGCATTCAAGCCACAAACAGAAAGGTAGAGAGGGCATCAAAAACCAGTAACTACATACCTCTCATGATAAGCCCAATGAAATCTTTGTGTATCTTTCCTCTAATGGGTGACAGGGTATGTACCATCATGAGAAACATGCCACTGACACCTGAATGAGTGAACATGCACCAGATGAGCGATACACACATTCAACATCGACATTGATGTCAGGCCAGTAAACGTGCTGCCAGGCCAATGCCTTCATGTGTCATTACTCAAGATGATACATGTAGGAGTTACAAAATATGACATCAGAGGACAAATAATGACCTAACAGTCAGACTCTTCAGGGAATAATGTGTCAGACTGATAGAAAGATGCTTTGGCCATCATGGGCCCTCACTTCAGCAACCTCCTTCACTGACAGCAGGAAATAATCCAACTTTTGTTGCAGTTGTTGACCCAAAACAAATATCAAACTCCATGGCAGGGCCAGAGACGTGTCAGATGTTGGAAAGTTGGCTAGAGAGACAAAAATGTATTTTGTATCTGTACCTAACCAAAATCAATGCCCAGCACTGTACTGTCTTGACGGGAGCTTAGATTGATGTCGAAATATGGAAACAAAGGGTTTTTAGTCTGTCAATAGGTGAAATTTGTGACCATACAAGAATACATGAAACTTTTTAATTCTCAAAATCAATTGCTAAAATTTCTTTCTCAATTTTGAAATTATTTAGATATACAGCACTTATCATTCTGAAAACAAGGCAGTAGAGCACACTGGGGCAAACCAGGTTTGATGCCATTCTGGGACCTGTGCATCACAAGGAATAAAGGCAGATACAGCACATAAGATACGATGGGGCCACCTAGAGCTCTTCCTTGAGCCACTGAAAAGCCTGCTGACAAGCGGCCAACCACACAGACTTGACCCTGATTCTTGCACAGCTGGTTGAAACACTGTGCGATCTGCACTACTTCGGGAAGAAACTTAGCATAATATGTAAGAATTTGCGTAAATGAATGCAACTGAATGAAGTTAGTAAATGCGACATTCCCTAGATCACATCCACACAATTACATGTTGCTGTGTTAGCTTTGTAGCTGAGAATGTGCCCCTGGTCCATGAAGCAAAGTGAAGATACTACACTTTTCCATTGGCACTGTAAACCACTTTCCTAGAGATGCTTAAAACAACATTCACAGTTCCTGTGAGGCTGTTCGTGAGTTATTCCTATGGTAAATAATATTATCTTAATAGTTTAATATTATTAACCAGCTGCACATACTACTTCTGAAAAATGGTGTGAACATTTGCAATCACAAACAGTAAGCCATTGTACCTAAATGAACTGAATGGCATATTTAAAAAGAGTAACTGCTGGGAAGCCGATTCACCTCCTTTAACCCATTGACCATGTAATTTTTCTCGAGCCTCGCGACTTTTCATGCTTCGCTTAGTAACCTGACATGTTTCACCATGCTTTTATGTGTTTGTACATTGCTAATAGTTCTATGGCACTGGCACACAATGTGCACTGAAAACAACCAGAATAATTTTAATTTTTCTTTTTCATTTGGTAGTTTCAAAGACTTTACCAGAGGAGCAAATGCATGCACACTACTTTTACAAAAATCACTTTTCCAAGTTTTTCTTTCCTTCAGTAATACATTTGAAAATCTTCTTCTAGAAATATGGCATGCAGGAACAACATTGTTAATAGGGAATACAATTCTTAGTAGTTGCTTTTGGTACACACATGTGGACACAAACTATTCACGATAATTTTCATCATTAACTGTTACAACCTATCGCCAAAAAAAATAATGTTAAAATGTCAACAGACCATTGTGGCCGATATAAAAGTCTCAATACATTTGGTACAGCCTCCCGAATATTACAATTGCTGGCCCAAACTCAGATTGTCAAACATGATCAAGGGGTTAAGTTAATTTTGGAAAATACTGACACCCAATCAGTATAGATAACAACTCCCCTGGGTGTGGCAAGGGCTATACATCAATGTTAGTTAACAGTGGTCTTCAAGTCAGCACAAAAATGAAGAACCCATTAGGTTCCATAAGGACCACCATAGACACAGTTATGGAAAGCTCTTAATAACTTTAAGGTTCTCTCTAAACAGCCTCACGAATCAGACAGGAAGGGGCCAAGCTCAGTAAAATTTTGACATAATCGAGGGCTACATAGAAATGTGTTCCACAAAGTTTGAATCATATTTATACTTTTTACAAAAAAATGTGTGTCAGGACAGTTTGATTAAGCTGCTGCAATAATTTGATTTGTGATTAACACAAATTCCAATAATTATGGGTCAGTCTCTTCACTATATCAATAATGGAGGATAGGTAACTACTCACCATAAAGAGGCTTGCTGAGCTGCTGACAAGCAGTAAAATAGATAATCACATTCACACAACTTAAATTTTCAGCCACGGACTTCATTAAAAAAAAAAAAAAAAAAAAAAAAAAACCCTTACACTTACTTACATTCACGCAATCACTCAGACAACTTTACACACACAACTATCATGACTGGCCACTCCAGCTGGAGTTGTGTGTGTATAGTTGTCTGAGTGATTGGGTGAGTGTATATTTTTCTTTTTCTGACAAAGGCCATGGCCGAAAATTTAAATTGTGTGAATGTGATTATCTATTTTCATGTCTGTCAGCAGCTCAGCGAGCCTCTTTTACGGTGAGTTGTTAGCTATCCTCCATTATTAATATTCCTGTTGGATTTTCCATTGTTAAAATCTTCACTATATCAGAGAGAGAGATGCGTAGCTCTGTAATCAAACCACATATGTTGTAATGAGTTCATGAAATTGTGCAAAAGAGTTTATAACAGCATGTGATATAGTGAAATGTTGTTGTAATTGTAAAGGTAAAAGTTTACTTTTTATTAGAACATCTTCCAAGAAATACTTAAATTGCTACTAACAATTAAAGCCTAATATGGGGACCAAAAAGTTTGACAAACTGTTATTTTTATTTTCAAATGAAAAATGAAAAATATCCTTTTCATTTGTGAATGTGTGCTGTATCTAAGCACTTTTTTTTAACAGATCCTTCTAATTAATAAGGTCAGCAAGTTAAAGGTGTAGCACTGTCAGTATGTTAGCCAATTTTTTATTACTGATTTCTCAGAACCTGCAACTTCTGGATAAATTACCCATAAAACTGTAAGTCATTTCACATTTTTTACTTTCTTTTCAAAACTGCAACTATATGGTGTACAAGCTCATTGTATAGAGCTTTAAGCAAAATTTCACAACATTAACTATGTGGTTCGTAACTGCAGCAAAACTTGTTGTAAAACTGAGAAGACTGCAATTAATACAGTATTCAATTAATAGAACAGTGAACATATTGTTACCACATCTGGACTCATCATGGCTCATAGTTAAAACTGAAAGGAATTAAGGAGTTCAATCCAAGTCAAGTCTAAAATAAATCTGGGGCTCTGGAGTAGCCAAGTTGAATAGGATAGGATATGAAGGGTTTTGACACATGACACCAAGATCTTTAGTGCCTGAACAAATCTAGGAAGAGAGGAGTGTGTAAAGGAGAATAAAACCAGCAAGAGAATTAAAAGATGAAACAGATAACAAAATAGGTGTGCTGCTAAATACAACACCAAATACTACAGTCACAAACCACAATGAAAGATGTTGAAGTAGATAAAACAACCTAGCAGATGACTATGGCTGGCTAATTGCAAAAGTAAAAAGAAGGAGCCAGCCATTCTGGCACACTAAAGTCTAAGCACCTTAAAACCGATCACACTCACTTCAACTTCAACTAAAACAGAGGGTTGTTACCCACCAACTGAAGCTTTACTCCAGCCCTCTCACCATAGCATGCACTCAATATATAGCATGTGGTTATTTCCACACCACACTCATCACAAAGTTGGGAATCCTCTCACCAAAGCAAGTAACCATATGCCAGTGGCCAATTCAGGAACTTCATCTTGCCCAAGTGACAGGCAGGAGGAATGTCATGGCTGGATATTTGACTTCACCAACTGCAGGCTATTATCTTTCACTGTGAACCATACCTCCTCCCACAAATGCATAGAAGTCTGACATAAGACAAAAATGATATCCTGCAAGGGAGTAGTGTAACGTGTCATTTTCTCTGCATGTCTCCTTGGCAGCCCGATCAGCTTGTTTTATTTCCACAAATCTCCAAATGCACTGACACCCAGCAGAAGGACACCTGCTTTCACTGCCATTTTAGGAACAACTTCATGTCTGGGTATAAGCTCTACAATGATTGTAGTACACTAAGTAAATGGAAGAAAATGAGAAACCATTTGCCCTGAACATGTTGATTTCAGAACCATGTGAAGTTCTGCTAATTGTATAGTCACTGTGGAGGTAAAATTCCTGATGACTTAGTTGGGAAATACTATGGAGCATTCAAGGTAGTATGCCTGTTTTTGGAACCATTAGTGTACACTACTGTAAAATAGGGTTGCCTTGTAAATAACACAAGCAGCACTTTAAAACCTGAGGTATGATCTTTAATGTAATTTATCAAGTCTAAAATATATCTTGGCCTCTGCAGTAGCCAAAGTGGAAACCTGCTCCAACCCCAATGAAATTATTTAAAACGAGCCACACCTAATTCTAAAAGGAAGTCTCTTTCTGTGTTCCCCACTGAGCTTTATTGCTCTTTGCCGATTATGAGAAAGTCTTTCCATTGGAGGCCAAGCAATGGTATGGAATGCAGTGTGTACAGTGCACATCACTTCGTATGCCTGGAGCACCATGAGTAGCTGCCACCTGATGTTCAAGTGATGGCTCAGCAGCCTCGATGTCGGCTTGTTCTGAATTCTCCATATGACACGACAGTGCCCCCAGGCTGATGCTGCGCACTTGTATTGCATAGAGCCATACGCCCGCACATTTAAATAGCACGTGCTTTCACACGTGCAGGAACGCTGAGTTTGGGGAACCTCATGATGTAGGGGTTTTTCTGCAGGACTGGAAAAACGGAAGCCGAGTCGCGCAAGGCAGTTTAGTGTCATGTGGACAGCAGAAGATGGCAGAGCGCTGTTCCTTGACACCGTTATTTTATAAAACTTGCAGTTTTTGCGGCAAAGTGCCTGTTTTTAATTTTGAAGTTGAAGGATTTTGGTGTGAGGAAAAGTTGCTTTAGGCCTCGAGTCATATAAAAAAAACATTTTTAATATCTTATGAACGTGCAGTGTGATGAGGAGAAAATAAACTTATTTTAAACGATAGCTGTGCGGTGAACGTTATGTTTTGCAACTAGCCCTGTTTGCCTATTAATGTGTATATAATTAGAATGTACTTTTTGTTTATTTGAAACTGTATTAAGGCACACGTGAATGGAACAAGCACTAAAGTGGGAATCATACAGTGTAATCCCCTAAATGAGCACGAAACATTTTTCCTTCAGAAAGAGGGAAAAACGTTCTACCCAGCGCATATGAGGGATGGTCCATTTCGTGAAATAGTGAGTACTGAGGTACGTTCTGGCTCATGCATTTTAAGTGAAAAGTACGTTGCGGCTCTTTCATTTCGAGTGCAAAATTTCAGCAGGCCGCGGCAGCGAGTGTGTGGCAGGCAGCAGCTGGTATATTCAAAACCATCACTGGACACCGGTGTGTCGCCTCAGCTACAATGCAACAGTGTCAATTTTGGCAACAGCAGTTCAGCACAGAGAAACAATGCAGTTACACAGTAGAGTCACAGCACAGATAAAAAGATAAGTGTTGCAACAGGCTTTAAGTTTTGTTGATTTTAGTTCTCTTGTTCCCAGCCACGAGTACCGAAACTGATAGGGTTCTAAGCGATAGTGACTCACTAGAGAATGGTAATGGGTCTGGGGACCCAAAGCAAACCAAGACAGATGAAATGAAAGCAATGATGGGTTGGATGATAACTGAATTTAAAAATACTGTTGGGAGCCTGGAAACTAAAATGTGAAATTCAGTTATAGGTCTAAAATCTGAAATGGGAAATTTAATTGCTGAAATGGAAAAAATCAATAAAAAATTCAATGGGTGTTTAAAGAAATGATATAATCTCAGACATTGGCAAAAGATTAGAAGATTTTAGTAAAAAATTTGAAGTTAGAGAAAAGGATCAGAATGCCAGAATTGGTACTGTTGTGGCAGAGTTGACTGGCAGGATAGAATCAGGAAAAGAGATGTGGGAAATCAGGAATGAGAACAATAGGCAGGCGTTAATTGAAATAAACAAAAGGATTGTGGCTGGTGTTGACGAAACTAAGAGAATTGTGGAAAACACAAAAATATTAGATTAGATTAGTGCTTGTTCCATAGATCATGAATACTTGTTAGGTTAATGAAAGGTGTCTTTACAAATTATTACATTGTACTAAATATTACATGACACAATATTTATTTTATTTTTTAATCTTTACTTATTTTTTTCTTTTCAGTTTTAATAATTTATATCTAAAAATTCATCTATAGTGTAGAAGGAGTTGCCATTCAGAAATTCTTTTAATTTATTTTTAAATGCTAGTTGGTGCTGTTTGGTAGGTGACCAAAGACTTTTGTGGCAGCATAATTCACCCCTTTCTGTGTCAAAGCTTGAATTTAACCTTGAATAGTGAAGATCATTCTTTCTCCTAGTGTTATAGTTATGTTATTGCTTTTGAATTCGGCGGGATTGGTAATAACAAGTTTCATAAGTGAATATATATACTGTGAAGATCCCTAGCTCTTTAAATAACTGTCTGCAGGATGATCTTGGATGGACTCCAGCAATTATTCTGGTTACACGATTTTGTGCAATGAAAACTTTTTTCCTCAATGATGAAGTACCCCAGAAAACGATGCGATACGAAAGCAGAGAATGAATATAAGCATAGTAAGCTAATTTACTGAAATGTATATCACCAAAATTTGCAATTACCCTAATAGCACAAGTAGCTGAACTCAGATGTTTCAGCAAATATTCAATGTGTTTTTTCCGGTTCAATCCCTAAAAAAAGTGATTTAAGAAATAGAACAGCTGTAAATAAATGTAATATAGAAAAGGCGTATAGAAGGATGGGTGATTTAGAATTGTGCTCTGCATCTGGAAATACTGGTTGGTCTGGGATGCAGATACCAAGTGGTAAAACTTCTTCAGAAGAAAGTATCTACCATTTGTAGATTTTATTGCAGCATGCAAAAATTAATTCCTGCCTGGAATGTCTGATAATTGCAAAATAAAATACATCCAAAGAATGTTAGAAGGCTCCGCATAGATGTGGGCTAACCAATGTGCTGAGAAATTATTTTCTTTTGAAGCTTCTGAGAAACTATTTTTAGATAGGTACTGGAGCCAGGCTAAACAAGTCAAGTTACAAAATGAATTCTTAAATGGGATTACTTACAAGGGGGATAAACAGACTATGAAGCACTTAGATAGACCACTAGGAGCTCTTACTAAAATATACACTCATTGCCAGAGGTTGCTAGAGAATTTAAATTGGCAACTTATACACTGCCCTATTTACTCTACTGAAAAATTTCTAGATTTTATAGAAAAATAGATCATGCAATGGCATGTAAACCTAGACTTGAAGAGCCTCAACATAATGATAGTACAAATACCAGAAATTGGGGAAATAACCAGCATGACCACCACCGAGAAAGGAACGTAAATGAAAAATGGAGAAATAACTGGGCTAGATGGAATGGTGACAATAGGAATCAGAGGGATTCATGGGGAAGAAATAACAGGGATGATCAAAGGTTAACACAGGAAAATGGAGAAAGAAGAAGGGAACAAAAATAGAAATGAACAACAGAGACAACGTTCGGAAAACTAGAATTTGTTCCAAATGGGGTCCTCTTTGGAACAGGATACAAGGCACGAAATAGGACCAAGAGAAGGCCAAATGATTATAACTTAGATAGCAGGGAATCAGATAGGAATAACTATGACCACAATAGAGATAGAGAGAAAAGGGAAGAAAGAATATGTAATATAGATGCAATACTGGGTAATGAAGAAATGGTTGGTGGATGGTTTACACAGCATGATAAGCGAAATACAATAATAGAAGAAAGTGTAAAAATCCAAGTGTAGATTGTAATGTGAGAGATTTGTTTAGTGAAAGAGTAAGTAGTGGGAGAGGTGTTGGTTTGGCTTCTGTATTAGGTGAATCAGACTTGCATGTGGAACATAAGTGTGTGATTGAGTTTAAAGAGTATGCCAAGTGGATGTGTGAATGGTAACAAGAGTACAATCTAACTAGATGAGCCAAAATCTGTTCCTATAGGTTCTGGTATGACCACTGAAACTACTCCAAATCTTATGAATTTGAGTGCAAATGAAAACAGTTTATCTAAAACTGAAAGTGATATTTGTTGTGTGCAGGCTGAGTTTCATTCAGCCAGTGATGCATGTACTGTCATTAAATCAAATGGTAACGTGTGGAAAAAATGTGAGTATTCCAAAATTTAAAGCAACTAATAATGACATTGTAATAAGAGCTGTATCTGGTTCCGTGCATGTTGATGTGTGGTTTGATGATGTAAATGTAAACAACAATGTACAAACACGTATAATTAATTAAGATTGCGAACAGGATGGAAAGAGTAAATTTAAAAGCTGGATGAAGGAGGTCAATTGTATTAGGAAATGGGCACCAGATGATTGGGCAATTCATAAATATGACTACATAAAAAGATCAGGAGAACAGTGTAGGAAAAAATGAGACATATTACAATGTTCTTAAAGAAATATTTGGTGGGGATCAAGAATTTGATGAACTGAGGGGACAAAGCACATTCTCATTGGAAACTAGTAAAATGAATGATGAACATGAGTTTGTAAATGAGGAATCTAGTGATAAACAAGAAATAAGGGATGATATACAAACTCTTGTCATCTATAATAGTGAACAGTATGCGGGTGTGAAAGAGGGGGGAATGAATGCAAGGTGGATGGAGAAAGAGAAGCATGAATATACAGTTAGTGATTGGAACCAGTTTTTAAATTATAGAAAAACTGTAGAACCAAAGTGACAAATTTAGTTTTGCAAGGAAGGTAACAATGCTAAATGCTGGGAACCCAGAATTCAAAAAGGTGTTTGAAAAAGTATTTGCAGATGATGATGATAACACAGAACCATATAGCCCTAGTAGTGAGGGTCAAGTATGCAACATGGTAAAGCACTGCATACATAAGATACAAGAAGACTTGTTAGCCGAGACTGAATTAGAGAAAAATGTGAATGAATATGTGCAGCCAATCATAAACGTCACTGTTGGAAGGGTATGTGAAAATGCACTAATTGATACTGGGAGCTCTATTAGTGGCATTGCAGAAGACTTTTACAATCAGATTAGGACGACAGGAACAGTTGAATTTCCAATCACAGATATGAGAATGAAAAATGCAACTGGAGGTTACAGCAAGTCAGTGAGTAAGCAGGTTGTATTAGATGTACATATAGGAGGAAAAAAGTTTAGTCATGTTTTTCTGGTAATAAGAAATCTCTCTCTAAATCTTGTGTTAGGTAATGATTTCCTGTGTAAAAATGGGGCTTGCATTGCTTGTAATGATCAGGTGTTGGAGCTACATTCTGAAGGACGCATGAAAAGGGTTAAATTTAGAAGGAGTGATAAAGATTTAGTGGCATGTCTGCACATAGCCAAATGTGCAATGGATGAGGCAGAGGTCGAAGAAGAGATACGAAGGAAATTAATGGAATTGATGACCATGCAATGGGGGAGCTGTATTATTTATTGATAAGACACTGTGAATAGAATTAAGTTTCTGCCTATATTTTATTGTGAGCAAAGGTATTGGGTAAGGCGGTCTCTGAGTACAACCAGTATATTTAGTAGGTGTTTAAATTAATTTTGTAACTTTATTATATATCTGTGATTAATCTATATGAAGCAGTAAGGACAGGGTTTAAAATTCGGAGGTGGTGAATATGTGTATATAAAGGAGTACATTATGTTACAAAGTACATGTGTGAACTGGAGGTAGAGGCATATTTAATCATTAATGGGGATCAGCTGTTGAAGGAGAACTTTTGATCAATGGCTGAAGATAACAATTTTGAGTTATAGATGTTGATACTAGATCTGTGGATGTCTTTTTTTCTAATTAGTCCCAGATTAGGATTAGGCTGTGCAATTAGTTTTAAATAATTTGGAGTTGGTGATGATAGTGTGGCAATGCACCAAGTTATATTTATTTATTTATTCATTTTTTTATTTTGTGCATTGGGGGTAGAGAAATGTTTGCATAGGGATATTGTGTGTGCAAGGGAACACGGTGTGTAAAAGTAGGAAATGCTATATGTATCATATGAAATTCTTGAAATTTGCTGAATGGATAAAAGATTACAAAAACAAAACAAAATCTACATTTTCTGATATGAAAGATTATTAAAAGAATTAAAAAGTTTGTCAGAAGTGCAGAAAAAAGTTTTCTTAAGAGTTCATTTTGTGAGATGGGTAAATTTGGATACTGTGGTGTCGCACAAGTACAAAGTGCGCGCCACCTACTTTTGCCGCGCGTCGCCATGCACGCACGGCGCGGCGATCTGAGGACGACAGCCACGAGCGCCCTCTGCGACAACTCCGCTCGTGGCCACCACTGAAGGACATCGGTCACTTCGGACTGAGATAGCAACGAGTTAGGACCTTCGTAATCCGATAGGCACGAGTGTAGACTTTGCTATTGTACAGGCACTAGGCAGGCCTCTAACAACTATGTATCAACATTCTGCAGTACTATATAAAAGTTAAGTATTGTTACATTCTGTGCAAAATATATCTCTTTCTAATTTACTCTAGTGTTTGTAGTTTCTGGCTGCTCCCCTCCGTACCTGCACCGGCGTGCTGTCTTGTTACTGTGTCGGTCTCGTTCCACTCGGCCACCGACACCTACGACGAGGCTGGGACACAAAAGCGGCGACGAAGTTGGGACACAAAAGTGGCGACGAGGAGTGATAGAACCTTGGACCAGTCCGCTTACAGCAGCCAGACAGCAGCAGTCGGAGCACGCAGAAATTGCTCCCGCCCACCCACCCTTATTATAACATTTTTGGGGGAACATATTCAGTTACGTGTTTTGTGGACTTTTTTGTTGCAGAGCGTCCTCTTTCATATTGCATTTGTGTTTTGTTATAAGTTACTTGTATACGCGGCGCCTAATCGGTCAGCATGGCCACTACCCCGAACCCAAACTTAATGGAAATTATTTAGTTACAGACGGCGCAAATAACACAACTTCTCCAGGCGGTGGCGCAGTTGACAACTCAACAACAGCCGTCGCATCAGCAGCCCACACCTGCCGCCGCACCGCTTCCGACGTTCCGTCAGTACAACGAACGTGAGGAAGAATGGAGCGACTATTTCGCACAGTTTCAAGAACTCGTCGCGGCTCATCAAATTACAGGTCTGACTGTTAAGCATCTTTTATTGTCCGTGGTGGGCCCCAAAACCTTCGTATTACTGCAAAAACTATTCCCGCAAGCATCTCCTCGTGATGTAGACTTTGAACAAATTGTAGATGCACTGAATGCTCATTATGAGAGAAAAGTTCTTATAGCCGCTGCACGATACCGATTTTTCAGACTTAAAAAATTACCGCATCAGTCACACCAAGAGTGGATTACGGAATTGAAGGGCTTAACCCGCCAATGTAAATTTACTTGCTCTTGTGGACTTTCCTATAGTGACGTGATGTTGAGGGATGCGATTACGCAGAATATTCAGGACCCCAGAATTAGAGCAGCAATTCTGAAACAGTCTGACCCCTCATTACACAGTGTACTGCAGCTTATAGAAGCGCATGATACTTTTGACTTAGCAGATGTAGAAATGCAAAGCCACAGTGTAAATTCAGTGCGCCGCAACGGACGCTTTCCTAGCCGTAGTTCTCAGTGTAGCACTAGTGATTCTTACAATAGTACAGGCCGTGCTGAACAGACAGTGAACAGTAGCCAGTGTAAAAGTGCGACACAAAGGTCGCCCCGTCGTGTTAGAAACAGTGATTTGAATAACGGGCGCCAACACTCATTTCCGAAAACTGTACGTAAATCTTGCCCCCAGTGTGTATCTCGCCACAAACGTGCACAGTGCCCAAGTCGCAACGCAACCTGTTATCAATGTGGCAAATCGGGACATGTACAGTCTGTGTGTATGCAAATTAAAAACTCAAAGAACGGTGCCTTTCGGAACATTGCTTCGCAAAGTGCGAGAACAGTGCATGCAGTAAATGTTATAGACGCTGTGGACTTGAACAGTGCTTTGCTTGGTTCTCAATTGCAAGAAAGTTCTTCTGCGCCTACTGCAAAACTGTTTAGTGAGCCATGTAGCAAGCGCCGACAAGCGCGTAAAACAGTGCAACGGAAAAGGGTTCGGGACAAGCAAAATGACTATGAACAGTGCATTCCTGTAGTGAAAATAGTGCCTTCTGCAACTGCTCCTTGTAATAGTGCCCAGTACTGTGTAGCTAGTGACAGTAGACATCAAGTAGCTACTCAAAAGTGTAGTTCAGTAGTTAGTAAATCTGGAGTAGCTTCGCAGGCTTGCGCGGACGCCGATCCGGCGGTAGTGTCATCTAGTGACAGTGTTGCTAATCCGCTGCGTGCCGAGTCTGCGCCGCTTACTTTACTACGCGGCCCGCGCAAGCGCAGTACACAAACCGTAGCAGACGTTGCCCACATTCGCGCCCCTGTCGAGCGCCGCAAGCAAAAACTGTTTGTGACTCTCTTCATAGAAAATAAGACGGTGCAATTTCAGCTTGATACTGGTTCCGCTGTCACATTAATAAATAAAGATACTTACGAACTTCTGGGTTCGCCAAAATTGTCGCCGTCACAGCAAGTGTTAACAGCTTATACAGGTCAAAATATTCCCGTGCTAGGAACGTGTAGCCTGCCCGCCTCTTTTCAAGGTGTAACAAAAACAGTTGCTTTTGTAGTTCTTCAGGCCAAATTGACACAGAACATTTTTGGACTAGATGCTTTTGACTTGTTTGGTTTATCAATTCAAAGAGATGTGCTTCAAATTTCGTCAATAGTGCCTCAGGATAAAATCAATGCATTGTGTGACAAATATAGTGACTTGTTTTCGCCGGAACTAGGTTGTGCAAAAGACTTCGTGGCACATGTAACTTTAAAAGAATCTGCAGTTCCAAAATTTCATAAAGCTAGACCAGTGCCTATCGCATTGCGTGATGCAGTTGCCGAAGAACTTAAACGTTGGCAAGATAGTGGGGTGATTTCTCCTGTTTCTGCGAGTCAGTGGGCCTCGCCTATAGTAATTATACCCAAGCCGTCAGGAAAACTTCGTCTCTGTGCGGACTTCAAATCAACAGTGAACAGTCAAACAGTCCACTTGATGACGAGTCAAAAAAGTTTTTCGTCATTAATACTCACATGGGCCTTTTTCAATTTCAACGCCTACCCTTTGGCAGTTCTTCCGCCCCCGCTATTTTTCAGCGTTTTTTGGAACAGCTGACAGTTTCTGTACCGTGTTGCTCGAACTACTTAGATGACATTGTGGTATCCGGACGTACAGTTGAAGAACATTTAGCAAACCTGGAGTGCCTTTTCAAAGTGTTGACTGCAGCAGGTCTACGTTGTAATAAAGCAAAGTGTTCGTTTTTTCAAACTGAAATAGAGTACCTAGGCCATGTGATTAATGCCCAAGGAATCCATCCCTTACAGTCACATCTTAGAGCAATCAAAGACTTGCCTCCTCCTAAGAATGTGCATGAATTGCAAGCAGTGATGGGAAAGCTGAACTATTATTTCAGGTTTATTCCCCATGCCTCTCAGATTGCAGCTCCACTGCATCACTTACGTCGGAAGAATGTTCCTTTTGTATGGTCTAAAGATTGTCAGGTTGCCTTTGACAAACTAAAGTCTGCACTACTCAGTGATGCATGTTTGATTCCCTTTGACCCACAGAAGCCTGTAGTGTTAGCAGTTGACGCCTCGTCGTATGGCCTGGGCGCTGTAATCTCACATCGTATTGGATGTCACGATCGTCCTATTGCCTTTGCATCCAAGCTACTGACGCCGACGCAACAGAATTACAGTCAGATAGAAAAGGAGGCCTTAGCAATCATTTACGGCATCGCAAAGTTTCATCATTATCTCTATGGCAGAAAATTCTATTTGTTGACAGACCACAAGCCTCTCACGTCGTTGTTCTCACCCACAAAGCCGATTCCGCCACGTACGGCACAAAAGCTTCAGAGATGGTCCTTGATATTGTCTAATTATCAGTATGAGATTTTGTACCGACCTACCACTAAACATGCTAACGCGGACACACTTTCCCGACTTCCGGTTGGCCAGGATGTATCATTTGATTCTTCAGAAATGGCATGTTGTCAGATAGACTCCAGAGATGCTTCCGCTGTCGCAGACTTTCCTTTGAACTCTCGTCGGGTTGCACAGGAAACAGCTGCGGATGCAGACCTAAGTGTGGTAGCACGTTTTGTTCGCTCAGGGTGGCCTGCCAGAGCCAAAGACATTGAACGGCCTCTGGTTCGACGTTATTTTGCACAACGTCATGCATTATCTTTAAGTCAGGGTGTACTGTTGTTGCATACCGACAACGACCAAGCAAGAGTGATTGTTCCTCGTTCCCTGCAACGAGAAGTGTTACGCCTCCTGCATCAAGGACATTGGGGTATTGTTAGGACAAAGCAATTGGCCAGACGTCATTGTACCTGGGTTGGTATGGACGCTCAGATAGAGAGCATGACATCACAGTGTACAGTTTGTGCGGAGCATCAGGCGGCTCCTCCGCAACGTTTCTCAGATTGGCCACGCCCCAAGGGACCATGGCAACGTTTACATATTGACTTTGCCGGACCTTTCTGAAATACGCGCTAGTTAATTGTTGTAGACGCTTTCAGCAAGTTTCCTTTTGTGATTGCCATGAACTCAACGACGGCGTCTAGTACGATCAGTGCCTTAACATCATTGTTTTGCATCGAAGGTTTGCCTGAAACTATCGTCAGTGACAATGGACCTCAGTTTGTTAGTGCGGAATTTCAACAGTTTTGTCGTGTGAATGGTATTCAGCATATTACCACTGCACCTTTTCACCCTCAGTCCAATGGTGAAGCAGAACGTTTCGTTCGAACATTCAAGTCTCACATGGAAAAGATGAAAGGTCAGCACTCCAGGCAGCAAGCTCTTCAAATTTTCCTGTCTACGTATCGGTGCATGCCACGTGACGGCCCGTCTCCTGCCGAGCTGCTACACGGCCGCCGTCACCGCACTCTCCTTCACCTGCTGCAGCCTCCCACGCACCGAGTCGGTTCATATGGCACTACGCGTTTTCAGGTTTCTACGCCGGTGCTGTACAGGGTGTTTGCTGGAAACAAGAAGACATGGTTGCCGGGCACCATTCAACGCGTGCTTGGTCGCAATATGTATGTTGTACGTTCTTCCACAGGGTCGGAGCTGCGGCGCCACGCAAACCAATTGCGCCTGCATAGGCCTCGCGATCCTGTCTCCGGTTTCTTGATTCCAGACCCAGTTCACCGCCAGGGAGCACAACCACATCGTTCGTCCCCGGACTACGAGATCGTACCCATGGAGGTGGACGCACCTCCGACGCAGTCGTCGCCGCCACTGTCGCCGCCGCAGATGAAAGCGTCACCGAGAGGGACTCCGGGACCGTGCGGGCCCCTCCAGCTTGGGCTACGCACCTCAGAAGAAGATGACCTGGTCAATCTGGGCGGAAGCGTGCGCCCTTCCCCAGGTTTCGGCGGGTTTCCTGGAGGATCTCAAGGCGGATGCCGGGGCGCGGACGGCGTCTCGATCCCGGCCTCAGCTACGACGCCCGTCCCACCAGTAACGCCCCCGCCCAGGCCCTCCTCCCAGTGCCGTCGCCGTGGCCCTCAGCCCTACGCCATGACGGCGCGGCGGTTTGGGAGGGAGGGGTGTGGTGTCGCACAAGTACAAAGTGCGCGCCACCTACTTTCGCCGCGCGTCGCCATGCACGCACGGCGCGGCGATCTGAGGACGACAGCCACGAGCGCCCTCTGCGACAACTCCGCTCGTGGCCACCACTGAAGGACATCGGTCACTTCGGACTGAGATAGCAACGAGTTAGGACCTTCGTAATCCGATAGGCATGAGTGTAGACTTTGCTATTGTACAGGCACTAGGCAGGCCTCTAACAACTATGTATCAACATTCTGCAGTACTATATAAAAGTTAAGTATTGTTACATTCTGTGCAAAATATATCTCTTTCTAATTTACTCTAGTGTTTGTAGTTTCTGGCTGCTCCCCTCCGTACCTGCACCGGCGTGCTGTCTTGTTACTGTGTCGGTCTCGTTCCACTCGGCCACCGATACCTACGACGAGGCTGGGACACAAAAGCGGCGACGAAGTTGGGACACAAAAGATACAATGTAAGATAACAGTCTCTAAATCCACATACAAATGACAATAATCATGCCACATCTTGAGTTTATTTTTCATTGGAGCAGCTTGAGGGATATATAATAAAAGAACAATGACTTTGGCTTTTCTGCCTTTGAATAGAAAAAAAGTCATTTTATGACCTGAGTAACTTAATGTCTGTGTAACTGTATGAAGTTTTGTCATAAAATTATGTTTTGATTGTCCTAAATCTGGATAGCAGAGGGGTCGGGTGTGAATCTGATGGATACCTGGTATTTAAAAAATATATTTGTCAAGAGAAAAATCATTTAGTATTCCTTTTCTTTCTCCTTTTCATTGTTTTCATGCCAGCTTAGAGGACAAGAGAGCTCAAATCAGTGCCAATAGCCTGAGCTGCATCGGCTTACAAACTGAAAAAGCCAGAAGTGTGAGGACCAGTGCCCATATACTGAAGTGCAACACAAGGGCTGTTGGAAGTGAAACCTTTCAGTGCAATGGGAAGTGTATGTTAACAATGAAGGATATTCATTCAATAATGAGACAATAACATGAGACATACCCATCAATATTAGTGATTTTTTGTATGTTCTTGTTGCTGTGTGTCACATATACATAGTTTAAATATGTACAATTTCACAAAATTTAATATTTGTCACTAGTTATAAAGTGTTTTCTTGTATAGTATTTTCTCGTTCTTGTTTGAGGGGGATATGTGTGTTGTTTTTGTTTCTACTTGCGACGTCCTGCACTACCTTTGTTTGCAAGTGGGGGTATTATGACACAACAGTGCCCCCAGGCTGATGCCGCGTACTTATATTGTATATAGCCACACACCAGCACATTTAAACCGCATGCATGTGAACGCATGCAGGAACAGTGAGCTTGAGGAACTTCATGATGTAGGGGTTTTTCTGTGGGACTGGAAAAACGGAAGCCGAGTCGCGCAGGGCAGTTTAGTGTTGTGTGGACAGCACAAGACGGCAGAGCGCTGTTGCTCATCGCCATGATTTTATAGAACGTGTTGCAGTTTTTTGCGACCAAAGTGCCCGTTTTTTCTTTTGAAGGTGAAGGATTTCAGTGTGTAGGGGAAAAGTGCGAAGTTGCTTGGGGGCTTGAGTCGTATAATAAACATTTTTATAATCTTAC
The DNA here is from genome assembly GCA_026315105.1 of Locusta migratoria. Taxonomy (NCBI): domain Eukaryota; kingdom Metazoa; phylum Arthropoda; class Insecta; order Orthoptera; family Acrididae; genus Locusta; species Locusta migratoria. The sequence continues at coordinate 158,608,480 of CM048749.1, forward strand.
AAACGTGCAGTGTGACAAAGAGAAAATAAACTTATTTAAAACGATAGCCGAGTGGTGAATGCAATTTTTTGCAACTCACCCTATTTGCCCATTAATGTGTATATAATTAGGATGTACTTTTTGTTTATTTGAGACTGTATTAAGGCCCACATGAATGGAACAAGCACGAAAGTGGGAATCATACAATATAATCCCCTAAACGAGCATAAAACATTTTTCCTTCAGAAAGACGGAAACATGTTCTGCCCCGCCGTATCCAATTGCCACCCAAATCCCTTCATGTTTAATTGTGTCCATGTTGTGGGGCTTCAGCTGCATATATTACAAGTAATAAGAAAAAACACCATCAGCAGCAATATCATTTTTATTTAACGGCAACCAGTTTCAGTGGGGACATGCCACCATCTTCAGACCCTTTAACAAAGGGAATCTGCATTTTGCTATAACAAAGGTAATCTGCATTTTGTTATAAATTTTAAAGCATATCAAAAAACAGTTAGTTTGCATATTCATGTGTTGAGACAACAAGGAAGACTAACTGGTCCCTTTGTTAAAGAGCCAGAAGATTGTGGCATGGCCCACTGAAAATGGTTGCCATTACTTAAAAACGATGTTACAGCTGATGGAGTTTTTATTATGAATCACAGAATCTCTTCTTGATGCAACATGCCCAATATTCTTAAATAAACTGAGCATTCACGATCATGCCAAGATCACACAAAGGTTCTATAATACCACAAGAAACAAGCCTATAACTAAGACATTTAAAATACTCATTACTTTGAGGGAAAATCTTTTCAGCTCTTTAAGGTGTGACAATCATATGTAGAGTCAAATAAAAGTCTAAGAAACCTCACCACGTATGTACAATTAACAACATTATCTCTCATCCTCAGGGGTTTACACTACGAAAGCAAGGGCGCAAGTAGTCCCGATGGTAAGAGAGCGGAGTTTCTGCCGCACGCTATTTCGGTATGTCCAAATGATTGGCTGAATACGTGAATGGAAAGTCGGTGTTGCGCTACCTGTTCAGGAAGATGTGACGGAAGATACATATAGCGGCCAGCTCCTGACAACAAGTAAGCCTGTGATGTTAATAGTGCTGTGTAAATATTTATTCTTATATTGATATGAAAGAGACATTTGTTTTGTTTTAAAAATATATATATTCATTCTGATATTGTCATGTTAGAAGCATGTCAGACCAATGTACTGAGTAATTGAAAGTTATATTTATGTTATGAAAATGTTATTACAAAATATATGTATTAAACTAAGAGTGGCTTTTGATTTGAGAGTACAAATATAGATTTAAAATGTCAGCCACTTCTCTCCACTAGAACATACAAAGAAGAATGATCCTTTCTGAAGGTACATGGATGAGGGGCACTGAGTAGCAGGATCCCTCTTTTAAAACAACAAGAAAAAATTCTATTCAACTTTTATGAATATTTAATACAAAATAATCACAAGCCTAGTACAATAGAAAATGTCATGAAAGTAGAGCAAAAAGTTAAAAATATCTCCTAACCTTATGAAATATAAACCTTTTATAATCCTGCCCAAGTATGTGGAAAGTAGATGTTGCTTCAATTCCACAGCTGTCCACAGTATACCAGTGGTACAGGAATAATTCATTTCACAGCAGAAAAAGACCATGTAGGTTAATCCCACAGACTATCTCTCTCTCTCTCTCTCTCTCTCTCTCTCTCTCTCTCTCTCTCTCTCTCTCTCTCTCTCTCTCTCTGTGTGTGTGTGTGTGTGTGTGTGTGTGTGTGTGTGTTTGTTGGTTCATCTTTTTTTATTTATTTTATAAACTGGTTCACCTCAGTAAGGATGGTACCACATTCAAATCAGCTTACAGGAGAATATGAAAATCAAAACTATATTAATTCATTGTAAAGAGACTTGCTGAGCTGCTGACAGACACAAAAATAGATAATCACAATCACACAACTTAAATTTTCAGCCATGGCCTTCGTCAGAAAAAGAAACACGTACATTCACACAATCACCCAGACAACTATACAGACACAACCATCATGCCTGGCCACTCCATCGGATTTTCCATTGACAAAATTGTCATTTTGATGCAGTATACAGTTTCAGTCTTTGTGCACATATGAAATAGTTCATCATTATATACCGTATATTCCCGCAGATAAGACGACCTTCAGCTAAGATGAGGTACAAATTTTCATCAAAATTTTATGGTTTAAGCATATATCTGGCCTATAAGATGAACCCAAAGTTACTGTATTTACCCGAATACATGCAGCACTTTTTTTTCCAGTTTTCTGGTTCTAAACATTCGGAGGCAAAGCTTCAGGAAGTTCCTAAAAATGCCATTAGCAGCCGCCATAAGCAGTTTTCATGATCGGTACATATGGATTTCATCCTTTGTTGCAGTGTTTGTGGTCTGCTTTAGAACTTTCGTTTCTGTAGTGCCACGTTGTATCCAATCGTGAAGAATCATGTTTCGTCCCCCCCCCCCCCCTCTTTCTGTCTCTCTCTTTCTCTTTTTTTTTTCTTACACCGAGAAGTTTTTTTATTAAAAAAAAAAAAAAAGCAATTTCTTTCAACCAAGATGACATTTAATCACGCCGACGCACATAGTATGTGGGTGAAAACGTATGGAATTGCCCCAGAACAGAAGGATTTCGAAGGAAGCCACAATTGTTGCATATAGCTCCGAAATATTTTAACCCATTCACTGTTCCATACATAAATATCCTCTAATCGTTTCAGTGTGACTCTATATATATAGAGAAATTGTTGTTGACAAGTGACATTGTAAAATCAAGCTACATTGTAAGTACTTAATTCTATTCTTGCTTTATGCCATATAGGTTATCGTATATATCGTTGTCCACTCAGTAACTTAATAAAGCTTAAAAAGTGATTTTTTTTTCTTTTTTGTGCAAAACTTTGTTTTCATAAATCTTTTCTCCATGATGTAAATTTCATCAGGGTAACATCGCAAATGTGCTGCATAGCACGGCTATAGTGAGTCTTTGACCTCCAAATGATATATATCAAATCGATATGTTTCAAAATGATACATATGGAATAAGCAAATATTTCTGAACAGGAGATGCATGAGCTACGCGCCCTCACATACTAATTAAAAATCTTATTTGTCCCATACCTACCCTAACATTAACTTTTAAAAAAGTTACCTGTAACATATACTTAAGAAGTTTAGGTATAGGTTAAACAAGAAGATTTTTTTAGTACGTGAGGGCGCATAGCTTTCGAAATTATGGTTCAGAAACACTAAATCGATTTATAGTAGTACGTTTGATATATATCATTTCAGGCCAAGTTACGTCGAGTGTAAGATTTCTTGTTAATTACCCAGAAAGCCATACGCTTAGATTTCTGTCTAATCACATAATTTAAAATCACGACATATTCATAAAAATAACAACATTCGCCTGTTCGATACGTATCTTTTCGGTACTTAACCGCTTCGATATATATCATTTGGAGCTCGAAGCCGCGCTATGCAGCACATCTGCGAAGTTACCAATTTCAGACTCGATTCCAATCTAAATTATTATTATTATTATTATTATTATTATTATTATTATTACCAACGTATAAGACGACCTCGGATTTTAGGGGCCTCTTTTAATGATTTAGCCATCGTCTTATTTGCGGAAATATACGGTAACAACATTACCATATATTACTTACACTGATATGCTCACTGTATCGAGATCAACACAGTTAACATCTACTGGTGGATCATAAAGATCAAAAAATCTTGAATCCACTCCAATAAGGAATGGAAGTGGTGCATGAAGTACTTCTGCCAAACCAAGTGGACAAAGAGGTATATAAGGACACTGCCACTTGAAAGGAAAAATTATCTGAAAAAAAAAAAAGAAGAGATTATTAAAATGTAGTAATGAAAGCAAGAAAAGAAACTAAATTTCATACTTTTAAATTTTACAATTCTTTAGCAGAAGAGAACAAGCGAAATTCCACAATATATACCATAGAAATTGCTTCAGCTACTGCTGTTAATACATCAGGCCTAAGAGAATGCACCAAAAGTTTCTGTTCTGTTAGTGCCAACAATAAAACAAGAAGGCAATTATCAGGTCCCAAGCTCATCAAAAGTTCTCTAAATCCTGCTCCACTGAAAAAAAGAAAAAGAAACATTGAAATTGAAGATTTTAGAGCTTTTTAAAAGAATAAATATACAGATAAATAAGCAGCCATAATACTGAAGTGAGCTACCACACCTTCTGGGAAGTGGAAGATCTTCTGGCTGTGTCAGTACGAGACGGTCAAAAGCTGAAAGCTGTATCAGTATTCGTGGCCTCTGAGGTGATGGAAATGGAATGTCTTCCAAGAAATATGATATGTACCTAAACATATTTCAGTTTGTGTAAATACAACAAATTTGTAATCAATAAGTGATGATAGACAACATTTCTAGGTTATTCTGGGAAATGAAGAAGGCAGTGATCTATGGAATGAAAATTGTAAGGTTGTATTAATAAAGACACAGAATTCCAGGGCACTGGAGAAGCTGCAAATCATATGAAAATTATTAACAAAAGTGTACCATAAAGAAATGTAAATACATAACATTGCTATTTATTATTATTAGGTCTGGAACCAGAAGTGCCATAGAGCTGGCCTAGGATATTGGCAGATAACATAATATATTAAGATTAGCTGAAAACTCGACATTGCCCGGACATTTATTTATTTATTTATTTATTCAAGCCTTGAGTTAGTATTTCTTTTTTCCCTTCTCTCTCTGTCCATCTCCTTTTTTCTAATAACATGTTATATTTATCAGAGAATATGTAAGAAATAAGGTTGTCTTCCATAATGTAGAAATTTTCAAGTACAGTATTCAAACAAAGAAAGATAGAAATCAAAATACAAATGATGTGTAACATTCATACATTCATTTAATTCAATACTTGAGTATAAACAATATTTCTTGTTACTTGTCCAGGATCTAATATGTATATTTTCTGTGGTGAGCCCATCCCTGAGTAAGCGACGTAAAGTTGTCCGTGTGAGAAACATGGAGATTCCGAATACATTTCACAGTATAGAGTAAATTACACTGTGTTTTATTAATCACTAGCTGTAAACCCAGCGTTGCTCGGGTGTTTATTTATCCTACACTCTCTTAGTCCACATCCCCTTCCCTCCTCTCTGCATCCACCACTTTCTCTCCTAACTCTCTGTTCATTCCCACCTTTCCATCTCAGCAAAGTTTTCTACAAGGAACCCTCTGTCATGTACCATACAAACATTTATGTACCCAGTGATCTTCCTCTTGGTTTAAACGTCATGTGTGCAAAAATTCATAAAGACTGGACAAAACTATGCACCTTGTAAAATTCCTTAAGTTAAGTACCATCCACCATGCAACGAATGAAATTTTATACGGACAGTAACATTCCTCTTGTTACTAAAGTAGAGTGTGAAAAATTTCATCAATATTGGAACAAAACTATAAATTTCTATGCAATAAAAAATCAGGGTAACATTGAAAAATGCACTTAGTTGTTCTCAAATATTCCAGTTTTATTTCATACAACCCTTGATCTGAGAATAACAAAAACAACAAAAAAGGATCTGTGAAATCGGTCGAGCCGTTCTCAAGTTATGGCGCGACCAAGGCATTTAGGGATCCAATTTTATCTTGCAAAGTACCCTCCCCCACGCACCATATGAAACATAAGGTAGACGGTGACCTTCCTCTTGTTTTGAAGGTCGAGTGTGCGAAATTGCATGAAGATCAGAATGAAATCGTAGATTTCGTGAGTCTGTAGGAGAAGTATGCTCCGCCATGCACCTATCACGAATAACTTTCTTAGCTGACATTTTCTACCTATAAACTACATTCCTGCCAAATTTCAGCTTCATAGGTGAAGTAGTTTCCGAGATTTTGTGTTTGGTCAGTGAGTGTCCTTTTGTTTTTATATAGATAGCGATTAAGAAAACAGATTACTTAATTTTGGTTTCAAGAGAATTAAGGGAGACTTGCAGACAAGAAATAAATAGTAACATGCAAATCTGCAATGCTAACTTTATTTGATACACGGTCATGCCTGATGCTACAGTTTTACGGCATCCACAGCGAAACTGTTGTGAGCAGTAGACTTCTTTTCGTTTCGCATTTTGTGGGGGAGTCAGTTCAAAAACGCTTCATAAAGGTCCAAAATTACATGCAGGTCCTAACTACTCTCATTTTCCAATAATTGATGTATAAAACCGGGTATTCCCATGCGGTGGCCTCTCATTATTTATGACGTCATATCTCCTGAGCTATGTGTCATGAACTTTTGTTTTTGTGTCAGGAACCTTCTTGGGTGTACGGTGAATAGTTTACCAAAGTTTCATTGCAATCAAATGAATGGTTTATGAACACATTTAGGGCATACAGAAAAACATTCATTCATATATATATATATATATATATATATATATATATATATATATATATATATAATAGAGGAAAAATTCCTAAAAGGAAAAATATACGTAAAAATAGTGAAGTACACTTACCAGGCGAAAGGGCACAGGCAGTAATAGTAACAAATAAACACACAGACACACACACACACACACACACAAAAATGCTAGCTTTCGCAGCCTAGCTGCTTCATCAGGCAGAAGGGAAGGAGAGGGAAAAGGAAATGATGAGGGTTTTAAGGAAGGGGGTAAGGAGCCATTCCAATCCCGGGACAGGAAAGACTTACCTTGGGGGAAAAAATGGAAGGTAAATAAATGCACATACACCCACACATTTACACAGACACAAGTACACTTACGCAGACATACTGTAGAACTGTAGAAAGCAAAGAAGTTAGAAGTCAGACAGAGATGCCACTTGAGGCAGAGGCTCTGTCCAGAGAACCAAGGCAAAGATGTTAAGATGGTGGGTGGGAATTCGAATTTAGCGGAGGTTAAGACCAGGTGGGCAACGGGAAGAGAGAATATGCTGAAGGGCTAGTTCCCATCTCCGGAGTTCTGAAGGATTGGTGTCAGTGGGAAGTATCCAGATAACCCGGACGGTGTAGCACTGTGCCAAGATGTGCTGGCCATGCACCAAGGCATGTTTAGCCACAGGGTGATCCTCGTTACCAACAAACACTGTCTGCCTGTGTCCATTCATGCGAATGGACAGTTTGTTGCTGGTCATTCCCACATAGAACGCTTCACAGTGCAGGCATGTCAGTTGGTAGATCACGTGGGTACTATCGCAAGTGGCTCTGCCTTTGATCGTGTACACCCTCCGGGCTACGGGACTGGAGTAAGTGGTGGTGGAAGGGTGCATAGGGCAGGTTTTACAACGGGGGCGGTTACAAGGGTAGGAGCCAGAAGGTAGGGAAGGTGGTTTGGGGATTTCATAGGGGTGGACTAGGAGGTTACGGAGGTTAGGTGGGCGGCGGAAAGACACTCTCGGTGGAGTAGGAAGGATGTCATGAAGGATGGATCTCATTTCGGGGCAGGATTTTAAGAAGTCGTATCCTTGCTGGAGAGCCACATTCAGAGTCCGCTCCAGTCCCGGAAAGTATCCGGTGACAAGAGGGGCACTTCTGGGGTTCCGTTGAAGGTTCTGAATTTGGGGGGATGAGGAAGTGGCTCTGGCAATTTGCTTCTGTACCAGACCAGGAGGATAGCTGCGGGATGTGAAGGCTGTTATCAGGTTATTGGTGTATTGGTTCAGGGATTCAGGACTGGAGCAGACTCGTTTGCCACGAAGACCTAAGCTGTAGGGAAGGGAACGTTTGATGTGGAAAGGATGGCAGCTGTCATAATGCAGGTACTGTTGTTTATTGGTAGGTTTGATGTGGACGGATGTGTGTAGTTGGCCGTTGGATAGATGGAGGTCGACATCGAGGAAAGTGGCATGGGATTTGGAATAGGACCAGGTGAATTTGATGGGACCAAAGGAGTTGAGGTTGGAGAGAAAATTCTGGAGTTGTTCTTCACTGTGAGTCCAGATCATGAAGATGTCGTCAATGAATCTATACCAAACTTTGGGTTGACAGGCTTGGGTGTCCAGGAAGGCTTCCTCTAAGCGTCCCATAAATAAGTTCGCGTACGAGGGGGCCATCCTGGTCCCCATGGCTGTTCCCTTTAGTTGTTGGTATGTCCGGCCCTCAAAAGTGAAGAAGTTGTGGGTTAGGATGAAGCTGGCTAGGGTATTAAGGAAAGAGGTTTTAGGTAAGGAAGTGGGTAGTCGGCGTGAAAGGAAATATTCCATCGCAGCGAGGCCCTGGGCATGTGGGATATTAGTGTACAAGGAAGTGGCATCGATGGTTACAAGGATGGTTTCAGGAGGTAACAGGCTGGGTAAGGATTTCAGGCGATCAAGGAAGTGGTTGGTGTCTTTGATGAAGGATGGGAGACTGCACATGATGGGTTGAAGGTGTTGGTCTATGTAGGCAGAGATTCGTTCTGTTGGGGCTTGGTAACTGGCCACAATGGGGCGGCCGGGATGATTGGGTTTGTGAATCTTCGGAAGTAGGTAGAAGGTGGGGGTGCGGGGTGTCGGTGGAGTCATGAGGTTAATGGAGTCAGGTGAAAGGTTTTGTAGGGGGCCTAAGGTTTTGAGGATTCCTTGAAGCTCTGCCTGGACATCAGGAATGGGATCGCCTTGAAAAACTTTATATGTGGTATTATCTGAAAGCTGACGCACTCCCTCTGCCACATACTCCCGCCGATCAAGTACCACTGTCGTGGAGCCCTTGTCGGCAGGGAGAATGACGATGGAATGGTCAGCCTTCAGATCACAAATAGCTCGGGATTCAGCTGCGGTAATGTTGGGAGTAGGATTAAGGTTTCTCAGGAAGGACTGGGAGGCAAGGTTGGAAGTAAGGAATTCCTGGAAGGTTTGAAGAGGGTGATTTTGAGGAAGAGCAGGTGGGTCTCGCTGTGACGGAGGACGGAACTGTTCTAGGCAGGGTTCGATTTGAATGATGTCTTGGGGAGCTGGATCATTAGGAAGAGGATTATTTTTTTTTTTTTTTTTTTTTTTTTTTCCATGCCACTTTCCTCGATGTCGACCTCCATCTATCCAACGGCCAACTACACACATCCGTCCACATCAAACCTACCAATAAACAACAGTACCTGCATTATGACAGCTGCCATCCTTTCCACATCAAACGTTCCCTTCCCTACAGCTTAGGTCTTCGTGGCAAACGAGTCTGCTCCAGTCCTGAATCCCTGAACCAATACACCAATAACCTGATAACAGCCTTCACATCCCGCAGCTATCCTCCTGGTCTGGTACAGAAGCAAACTGCCAGAGCCACTTCCTCATCCCCCCAAATTCAGAACCTTCAACGGAACCCCAGAAGTGCCCCTCTTGTCACCGGATACTTTCCGGGACTGGAGCGGACTCTGAATGTGGCTCTCCAGCAAGGATACGACTTCCTAAAATCCTGCCCCAAAATTAGATCCATCCTTCATGACATCCTTCCTACTCCACCGAGAGTGTCTTTCCGCCGCCCACCTAACCTCCGTAACCTCCTAGTCCACCCCTATGAAATCCCCAAACCACCTTCCCTACCTTCTGGCTCCTACCCTTGTAACCGCCCCCGTTGTAAAACCTGCCCGATGCACCCTTCCACCACCACTTACTTCAGTCCCGTAACCCGGAAGGTGTACACGATCAAAGGCAGAGCCACTTGCGATAGTACCCACGTGATCTACCAACTGACATGCCTGCACTGTGAAGCGTTCTATGTGGGAATGACCAGCAACAAACTGTCCATTCGCATGAATGGGCACAGGCAGACAGTGTTTGTTGGTAACGAGGATCACCCTGTGGCTAAACATGCCTTGGTGCATGGCCAGCACATCTTGGCACAGTGCTACACCGTCCGGGTTATCTGGATACTTCCCACTGACACCAATCCTTCAGAACTCCGGAGATGGGAACTAGCCCTTCAGCATATTCTCTCTTCCCGTTGCCCACCTGGTCTTAACCTCCGCTAAATTCGAATTCCCACCCACCATCTTAACATCTTTGCCTTGGTTCTCTGGACAGAGCCTCTGCCTCAAGTGGCATCTCTGTCTGGCTTCTAACTTCTTTGCTTTCTACAGTTCTACAGTATGTCTGCTTAAGTGTACTTGTGTCTGTGTAAATGTGTGGGTGTGTGTGCATTTATTTACCTTCCATTTTTTCCCCCAAGGTAAGTCTTTCCTGTCCCGGGATTGGAATGGCTCCTTACCCCCTTCCTTAAAACCCTCATCATTTCCTTTTCCCTCTCCTTCCCTTCTGCCTGATGAAGCAGCTAGGCTGCGAAAGCTAGCATTTTTGTGTGTGTGTGTGTATGTGTGTTTATTTGTTGCTATTACTGCCTGTGCCCTTTCGCCTGGTAAGTGTACTTCATCTATTTTTTACGTGTATATATATATATATATATATATATATATATATATATATATATATATATATATATATATATAGTATAAAATAAAGATTTTTGACTTACCTAAAGTACAGGCTCGTCGATAGGAACACCAAACACACACAAAAACACACAACCATTCGAGCTTTCGCCACCAGTGGTGGCTTCTTCGGGAAAAAGAGGGAGGAAGGAGAGGAGAAAGGGAAGGATACGGGTTTTAAGGAAGTGGACAAGGAGCCATTCCAATCCCAGGAGTGGATTGTCTGCCTAAGTGTGTTTGGATGTGGATATGTGTGAGTGTGTGTGTATTTGTTTACCTTCCTTTTTGTCCCCTAAGGTAAGTCCTTCCACTCCTGGGATTGGAATGGCTCCTTGTCCACTTCCTTAAAACCCGTATCCTTCCCTTTCTCCTCTCCTTCCTCCCTCTTTTTCCCGAAGAAGCCACCACTGGTGGCGAAAGCTCGAATGGTTGTGTGTTTTTGGTGTTCCTATCGACGAGCCTGTACTTTAGGTAAGTCAAAAATCTTTATTTTATACCATTTTCCCACCTGGAAGGTCTCCTTCTATAATATTAGTTTCATATATATATATATATATATATATATATATATATATATATATATATATATATATATATTGTATAAAATTTTTGACTTACCTAAAGTACAGGCTGGTCGATAGGAACACTAAACACACACAAAAACACACAACCATTCGAGCTTTCGCCACCAGTGGTGGCTTCTTCGGGAAAAAGAGGGAGGAAACAATTTTCCTACCTGGAAGGTCTCCTTCTATAATATATATATATATATATATATATATATATATATACTGATGAAACGAAAATTATAGAGGGAAACTTTCCCGGTGGGATAAACAAAAATAAAAATAGAAAACAGATGACTTACTGCTTTCTACAGTGTGTCTGCTAAGTGTACTTGCGTCCATGTAAATGTGTGGGTGTGTGTGTTTTTGTTTACCCTCTTTTTTCCCCCCAAGGTAAGTCTTTCCTGTCCCGGGATTGGAATGACTCCTTATCCACTCCCTTGAAACCCTTATCATTTCCTTTTCCCTCTCCTTCCCTTCTGCCTGACGAAGCAGCTAGGCTGCGAAAGCTTGTATGTGTGTTTGTGTGCCACAGCTAACTACAACAATCCCACACAAAAAAATCATCTGCCTCAGCTGACTAGAATCTCAATTGTCTGCTATCTGTCTTCTTACACTCAAGATAATGATCTCTCTTCCATTACTTTTTACAGCTATTATACCATTTATAATTCCTCCATAGAAAGCTGGGCATCTGGATACAAACTGTAGTGTACAACACAATTTTATCTTGCTACAAATGTTCACTGTAGCATATACCATGTGATCAAAAAGTCAGTATAAATTTGAAAACTTAATAAATGACTTAATAATTTAGATAGAGTGGTAAAAATTGACACACATGCTTGTGTTAAAGGATTAGATGGTACTTCACTAATTTCGAACTACCTTTGCGTATCTAATAAACCAAGGTCTTACGTGGACAGGGAACAACTATGTAAACCTGCACATTCTATTAATGTTGATAAATATATGGCAATGTGTGGTCAAGACCTAAAGTTGTGTGGAATCATAGGAGGCAAAATTTTTCTGCACCTTGTTCAGACATTAATCGGCACTGGAGTGACTTACAATATAGAATCCGCAAAGGCTGTTTCATCTCGTCCCACAACCGTGTTGTAGGTCATAGCAGAAATTGCTAAAAGTCTAAGAGATAAAATTATGCCTGAGGTAAATGTTTACATAACAAAGGGTGAATGCTCAGCATCTTCAGATACATGGACATGTAATGAAAGAACAACCATTACCTAATATTTACTGTCTCCTTAATCAGTGAATGGACTCTCAGATCTTGTGTTTTGTTTACTACCCAGTTTCCAGATGAAGAAAAACAGGCAGTAACATTACAAGAGAACTGTTGAGTTGGTTTGTCTCTCTTAATATCCAAGAGATTGCTTTGTGACACATGCTTTTTATCACTGATCAAGGAGCCAAAACTGTTGAAAAATTTTGTGATTAATCATGAGGTAACAATACTCACTGGAATACATGGTTTACAATGTTAGATTTGGGAGAAAGCCTACATTCAGACTTTTTCCACAAGTTAATTGGGTAGCAGCTCAAATTTGAGGAATGGAGAAGTAGCTCAAACTTGAGGAAATGATATAATATTAATGAATGAACAAATTTCTCTTCTCATGCTATACATGGTATTCTATTACTTATACACTCTTAGTTTAACTTACAGGAAGCTTTTTTAAATCATGAATATTTTTGCAACCCACCAAGGAGAGGTCCGAGGAATTGGAAGTGGAAAATCACCTTCGCTGATCATTCTATTAGCATGGAAGATGATACTATTGCAGTATTTGAGTCAGACGGTCTATGAGAAAGATATCTCTGACATGATACTTTTATGTAAACGTAGCAAATCATACTTAAGGAAAAGTTAATATTGTCCAGAAGTACAATAAATAGCAACTTTACTCCGTACACTGCCATTAAATTAAAAGTCATATCTCAAGATAAGAGATATTATATATCATAATAATGGAAAGTCCAGGTTGGAATTAATAAGATAGTAAGGACAGTTTTCAACTCACCGCAAAGACGTGGCAACGAGCTGCGACAGGCACATACAAAAGACACACACATACAACACTTTCAGCTATCGGGCATGGCCTTCTTCAGAAAATAGAACACTCACGCAATCACACAGGTACACAACACAGTCATACAACCGGCAGCTGGAGGTGATGGTTGTACGACTGTGTTGTGTACCTGTGTGATTGCATGAGAGTTCTATTTTCTGAAGAAGGCCATGGCCGATAGCTGAAAGTCTTGTATGTGTTTGTCTTATGTATGTGCCTGTCACAGCTCGTCGCCACGTCTTTGCAGTGAGATGTAAACTGTCCTTACGATAAGAGATATGATGTAGATACATTTATTGTTGTGTTAAGAACTAACAGTGACTGGATCCAAAGGGAACTACTGACTCTTAGTTGAAAACCAATGTCGATCACAGAAATGTTAGACTATCCACATGATGAAGAGCTTAAAATATAACAACAGTTTTCCCCTTGCCTAGTAGATTATGCGAGTGTCCCTGATGAAGCCCTACAATTCAATAAATTGTTGAAATACTTTTAAAAACAGAAGATTTGTTTTTGTTTTCAATAAACTTTCATATTCAGCTCACATTAACACAGATTTGTAAAATCATACACCATTTTTAATTATATTTTTCCAATTCAATAAAAAACATTTTGGAGTTATGTACAAGCTAGGAATATGCCATTCTTCTACAAAATTCACAGAAATTCTACTATCAGCTGAAAGTGAACAAGTTTGCTTTGTGAGCAGATGTTGATTAATCTCCAACAGATGAGTTTGAAAGCTACTGAAATGGAAATTGCAAAATGTAAGTAACTGTGGCTTCATACTCGACACAAGATATTCACTTTTGCGCCCAGCCAATGCTGATGCCTTCTTTTTATTCACAGTAACTCTGTCAGAGAAAAATGATGGACAAGTATGCTGAAATACATACAGGATGTTAAGTTCCAATTTTTGTTCTTTCCACTTGTGGGAAAAATTTCATTTATTACACTTTTTTTTCCCTCCACCTACAAGTTGTGCCAGGACAATCCCATCTCAAAAGTCCAAAATGACCTACAATCCCTGCTAAAATCTTATGACCCTTCCCAGAACCTATCACCCGAATCCATTCCATTCTCACTCCAACAACACCCCGAGCACCTATCTTTTCCATGCTCCCAAAAATCCATAAACTAACAATTCTGGACGCCCAATTGTGGCTTGTTACTGTGCTCCCACAAAGAACTTTAGCTCTTTCTGTCCAGCACCTTCAACCAATTGTTCGAAACCTATTATCCCACATCCAAGATACCAACCACTTCCTTCACAAACTCTCCACCATCCCCACCCCTTTACCTCCTAGATCTTTACTTGTCATTGTTGATGCCACTTCGCTGTACACCAGTATCCCACCATGTCCATGGTATTACTGCTCTCGAACACTACCTTTCTCTATGTCCTTCCGACACCAAGCCCAATATCTCATACCTTCTAACTCTTAGCAATTACATCCTAATGATCACTTTTCCTATGAAGGAAAAGTACACAATCAAGTCTAAGGCACAGCCATGGGCACCCTTATGCCACCCTCCTATGCCAACCTATTAATGACCCATCTAGAGTAAACATTCCTAGCTTCCCAAATTCCAGGTGTGGTTCAGGTTCCATTGATGGTATTTTCATGATTTGGACTCAGGGCCAGGGCAGCCTATCTCCTTGTTCTTTCATAATGTCAACTCCTTCTCCCCCATCAGTTTCACTTGCTCCTTCTCAACACAGCAAGTCACCTCCTGGATGTTAACCTCCATTTCACTGACAGCTTCATCCACAGTTCCGTCCACATTAAACCTACTAATTACCAACAGTACCTGCACTTCGACAGCTGCCATCCATTCCACATTAAAAAAAATCCCTCCCATACAGCCTTGGCACCTGTTGATGGAAAATTTGTAGTGATGAGAAGTCCCTTACCCAATATGCCAAAGGCTTCACAAAGCCCTCCTGACCTAGCCTCTAAACAGATTTCTTGTGCAATATCCACACACACCACCGATGCTTCCTCCAACCCCAATAACCAGTCACAAAGGAGTGTCCTCTTTGTCACGCAACACCACCCCAGAATGGAACAACTGAATCACATCCTTCATCAGTGAATCGATTATCTGTCATCTTGCCCTGAAATGAGAGACATCCTACCTAGCATCCTTCCATTGCCCACACAATTTTCACAACATCCTAGTCCATCCCTATACCACTTCCAACCCCAACCTCTTACCACAGGCATCTTATCCCTGTGCAAGACCCCAATGCAAAACCTGCCCATTCCATCACTCTGCACTTCCTATTCCAGTCCTGACACAGGCTTATCCTATGCTATCAGAGGTCCGGCCACCTGCAAAAGCAGCCATGTGATTTACCAACTCTGCTGCTATCATTGCACAGTATTTTATATTAGAATGATGACAACCCAGCTGTCCGTCAGGATGAATGGCCACCGCCAAACTGTGGTAAAAAACAAGATGGACCACACTGTGTCATGGCATGCAGCTGAATCCAATCTAAGGATTGCAATAGCTGCTTCACTACCCAAGTCATCTGGATACTCCCCTCCACTACTAGCTCTTCTGAACTTCGAAGATGGGAGTTGTCCCTTCAACACATTTTACGGTCCTGCAACCATCCTGCCCTCGACCTAAGATAATTTTCCATCCCTACACCCTTCGCCTAACATCCCCGACCCCCTCCTTACACATTCATTACCCTGTATTTATCCGATTCACGTCTTCCTTGCAACTGTGAGTCTCCACTTACAATACCCCCTTAATTAATTTTTTGTGTCACGTCATCATGTCCAGGGTGTCGGTGGCTGAGTGGAGAGAGAAACAGGGAAGTAGGATGAATGCGTGTGCAGGTACAGAGTCCGAGGGGACCAGCCAGTGGGACAGCAGAAACTAGAAACACTAAACCAGATTAGTACGAGATATATATTTCGTAGAAATATTACAATACTTAACTTTGATGGCAGCTGACTAGTGGAATGCAGATACATAGTTTATCTAGGTATAAGCCTGCCTACTGATGAGAGTCTTATCTAGTGCCTGTCCTATTGCCAAGTGACCAATCCAGTTCAGTGGTGGCCGCAAGCGGGGTTGCAGCAGAGGGTGCTCGCGACTGATGTCTTAAGAACGCCGCGCTGTGCTTGCAAGGCAGCACGCGGCGAAGTATGTGGTGCGCACTTCAGACTTGTGTGACACCACTTAATTACTTTTTATTTTTAATTATTTTCTCATTTTTATTTTGCCTCATTTTTATTTTCTCATTTTTTATTTTGCCTCATTATTGTTATTTTCTCAAATCCATCCACTCCCATCCCATACTCCTCTGCAACCTCCTTTTAGCCTTTCCTACCCTTTCCCTTCGCTGTATTCATTGCTGCAATTCAAATTCCTGCCTATCAGAGCCTTTACAATCCATCAGGCAACACAGAACTTTCCGTCTCACCCTTACCCAATATCCTTCCCCCTCCACTCCACACCTCACTCACAGCATAGATGCTTGTGGCGCTGCAGTGGCTAGACATGTTGGTTGTGTGTGTATAGTTGTCTGAGTGATTGGGTGAATTAATTGGTGATGAGTGAGTGAGTGAGTGAGTGAGTGAGGGAGCGAGTTAGTTAGTTTAGTTAGTTAGTTAGTTAGGAGTGCTGAACGACAAGGTTTTCAATGATAAGTGTCGTGACATAAGTTGTTACATATTGTTCTTAAATGGTTTCCAGATTAATGAGTTATCATCAGACCAAAATGTCAAGTAACTTATTATGAAAAAATTGCTTGAAGTTGTTATCAAATACTCTGTCATTTCAAACATATTTAACAAATGCAAGCAATGCATCAGTGAATAAAAACTATTTCATCAGCTTTTCCAGTATGGGAATATTCAATTTCATGTGGGATGACCACATTTTCAGACACAAAAAGCTATTATGCAACACAATTTTACCAAACGCACATCACCTGTTATATCTGATTTTTTAAATGATTAACAGAACTTGCAACAAGTATGATAATCATTCAGTCAAAATCTTCAGAATCTAAATATGGTGAAACAAATGATAATGGTGAAATAAAATTAAGGTGAATGTTGCCAATAGTCTCTTTTATTCAGTCAGTACATTGAGTGAGCTGTGAAGGAAAGCAAGGTGAAATTACAAAAAGGAATTAAAGTTTAGAGTGAAGAAATAAAAACTGTAATAATGGAAAGTCCAGGTTGGAATAAATAATATAGTGAGGACAGTTACAACTCACCGCAAAGACGTGGCGACGAGATGCGACAGGCACATACAAAAGACACACACATACAACACATTCAGCTATCGGCCATGGCCTTCTTCAGAAATAGAGCACTTACGCAATCACACAGGCACACAACACAGTCATACAACCATCACCTCTGACTGCCACACTTCGAATCACGCTCTGCAGCAAATCGGGGACGGGAGGGGAGGGGAGGGGGAGGGGATAGAAAGGTTACGTCACGGTGGTGGGGATGGGTTAGATGGGAATAACGAGATGCAGCTTAGGAATGGAGTGGGGAGGCGGGTGAGGGGAGAAAATAAAATAAAATAATATATATATATATATTAGTTCTACAGTGTGTCTGCCTAAGTGTACTTGCGTCTGTGTAAATGTGTGGGTGTGTGTGTTTTTGTTTACCCTCTTTTTTTCCCCCCAAGGTAAGTCTTTCCTGTCCCAGGATTGGAATGACTCCTTATCCACTCCCTTGAAACCCTCATCATTTCCTTTTCCCTCTCCTTCCCTTCTGCCTGACGAAGCAGCTAGGCCGCGAAAGCTTGTATGTGTGTTTGTGTGTGATTTTATTTATTTTATTTGTTTCTATCGACGAGCCGGTCCTTTTGGTAAGTCATCTGTTTTCTATTTTTATTTTTGTTTATCCCACCGGGAAAGTTTCCCTCTATAATTTTCGTTTTATATATATATATATATATATATATATATATATATATATAGAGAGAGAGAGAGAGAGAGAGAGAGAGAGAGAGAGAGAGAGAGAGAGAGAGAGAGAAAATTCATGCACACTGCAAGTGCACAAGACCACATACACACACATACACACACACACACACACACACACACACACACACACACGATCACACATTCACACACCACTCAAATCAGGCGAGGTTTGGGATACAGAGGCAGGAACTGTAAGGTAAGGAAAAATATATATATAGGGAAATTATCGTAGGTTGAGGCCTGGTTGATTTCGGGATCGGAGAATGTATTGTAGGGATAACTCCCATCTGTGCAGTTCAGAAAAGCTGGTGGTGGATGGGAGGATCCAGATGGCCCGGGTTGTGAAGCAGCCATTGAAATCAAGCATGTGCTCAGCTGCATGCTGTGCCACAGGGTGGTCCACCTTGTTTTTGGCCACAGTTTGGCGGTGGCCATTCATCCTAATGGACAGCTGGTTGGTGGTCATGCCAATATAGAAAGCTGTACAGTGTTTGCAGCACAGTTGGTAAATTATGTGGCTGCTTTCACAGGTGGCCCGGCCTCTGACAGGGTAGGATAAGTCTGTGACAGGACTGGAATAGGAAGTGCTGGGTGGGTGGATTGGACAGGTCTTGCAGCGGGGTCTTCCACAAGGATATGATCCCTGTGGCAGTGAGCTGGGTTTCGGGGTGGCATAAGGATGAACTAGGATGTTGTGAAGGTTGGGAGGGCGACGGAACACCACTTTAGGAGGGGTGGGAAGGATCTTGGGCAGGATGTCTCTCATTTCAGGGCATGAGGATAGAAAATCAAAACCTTGGCGAAGGATGGAATTTAGTTGTTCGAGACCAGGGTAGTACTGGGTGACAAGGGGAGCGCTCTTTTGTGGATGGTTACTAGTGTTAGGAAGAGGATTTGGGGTGTGTGAGGATAAGGCACGGGAGATTTGTTTGCAGACTAGGTCTGTGGGGTAGTTTCTGTTTGTGAAGGCCTTTGTGAGACCTTCAGCATATTCAGAAAGGGAATTCTTGTCACTGCAGATATGCCGTCCACGGATGGCCAGGCGGTAAGGGAGGGATTTTTTGACGTGGAATGGATGGCAACTGTCAAAATGTAGGTACTGTTGGTGGTTGGTAGGTTTAATATGGACGGAAGTGTGGATGGAGCCATCAGTGAGGTGGAGGTTGACATCCAGGAATGTGGCATGGTTGGTTGAGGAAGACCAGATGAAGTGGATGGGAGAGAAGGAATTGAGGTTCTGAAGAAAGGAGGATAGGGTGTCCTGGCCGTGAGTCCAGATCATGAAAATATCATCAATGAACCGGAACCAGGCCAGAGGCTTGAGGTTTTGGGATGCTAGGAAGGATTCCTCCAGACGGCCCATGAACAGGTTGGCATAGGAGGGTGCCATGCGGGTGCCCATGGCTGTGCCTTGGATTTGATGGTAAACTTTCCCCTCAAAGGAAAAGTAGTTGTTAAGTAGGATGAAATTGGTAAGGGTTATGAGGAATGAGGTATCAGGCTTGCGTTCAGAGGGACGTTGGGAGAGGTAGTGTTCCAGAGCGGCAAGGCCATGGGCATGTGGGATGTTGGTGTATAGGGAGGTGGCATCCACTGTGACAAGTAAAGATCCAGGAGGCAAAGGGGTGGGAATGGTGGAGAGTCGGTGAAGGAAGTGGTCCATATTAAACCTACCAACCACCAACAGTACCTACATTTTGACAGTTGCCATCCATTCCACGTCAAAAAATCCCTCCCTTACAGACTGGCCACCCGTGGACGGCATATCTGCAGTGACAAGAATTCCCTTTCTGAATATGCTGAAGGTCTCACAAAGGCCTTCACAAACAGAAACTACCCCACAGACCTAGTCTGCAAACAAATCTCCCGTGCCTTATCCTCACACACTCCAAATCCTCTTCCTAACACTAGTAACCATCCACAAAAGAGCGCTCCCCTTGTCACCCAGTACTACCCTGGTCTCGAACAACTAAATTCCATCCTTCGCCAAGGTTTTGATTTTCTATCCTCATGCCCTGAAATGAGAGACATCCTGCCCAAGATCCTTCCCACCCCTCCTAAAGTGGTGTTCCGTCGCCCTCCCAACCTTCACAACATCCTAGTTCATCCTTATGCCACCCCGAAACCCAGCTCACTGCCACAGGGATCATATCCTTGTGGAAGACCCCGCTGCAAGACCTGTCCAATCCACCCACCCAGCACTTCCTATTCCAGTCCTGTCACAGGCTTATCCTACCCTATCAGAGGCCGGGCCACTTGTGAAAGCAGCCACGTAATTTACCAACTGTGCTGCAAGCACTGTACAGCTTTCTATATTGGCATGACCACCAACCAGCTGTCCATTAGGATGAATGGCCACCGCCAAACTGTGGCCAAAAACAAGGTGGACCACCCTGTGGCACAGCATGCAGCGGAGCACATGCTTGATTTCAATGGCTGCTTCACAACCCGGGCCATCTGGATCCTCCCATCCACCACCAGCTTTTCTGAACTGCACAGATGGGAGTTATCCCTACAATACATTCTCCGATCCCGAAATCAACCAGGCCTCAACCTACGATAATTTCCCTATATATATATTTTTCCTTACCTTACAGTTCCTGCCTCTGTATCCCAAACCTCGCCTGATTTGAGTGGTGTGTGAATGTGTGATCGTGTGTGTGTGTGTGTGTGTGTGTGTGTGTGTGTGTGTGTGTGTGTGTGTGTGCGCGTGCATGTGTATGTGTGTGTATGTGGTCTTGTGCACTTGCAGTGTGCATGAATTCTCTCTCTCTCTCTCTCTCTCTCTCTATATATATATATATATATATATATATATATATATATATAAAAAATAGACGAAGATTACTCACCAGGCGAAGGAGCACAGGTGTGACAGCATCACAAATAAGTAAATGAATACACACACACACACAATCGCAAGCTTTCGCAACCCAGTTGCGTCTTCAGGCAGTAGGGAAGGAGAGGGAAAAGGAAATGATGAGGGTTTTAAGGAAGGGGGTAAGGAGCCATTCCAATCCCGGGAGAGGAAAGACTTACCTTGGGGGAAAAAATGGAGGGTAAACAAATGCACACATGCCCACACATTCACACAGACACAAGTACACCTAGAGTATGTCTGCCTAGGTGTACTTGTGTCTGTGTGAATGTGTGGGCATGTGTGCATTTGTTTACCCTCCATTTTTTCCCCCAAGGTAAGTCTTTCCTCTCCCGGGATTGGAATGGCTCCTTACCCCCTTCCTTAAAACCCTCATCATTTCCTTTTCCCTCTCCTTCCCTACTGCCTGAAGACGCAACTGGGTTGCGAAAGCTTGCGATTGTGTGTGTGTGTGTATTCATTTATTTATTTGTGATGCTGTCACACCTGTGCTCCTTCGCCTGGTGAGTAATCTTCGTCTATTTTTTATATTTTATTTTTCCTGCTAGGAATTTTTCGTCTTAATAATCGTTGTATATATATATAAAACGAAAATTATAGAGGGAAACTTTCCCGGTGGGATAGACAAAAATAAAAATAGAAAACAGATGACTTACCAAAAGGACCGGCTCGTCGATAGAAACAAATAAAATAAATAAAATCACACACAAACACACATACAAGCTTTCGCAGCCTAGCTGCTTCGTCAGGCAGAAGGGAAAGAGAGGGAAAAGGAAATGATGAGGGTTTCAAGGGAGTGGATAAGGAGTCATTCCAATCCTGGGACAGGAAAGACTTACCTTGGGGGGAAAAAAAGAGGGTAAACAAAAACACACACACCCACACATTTACACAGACGCAAGTACACTTAGGCAGACACACTGTAGAACTAATATATATATATATTATTTTATTTTATTTTCTCCCCTCACCCGCCTCCCCACTCCATTCCTAAGCTGCATCTCGTTATTCCCATCTAACCCATCCCCACCACCGTGACGTAACCTTTCTATCCCCTCCCCCTCCCCTCCCCTCCCGTCCCCGATTTGCTGCAGAGCGTGATTCGAAGTGTGGCAGTCGGAGGTGATGGTTGTATGACTGTGTTGTGTGCCTGTGTGATTGCGTGAGTGCTCTATTTCTGAAGAAGGCCATGGCCGATAGCTGAATGTGTTGTATGTGTGTGTCTTTTGTATGTGCCTGTCGCATCTCGTCGCCACGTCTTTGCGGTGAGTTGTAACTGTCCTCACTATATTATGAAATAAAAACTGTGTGTTTTAGTACTGAAAATAGTTATAATTCTGTCAGAGACCGCAAAAAGTACCTGGACGAGCAGTTGAACGGAATGGACAGTGTCTTCAAAGAAGTGTATAAGATTAACATTAACAAGGGCAAAACAAGAGCAGACATACTATAGAAACCAAAGTAGTAAAGAAGTTAGACAGAGATGCCACTAGAGGCAGAGGCTGTCCAGAGAACTTCTTTGGTTTCTATAGTATGTCTGCCTAGGTGTGTTTGCGTCTGTGTAAGTGTATGGGTGTGTGTGTATTTGTTCACCTTCCTTTCCTTCCCCCAAGTTAAGTCTTTCCTCTCCCGGGATTGGAATGGCTCCTTACCCCCTTCCTTAAAACCCTCATCATTTCCTTTTCCCTCTCCTTCCCTTCTGCCTGAAGAAGCAACTGGGTTGCGAAAGCTTGCATTTGTGTGTGTGTGTGTGTGTGTGTGTGTGTGTGTGTGTGTGTGTGTTTGTGTGTTTTCAATTATTTATTTGTGATTCTGTCACACCTGTTCTCCTTCGCCTGGTGAGTAATCTTCGTCTATTTTTTATATATGAATTTATGATCTGTTGCATTTGTCTATGCACCAATCTATCAATCGTCTGCTACTGTTAAATAACTGTCTTTGCTTACTTTTACTTGTTTCCAACAAGTCATGTAAATTATTGACACACAATAAGTTCCTCTCTAATCACTTCAGTACATTTAGTTTTTGGCCTGTGATAAATATGTTACAAACTGTTTGGAGTGAGAATATAATTATTTATTTGAAATGTGAAATGACACTTTAAAATGCACTATATGATTCAGAGTGGACATTTCTGTTTCCAGGCTGGTATTTATTTGGCACATATACTCTCTAGACAACCAAACAAAATAAGAACATCACAAATATTTTATATCTACACTGTATCTGACATAATTTGAAATCAGTGTCTACCTAGAGCTTACCTCTCAATAGGTACATTATGAGACCCTTCACATGACATGTTGTAAAGATACCCAAGGAACTTTTCAAATGTATCAAAGAATGGCCAGTGAGACAGAAGACAGATACATTTATTGATGTTCACAGTTTTCTGATCACCATCATTCAACTCCAATTCTTCCTGTTGTTTTGAAGAAAGAGCATCCTTAGGAATTCTTTCGTAGAAAGTTACTGCTGACCCATACACCTGTAGAACAATAAATGAGATTTAAAACTAGTCCTGCAGAATGAGTATGTCATCAATTATATGAAAACTGTAGGGGTAAATTGTGCGGTGTTTCATGGTAGCCGAGCTCAAAAGCCATGAAATTAAGTACTGCTTCTCACTGTATGCAGGATGTGTGTGTAAATTAATATGTAGCATTCAGGGAAATGCATTATTTATTTTGAGTAAAATAAGTTACATATAAGCAGCACATTGTGTTGGTGTGTGTATTTTTTTGCACTTTACAAGACAAGAAGTTTTGGACTGAGTCTACAAAAAAGTGGCAACAACTATCAGAGAACATGGAAATTAAACAAGAATGGAACTGTTAAATTTAAAATAATGGAGCAAAAGAGTAGAGCATGTCTTTTAAACAGTGGAGTTCTAAGGAATGTAGTTTGTAGTAAATGTATTTGCTAGACAAGAAGCTCAAATACAGTTAAATTGAACAAATTGGTGTTATATTTCACTGTAGATAGCAAAGATATTATTTCAAAGCTCTTGTTCACAATGCAGCTCTTTTGCAGAAGTCTAGAGATTGTCAACTTCATGAACTGGTACCAACTAGCAGGACCAGGTCTCAATAAAAACCTAAGACGACCAGGAAGGTGGGGGGGGGGGGGGGGAGGAAAAAATAAAAATAAATAAAAAAGGCAGTTTGCTCACACAGTTTGTAGGTGTTCGGGTGAAGCAAAATTATCTTAAAAGTAAGGTGGGATTTTGATTGTCAAGAGTAGTGGAGAAGATATTTACTCCTACCCCAAGCTCAGTCACCTAACAAGCACAGTACTGGAAATCTTCCAAGTGCAAAAGCTGTTGAGATGTAGTGGTTTTCTAGGGCGTGTCAAGATAAATGCAAATAGTTTGTGTGTAAATTGTGCAATTGTGTACATGACTGGAACTACAACATAGATTTTGAACTTTTAATGTCACATATCATATTAACAAGTTTCTGGATATACAATAATCTTCATGTTGAAATGTAGAGTTCTAAGAATGTGTTGTTTTCAAAAGATTTCTTCCCAAAAGAAATTCTGCTTTTCATAACTTTAAAAGATATCAGTTGCTCATTGTCAAGCTTAGAACAGACAGGTATGCAGTAGTACAGACTGCAGGTAATAGCAGAAGGGCTAAGACTTTAAATGTCTAAAATAGTGGTTTAACTGTAATTGCCAGATTTCTTGCCTTTACCCAGAAATTGGATGCAGAAATATTTGCAATATCATAACAGTTTATCCCACTAAATTGTTTTACCAGCTATTCCAAACACAGTGCAAGGAAGGGTGGTGAAGGGCTGTGAGAAAGATGGAAAACAACCAGAAATAACAACAGAATTTAAAGTAAACCAATTTTTGCACCTTAGAGTAACTGACTTTTTGCTGGATTTATTAGTAGTGGGACTGGTTCAATTATACTTTTGACTTACAATTAGGGATGGGAAAAACCGACAGGTTAAAACCGGTACCGGTATTTTAGTTTTGAATAACAGGTATTTTTCAGTATTTATTTGGTGTCGGTTGTAACCGGTTTATTTTAGGTATTGCCAAGAACCAGGTAAAAAAACCGGTATGACTACTTCCTGTAGTAGTGGTTCAAAATGTGTTTTTTGTAAATAATTTGAAAAAATTAAAACTAGTAGACCCTAATATTCAGGGCTATTCCTAAAATTTCCACTGCTGTGGAATATTAAGTCATCTCAGGAACTAAGAAAAGCGATCAATCTTAATTTAAGAACAATCCCGTCAGTCAGAAACACGCAACAAATGCGTGGCATAAGAACTGGTGCAGCTACTGAGGCATCGATGCAGCTGTTGCCATGTGGCGTGGCCTATTAGACGACGGGCATGCACCGGCAGTGGACGACACTTGCCTCCTCCTGGTCATGCGGCAGTTCCTTGCTGTCGTCGCCAGACATCGGTTGTGTCTTAAATGGCACCATCGCGAGTATGGAAGTGTTCCATTTGCTTTAAAAAGCTGAAAATGGGTGGAGGTACTACAAACATGCTGTGTTATTTAAGTAGAAAGCATCCAAAATGTTCCTTGGAAGAGAAGGTAAATTCCATTCATATACCTGTTATGTAAGTGATGTAGTCTAAGCTTGGGGTACTAACTTTTAATGTATTATCATATTGTTATGCTAACAAGTTTTATTAATTATTCCTTGAAAGCGAGGGACTTTTTTAATAACCAATATGGATTTAGGTAACATTGATCATGTGGTGCCTAGCGAGGTAGCCATGTGGAATGAGGCTCCATTTGAACATTCTTTGATCATGTGGTACAGAGCTTTCCTAGTTCAATTTGCGTAAATTTACACTGACAACAATCATACTGTTAGTCGGAACTGTGACTTTATTTTTCGAAATACTTCTGCAGCACTGATTGAATTATATTTACTGACTGTAACTTATATTTGTTGTGTGTATAACGAGATATTCGTATGCACTAGCTCACAAGTCCAACTTACGGAGTGGTTGGCTCAATATTCGCAACTGCCGGATGGAAATACTAGGCCAGTAAATCTGTATGCTAAGTGTATCGTCTTCTATGAACTCCCGGCTAGGCTTACACATACTCAAGAAGGCGTAGTATTGGGAGGGGACCTTGCAAAATACGGAAAGGCATAAATTTTAACTAAATCTCGTAAATTTCGGTTTCGGCCGAAACTAGAAGAACCGACGACTACGTTTTCTGTTTCGGCCTAAAAATATGTTTCGTTGGAACTCTACTGGAAATAATAGCAATAAAAACCGAAATGCGGTTATTTAAAAAAACCAGTTATCTTGAGCAATATTTATGGTGCGGTTAAACTGGAGATGAAAAGAACCGGTATAACCGAAAACCGGTTGTTTCAGCAATAACCGCCACCCCAACTTACAATGCAATTCAAATAACTTTCAATTTCTCACAGTTCTACACTCAATGAATGGAGGGGTCATTGATTTCAATATGAATGAAAACTTCACAGCTATATACAGCACTCTGTCTTTAGCAATGCTTCACTGATGGCTTATTACATAATAATAATAATAATAATAATAATAATAATAATAATAAAACTAAGCTGGGTACACCAATAAACATTTTATATTTATTCACAATTTGTTGTAACTGGCTTAAGATGGAGGGAAAAGTCACTGTTGTCCTCTTCTACAGAACTGGAACTGGCATTGACAGAAAACACCAATTTTTCAATTTGTTTCTCTCTTTTCTCCATTGCGTTCTTGGCATGGGTTACAGTACAAAATCAGTCCTATGGGATAGCTTTCATAACAGCTGCTTCTGCCAGTATTTTCATATTACTGAAATTAAATTTTTGATTACAGTATATACCTTTTCATCACACTTGTGTAAATTTAATATGTTTGAAATAAACATGGTATGGAGGAATCCTGATTATGCTATGTATTTCATTGTAACTAATTTCACAAACTAATAGCATGGATTTTATTTGTTGTGGCGTTGCTATTTGCCAAAACGCCGGTGATCCATGCTAGTCACCGCACCAGTACAAGATAAGCAATAAGTCATTCTGTAGTATTTCTGCCGCCGGGGAGCCTGCAGTATCTGTACCTCTTTGCTTGATTCGCGTGCTGGCCTACAGGAAGTAGGGCGCTTGCCTACACATGCCAGCGCATCATAGCAACACCAGGAAGTTCTACAGTTTTGAACCAGGAGTCAATAGAAGAGTACCACCTACAAGAGCCAGCAAACTGTCTTAGCACAAGTCAGAACAGTTTACTATTGCATTGCAGAACTGTGTATTAGTTAGGAAGAAGTTTATACCATCACATGCACACCAAATTTAAGTATTCATTTCATCTGTAATAAAATGATGTGGACTAATCAATTCTTTTAGTTACAGATACATGTCCACATCCTTGCTAGTCACAGCCCACATCGTGAACAAACTGCATCCCGGAGACATAACAACTGGCGAAGAGGATTTTAGAACATTTCAATATTTATTGTTTCCCTTTCAGGCCCAATTTTGCGAGAATTTTCTTATTAGTGTGCTTGTGGAAATTTTTGTTACAGATAGCATACAACATTTGCTTATAGATTTGTGCAATTTTTCTTGCTTTCGCTTGCATTATGTCTGCCGCAGAGCCTGCAATATTAACGCCATTTCAACATATGATAAAGAAATAGAGGACTGAACAGAATACTTAGCTCAATTTCGGAGCCGTATGGTGGCACATCAAATCAAGGTACTGTGTTGCTTCCTTATTTCTTGTCGCCGTGACTTGCCCACAACAAGTGTCATTTGAGGAATTAGTGCAGCCAATTACTAACCATTATGAACAAACAATGAATGTAGCAGCAGCTAGATTTCACTTCTATAATTGTCATCAGCAGGCAGGACAATTTTATAGACAGTGGGTAACTGAACTACAAGGTATAACTCAAATTATCAAGACGATATTGTTGTTTCTGTCTGCACGGCTGAAGAGCATTTCAACAATTTACATGCAATTTTCATAGTCCTATCAGAAGCTGATCACAAATCTAACAAGGACAAATGTGTTTTGTTTCAAACTGAAATTGAATATTAGGACACGTCATCAATTTGCAGGGTGTTCATCCACTGCAGTCACATTTGCACAATATTCATTAGCTCAAGGCTCCCACAAACATTACAGAACTGCAATCTTTCCTGTACAAAATCTCATATTAAATTTATTCCTAATGTAGCACAACTAGCGGCACAGCTGCATCGCCTATGGCTGCATCACTAAGTTTGTTTGGTCAAAGAAGTGTGACATTACTTCCAAGCATTAAAAGACACTTTATTGAGTGATCACTGTCTTGTACATTTTGATCCCGATAGACCTGTTATGTTAGCCACTGATACTTCAGCCTATGGCATCAGAGCTGCCCTCTCGCAACACATCGGCTCTTCAGACAGACTTATCACTTTTGCTTCGAAATTGTTGACCAAAGCCCAGGTCAATTATTCTCAAATTGAAAAAGAGGCATTAGCCATCATCTATGGTGTTACCAAATTCCACCAATATCTGTATGGTCACAAGTTTTACCTGGTAACTGACAACAAACCGCATCAGTCCATGTTCTACCCTGCCAAAACCATACCTAGTCACACAGCACAGAAGCTGCAACATAGCGCACTACTGTTGTCTTTCT
The DNA here is from genome assembly GCA_026315105.1 of Locusta migratoria. Lineage (NCBI taxonomy): Eukaryota > Metazoa > Arthropoda > Insecta > Orthoptera > Acrididae > Locusta > Locusta migratoria. The sequence continues at coordinate 158,637,089 of CM048749.1, forward strand.
ACAATTATGAAATTATCTACTGACCGACGTCAAAACATGCTAATCCAGATATGCTGTCACACCTTTCTGTTGGCCGAAATGTTGATTGTAATGACTCATTAGCTTCCTGTTGTCACATAGATGCTAATGTTTCTGAGGTCAATTATCCTTGATCAGTTACCTCTTAATCACCAGAATGTCGCCCAAACCACAGCGGCTGAACCAGATCTTCAAATTTGTTGTGCTTCATCCACACAGGGTGGCCTCACGGTACTTTTCACACCAATATGACTTATCAGTGTTACGGGATGTAATTTTGCTTTGTACGGAACAGGACCATGGGCATGTGGTGATCTCTCAGTCATTACATCAGGTGCTTCAGTTACCACACAAAGGTCACTGGGGTGTGGTTCACACCAATCAATTGAAATGCAGACATTGCACATGGATCTGTATGGACACACAGAGAGGATGATGCCTCATTGCCAAGCTTGTGCAGAAAACCAACCTGCCCCTCTTAAACAGTTATCGGAATGGTCCACCCCGACTGTGCCATGGAAGCACGGGCATTTAGACTTTGCGGGTCCATTCTGGAATACAAGATGGCTCACCATTGTGGGTGCTTACACTAAATTTCCTTTTGTGGTCCCCATGAAATCTGCAAATACTCTCAGCACCCTCCATGCCCTTCAGTCTGTTCTTTCTATTGAAGGTCTACGAAAACTGATAGTGATAGTCAATAGTCCGCAGTTTGCATCATGGGAATTGGAAACATTTTGCCAAGCCAACGGTATTTGCCATCTGACCAGTGCTCCATTCCACCCACAATCAAATGATAAGGCTGAACGTTTTGTGAGAACATTCAAGTCACAGATCGCCAAGCTCAAGTACCACACCACGCATGAACAAGCTCTTATGCATTTCCTTGCCTCCTACCACTCCCAGCCACTCAACACACCGTCACCTACATTGTTGTTGCATGTATGGTGGTACCACAATGTGCTGCAGAATTGCCCAAACGAATGTGTATTTTTATCTATGGCAGACGCAGGAATTGGGAGCATGGTACTATCATTCGGCAACTTGGCGCTAATAAGTTTTTATTGCAGGGTGCAGATGGTTTACAGCATCCACACATAAACCAAATATACCCCTGTATACTAGAGGATCCTGCCACTGGATCCTGGTACCCACACTTCATCCGACGTCGCGCGTTCGGCCCATCCTCCATCAGACGTGGTGGATCAACCGACATCTGCCACTGTGGGGCCATCATCGCACAGCGAGAGTCCTTCCAATGCCACAGTCCACCAAGGGACCACCTCCGCACCAGTCTTTGAGATCTTTGCCTATATGAATTTTTTCTGCACCCCTGGCCCTGGGAGCATGACCTTTGGTGCATTTTGCACCCAGTTTTTTTGTGCTAAATGCAGTTCAGATGGCAGATTGCAGCCGGTAGTTCAGAGCTGGGCACGGATTCAAGCCCAGGTCCCACATCTGCTCCCGTCACACCTTTCCTCCGCCATAGTTTTACTCACTACACGACGACGATGGGAAGGTTTGGAGGAGAAGTGTTGTTGCGTAAGTATTCGCCACAACACCAGTGGTCCATGCAAGTTACCATGCTAGTACAAGACAGGCAATAAGTTGCTCTGTAGTATTTTGGCAGTCGGGGGGTGCCCACAATCTCTGTACATGTTTGCTTGCTTTGCACGCTGCCCAATAGGAAGAAGGGATTTCACCTACATATGCCTGTGCACCATTCCAACCCCAGGGAGTTCTACATTTTCGATCCAGGAGTCAACAGAAGAGTACCACCTACGAGAACCAGCAGTCTGTCTTAGCACAAAAAATTCAAATGTTCAAATGTTTGTAAATCTATTGGACGAAACTGCGTGGTCATCAGTCCGTAGCTTACAAATAACTTAAACTAAGGTAAACTAACCTAAAGACAAACACAAACACCCATGCCCCAGGGAGGACTCGAACCTCTGATAGCGAGCAACCGTGCGCTCCACAGTGAGACGCCTTAGACCGCTCGGCTACTCCACCGCGTCTGTCTTAGCACAAGCTGGAACAGTTTACTATTGCATTGCAGAACTGTGTATTAGTTATGAAGAAGTTTGTACTATCACAAGCACAGCAAAGGTAAGTATTTGTATCATCTGTAATATAATTATGTGGACTAATCAATTTTTTAGTTATAGAACCATGTCCACATCCTCGATAGTCACAGCCCACAGTCTGAACCCACTGCATCGCAGAGATTTAACATTATTGGCTTGTACAGCTTCACAAATTCCATTAACTTCTACTTATTCATGTCAAGATTAGTTTAAATCAATGGAGTACTCCTTTGTATCAACAGAAATGCATTTCCTTTCCTGCCTTTTTGTCTAACACAACAACGTGGGATGGCACACTGTTGATTACTATGATTGAATTTGGGAGAATATTTTGAACAAGTAAATAATAAAATGATTCTGCAATAATTTGTGGCATTCATTTCTTTATGATAGTCAACTTGCTTTCTTGAACAGAATGGCAAGAAATAGTTAAGCAATTTGAAAAGAAACCAAGGACCAAGCCAACATAAAAGACTAATATCCTACCACCATTCTTTTCAATGTCTTTATTGTTGCTTTGGCTATGCAGTCCATATAGCCTTTTGCCAAATGTGACAAATAATAGCCCACATCTTGTCAACCAATATGATGTAATCAAATGGAATACTCCAAATACCATGAGCAACTCCAGGCAACTACAGCATAACTCTCAATGCTAAAAACCTGTGCAAAAACAAACCCTTCAAGACAGTTTATTATTATTATTATTATTATTATTATTATTATTACTATTGTCCAGTTTTACAATGTAATTTAGTTTACATTTTCCGGTACCCCAAGATTATACACTACATTATTTTACGTTAATATTATTACATTATTATTTATTACACATTATTTTATTTTCATTCTCCATTTTTCTCTATCTGCCCATAAATTATTTTCTATATTCCTTTTCCGGAGAGACGTCAATTTCTTGCATCAATGTAGTTGGTATTCTCCCTCTCTTCTTTCTTCCTGTTTAAAGGAGATGAATTACTTCCATTGCAGAAGCATACATATTTGTTATCTTTCTGCTATGACTTCTTTTCTTACCTGGTGTTCATAAGATAATGTTTGCTCTTTTCCAATGTGCAGTATCATATAAGTACTATGAGATGGTTCAGAATAATACTATTACATCTAACATTTCTTAAATTACAGCATGATAAATTGCAAGTTCCAGTATTGTCCGGAAACCATCCTGGAAATGAACAGTTGTGAATGCTGCTTAGCATATACTGTTGTTCCATTGTTATTACGTACTTTACAGCAAACAGTATTCCAAAAATTATTTTAGTGATTACTGATAAAGATACTGATGTATGGCATCAATTTAGTTATGACATTATTGCTCTGAACCATCAAAATGTTAAAAGTGGCTATTCTGTAGATTACCCTTGGAACACCTAAAATCAGGTTTTCACTACAGCTTTACAGTAATAGAGCACACAACACAAATTTTACAGCTCTATACACAGATTGGAATTCTCCTTCCAACCTCCAATACCTTTGAAGTTAGTAAGCAATTATTCAGATGGCCTCTTTATACAGAAAACTTCATTTAACACACTGCTACTAAAAACATAAATAAAAAAATAAACACTAGTCGACAGTGATAGCTGCAAATGATGAAACACTCCATTGCTCTGGGGAGGGAGGAATGGGGGAATACTTGTTCACTAGCAGGTATTTTCATTTATACACAGGGAGACAAACAAGCAGACTACACTCATTGAGCTGATGGTGGTGTGCGAGGGAAATAGGCTTGTTGCCATGTTACATGGGTAATGGTGCCATATCCCCTCACTAGCCAAAATTGTCTCTGAAGTTATTTTAATCACATAACAATATTAATAAAAAAAAATCCTCTTTCCCAAACTTTGTGATTATCGTGGAACATGGAAATAGTAGTTTTAACACTGCACAATGTTTGTTCCTTCTCACGGTTATATTGACTCTTTGACCCAATAAACCATTTATCAGATAGCTGACTAAATGCTAGAACTGGTTTCAATAAACTACATTTACAAACACACTTAATTTAATACTAAGAAACTAAAAGAAATCCAGACAAACCTTTTCAGCTGCATCTGAAACTGTAAGCACAAATGTAGAGAAAACAGGCCGTGGTTGAGTTGCTGAAACTGGCCAACATTCTATTGTAGAGCCCATTGGTAAGCAAAACATTGGCACAGATGGAGGGAATGGAAAATCTCGGCGATCTGCATACGGATATCGGGACAGAATACCTGAAAAAGAAAACTAGTTGCACTAACCTGTACAGATTATTTCATATCTACAGAATAACATTTGAGTCAAAAAACAGGAAGACAGGGAACTCTTAACACGCACAAAATCATGGATCTGTCAAGCAGCTCACTAAAGAGCAACAAAATGATTGTAATTTATTTATTCTGTGAATACAAGCTTGAAAAGGCATTTTAATATGCAAACATCAAGTAATTGGAAGGCTTTGGATTTTTTAAGTCTCAATGTAAAGATGCAGAAGTACTATATTGTGGTTGCTGATGCTGAAGGAACAGCTCAGTCTACCACCATCTCTTCCATTGCATTTGGGCACCTGTCCCCAAGTTACATATCAACAACTGGAGATCATGGTTTCCTTAGACCAAAAAGTTAGATAACATCTATTATCAAACTCCAAAATGCTCTCGGTGGAATTTTGATTCATTCTGTAGGGACAGACGGCAGCTCACCAGAAACATTACGTACATTATTATTTTATTTCATATGTAATCCTTTAAGGAGGCACAACTGATATATAAGTCCAATGTCTGTATGTTCATGATATGTACAATACGTACATCTGACCACCACCTTCTGGAGATTGTAACAAATAGAAAAATACATAAATGCATAATATGCTTGTTAATAATATAATGAGGACAGTCTAAAGCTCACCACAAAGACATAACAATGACCTGCGACAAACACATAAAAAAGGCCATGGCCTTCTTCAGAATATAGGACATTCATGCAATCACACAGGCACACAACTGTCATCTCCGGCTGCCACACTCCAAATCACACTCTTCGGTTAGGAAATAGGGAGGGGGCATACGAAGGTTGTGTCATGGTAGTGGGTATGGATACAGCATGGCCTTACAGAGCATGTATGTATCAGATGGGTGGAACGAGATGTAGCTTAGGAATGGAGTGGGAAGGCAGGTGAGGGGAGGAAAGAAAAAAAGGAAATGAAAGGAAAAAAGGAAATGAAAGCAAAGTAATCAAAACAAAACAAAACAAAACAAATGGTGTATATGCATGCACGCCCCCCCCCCTTGCCCCCAAATCCATGCCACACCATCTCCACACTGCATAATGCTGTGTCATCTCTGTGCCACAACTTCACTCCATCCATCCAGAATAAGATACTGGTCGTGCAGTATGGAAGTGAAAGCTTGCATTCGGCTCATAGTGCCCTGGCTGTTGGGACAAATTAAAACATTTAAAAGAAACAACATGAAATACGCTAATGCATTGCAGAAGGGCCACATAATTAGGCATTACTTTAATGTTTGAGTTGCTTAATCAAAAAGAGAAACTTATACATATGATGTATAAACTTGGTGAAGTATTAAATGGATGTACCAGTGATTTCAGCCTCTTTTCTAAGTCACAGCATTGAATAACATTCAAAATGAATTTGAATGACAACCCACCTTTTTATCAAAGCCATTGTTAAAATAAACGAAGTAGTTGGCTTTGAAGGATGAGGTACAGCCACATAGCTCATTCTTGAAAACAAAATAATACATCCTAATTGGCTATGATGCACAAAGCTGTTACATTGGTAAAGAGCATAAACATTCCACAGGTGCACGAATTCAGTCAGAATGCCAGTACAGCAATGGGAACTGTATACAATACTGGATTTTGTTTATGTTAGCCAGAACCAAATTTTATTGTGAGCAGTGTTTTATGAAAAAAAAAAAAAAAAAAAAAAAAAAAAAAAAAAAAAAAAAAAAAAAAAAAAAAGGAAATTATAAATTAACATTGTTTGGTGTAATGGTATTAACCAAATGTTGTCTCAAAAATTCTCTCTATTTTATGTTAATACAGAAAGCTAAAGACCAACAACATGTGTGACCCTGTAATACAGATGTGCTATCTAAATATTTTTCTGGGAGTTTTCTATAGTGTTCATATTATTCAGTTATCCTGAGGAAGATGTTGACAAAGATAATGATTTAGTATCTATGTTTTCTGTCTTTCAATAATAATCCTGAAGTTCATAGTACACACTATCATTGTTATTCTTTCTTAGGCATTGAAATGGTACAATTTTTCACAATGCACAGTAACAGAGGACATATTACCATAGTCATGCATGGTGTAAGAAATAAAAATATGGCCATCTTAACATAGTTAAAACTTGACAAATCTAATCAAAGTGTAAACAATACAGATGTGTTATAAGACAAACTTGAACCAAATTCAGGGAGAATTACTGAACTGTATATGACAATAATATTAAGCAACGAAAACTTTCTGAGTGTTCTGTAAATATTTGGAGTCTGGCGGCCGGAGATGATGGTTGTGTGCCTGTGAAGTGTGCCTGTATGATTGTGAGATGGTGTCTTTTCTGATAAAGGCTAATAGCCAAAAGCTTAATTTCAGTGTGTCTGGATGTATTTTTTATGTGGCTGTCGAAGTTTGATGTATGTCTTTGCAGTGTTTTGTAAACTGGCCTCATTGTAAAGTTGAATTCCAAACTGGACTTCCCAGTGTTAGATTCTGTAAATATTGGTTATTCATTTGGCTTGAGGCTTCTTAGGCAGTTGTCACCAGACAATACTCAGTTCATGATCAAACACAAGACATTTGTAGAATATCATGAAACTGTTTCCCTTGTAATTTTAAAATAGTGATTGTCCATGTTTATTTTGTCATGATATAGTATTACTCAAGCTACGAATTACAAACACAAATTATATGAAGATATTATCAATTTCTAAATACTCCTCAGACCCTTAGGAATTAAACAATCATACACAAATATGACTAATCTATTACGAACATACCTGGCTTATAAGATATTGATGTTGCTCTGTTCATGGACTTTTTGTAGCATAAAAATACATCGGAACCCACCTGAAAACAAATAATATACAATAATTTGTATGGGAACAAATGATATTTTAAAACGCAATTAACTTACAGCAGTACCTACCATTCCCTTGTTAAGGTTTCTGTTGATCATACAGAATGCATGAGGTGCTGTTTCACCTTTATTGGTGAGTATGACACATATATCTGTCACAACGAGCTCATTGCATGGCATACTGGCTGAAGCACGTCTGAAGGTGACAAATGTCTTTGCCCCTGAATTGTTCACATTAGCTATTCTTCCACCAGGTGTTGTGACTATTGGTTCTGCATCAGCCATAATACGTTCCTTCCCTTCATACATAACCCTGTTAAAATAGAAATAAAAACTCTCACATGAAGAATCAAAAAAGCAACATATTCATATGTAAACCAATACAGTCTAGTGCGAGCTGCCACCTCTTTATTACCTCCATATCACCAAGTTACATAATGTAACCTTTCTGTGGTTTTTTAAGTAGTTAATTCTTAAATTTTGTGTGTGTGTCTTTGTTTTTAAGATGTTCAGTCTTGCTTGTTTGTAACTCATAGTATAAATTCAAGCAGTCCAGATTAGGAAGAAAATAGCTGGCAAGAGATTGATAGGGACTGTACTGGTTGGGTGTGGAATGAAGGAGAACTAATAACTGGTCGTAATTAGTTGGAAGCTCTGTTGACCATGATCAACAGGCTTCAGGCTGTTGTCCTGAGCTAAGGTGGCAACTGGAGCAACTGCTTGCTACCTCTTGAGCCTAAAGCACCACCTGGGATCTCTGATGCCACTTCACCCTCCGATTCCTTCGTTACTGTCAAACAACAGCTGGCTTATGGCGACTGACTGTGGCTGGGTCACAAATTTCTGGGTGGAAGGCAAAAGTGGAGACCAGCCATAAATCTGTTCCCTTATGCCACAGTACAGGTTTGAGATATAACCCATGGCAAATTGTACTTCTGAGACAGCATGAGCTGCCTAATTTGTTGCAGCATTGGCTAATCTTATAGAGATATCCAGACAAGTGCAGTGGGTAGGTTAGCTTCTTCTTGGTAACTCCAATGTTAGGTGGGTGATGGATCCCCATTACGAAAAGAGCATGTAGATCAGGAAAGAAAAATACTGAATATTCTTGCTTGGAGGGAGTCTTGTCCGAGAACTGATGGAGGCCCTACTGGTGCCAACTGAGAGCACTGGATGCGTCCAGCTGCATATTTTTGCTCATGTTCCCACCAATGAGTCCTGCCTGGGTTCAGAGGGCATCCACTGTTCCTACAGAAGGCTGGCAGATTTGGTGAAGGCAGCTAGCCTTCCTGATGGGGTCAAAGCAAAGCTAATGATCTGAAGCAATGTTCTCAGAACTGATTGTGGTCATACAGTTTTAAGACAAGTGGAAGGCTGACACTAGAGGCTCAGGCAATTTTGTAATGATCATGGATGAAAATTGTTCAACCTCCACTATCAAGTGGAAATAATTTTGGGCATTTGGGCAGGCATGCACTACACATAGGAAATCACTAGCAGGGTAGCGGAGCACATGCAGTGTGCACAAGGCTTTTTTTGGTTAGATAAATCCCTCCCCAGGCCTGTAAAGAGGTCAAGGCAGGGTAACTGTCACAATGATATAATGGAGAAAGAATGTGTTAATGCAGTAATAGTAAACTGCAGCAGCATCTATGGAGCGCGCGCGCGCGGGCGAAGAAATCGTAAAACGGAATTGCCACAGAGGCATCATCACTGAGCACCAAAGGGAGTGTGTTTGGGAAGTTGAAAGAATGCCTTATGGGGACTAAAATGGGACACTCAAGCAGAAAATGGGCCACTGTCAATGTAGCACCACCTTGGCACAAGGGCGGATACTCTTGACGGAGGAGGTGACTATGCGTCAGCCGCATGTGGCCAATGTGGAGATGACAGATGGCCACGGAGTCCCTACTGAATCCCAGCTGCAAAGACTTTCAGACAGATGTTGTTTCCTGGATCATTCACAGCTTATTGGGCATATCCAGAGCAGACCATTTGGCATTCCACAGGTCTCTTATTTTACGGCGCAGCAGTAGTTGGAAGTCTGGTTCCAGGACGCTAATCGCCAGGGGGCGGCAAGGGGAAGCCTGTTTGGCGAGCTGGTCAACCCTTTTCTTTGCCTGGAATGCTGACATGGCCCGGGGTCCAAATGAACGTCACCATGTGTTCAGAGGCAGTATCGACTCCTGGATGGCCCTGACCAATGGATGGTGGGGGTAACACTGATCAAGGCCCTGCAAGCCGCTCAGTGAGTCACTACAGATCAGTTAATAGTTCCCGGGAAAGGTGCGGATGTGTTCGAGGGCGCGGTGTATAGCTACCAGTTCTGCGGTGAAGACACTGCTGCTGGGAGGTAAAGAGCGTTGCTCAACATAAGTGACATGCATGTAGGCATATCCAATGTGGCCGTCATCCAAAGCACCGTTGGTGTAAATGTCTTCAGAGTCGCGGAACTCACAAATCAGGGCAAAAAACTGTTTCTGGAGAACCAGAGGAGAGGCGGAGGTCATCAGGTCATGGGAGAGATACAGCCAGATCTGCAGTCGAGGAATGATCCATTGAGGGGCATGGGAAGTGGATCGGAAAGGGGGCTAAGAGAGAAGGAGTTGAGGGTTGACACGAGTGTTGGACCTGTGCCACTATTGGGAGTCCTGACCGGAGTCACCTTTGCGGCAAATGAATGACTTCCCCTGGGAAAAGTAGCCTGTGATTGGGATGCTGAAGGGAACAGTGAACTCTGGCAGCATAAAGAGCGGACAGTTGTTGACGCCGGAATCGAAATGGGGCAACTCCAGCCTCTGCGAGAAGACTAGTGACAGGGCTCGTACGAAAGGCTCTAGTGTCCAGATGGATGCCGGTATGGTGGACTGGGTCAAGATCTCTCAGTGCAGAGCGGGAGGCTGAGCCATAGACCTGGCTCCCCTAGTCCAGACGCGACTGCACAAGAGCGTTATACAGCCGGAGGAGGATAGGGCATGCTGTTCCCAAGACTATGGCTTAGGCAACATAGGATGTCAAGGTGTCGTGAGCACCATTGCTTAAGCTGGTGCAGATGAGGGAGTCAGGTCAAATGAGAATCAAAAAGGAGACCCAGGAAGCGGTGAGTGTGCACGATCTGAAGAAGCTCGCCATCAAGATAGAGCTCTGGATGAGGATGAACTGTCCGATGGCGACAAAAATGCATCACCCTAGTTTTTGCAGGGGAAAATTGAAAACCGTGGGCAGAAGCCCAATTCTGCACTCGACGAATTGCTGCCTGCAGTCACTGTTCAACGACACTTGTACTAGCTGTGTTATAATACAGGCAAAAATTATCCGCATAGAGAGAACATGAAAATGACAGTGCCACTGCAGCAACTAGGCCATTAATGGCCACCAGGAAGAGGGGAACACTTGGCCAACGGATCCTTGTGGTACCTCGTTCTCTTGGATATGGGGGAAACTGAAGGAGGTGCCAACTCGAACTTTGAAGTGGCACAAAAGTAGGAAGTTTCACATAAAAAAGTGGGATGGAGCCACAGAGACCCCATCCGTGTAGCATTGCAAGGATGCGATGATGCCAGGCCGTGTCATATGCTTTCTGGAGGTCGAAAAAGATAGTGACGAGGTGTTCACATCGGGCAAAAGTGGTGCGGATCACTAACTCCAAAGAGAAGAGGTTATCAATGGCAGAGCGACCTTGCCGAAAGCACCTAGTTGTGGGTTGTTGAGTAGACCCCGATACTTGAGAACCCACATCAACCACTGACTCACCAAATGTTCAAAGAGCTTACATAGAACATTGGCGAGACTTATGGAGCGGCAACTATCAATGCTCAATGGATCTGCACATGGGTACAAAAATGGATAACGATACTCTCCTGCCACTGGGATGGGTATGCTCCCTTGATCCAAAGACAATTGAAAAAATCCAAAAGATGTTGTTGGGAGTTTATGGAAAGATGTCGTATCATTTGACAGTGGATTCGGTCCAGTCCAGGCGATGTATTGGGGCAACTAGCCAAAGCACTTAGAAATTCCAACTCACTAAATGTCGCATTGTATGGCTCCCGGCGGTTTGTATGAGTACCAACCGCTTTCACTCAACCCACTCTTTAAAGGTACGAAAGCCTGGGTGGTAGACAGTGTATGCGGAATTGAGAGCAAAGTGCTCGAAGATGACACTCGGGTCGGTATGGACAGTACCGTGGATGGAGAGACCTACAACACCTCCCAGAGGGTGGTAGCCTGATATGCGGTGAGTCTTCGTCCATATCTGGGTAGAAGAAATGTGGTGTCCAATGGTGGAAACATATTCTTTCTATCATGCTTGCTTGCACTGCCAGATGAGTCACCGCATCTGGGCCCGAAGACGTTTGTAGGCAACCAGGTGGTCTACCGTAGGGTGGCGTCAGTATTGCTGCAGAGCTCTGCGCCAATTGCGAATGGCCGACGCTATCTCCTGTGACAACCAGGGCACTGGTCTTCATAAGGGTAAGGCAGAAGAAGATGGTATTGTGGACTCAGTGGCAGAAAGAACAACAGAAATAATATGGTGTGCTGCCATTGTCGTGTCAGCAGGGAGAGGGGTATCCAGCGTTGCAGATGAAGTGTATGCTGCCCAGTCAGCCTTGTGGAAGGACCAGTAGGGCAGGCATGCATAGGGTTGATAGTGGGGTAGCGAAAGGAAGATGGGAAAGTGGTCGCTTCTACAAAGGTCAATGTGTACCCACCAATTAAAGAGTGGACGTAACCCTGGACTACACACAGTTAGGTCTATGGCAGAAAAGGTGCCATAGGCCACACTAAAATGTGGTCGGGGTCCCAGTATTAAAAATACAAAGGTCAAACTGGCTAAATAGCAGCTCGATGTCTCGACCACATACTGTAGTCACATTGACCCCCCCACAGGGGGTGATGAGCATTAAAATCTCCTAAAAGAAGAAATTTTGAAGGAAGTTGAGCGATCAGGGCTGCTAGGTCGAAAGGTGCCACATCTGTGTCAGGAAGGAGATAAAGCGAACAGATGGTAATGTCCCACGGTGCATGAATCCTGACAGCGACGGCCTCCAGGACTCAAACAGTGGCACTGGGCAACTGTAGACAAGAGGCATGCACAAAGAGACATAACCCACCAGACACCCTATTGTAGACAGTGTGCTTATTGTAGTACCCCCGGTGGGGGTCCGATGTACAGGATACCAGGTTTCCTGGAGAGCAACAAAAAGAGCTGGGAAGGAGCTCTACAGCTGACGCAATTCAGCCGGAAAAAACCTCCACAATTCCATTGGAGGATCAGGCTGTCTCCTGATTGAGGGTGCATGAAGAGGAGGAAGATGGAAGAGGGATGGCACGAGCACATGTCTCTGGCTGTGAGGTTTGATCCTCTGTGTCCATAGCATCACCAAAATCGGCAAAGGCCAAATCTTCAGTTGTCGCTAGAAGGATAACCTCGTCCTCAGTTGCAAGGGCCGGGGGCACTGGGGCCACCAGTGTCTCCTTGCACTTTCCGGTCTTTTCTTTCTTGTCTTCCCAGTCGTTCCTTGGGCCTAGCGGAGGAAGGGGGTTTCTCCGGATGGGCTTGAGGAGTGTGGGAAGACTGAGGAGCCAAACGGCTTTCTGACTGAGGGTCCTTCAGCTGCTAGCTGGTGTCTAATGTCTTTTGTGAGACCAGTGGAAGGGGAGGACAGGTCCGCTTCGCAGAAGGAGCCAGAGAAGAGGAATCCTTTTCTGACTGGGAAGTGGGGGTAACCGGCCCCAACATGGGGGGCAGTATTGACCATGCAGAAGATGGGATGCCCCCAGAAGTCTGGGAGGTCGAGGTACATTGGCGGCAGAAAGGGCCCACAGAGGATGGTAGAGTACAGGATGACCAGCCAGTCTAAAATAGTTTAGGAAAATAATTCAAAATTTTTATTTCAAAACTTCGCCTAAGTTTTACAAGTGTTCTTCCACCGCAACATACACCTTGACAACGTGACCAAGGCTGTCCACCTTGCAGGACAGAGCCAGCCAGAACCAGTATTGAATGCCGATTCTAAAATCACGCCACCCTTCTGGCGTCCGTGCTGCAACTACTGACGTTTCCATGCTACCGTGGAGCCAATAGCAGACACCCACGTTTGAACACACGTGTTACTGCAGTATGGCTCACAGAGGTTTCCTTTGCTCTCTTCAGTTTGAGTTCTCGTACAGAGCACACACACTCCAGAGGCTCAGCGTCTGTGCGGTGCGAATTGCTGCACACCGTCCGCTCCCGCCTAGTGGCTGTTTGCTATCAGCCACCAACTGTGTGAACCATTACAGTAGAGTGGGTCGGGAACTGGCCACCAGAGGTGCCATCATCATTGTAGCTGCAGCATACGAGAGACTGGATGCAGCTTCTCATATTTCCTTCGAGCCTCCGAGTACGTCAGGTGGTCCAGAGTCTTGTATTCGACTATCTTCCACTCTTTATGTAGAGCGGGACAGTCCTGTGAACATGGAGAGTGGTGACCACTACAGTTGACTTTCAGAGGTTTATTTTCAGAGGTTTTATTCCTCTTCATTGCTAGAAGTCCACCCTGATGCCACCCACACCGAAACAGGGGTTCTCCTCATGGGCGCCACCCAGCCACAGCAATGTCACCTGGTGGGATGACCATTGCCGGGAGTCCTGATGCCCCACCAAGACAAGCATCTACTCATTGGCATTCATGAGGAGGTTGCAGCTCAGGCATCAGCAGTGTGATCCCTGTGCAATTCAGGGGGCTCAACCATGAGGAAACTTAACAGCCCCACCACACGGACTGACTACATGTTCTGGTGACCTAGTGGGGTGAGGGGGCTATGGTGAGGAAGGAATTGGGAAGGAAAGGGTGGGAATACGTGCCATAGAGGCTAGGTTACAAGTTCTTCCCCAAATGGCTCACACTAAAATGAAAATTTAGGCGGGGGTCTAGGGGGACCAAACTGGGCCGAAAATGATGGAAACGGCAAGCAAAAACAGAATGGCAGAACCAGCAGTACTGTGGAACTAGCCGAGCCGTCAATACGAAAACACCTAGAGATGGGGTTGGAGAGGGGTAGCGGGGAGGAATGAGATTAGAGAGAGGGGGGGGGGGGGGGAATTTGGGGGGAGGGGGAATCAGAGAGGGGGGGTGGAATGCAGCCTAGGGAAGTAAGAAGGGCTGGTGATTTTAACTTACTGGGTATAGACTGGGAGACTCAAATGTTTACACTGGATGGCAGGGTAGAAAATCGAGTGAAACTTATCCGAGTACTTTATCCAAAATTACCGAAAGTCATTAAAAGAGCAGCCAACTTGCTGAGATACCAGCTTAGGCCTGCTGATGACAAACATATTATACAAGAATGATAGTAAGGACTTTCTGTTGAACAAGAGCGAGAAGAGAGAGAGATTTCAGAATATTTGACAGTTGAACACAAAAGTTTCTGGAAATGATAGTGTTGAGCGTCAGTTCAAGAGCATCAGTTCAAGAGCATCATACAATACACTTTAGACAAATTTCTGCAGAGCAAAATTATTAGTGATGGCCAAGATCCACCATGGTTCAAGTACTAACAAAAGCTGCTACAGAAGAAAAATTATCTCCACTGCAACTTTGAACATAGCCAAATCCTCACTGACAAGCAAAAAGTACACAATGCCAAAATTAGTATTAGGAGGGGCAGACACATTCAGTATCTTCAAAGGTGAATTTCTATGTATGGACTTGGCAGCAAATCCTCAAAAGTTTTTGTCTTTGTTAAACCAGTACACAGTTCCCCATCATATATCCAGTCACTCTGTGACGGTAATGGTGTTGGAACAGAGGATCAGACACAAAAGGCAAAAATACTAAACACCTTTTTTTGAAAGCTGTTTTCACAGAGGAACATGTAATACTGCTAAATCGACGCAATTTACAAGTCGCACCAGAGGCTGCACAGGAAACATGACAGGATGGCCGCTGCCCAAGGGCGTACAAGGAAGTGGGACAAGGCGACCAGGATGCCAGTATGCCAGGAGTTGAAAACAACCATACAATCATCCAAAGAACTTCAAGGTCTGGCCAGACACTGCTGCATTATTTCCAAACATCACAATGATTCGCTTGCAATATCAATGGTTGGGGAATGCACTGATATGCTTTGCACCGGACGCTGAAGTCCGCAGACAACTATTACAGAACTAAGATCCCACCCTTATCGAAGTCGTTAGAATAGCCACGGCATATGAAATGTCTTCCGCTGTCACTTCTCAGTTAGATTAGTGGGCTGGAATTTTGCCAGTACAGGTTGCCCCAGTAGGCAGGCTCCCACCTGTGGCTCCATCCGCTCCACAAAGCAGGAAAATATTGCGTGCCATGTTTACTACTACGGCACGGTAGGGTAGTGCCAGCTCACCCGGCAACTGGCTGTCTCGCCCCAGTTGTTTTATTAAACATGACCGTGCCCGATGTCTTCAGCGGTGGGCAATTTGTCAAAATTGTCAAGAATGGGGTCATATCACGACAATCTGCCATACAAAAACCCATATACAGCCAGTGGTTGAAGATACATCTGATGTTGATGAATCCCCCGCGACAGTCCACAAAGTTCTTGACATTTCCCCTGAATCCCCCATATTGTGATTCGGCTTAAGATTCTGGGCCACAATGTGTCCTCGCAAGTCAATACCGGTGCAGCAGCTACTTTTAAGTAGGGTTGTGTCCGAGTGGTTTGGCCGAATCCATTATTCGCCGAATCTACCACACTGGCTTCGGATTCGAGATTCGACGCATAATGGCCGAATACTACCGAATCCATAATCCAAAGTGTTACGAATGTACATTACGCCATGTAATTTTCCGTGTTAGCTGTTACCATATTTATATTCCGTCCGCCTAACAAACCAGAAATACAACGGCAAACGCGGAAGAATACGTATCACGTTAATGTTTACATTTGTATTATTCTTATGCTGCATGGGAATAGTTAGAAATGTAACATGGCAAGTGACTTCTAGTAGTGATTTTTAAATCTTGTATGAATAAAAATTCTGTGCAGACTAGTTACGTTATCTTAAATGTTTGAAAGAGTAAATAAATCTGCAAAGTACCCTTGCCTAACCCACTGGAATGCACAATCTTTTTACAGTTCTGAAATGTCTTCGTGGCAATAACAAGTACACACATGTCGAATAAACGCGGTTTTCTATGTGTCTGAATGTTCTGTCCGTCACTATAAAATTATTTAACATTTACACATCCTAATTTTTAAGAATCTATTATTTAACATCCAAAATATCTACTCATCTTTTCAGGTTTTATTTTTGAGTCTTCCCCTTTGAAAAAAGAAAAACAATTCGTAATCCTTTCCTTTCATTATTTTTTATTTCAAGATGAAACATTTTGTAATAGAGTGAAGACAGTTTCTTATAATCTTTTAGACCATCTCAACAACATATATATATCGAAATGTTTCATACAAATTTCTTTTAAGGGTAAGGGGTATTAAAAATTCTTTAAGATTTAAAATAAAAATCTAAATGAAATTTCAATTTATTAAATTTTACTGTTAATATTGTCATTTGGGATTCACCCCAGAAGGCTTTATCTTCATCACTGGCTGTGATAGAGTAGTAATTCTTTTTAAATACATGTACTTGAGTTGACACATTATATGGGTTTGAGATTTGGAAGATTCGATTCGGGTTCGGTATTCGGCACATGTTTTATTTAAGATTCGGTATTCGGATTCGATTCGGTAAAATTAGGGTTCGACCCATTCCTACTTTTAAGTATCTCCACATACAATGAATTAAGTTCCCCCTCAGCTCATGCCAATGAAGCATAAGTTGCGCAGGTATGGCTATTAACAGATACCCGTTCGGGGGCTGTTTCAGGCTATCGCCGAATACAAATCAGTTTCGCGGCTGTTAACTTTCATCGTTGTAGAATCCAAGGATGTGGCTAATTTGTTCGGATTAGACACCTTCACAAGCTTTGGGTTTACAGTGGATAACTCTATTCACTTTATGTCCGAGATGGTCCCATTCAATACAGTCTCAACTCTTTGCAATGAATTTGCTCCCCTAATTTCTCCTGGGCTGGGTCGGGTGTGCTGATTTGAGGCAAACCTCCTTCTCAATCTGTGGACCACACAAATATTTAAAATAGCACGGCCTCTTCCGGGCAGTATGCGTTCCACAGTCAAACAGGAACGTGAGAGATTAGTCAGTGAAGGGGTTCCATTCCCCATCAGATCTAGCGACTAAGCCTCCCCCTTGGTGGTCGTGCGGAATCCTAGTGGACAGTTACAGCTATGCTGTGATTACAAACAAACAGTTAATCCACATTGTCAGTTGGATACTTACCACATGCCTTGCCCAGAAAATATGATTTTTTAAGTTGACCGGAGGGGATTGCTTCTCAAAGTTAGACCTAGATGATGCATATTTTCAATTACCTCCAAATCAAGAAGCTCAATGTTGTTTGGTGTCAAACACCCCTTTCGGACTCTATAAATATCTGTGGCTACCGTTCAGTGTTTCCAGTGTGCCCGTGATATTTCAGAGGTACTTAGATCAGCTTTTGCAGCCAGTAGATGCTTGTGTAAATTACTTAGATGATATTGTGGTCACGGTAAACACCACCACGGCTCATATGTCCAATGGTAGACGGGTTTTAAACATCTTCTCCGATGCCAGTCTCAAATGTAACTTAGCAAAATCTCTGTTTTTCCAGCCAAATATAGTCTACCACAGGCAGGAAGTGTCCCCACAAGGAGTTACACCGGTAAAGGAATACGTGAAAGCGGTAGCCCCCAAGCCTGCCCCACAGAATGTAATTTTCCTCGGAAAATTGGCATATTATCATAGGTTTCTTCTACATGCAACCTCCATTACTAAACCCCTTCATAACTTGTTATGCAAAGGTGTCACACTTGAATGGACTCCCGCCTGTCAGACCGCTCTTGAGTGTCTTACAGAATTATTGTTCTCTCGCACATGTTTGGCAACATATTCTCCGAATGTACTCTTATTAGTTGAGGTGGACGCCTCGCAGTACGGAATGGGAGTGGTCCTGTCGCACTGGTACTCATACAGCATGAACGGCTCCTGGCGTTTGCATCTAAAACTCTCACCCCAGTGCAGGAACGATATTTCCAGGTAGAGAAGGAGGCACTCGCGATAATTTTTGTGGTACAGAAGTTTTATGTGTTCTTATATGGCAACTGCTTCACTTTAAAGACTGACCATGTGTCCTTAGTGGCCCTCTTTCGGCCAGACACAGACCTACCAGACAAGTCGCCCACCGTCTCCATCGCTGGGCCTTACACTGGTAGCGTTTTCAGTATGACAAAGTTTACTGGCCCACATCACAACACGCTAATGCGGACGCATTATCGCGGCTCCCGCTTGGGGAGGATCCACAGTTTGATACGGAAGTAATCCTTTGTTTTCCCATAGATGCGGATGAGGAAAGAACATTACACAGGTTTCCCGTCACTAGTGAAGTCCTAGCAGCGGTCACGGACAAAGACCACATTCTCAGAATAGTGTAGTCACATGTGGAATGAGGGTGGCCAGAACCCCTGCCAAGACAGGCATCGGACCTGTTACGTAATTATTTTTTCCAATGACACCGGCTCTAAGTAGCAGCCGGGGTATTCTTATTGGCAACGGAAGCTGACAACCTGTGGGTCATAATTCTGTCGACTCTTCGACCGCAAATATTGAGTTTACTACATGAAGGGCACAGGGGATTTTCCCGCACTAAGGCCCTGGCCCTACGCCAAGTCTTTTAGCTGGGAATTGATTGGGAAACCGAACATCTGGTGTCGACTTTTGACACCTGCACCCTACAGCAGGCCAATCCCCGGTGTTCCCTAGCCTGTTCCATCGCAGTTGTGGGACCAGATACATGTCGATTTTGCAGGGCAATTCCTCAGTTCCTATTGGCTCTTAGTAATTGACGCCCTCTTTTAACTTTCCGTACATCATTAGCATTGATTCCACTTCAGCCAAGAACACTGTTGGTGGTTTTTTTTTTTTTTTTGGGGGGGGGGGAGGGGGGGGTGCAAAACTACTTAGGTCATTAGCGCTCAACACTGCCCATAGTAAAATCGAACCGTGGTTGGAACTTAAATGGCTTTCACCATATTTACATGATGTATAAAAAGTAAAACTCTGTCAGCAGAATGCAGATCATCAGCTAAAATATCAGACATTTCAAATGGCGAACATAGATCATGACATAGACGATTAAAAAATGGACATGGCACTAAAAGGTCGTACACAGTAAAAGGTTCATCGCAGTGCTCACATAAGGGAGCAGGATCACCACGAAGTAAATACTGGTGGCTATAATAGCAGTGGCCAATACGAAGCTGGGCCAGAACAATCTCCTCTCAGCGAGAGGGTCGAGATGACATTGACCAAAGATCAGGCACAGGTTGACCAGGGACCAGGGACCCACAGAAACGTCACAGTAGTTCCGCTTGCTAAAAGAGAGATAAGGCAATTGCGGATGCTTTGTACCAGGGGATGGACAGGATATAGTGTGCGAAGTCTCAAAAGAGCACTCAGAGAGTCCAAGCAAATGACACTCTTATTGAGTGAGGTTCGCCAGACTCAGGGAGACAATATTTAAGTGAGGCGTTGCCAAGCACAAAAAGGCACACCCAACACCCTGGTCTGTCTTTGAGCGATCAGTGTAGATGAACAAATTGTCACCTAATTTGAACCGGAGTGTGAGAAATTCTCTCCGGTAAACTAAACAAGGTGTGGAGTCCTTTGGAAGAGAATGAAGGTCCAAGTTAACACGGACGTCGGGGCTTAGCCACGGTGGAGAGGTGCTCTCTCCAGTTGAGAAAATAGCAGGCATTGTAACGCCAAGCTGGCCAAGTAACTAATGCAAGCGAACTCCCGGTGGTAGCAGAGCAGACAGGCTCACGGCAAAGAGACTGTCAAGTGAATCATTAAAGAAAACAGCATACATTGGGTGTCCTCGCATGGATGACAAATGGCTAGCGTAACAGCTAAGCAGGAGTACCCGACGATAAGAAAGAGGTAGTTAGGCGGCCTTGGTATAGAGACTCTGAACGGGGCTAGTGTAAAACACTCCCGTCGGCAGGTGGTGGTGGATTGTGTTAAGGCGGCGCAGTATGGACGGTCGAGCCGAAGAATAGACGATGCTTCCATAGTCCAGTTTGGACCAAACTATGGTGCAATACAGATGGAGCAGAGTAGACCGATCAGTTCCCCACAAGGTGCTACTTAACACCAGCAGCACATAGAGAGAGCGGGTACAGCAAGCTGCCGTATGAGATATGTGGGGAGACCAACATAGCTTCCTGTCAAAAACAAGTCCCAAGAATGTCGTGGTCTCCACAAATGGAAGTACTATGGGGTCCAGACAAAGGGATGGGTGAAGGAACTCCTTCTGCCGCTAGAAGTTCATGCAGACTGTCTTGTCAGCCGAGAATCGAAAGCCAGTGTCCATACTCCACGTGTGGAGAGTGTCTAGGCACCGCTGATGGCGCTGCTCCAGGAGACCCGTTTGCTCAGAGCTGCTGTACATCGCGAAGTCGTCGACAAAGAGGGATGCTGACACTCCTGGTGGTAGATGATCAGCTATAGAATTGATTGCCACTGCAAATAAAACAACACTCAGGACTGAACTGAACCCCGTTCTTCTGAATAAAAGTGCTCAATAAAAGCGAACCAACACACACTTTAAAACATATGGTCTGTTAAAAACTCCCGGATAAAAATTGGCAGATGACCCCGAAAACCCCATGTATGCAGAGTGCGGAGGGTGCCCATCCTCCAGCAGGTGTCTTATGCTTTTTACAGATCAAAGAACACCGCTACTGTCTGGCGCTTCTGTAAAAAGTTATTCATTACTGAAGTAGATAGGGGGACGAGATGATCCACCACATAACGGTGCTTGCGAAACCCACATTGGGCATTAGAAAGGAGATGTCGTGTTTCAAGCCACCATACCAGGCGCCCGTGACTCATGCGTTCCATCACCTTGCATACGCTACTGGTGAGGGAAATGGGGCGGTAGGTGGAAGGGAGAAATTTGTCCTTCCCAGGCTTTGGTATGGGAATGACTATGGCTTCACGCCAGCATCGCGGAAAGGCGCCTTCTATCCATATGCGGTTGTAGGAGGCCAGTAGGAAGTGCAAGCCCGTAGGTGAAAGGTGTTGCAACATCACTACGTGAATGCCATCTGGTCCAGGAGAGGAGGGCTGCGAAGACCAGAGTGCGTGGTGGAGCTCTTGCACAGTACACTCGACATTGTAGCATTCACAGGAGAGATAAAGATGACAAAATTCTGTGTCGATTAAAGCAAACTGAAAATCGATCAAACAGTTAGATTTTCATGGCATTTCAGAAAACAGCCATTTTTTCCAACTTTGTCAAAAACTGTGTTCTTCCAATTTTAAATGTGCTGTAATGTCCGAGCATCAAATGTTATCAATCCCCCATTACTTTAAAGTTTTAAAGCATCAATCTATGTATTTAAAAAGCACAATTTTTTCCAATTTGGGTAGATTTTGATTTTTTTTTTAACCATAAACTACAACATAGGGAAACCTTAGCAGTTTTTTAATGTTTCTTAGTAGAGAACTTAATTCTGACTGTATTCTGAGGCTATTTTATGTCATCTGTGTGCACTTTAAATTGCTTTTCAGGAAATTAAGAGAATTTTAAAAATCTAATTTTTTGATAATTTCCACCGAGTATTTATTGGTTACAGGGATGAGCAGGTAGCCGCTTCTACTCGTTTGTACCCATTGCGCCTTAATGAGACCGAAGGCACAATGATATACAGATGAGAAACCTCGGTAGGACCTGTTGAAGTGAGCAGGGGTGTAAGTGGTGTAGGGGGGGGGGGGGGGGGTGCCGACGGGAGAAAGTTAGGCAGGAAGCAGGTAGCGGACATCCCCACTACCGGCAACATTCCTCTCTCTGCATCCCACCAACCTGTCGTCTGAAAGTGTCTCCGGCACCTTCTCTATACCTTCAAGCTCATCAGTTGAAACCTTTTTGTCAAAGTGAATTGATACCAATGTGTTGGAAGCCAGTTGTTGTGACTTCGATTCAACATTAGTGGAAATATTTGTTTCATCTGCAAAGGTAAACTGACAGTTGTCAAAGAGAGAGGTGTGAGGAGATTGTTGGAGAGCAGTAGAAAAAGGAAGACTGCTGAACATACCCGTTTCCTGCAGAGAGTTCGAGAGGTAATTCTTCATATTACTTGTCAGAAACAATACAGTAATCCTAAAGTGATTAATGCTTACGTTCGCCTTGGGTGTAAAGAAGCTGTACAATCAACAGTAGCACGATGAGTTCATGGTAAAAGTCATACTTTCAATTTTCGAGAACACTTATTTATGTGGTGAGGGACTCTCAGAAGAATTCAAAGAGTGTCATAAATGGAGACCTACTGTCACGAAATACCAAATTCACAAGGTGATGAAGCTTGAAGTCAGACAGTGCATGATTAATGCATTTATTGAAACTTCCTGGCAGATTAAAATTGTGTGCCGGAACCGGGACTCGAACCTGGGACCTATGCCTTTCGCAGGCAAGCGAAAGTAGGAGGCGAGGTACTGGCGGAAGTAAAGTTGTGAGGCGGCATCGTGAGTCATGTCGGGATAGCACAGTCGGTAGTGCACTTGCAAGAAAGTCAGAACGTTCCGGATTTATTCACCAAGTAAAGGGACAGATCAAGATGAGAGGGACAGATTTTACAATGTACTCAGTGATGTAGTTGTTAGAGTAAAGGATAAGGACAGTGTTTTACTCATGGCCGATTTCAACATCAGGATAGGAAATCGAACACAAGTGTATGAAAAGGTTATGGATAAATTTGTAGAGGATGTGGAGGCCAACTGGAATGGAAAGCAGCTCTTGGATTTCTGTGCCAGTATGGGCTTGGTTATCAGAAACTATCTTTTTAAGTGTAGTGAAGTTTGGAAAGTAGGAGGCGAGGTACTGGCGGAAGTAATGTTGTGAGGTGGCATTGTGAGTCGTGTCGGGATAGCACAGTCGGTAGTGCGCTTGCCCGCGAAAGGCAAAGGTCCCAGGTTCGAGTCCCGGTTTCGGCACACAATTTTAATCTGTCAGGAAGTTTCATATCAGCGCACACTCTGCTGCAGAGTGAAAGTTTCATTCTGTAATACATTTATTGCTCATCAAAATCAAGACATAGTAGATCATTTGAATGATGAACAGTTAGACTTGGTTGCAGATGACGCATGGTATCATTCTGTATGTAAGAATAAACTTTACAGGAGGCTTCCATCAGAGGATCAGTAGGGAGGAGGACGTAAACCTTCAGCCAAAATTGATAGGGCAATGGAAAAAAATAATGATGTTGTTGTTGGTGGTGGTGGTTTTTAAGGGGACTAAACAGCTAGGTCATCAGTCCCCTGGTTCCTAGCTTACAGTCCACTGTCAATAACGTAAAAATAAGCTCTAAAAATGATAACGCACATAAGGGACAGACTGACAACAGTCAAGACACTAACAACACAAAACGATGAAACACAAGAGATAAAATGAAGTCGGATATCACCTAAAACTGGACAGCAGAAAAACACTGCTGGCTGATCACAGAGAAAAAACAGGATGAGCCAGCCATACCGCACACACTAAAAACCCCTAGGTACTTCACATAAGGGCCTGTAAATATCTGTTAAAAGTGCTGGATTGGTGGTGGCCTAAGACAGCAGGCCACAGCACCCATCACTAGCTAGAGTCGTAAAAACCAGCCGCGCGAATAAAACTTAAAACTGCGTTAGCCATAGAGGCGTCGTCGCCTAAAACTAAGGGTAGCGCGTCTGGAAGATTAAAAGAGTGCCGCAAGTTGGCTAAAATCGGACAGTCCATCAAAAGATGGCTAACCACATCGACACACGGGTGGGGACTCACGGCGAAGGAGATACCCGTGGGTTAACCACGTGTGCCCAATACAGAGGCGGCAGAGGACAACCGCCTCTTGGCGGATTGGCCACAGTGAAGACTTCCACAGCGCTGTGGACAGCTTCAATGCCCAAAGCTTGTTTGGTGCATTCGCCATAGCCCACTCGGCACTCCAAGCCTCGCGCACCTTCCAGTGCAACACCAATTTCAGATCAGGTCCCATGACGCCAATATCTAGCGGTGGTTTCATAGTGGCCTGCTTGGCTAAGCGATCTACATGTTCATTCCCTGGGATGCCGACGTGGCCCGGGGTCCACACAAAGATGTCTACAAAGGCGAAGTTCATCTTGCTACGACTTCTTCCAACATTCGATGCGAACCAGCACAGCTACAGAGCATTCCCCCAGGTTCATTGGTGGATGAGAAACACACTAGACTCATTTGAATGGGGTTGGAGGCGGTAGAGCCTCGCACTCACTCCCATTCCTATGACAAAAGAAGCTGCTCCTAAAGAGCTTCCGACAGTCGTGTTCTGCATCTGCAAAAAGGGATGCACTGGTGCATGCACTTGCCGCAAATTTGCACCACTGTGTGCAAAAATTGTGGGGGTAGCTTTTGCACATACTCTCCAAGTATCGAACTTGATGTAGACTTTTAGAGTGATCTCGATGGGGAGGAAGATGATGATGAACCTGTTGAGGAACTTTGGGGCAAAGTTGAGGAGGAAGAGACTGATGATTACCCTGAAGCAGCAAATAAGGCCAGATGCCTGGCGAAGAAGAGCCTGAACCAGGACCATCAAAACGAACGAAATTGTAAATATTAATTATCTGTTATTGTAATCATTCCTGTAAATAAGTATAGTTCAAAACCTTGTGTGTTATGTATTTTAAATTGCAAAGTAAGCGACATTTCTAAGTTCCAACTTAATTATCTCTTTCCCATTTACTTTGGTAAAATATGTACTTACAAGCATATAAAATCCCCAATGCATTTAGAAAAAGGTTTCCAGGTTTTAAATACAGTACATGTGTAGGGAACAAGAAATCAGCTTTACACATCAATCTCATGAATAATGAAGACATTAAATTTTAGGCATAGATCGAAGTCATAATAAATTTAGATTTTCAAATTTTCAGAAAATTCCTTAAAACCAAATTAAAGTGCATACAGATGACATAAAACAGCCTCAGAATAAAGTTAGAATTAAGTCCTCTATTAAGAAACATTAAAAAATTGCTGAAACCAAAGTATGAATTTAAGGTTTCTCTATATTGTAGTTTACGACTCAAAAATATTTCAAAATCTGCCCAAATTGGAAAAAATTGTGCTTTTTAAATACAAAGATTGATCCTCTGAAGCTTTAAAGTAATGGGGTATTGATAACATTTGATGCTGGGACATTACAGCACATTTAAAAGTGGAAAAAACACAGTTTTTGGCAAAGTTGGAAAAATTGGCTGTTTTTTTTAAACAACATAAAAATCAAACTGTTTGATCAATTTTCAATTTGTTTGTTTTAATCGACACAGAATTTTGACGTCTTTATTTCACTGCTTATCACGGTTTTCCTAAATTTCTACTGTTTTCGAGTTATAAGTGAGTAACCGGAAGAAGTCCGAAAATTTCCATGTTTTTCAGCCACCAAAAGTTGTCTCCCGCACTTTCGAGGTCGAAAACTTAGATTTGACATAACCACACCATACCAAACAATCCTAGAAAGAAAAAAAAAATCTTTTGATCCAATTAATGTTAGCTGAGGCACATTTTGGATCCTCTATAAACTGGGCTATGAGGTGAACGGCAGAAAATGAAAGGGATCATGAGGGTATAATTTTGTTTCCTAGAGGAAGATATTCATTGAGCAGTTCTGCCCTATTGGATCAGATACTGCAAATGTTTCACTGAAGCCACAGAGGATGAAAAGAGAGGAGCCTTACGTAACTAAATTACTTCTCCAAAGCTGTTGTCATTGACCCTGGAGAACTGGGTCTGATTGGGCAGTTGCAGACAACCTCGCCCCCTTCCGTGATGATAGGGGGAGGGGGGGGGTCTTCATTCTGGAATTTACACTGCTTCATCTTTTTCTTCTTGATCAGAGGATGAGAGGAGTAATCAACAAGGGAGCAGGCTGAGGTGATGAGGACAGAGAGGGAAGGAGCAGCCTTTAGGCCCTGAGGGTGTGGTTCCTAATTGTGACTCTGCCTATCAGGATTCTGCTTCTTAGAGCACTGGAAAGGGGGGGGGGGGTCCTGAAGGAGTACCATCCCCAGCAACGGCCAGAGAAGATGCTCTCTTCTCTGGCTGAGGAGGAGGGTATTGCAGGGGAGTAGGGATGATGGAGAGAGCAGGCATTGGCGTGTGTGTGTGGGGGGGGGGGGGGGTAAATGGAAGGGGAGGAGTGGTAAAAAGCAGGAAGGAGGTGGTAGGGTACAAGGAAGTTGGGACAAAGGAGTTAGGGAAAGTGACCGAATGGAGACAAACATAGGTGTTAACGACACCAGGTGAAGAAATCAAACATGCTTGAAACTTCCACTCTGCAGTGGATTTGGCACTAACATAGAACTTTCTAGCAGATTAAAATTATGTGCCGGAACAAGGCTTCAGACCTGGGACCTTTGCCTTTCGCGGGCAAGAACTCTACCATCTTAGCTATATCAGCACACTTCACGATCTGTTCTCACAACTTTATTTCTGTCAGTACTTCACCTCCTACTTTCCAAACTTCACAAAATTTTTCTTGCGAACCTTGCAGGACTAGCACTCCTGGAAGAAAGGATAAAGTGGAGACATGGCTTTGCTGCAGCCTAAGGGATGTTTCCAGAATGAAACTTTCACTTACAGCAGAGTGTGCACTGAAACTTCTTGGCACATTAAAATTGTGTGCCGGAACTGGAATTCGAACCTGGGACATTTTCTTTTTGTGGGAAAGTGCTCTATAGTCTGAGTTGACTCTATAGTCTGGGCAGACTTCACAGTCCGTTCTCACAACTTTACTTCAGCCAATACCTGGCCTCCTATTTTCCAAACTTCACAGTAGTTCTCCTATGTACCTTGCAGAACTAACGCTCCTGGAATAAAGGATATGGTGGAGATTATACAAAGGGATAAAAAAACTGGTAGAAGCCAACCTCAGGGAACATCAGTTTAGATTCAGGTGAAATGTAAGAACACGGGAGGCAATACTCACTTTATTTATGACATTTTAGAAGATACATTAAGGAAAGGCAAGTCTACATTTCTAGATTTTGTAGATTTGGAGAAAGGTTTTGACAATGTTGACTGAAATATACTCTTTCAAATTTTGATGCAAGCAGGAGTAAAATATAGAGAACAGAAGTTTATTTACAACTTTTACAAAAACCAGACAGCAGTTATCAGAGTTGAAGGGCATGAAAGGATTGCAGTGGTTGGGAAGGGTGTAAGATACAGTTGTAGCCTTTCTCCAATGTTATTCAATTTGTACATTGAGCAAGCAATAAAAGAAAGCAAGGAGAAATTTGGAGAAGAAATTAAAGTTCAGGTTGAAGAAATAAAGAAGACTGCATTTTGCCAATGACATTGTAATTTTGTCAGAGATCTAAGGACCTGGAAGAGAAATTGAACAGAATGGACAATGTGCTGAAAGGTGCATATATGATGAACATTAACAAGAGCAAAACAAGGGTAATGGAATGCAGTCTAAGAAAATCCGGTGATGCCGAAGGAATTAGATTAGGTAACAAAACAAAAAAGGAGGTAAATGAGTTTTGTTACCTGGGCAGTAAAATAACATATGATGGTCACAGTATAGAGGATATAAAATGCAGAATGGCAATGGGAAGAAAAAAAGAGATTTGTTAACATTGAATATTAATTTAAGGGTAAGGAAGTCATTTCTGAAGGCATTTGTGTAGTGTGTTATCTTGTGCGGGAGTGAAATATGGATGATAAACAGTTCAGGCAGGGAGAGGATCAAGACTTTCGAAATGTGGTGCTACAGAAGAATGATGACCAGGTGCATGGATCGTGTAACTAATGAGAAGGTACTGAACAGGACTGGGAAGAAAACTAATTTCTGGTATACCTTGATTAAAAGAAGGGATCAACTGATAGGCCACATTCTTAGACATCAAAGAATCATGAATTTAGCATAGGAGGGATGTATGCAGAGTAAAAATCGCAAAGGGAGACCAAGAGGTGATATAGTAAACATATTCAAATGGCTGTAGGTTACTGTTCTGATGAGATGAAGAAGCTTGCTCAGGATAGAGTAGGATAAAGAGATGTAACAAACCAGGCACTGGACTGAAGACAACAACAACAACAACAACAACAACAACAACCACCACCACCACCACCACCACCACCACAAACAGATGAAGCCAAGGCGATAAATGAGTATATGTGACACTGTCAGAGTAAATTGGTACACTGATAGTATTTCATACTTCATTGATAGTATTTGATACTTCATATATTTCAAGAACAGTTGTCAAAAACTAGGCACTAAATAATATTCCAGTATTACATTTTTAACAGTTTTACTTATACGTACAAGTATGCCAGTCTTTGCTGCTGCATATCGTTAAGAGAGAATGTCCTTACAAAATAAATTTTGCTTGTTAGAATGATCTTGTCATCTACTGGCAAACAGTTTTAAAACACATACATCTCCCAGATAATTCTCAAGAAATATGTAATTTAAAGAATATTAAAAATGAAAAAACTTACCCAATATCCACAAGAGGTGGCTTGTCTCTCCCTCTACGATAGCAGATGTAAACTTCAGGACTCCGTAGGCTTCCATGATTCAAATCTGCTGAGAAACCTGTGTACAGATTTGAAGGTATACATTTCCAGCTATTCAAGACACCACACATATTAATTCTTTAGCTCATAACAACAAACACAATGTAAAATCCTCTGGGCTTCCAGCTGCATCAGGTGGTTACTGTTAAAACATTGCTCCTCCCGTACTTGTATAGCTGTGCTGCTTCCCCTGTTGTGACTTGTGCTTGCAGCATCACCTTATTTGGTCTCGTGCTTACTGCGCCCACTACAACCTTCCAATGGACAGGTCCCCAGGTGTGGTTAGACACCAGCCGCTGTCTTTTTTAATAGTTTTGTCACATATTTTAAACTCTATCACCTCTTTTATTACACTACCATACAAACTATTTGTTCTTGCAATGACTGATGTCTCGTGAAACACAATGAACTATTTGGTTCCAGAGAATGCTCAGCAATTGCCGATTTTTTGGGAAAACACAAGCAAGAACATCTTTAGTGTTCAACACAGTGCTGAATCATATGCAATGCCTGCTTGATGTAAAATTATCCACAACACATGATATTTGTAAACATCTGGCATTCTAAGACCTACATCATCATTCACTGGTCTCATCAACTGTTGTAATTTTGTAGGAGGCCTAAGACCCAGTTGACCGAAACTTTGTCACATATGGTGATGTTGCGAGCAACGATGACACCACATAAAGTGGCACAGCTACATAAGAAAGGCAGCAGCAATGATTCGACAGACACCATTTGACAATGGCCAAGGAGATCTCAGCCAAAAGCTTGTGGATTTCAGTAAAACTTGCCACAAAACTATGCATTCACACATTCAAAAAAAGTTCTTTAATGCTACGGAGAAAAGCTAATTCCAAGCAAGTTTACTTGAACTATTGTAAGGGAGTATGAGTCATTCACATCATGCTGCTTACAAAGCACTCATTTAACTACACAAACTACTAAGCACAAGGTCCAAGGTACAAATCCCGGCCACAACACAAATTTTAATTCAGTGCCTCTATTTCAATTCAATATCTTTGATATATATATATCAAGACAAAATGTCTCTGGACATTGACTCGTTATTTCTTATTTATATAACCTGTGGCAGAGGTACAAGGCAGGATTGTTTCCATTAAATTCATTGCTGGGACACTATTCTGCTATTTCAAAGCCTTGGCAACATTGCTACATGTTTATATAGGGGAATATGAAGCAGAATGGAATTTGAGTAGTGCAGAGAGACTGCTTCAAGACAGTCCACACAATCGCCATATCCATTAGGTCACGGTAGCTTAGTGGTTATAGTGCTTGCTTAGTAAGCAGGAGATCCAAACTGAAAGTAGGGTAAATTAGAATGTCAGTGGTGTTTTTTGTATGATTATAGTGCCACTTGTGTATGAGATACTGTATTGTGAAAAGTTTCCAATCCAACACTTGTCTGCCAGATGCAACTTGCGCAGTTGCTAGGTATAACGTCATTATGTTCGCTTACATCACACTTGTGTCTACCTTCACTGTATTGAGATTTGTGAGTCAGTCAGTATGCAACAGTCCAAGCAGTAGGTTATGAGAGAACAATGGAATTTACCAATGCAGAATAGACCAACATGTTCATGATGAACAAAGAGTGTAGGAAGAATGCAGTTCATGTTTGTACAGTGTATGAGGAAACATATCCAAAGAGTCGCCGCCCATCTCAGCAATTATTTATAAACCTTTTCAACTCTTAACATGAATGGTATAGTTTAATACCCAGACAATGTAACAGAACAAAACGTGTGATGACAGGAGTGGTGGAAATTCAAGTTTTGGCAGCTGCTGCACTGCAGTTGATCTGCATGTTACTTCCTGCACAATCGCACAAGGTAGTGGCAAGAGCCAGGCATGTGTCCTGCACATTCTCCATTGACATTGGTTCCATCCGTATCACATCTCTCTCCAGCAAGAGTTGCACAGAACGATTATGAGAATCACTTTTACAAGGGCATTATGACATTATCTTCAGATGCATCTAGTATCTTATTTTATTATGAAGCCACATTTACCAACTATGGCCAGGTAAACCCCTGAAACATGCATTATTGGTCTGCTGACAATCCTCATTGGTTTCATCAGGTGGAACTTAAATGTCCATGGAGTATCAGCGTGTGGTATGGGATAGTTAACCATCAGCTCATAGATCTATTTTTATAGATGATACTCTGAACTTGCACATGTATCACAGTCTCCTAAAAGACCATCCTGCCATGGTTTCTAGAAGATTTTCCTATGCAGACTAGGAGAAACCTGTAGCACCAACATGATGGCTGTTCAGCTGTGGCCCGTGTCGGCTACAGTCTAGCCTACAGTGCACACGTTACTACAGAATGTGTTCACAAATTGTTTTCAAATCAGTAGATTGGACTTTAGAACATGTATCTTAACCAGCATATACCCCAGATTTGTCTCCTGTAGACGTTTTTCTGTAGGAACGCAGGAAGATGTGGTCAACAAAGACATACCAACTACACAGGCTGACATGCAATTAATGTTGTGAAATTCCCGGGAATTTAAGAGGTTGGGTTGTTTGGTTTGGAGAGGAGGACTAAACTACTGAGGTTATCAGTCCCCCAATGGGGAGGGGAAGGAGTGAGGATAGGAAAGGAAAGGAGGGGGAAAAGAAATGCAGTCCGGGAAGTGAAGAAGGAAAGAAGACTGCATTAGCTCGGGGCCCCTTGCTCGCCACGCACGTACTCACGGAAAAACCGTGAGCCCCTTGGGGGTCCGGGAATTTAAAATTGAGGAAATATTGCTGGTAATATTCCCAAAATTCATAAATTTCCAAGAATTTATGATTAATTAGCCAGATACCTGAATGAAACTTACTTAATAGGAATAATGCAGTGTAGTTAAACACAAAAACTGAAATATATCTTAAGAAAAAATTGTAATTAAATAAATTTCTAGGGAATTTATAATTTTAAAAATGAAATGGCTCAAATTAATAGGTCAATGTGGTAATTGTGTTATTAAAACAAACACAAAACACACTTATATGTTGAAGAAAATATTATAATTGAACAAAAGGTGCAGAAAAATAGCCAGAATGCAAAATGTTAAAAAAATCAAAACTACTAAAAGGCAAAAGGTTTAATAAAATACATTTTCATATTCAGCCTTTTTTTTTAGTTCAGTAGTCACTCTCACTCTGAATGTCCATTAAGTCCTAATCTTCTACATTTCCAACTCCAAAAAAGTCGTCATCGTTACAGTTGATCTCATAATCTTCTTCAGTCTCAAGGGCTTCATCGTCTTCGTCCAGTCCTCCTGCTTCCTCTGGGTTGGCTTCTGCTTGCTTTCTTGTTCTCTTTTCGATGTGAAGCATTCATAAGTTTCCAGTCATACGAAAGAAATGTCAGGTTTGCTTCTCGCTCAGAAGAAAGATGGTTTCTTTTCTTGGAATACAACAAAGAAAATGTACTAAATGTATGCTTTGTGGCAGGTGAAGTTACTGGTGCCCCCAATATTCTTAAGGCTACATCTGCCAAGTTGCAAGTACCTCTCAGCCCTTCCATCATGACAGAGGCCTGATAAAGAAAACATTATCATCCATCCCTTCCCAAAGAAACTTTCTTAAGAATAAACCTTCCTTGTCTCAGTAGTCAGCTAAACTTTCTCTTACTTTTAAGACATCCAAACCCATCTGCTGAGCACAATCACATTGGATTGGTCCAATGCCAAAGGTTGATTCCCCCCCCCCCCCCCCCACTCTCTCTCTCTCACTCTCTCTCTCTCTCTCTCTCTCTCTCTCTCTCTCTCTCTCTCTCTCTCTCTCTCTTCCGATAACTTCTCCAAGACTCATTTCTTCGAATTTTTGCTTGGGTGGTTTTGGTAAGTTTTCCTTCATATTTTTCTTTAGTTCATTTAACTTTTCTGTTCACATTAGTGATATTTTATTAACATAGAACACTGTAAAACTTTAAAGATTCTAAAACTGTAACTGATAGTGATATTTTAGAAAATAAATTTTTATAAATCTTAATTCATTTCAGGAATTGAGGAGTCTTTAAATTCTGAAAGTGAAACACCTCTAGTCATTTGTCTGGAAAAATTAAAAAATACTACAGATGACAGCTGGTTGAGAATTACACCTCCAGAGAAATACTTTGTAAGTTTAGGTTTCATTCAGACAGATATGGGGTTTCAGCTTGCCGAAAAGTTGTAGCCCTGTCAAATATTCAAAATGATTTTTTCCACCAGACAAAGTAAATGATGATCTGCATGGAATTCGCAAGGAAATTGGTGCAGAAAATGATAAATCTTGGATTATGAATCTATTAATTTACTTAGTTAACCAAGTTATAAGGTTCTTTAGCTGTTAAGTGTTACAACTTTCAAATCTCAAAATTTTCCTAAGTACCCAATTTTTTGCAATCTTCCCAGGCCAAAGAAATATTCCCATTTTATAGGTTCCTTACCACTGGAAATATTCCCGGCCCACATCACTACATGCAATGACGTGTTACTGCAACCTGCTCGGATATACCCGCTAAATTCTAACACCTATCCAGAGTCTTTCCATAGCAGAAGTTTTTTAACAATGGAAAATCCTATAGAAATATCAATAATGGAGGATAGGAAACAACTCATCAGTGAAAGCCATGGCCGAAAATTAAAGTTATGTGAATGTGATTATCTATTTTCATGTCTGTCAGCAACTTGGTGAGCCTCTTAACAGTGAGTTGTTACCTATCTTCCATTATTGACATACCAGAAGTATGTATTACCACTGCCGGTGATCACTTTAAACACAACCTGTGATGGTCAATTGTCTCTTTACTGGTCATAATCCACATCATTGGTGTATGCACTCGTGTTTTGTTGTTCTTCAGGGTGTGCTACCACACATATTAACAAGTGTTGCTGTGGAAACATTTCACAGTACGATATCTTGTGGATGACTTGCACTAGAGGCATGCAACATACTCCACTGTCATTCTAATTTACCCTACTTTTAATTTGTTTGTGTCAGTAGGCATTGTTCCATTTAAAATGTGTGTATTTAGATAAAAACACACTTTCTATATATTATTAAAACTTGTTTATTGGCAAACAATACTAGCCCATGAGTACCAATCAAAACAACCAAACGCCATTATATAGCCTGTAAGTTATTAATATCCAGTTTTATACAGGATTTTTCAGCTGTAAAAATATTCACTCTAACATCCAACAATATGAAGGTATTGGAAACCAACAAAAGCAAAGTGAGTACAGATACAGTAATATTTTTGTGAGGTACACACATCTTGCTTCCTCCGCATAACTTTTCTCTCTGTGGTAGTGTGATATGCTAGTAATATAGAATATGGTTGTAATTTCTTTATTCTAGTGATTATTGAAGATGGCAGTAGCACAAATGTAAGTACAAAGAATTGCTGTCTCTGTCGTTTCATACATGTTGCAAAGAAAAGAAGTCACGAGCTAGTGATAGGAATACCTGCAACCTTCTACACGGCAGACTCGTCCACCACAAAAGACAAAAGTTCCTTTTGCATCAAAGATGACTGGATTGAGGTCCACTGGGAGATGAGACAGCGTTTTGGTGTTGTTGTGATGAGCCTTTGACCGATACTGTATCACAGAATGAAAACGTGAAAGGCATAGGGCCCAGTATTGGAGACGATGGCCCGCCTTGTTAGGAAGTGCCACTGCCAGGTGACACAAAGACATTAGCAGGCTGTGGTCCATATATAGAGTAAACTTAGACCCTTAGAGATAACCATAAAAATTCTTGAGAGCAAAAACCTAGGAATATCGGTGTTGAGCATCCGTGTCTTAGCTGCAAACTCTAGAGGTTGCTTGGACCCATCTGGGGAGCGATATGCAAATACCGCCCCCACAACATACTGGGAGGCGCCTGCTGCCACCACGAGCAGAACCCTCAAGGTGTATGAGGCGAGGCAAGGACCCGCAAGAAGTGCCACTTTAAGTGACTGAAAAGTTCACTCACAAGCAGGAAACCAGCATAAAGGACACCTTTACTTAACAACTGATGCAGGGGTTATGCCACCATGGCCGCCTGTGGGAAGAAGCCGTGATAATAGGTGATCTTGCCTAGGAACACCTGAAGTTCCAAAACGGATCAAGGAAAGGGAAGGTCCACAACTGCACATTCATGATCGGCCACAGGACACATCCCGAATTGTGAAATCTCATAGCCCAACCATAGAAGGTAGGAAGAAAGATGAGTTTTGGAAATTACAGCAGAGGCTGGCTGCCGCCAAGTCAGCAAATAAGGAGTGGAGGTTGGAGAGATGGTTAGCTACTGTGGACACAAAATTATTGTCCGTGTAAATCACGGAATGGGTTACAGGCGCTAGCAGCTGCTCCAAGAATCACTGAAATATGGTGGGGCACTGGCCATCCCAAACAGCAACTGTTGATACTGGAAAAGGCCCAAGGGGGTAGCGACCACCAGTGCCCACTTTGTCTCGTCCTCCAAAGTCAACTGCAGATACACCTCTGCAATATTGTTCTTTGAGACATACTGACCCCCCAACAACATGTCATCAAATCTGCAGGGAGAGGCATGGGAAGGAATCAAAGATGGAGTGGGAATTCATTGTCTTCTTAAAGTCACCACATAAGCGAAGGGACCCCATGGGCTTGTGTATGATAACCAGAGGTGAGGCCCACTCGATACCCATGAAAGGAGTCCAGAACACCAGCAGC
Organism: Locusta migratoria; assembly: GCA_026315105.1. Taxonomy (NCBI): domain Eukaryota; kingdom Metazoa; phylum Arthropoda; class Insecta; order Orthoptera; family Acrididae; genus Locusta; species Locusta migratoria. The sequence continues at coordinate 158,672,680 of CM048749.1, forward strand.
CATCAGGCACTCTAACTCTGCTTTTAGAGCCCTTAAGAGGGTACAGGAATGGAGCGATCTTGACAAAAGATGGGGGCGAGCAGTGGGTTTCAGTGTAATGGTGCTACTTCTGTGCACAGCTGAGAAAAGCCCTCATATGGAATCTCATTGGAAACCAAGCAAACAGAGTCATTAATAGTAAAGCTGAAGGCATGGAATGCATTGAGGCCAAAAATATTCATAGCTGCTGCACTGTTAATTACCACAAATGGTACCAAGCATTCTGATATGTGGCCTCGGCCACAAATGAACCCAAGGGTGGAATGTGGTGGCCTCAGTAGCTAAGCAATGACACAAGACAGAACGTGAGGGAGCCCAATGATTGATAAGTAGCCAAGTTCAAAAGAGACGCCGAGGCACCTGTGTCACTTGAAGTAAGACATTTTTCCGAAGAATGCAGTGGCCAATAAATAATTTTGTCAGTAAGCCTTCGGAAACAACCCTGTCAATATTCATAGGAGAATCTCCACAATTTTGAGGCTGTGAGGGCTCATTGTGGTATCGAGCGGAGAAGCGACACACCTAAGCAATGTGTCCGAATTTTTCACAGTGATAACATGTACCCCATCAGTGTGGGCACAAATTCCGAAAATGAGTCACCACACATGAAGGACTTTGCTGCTCACACTCTGAAGTGGGAGGTGCGTGCTGCTGCTCACTTGGCACTTGAGAAACTGGGGCCACCGAGGGCACTCATACCCTGAACATTTGATCTTTTAAAACAGCATGCATGAAGGGGAAAAGGTGGCCGTTAAGACCCCATGTACGCATGGTGCGGAGAATGCCCACCCGCCAACAGGTGTGTGGATGGATAGGGGGTTTTGGGAGCTTGACATTTAAGTCTTCAGCACCCAATCAAATTTAAGAGGTTAAGAAGCAAGACGTATTAAGAGTAAAGAAATTAATAAAGGAGAGCAATCCAGCAAGTAACAGATGCAGCTGAAGTGAAATACAAAAGGTGAACACTAGAGATGAAGATGGGAAGAGTACCCCATACGAAAAGCTGGAGAAAGAGTTAAAACAACTAAGCAGAAGACCATGGCTGGCTGACCACAGCAATGAAAAAGGATGAGCCAGCCACACTGCAACATATTAAAACCTCCAGCCTAAAAGCTTAGGCCACAATTGAAGCAAATCACAAAATTTTAAAACTTTGTTCACACTCACTTCGTAATTACCTAAATTAAAGGGCAAATCAACATCAAGATTTGCCGCAAACCTCTGAGCACAATATAAATCACACTCAATTAAAATGTGACTGATAGTAAGTGGCACGCCACAGGCATCACAGAGCGGGATCTCCTCACGTCGGAGTAGGAAAACGTGTCAGTGGACAGTGACCAATGTAGAGGCGTGTAATAGCGACTTCATCCCGCCTACAAAGTCGGTGGAAGGAATGCCATGGACGAACAATGGGCTTGAGCTAGCACAGCTTATTACGAGTCACTGAGAGCCAGTCCTCCTCCCACAACTGCAGGTACTGCAGCCACAATAGGGAAGTGATATCCTGCAATGGAATAGGGCACCGTGTCACATCAGGGGCACTGTAAGTCTCTTTGGCAGCCTGATCGGCATCTTCATTACCCTGAATGCCCACATGTCCCAGCAACCAGCAAAATGACATCACCTTCCCGCAATGTTGAAGGAAGGATGGTTAGTCGTGTATATACTGCAGTAAGGTCTCAGATGGATATAGCTCGTTTAACGACTGCAATGTACTCAGAGAATCAGAGCAGAGAAGAAATTGTTTGCCCTGAGTACTATGTAACTGCTCTAGTGTCTTCAAGATCGCATGGAGCTCTGCGGAAAAAAATACAGAGTAATTCTCGGGAAGGCGAATCTTGATAACACGGTCAGGGAACACAATGGAACATCTGACTGAAGATGTTTGGATCCACCAGTGTACAGAACTGTGAAATCATGATGCCTATCTAAAACAGTTAAAAACATTGACTGATAAGTAAAATCCGAAGTTTGTTCCTTCCTAAAACTCTCCAGGTCTGAAATAATTCTGGGCCCCTGGAGAGGCCAAGGTGGGACCCTGGGTAAGGGCTTGAGAGCACAGCATCAGGTCAATGGCAGAGAATGACCCTGTTGCAGTGCAGAAGTGCATGCTCTGACCTGTATTTAGGAAGTTGGCACTTGAAGACAAGAGAAGCCTCTCAAATGCTCTACCCCTAGGTCAGGTGGTGATGAAACCCAAAGCACATTATGTGCATTAAAATCACCACTGAGGATGAATAGGGGGAGGAGCTGTGTAAGAAGGTTGTCCAGAGCTTCTCCATTAACTGTGTCATTTGGTGGCATATACAGGGAGCATATAGTCAATCGGGACGCATATGCACTGACACTGCAACTGCTTGTAGGTTAGTGTTGAGAGAGTTGGGTCCAGAGTTGTAGGCTGTAGGGACAAAAACAGCCACACCCCCTCTAGCTCTCTCTCCTTTCTGTGGAGAATGTATCCACTTATCTCAGGGGCATCAGAAGGTTTAAAATTCATCTCCTGGAGTCAGGTACAGAGAGGTCGTCCCCGAGTCATTCCACGTGAATCCACCCAACAGCCGTTTGATGTAAGAATGTACATAATGAGTTATGGCTAGAGTAATTGTTCTAGAATTTTTTGACTAAAATTGTGATTAGAAGACCATTTTTAAATCTGCATACCTTCCACCAACTAGTGTCTATAGATGAGATGTCTTGTAACTTTGTAACCACTGTAACTTTTTTATTTATGATTCAATTTTATTCAATTTAGTGTCATTAAAAAGAAAATGAATAGAGTTATATATCAAATTATGAAAGTGCCTGCTTCTATGCAACAAATGTGTGAAAAATGGTAGTTCCAGTAATTTTCAAGATTTTTTTAATTTTTTTGGGCCAATTTCAGGGATCTTTTTTATTAATATCACAAGTTTCATCATCTTAATTTTTGTTGCAAATAATTCCTACTGACATACTTCTCATCATAATAAATTATCTGAAGGGTGTTCATCCTTCATTGTTAGATCTCATTATTTTCAATAAAGCTGTAATAATGATTTCCTTCAAATACCTGTTCAACAATGCATGAAACAACAATGAAAAATTCAGTCCATCAGCAACACTCAAAAGCAACACAAAATTGTGTGTATGTGTGTGTACTTTCTATATCTGCAGAACATTTATTCCTGATTATGTTTTTTACATGAGCACCTATTCCGTCTGGTAAGTGCCGTACATGAAAGTAATACAAAGTTGTTGCATAATGTGCATATTAGAGATCACATAATGAAGTAGTCATTAACTATTTCTCATGCCGCCCCCCCCCCCCCATACAGATGCTTCATAGTGCATACATGAATGATCAGAGAACAAGAAAAAGTTTCAAAGCATTCAGTTCCTTTCTGCAACATACACACTTGATTAAAAATCATAATGGAAAACAAATGTTCTTTAGGTTTTGTGTCAGCAGTTGTGTGTCAGAAGAATAGTAATAACAGTGGTAGTGAAGAGCTTGATTTAATAGACATGTGAAGTCTGAATCCAGCTGATATTGAATTATTGAGGCTAAGAAGAACCTGTGAAAATATCGAGTGTGTGTGTTCTTCTCACAAAAGGTTCTATCTGCAAACATTTGAAGACAGACAAAGAATTTGCTGTGACCCTTTTAAGAAGCATGGTAAAAAGACTGCTAAAAAATCTTTGAAAGCTGTTTCTTTAACCACGGCACAGAAATATAAAAGTCTTGGACTTATCCCAGGTACCAAGCTTTGTATAACATGCCATAAGGACATTTTATCTCTGATCAGTGATAACCTTCCAGAGGTGGATAAATTTGAAGATGAAGAATATACACCAGATCCATCCATGACTCTTCAAAAATTTATGAAAGTTGTGAATTACTTGAAATTTCACCATTTAAGGTCACCAAGAGAACACACGACAGGCGTCCAGAATACATTCGATCTAAGTCTTGTCGCTTAGCATTAAAATTCCAGCAAACAGCTTCAGAAGTGCTTCATATTCCAGTGAAAAATGTGTCCGAAGAAAACAGCAGTGCTGAATGTACAGACTGCAATGTTTTAATGCAAAAAGTTAAAGAGAAATTCAGCAGAAGTTCCACTAGAGAAAAACTGCAAGTACTTACCTTAGCCCCAGCTTCATGGAGCCAAGAAAAAAATCAAAATGTTTTTAACACTACCGAATACATGGTTACGAAATTGAGGCTACTGCTAAAAGAAGATTGTATTTTGTCAAAAGGGAGCTATAAAGTTGGAAATAGATAAGGATGTGGAAACACGTGTCCAGAGTTTTTACTGTGAAGATGATATAAGTCAAATTTCTTCTAATAAAAAAGACTGTCTGCCTGTCCCTTCAGAAAATGGCAAATGAGTGTATAAGACAAAAAGACTCATTTCGCATAATTTGAAAGATGTATACTTAGCTTTGAAACAAAAATACCCCAGAAGATAAAATTTGTTTTACAAAGTTTTGTGAACTTCCCCCAAAAGAATGTGTTACTGTAAACAGTTGTGGAATGCATAAAGTATGTGTATGGACATATCATCAAAATGTAAAACTGTTGATGCATGCTGCACTTGTGAAAGAACCATACACTGAACTTCACGAGTGGCCTCACCACTCTTTCCACAGGTTTGCCATCTATTACAACCGAAGGTTGTGTGCCTGAAGCCCTGGCATTTGAAGCAGTGCATTGGATTGGGGTAATAAGGCCATACATTTAGTCTAAGAAAACTAGCTTTTAACATGGTCGGGCAGCTTCAGAGTGTTGAAGGTCAAGATGAAGGACTCCATATTAACCAATACACCATCCACCCTCCTTATAGTGTTCTGAACATCCACAATACCTTCGGAGGCCCACTCAGCTTTTAATTCCTCGATAGGAATTTCAACGAGATCGCGGCATGTAACCACACCCTTACTATAATTTAATGTATCATGGAGTTCCATTTCAAATGGCATATTCTCCAAGTTGTTTGGCGTTAGTAAGATTTGCGGCCTGTTGGGAGTTAGCCGTCTCAATCGACAGAGTACCGTTACGCAACCTTTTCACAGATTTGAGATTACCTGCTATGACCTCTAGAAACTTTTGTATGTAGAATGGTGACACTTTTGAATGAATCTTCTTTCCTTTTAATTACAGAAGGAGACTATCCTGGTGGGAAAAATATGATAAAAAATAAAGATTGTTTGACTTACCCAAAGCACAGGCTTGCCGATCACAAAAAAACACAAATAAAAACACACACAAATATTCAAGCTTTCGCAGCCATTGGCCGCTTCATCAGGAAAAGAGGAAGGAAGGAGGGGAAAAATGGAAGGACACAGGTTTTAAGGAAGTGGATGAGGAGTCATTCCAATCCCGGGCTGGAAGGACTTATGTTAGGGTGAAAAATTGGAATGACTCCTCTTCCTCTCCCTTAAAACCCACATCCTTCACTTTTTCCCCTCCTTCCTTCCTCTTTTTCCTGAAGAAGTGGCCATCAGTTGCGAAAGCTTGTATCTTGTGTTTGTGTGTGTTTTTAATTGTGTTTGTGTGTGTATCCATGAGCATGTGCTTTTGGTAAGTTATTCGATTTCTACAAACACACACACACACACACACACACACACACACACACACACACACACACACACACACAAACCACTGGGGACACAGAGATCACTGCACCCGCAACGACTACCTAAGCAGAGCTCCTGTCAGACACAAATTCCCTGCTCTACCCTGCCCACAGAACTCAAACTCGTAGTTTCAGAAACTAATTCCTGTAAGAGTAAGGGCCCCAAACTTGCCCACCCCTCCCCACTAATGAAAGGATCATTGCCCGTCACCATCATAATATATATCTATAATGTGTGTGTGTGTGTGTGTGTGTGTGTGTGTGGCGCCTGTTCCGAAAGAACAGATGTCACTTCTTATCCTGCAGTTGTTATTCTTTCATACTCGCAGAATATATAACATCAACCATGAATGGGTAAAGCTGAAAATGTTTACCCAGCCGAAATTCGAACCCGGGTCTCCAACTTTCTAGGCAATTGTGCTGACCACTAAACCATGGGGGACACAGATTCTCAGCTTCGCCCATACACAGTTGAAGTCATATACTTTGTGAGTATGAAAAATAACAACTGCAGGATCAGAAGTGACCTCTGTTCTTTCGGAACAGACACCACATATAATATGCCGATGAAGGGCAATGATCCTTTCGTTAGTGGGGAGGGGTGGAAAAGTTTGAGGCCCTTGCTTTTACGGGAATTAGTTTCTGAAACTACGAGTATGAGTACTGTAGGCAGGGTATAGATGGGAATTTGTGTCTGACATGAGGCGTACTTAGATAGTCCTCGCAGCTGCGATGATCACTGTGTCAGTGCAACTGCCTAAAAAGCGGGAACCCAATTTCGAATCCCAGCTGGGTACACATTTTCAGCTTTGCAAGTTAGCAGTTGATGTCATATATTCTGTGAGTATGATCAGAAACACAGTCTGGTTAGCACCATGTGCTTTGTTACTCATTGCTAGTCTCACGTCAGGAAATGCTTTATCTGAAAAACTGCCTAAGTGGCACCCTCTTTTTGGAGCGAATGTGCAATGTAACGATGGAATGGTCGTTACATAAGTTATAGATTCCCGACAGAAGATAGTTGCTACCAACCATTTATTAACGAAACATAAAACTGTGCACTCGTAATATTGTTTGCAGGGTGCAAGAAAATGTTAAAAGAAGAATCCAAGTGATAACTTTGGAAACGGAAGCGACGCACAGTGAACAACAGTGCGCTGCCTAAGAATAATCAAGACGCTGCACAGACATTGCAAGAAAAATGATGTAATCTCTTTTACGTTGTTTTTTGTTTTATCAGTATTAAGGGACATACTGTGAAAGTCGGACGGAAACCAGTTCCGAACTTTAATTACTTATTATCTATTTATGCATTCAACATTGTAAGAAAGAATTAATATTATAATACATGTCTTAAGATGACAAAAGTCTTGAATTAATTGTAGTCTCAGTTCGAAGTGTTTTTTCCAAGGTTATTTCTTCCCTGTAAGAAGAAATGAAGTCCTATGCATTTGAGTGGATAGAGAAAACCGACTAGGGGTACCTCAAACCATCCATTCAGTTACCCGAAAGCGACTATGTGATATGGAAGACTATACGAGTGGTATTTTGAGTAACAAATAGAGGAGTAAGAGCCAGGTCGGCTATCGATAGATGTTATATCAACTATTTGTAAATGCTTCGTACTCCACTCATAAAAGTATTTTGTCACACTATGAGAAGTATGTCACAGTGCAGGTGTTAGTACCCCCAATGGTACACCCATCCCTCTGGAAGTTTTGGGGGACAAATTAAAATTATTTATCTCGGTCCTACGAGTAGCTGGGGAAGTAAATGTCTGCCTAGACAGAGCCCTGCGTGCCTAGGTAAGCCTTATACAACTGAGCTGCGGCAGTAACCCCAGAGGTTGCTCGCTAACGACTGTTCCACCTCTACAACCATGCATCCCAGCAGCACGTAGCACACCTTAAGATTGAGGTTTTTTCATAGAGGTATTTCCTTCCTCGCGACTTGAGCGGTCAGGCCAAGAGCACCCCTTTCCCTGTTACAACAACCTTCCACCATTGCACCACACGGTGGTCGCTGAAGCGTGCGCAGAGGTTACGGCATCAAAGGACTGGCGGCACTTACCAGCCCACAGCTCAGGGTCCCCGGGTTTGCCAAGTCCGTATTCAGCATGTTAATGCTGAGCCCCCTGGGGTCCCACCAACATGTGTCTTAAGCCTTCTCCAAATCGAAGAACAAAGTTATTCATAATCAAGGTCAACAAGGTAAAAACGTGATAAATAGCAGAGCGATGCCTTCAAAACCCACTCTGGACATTGGTGAGGAAGTGTCGAAATTCGAGTAGCCATCCGACTGAGCATTAACCATGCGCCCTTACAGACACAGCTGGTCAAGAAAATGGGACGATAACTGGAAGGAAGATGTTTGTCCTTCCCTGGTTTAGGTATGGGGACAACAATTGCTTCACGCCAGCACATGGGAACTTCACCTTCAGTTCAGATGCAATTATAGGTGCGAAGAAGAAAACATTTACTTACAGGGGAGAGGTTCTTCAGCATCTGAATATGAATGGCATTAGGCCCCGGAACAGAGAACTGGGACAGGATGAGGGCACATTCCAGCTCCTACATGGTGAAGGTGGCATTATAACTTTCATGATTTAAAAGAAGGCAGTTGTGCCTTCTCTGCCTCTTTTCAGGGGAAAAAGGCAGGGTCGTAATGAGTGGAGCTCGAGACCTCGGCAAAAGATCGGCCTAAAGCATTGGATATGTCAACAGGGTCCATGAAGAATTCATTTGCGATGTTCAGGCTGGGGATCGGGGAACGGACTTCAGTGCCAGATAACCAGCATACGTTACCCCAGACAACAGACAAAGAAGTAAATCTGTTGAATGAACTCGTGAAAGCAGTATAGCAGGCTTTTTTGCATTCTCTAATGGCGCGATATCATTGTGCTCGCAATCATTTGTAATTGATACAATTGTCGAAAGTAGGCCGGTGTTGAAACATATGTAGAGCACATCATCGAAGAATAGATCCCCCAGTTGGCTTTGGAGATGTTCCAGCTAGTGAAACATGGAAATGTGGTATAATGTAGAAGAGAAATTATATAGGGGAAATGGTTGCTCTAATACCTATATGACAGAACATACCACTCGAACCGACATGCAAGTTGAGTATGCATAGTGTGAGGTCCAAGTGGTAATAGGTATGTGTTTTGTCCAATAGAAAAGTTGGTTCTCCAGTATTTAGGCAGACAAGGTTAAGGTGGTTGAAAAGGTCTGCTAAAAGGGAGCCCCTCTGGCAAGATGCTGGAGAGCCCGATAGTGTGTCGTGGACGTTGAACTTGCCAATAAAAAGAAAAAGAAAAAAACAGTGGAGGAAGCTGAGCAACAAGTTGCAGTAAGTCTGCTCTAAGAACGGCAGACAACAGTGGGGTTTAGATATTACAAAAAGAAAAGGTGAATGCGGGGAGGGTGATATGGACAGCAACTGCCTGTAGGTGAGTTTGCAGTGGGATGGAATGATAATAGATGTCTTCCCAAATGAGCAGCATAGCATCTCCATGGGGAGGAATACCAACCACAGGAGGTAAATCAGAAGACATGGATCTATATTGTGGTGAATCAAATTGTTTTGAGCGTAGCTTCGTTTTTTGGAGCGAGTACAAGCAGACAGTGCAGTCAAAGGAGTAATTTTAATTCATCTGCTGGAATGAACGCCTCTTACGTTCCATTGATGGAGTGCCATGAAGAAAGTGAGAGAAGAAGAAAAAGGGAAAAAGCAAGAGGGGATCACCTTGAAAACCGCTGAGGGGCTGGCTTCGCGTGGGAACTGCTGCTGCAATTGACAGATGGACAGTCATGTTCCATAGGTTCATATGTCATGTCTACCCCCTTTCTGGATTGATTGGAAGGGGCAGCTTCCTCCACCAGTGAAAGGCCGGCAGATCAGCAAGCAGTAGCATGTCCTTGTGAGACAGAGGACAGCCGGAACCGGCTACTCTAGGATGGAATGACCAATGAGTCACATCTTGGCGGGGAAGGAGAGGAACTTTTCTGTTTGTGTGCCTTTTTGGAGGCAGTTCGGTGTGAAAAATGAGTGGCTCATGGTTGGAAAGATTGAGTTTGAAGGAAATCTTTGTGAACTGGATCTTTTTTTGAAGTCTGGGTTTCTGACTTAGTGGCCTACGATGTCTCTGAAACTGATGTAGACTGGGATTTGGAGTGAGCAGAAGGCATTGAGGATGTTGAACAGGCAATCTTTGGGCTGTCTGATCTGACAACTGTGTCACTGAAGGTAAAATCACAGGTCTGCGTACTTATCTCTTTAGTTGGTGAAGGAGAGAAGAGGGCTGTAGGTACCCGCTGGGAGTACAGGAGGCTTTCTACTGCTAATAATTTCCGGGCAGCAGATGTGAAAACTTTTTCCTTCACTTTGATTTCCTGAATGATCCACTTGTCTTTGTACACAGGGCATTCTTTTGAATTAGCAGCATGGTCGCCCATGCAGTTGATGCAGCGAGGCGATTGACGTGAAAAGTCACTCTCATGGGCGTCCCTACCATAGGTGAAACATTTGGCTGCATTGGGGCAGGACTGATGGGTATGGTTGAATCCCTGACACTGATGACATTGAATAGGGTTAAGAAGATATGGGCGAACGGAGATCATTTTGTAACCTGCTTTTGCCTTAGAAGGAAAGTAAACTTTGTCAAAAGTCAGAAACACAGTTCAGGTCGGTGTTAGGTTACTGTTAACCCTTTTTATCACACGATATACAGCTGTTACGCCCTGGTCGGAAAGGTAGTCCTGAATTTCCTAATCTGACAGGCCATCGAGGGATCATGAAAACACTACTCTCCGTGATGAGTTTAAGGTACGATGAGATTGTACCTTAACAAGTTTTTAGAGGACCTGCAATTGCATCAACTCATCTTTGTATGATAAAAGGATTCACTGAGGTGAAGTCGTAGCCTTCAGTTCCTGAAATGACAAGGAACTTTGGCATGTTAGGCAAAATCTTCTTGGTCTTGGGTTCATCTATTTTCCTTTTCTGGGTCAAAGTCAAAGTAGAAGAAGTCATTGCAAATTTGTCCCCAATGGTTACCTGCACCTCCGATGGCACACTCCTTCCTAATGGGTAATCCTCACTGAGGGCTCACCCGCCTCAAGTAATTGTCCACACCTCGAGGCACACCTCCCGAGAAACAGACGAAGGGACCAATCAGCATGGTCGGAAGGTATCAGCTCAGGTAATCACCCATCCCTTGGGCCTGGCCTTTGCAGGGGGTACTACATGCCAACCAGGGACTGGGACTTATGCGTTACACTAGTTACCCTTTTAGGCACCAAGTGTACAGGCAGCCTTCCACCAAGTGTGTGGGCAAGCTTCAGGAATGCACAGGGAGGAAGAGAGGAAAAAGGAAAGAAGAAAAGAGGAAGGAAGTGGAAGAGTCTCAAACACCGAGGGAGAGATTAAAAAGGAGGAGAGGAAGGCTAGAATAGTACAGCAAGGAGGGTAAGACGGAAGCAAAGGTTAGGAAAAGAAAACAGAGGACAGAGAAAAGCTCATATAGGAGACCACCTAGACTCACACTGGATGCCCATCTCTGGGCAAAGGCAGAAACCTGAGGAGGAATTGAAGGAGCCTGGGGTGGGAAGGAAGGCTGCTTCGGCTTGAGGCCCTTTGCGCACCACACATGTACCCGCAAAAGAGCTGTGGGCCCCCTGGGAAGGGGGGGGGAGCATGGTGTTGTGTTGTTAACTAAACCCCAAAAGGGGGGGGGGTTATTAATTTAAGGCTTTTATAATTTCTGTATGCAAATAAAAGATGATAATCTTATGATATTGAGCAATAAAACAGCAACAGAATGAAGCTCATTTATTGGTGTATTGTATGTCACAGTCTACTCTGGTGGTAGCAAATATTTACTTCAATATTTCTGAATTACAATACACTAACTACTGCACACCATTTTCATGTATATAGACATAAAATTCCTAGGTTGCTTTTCTTGATGTTAATGTACAATAGAAGACTTAAGTTATTATACTAGATTACAGTCAACTTAACCCAGTTATTCAATGGCAACAATTAATCTTGATGATACATAGGGGCCTACATTTCTACCAGTTATGCAATATAGTCAGGAATCTTACAAGAAAAGGTTGCTTTTTGTTGGGTAAGAATGAAATAATTATCATGTCTGTACTTTTCATAGTTTTTAGGACTGTCTTTACAATTTTTCCTCTCAATGCTTCTCAAATACTATTTCGTGATGCCTTAAAATGAAAACTAAAACCCTTATTATAGTGAAGTTGTGCCACAAATTTCTTTCCTCCTCATTTTTATTGATAGCTTTTCATAAGTTACATGACATGCTTGTGTCTCGTACATACCATGAAATAAATAAATAAACGATGATGTTCCTGCTCTATGGTTGACAAGTTCTTGTATGCAGCCCTACCCTTGTCCATTCAGTAAAATTAAGTGCCCTTGTTAAACTATTTCATGACAAAACATTTGCAATGTCACCCATTTATCTAATGCCAATGTAACATTATTACCAGAATTATCAAGCAGGGTTGCCAGGATGGGAGGTAAAATTTAACTTCATAATTGTATATAAGGTTACAAAAGATATATGCTCATTGTCCAGTGAGATACTTTAAAATTCGTTTACAATATAGGGGCCTACTATAAATTCAATGGGACCAATGTCTGTGGCACAACAATGATTAAAAACCAATTATCTTCCAGATTTAATTATTTTTAATATTAAGTGGATGCAATATGAAGCGAATGTAGACTTCACAAAACAGTAAACATCAAATTTATCTTAATAGTTATTCTTAATAGCTATAGGCTAGGGGTTAACTATGAATAATAATAATAATAAAGTTTTAACTTATATTTCCTGAGGTTGCCTGCAAGGATGATATGCATGGCAAGGTGTGCATTTAAATGACATTTGACTTACCATATGTGTATCAACTTTTGTAAATCAGAATCTGTATTTCTGTTAGTTTATCTATTCTTTGCCAACATACCACAACAACATATGGTTTTACTTGATACATATAGGCGTAACCATAATAGGGCCTACACCCAATTTGATTAAAAAATTATGCTTAAGTCAATGTCGACAAATAGGCTATAATATGAAACGTATTGCACATAGCATAGGCCTATAATTTGTCTACTCTCTCATACCGTACCATTCCTATGTGAATTGAGAATTATCACTTGTGAATCAGTAGTTTACTTATAAGGAAAAAACATGATACCACCCCAATGTTTGCATGTTGTTCTGCAAGACTCAAAACATTGATCATCTTCTTTTCGTTATGAATGTGACGTTACTTTTTACAATACAAACAGTTTCAATTTATGTTCACCCATCCACCTACCCAAGATCGGATAAGCTCTAGTCTCCAATACTGCTTTGAACAATGATGTCATACTACGAAAACATGTTTACCACAACATGGTATCAGTAGTTAGATTTCACCTAAATAGGTCAAATCTACTTAATGATACCACCTCTTCAAAATATGTTTAATAAGTAGATAATTTTAAAGAAAGCTTGCAACTGAAGTTGTACGACCTAAAATGATATAGGCTATTTATGTCTAACATTCAACTGTAAATTGCTTTGAGTGTTTCTAAACCGGAGATTCAGGCGCTATGCGCCCTCATGTTCTAATAAACTTCTTAGGGCTAAGCTACAGATAACTTTTTTTTAAAGTAAAAATTTAGGTACAGGTCAAACAAGACCTTCACCTTGCAAACATCGAACAACACCAGAAAGATAATACAATGCCACCTAAGTGTCTTCAAAAATTTCAGACGTACATAAACAGTGAGTATTGAAACACACATGGGACAGAATGACGTAAAACATAACATCATTGGTCAAAGCAGTATCGAAAACTAGATTTGACCCCCCAAGATTTTTTTTTAATTAAAAACCACTAATCAATTCAAACGTTCTGCTTGGCAATGTATTGCTGAAAGTTTCTTTTGCATAAGGGAAAGTTTTATTTTAGGAGTACTGTTTGACATTTCAGAATGTTGTTTTTCATATTTGTTTATTTACTTTGTTTTTCACATTTCAGAATGTTGTTTTTCATTTGTCTCCCCCCTCCCCCGTTTACCATGCCCCCACCAATAACATCATGGGTGAAAGTTTACAATCAATTTTATTTACTGTGAAGGGAAATCAGCTGACATCTGATTTGGCTGCCTACATATCAACACTCGACATTCGAATTGTAAAATTATGCCTGGCTTGCAGCTTTTATGGGTCAAGTCTAGTATACAATACAACCCGTCGACTTTGACCAATGACGTCATTAGTTACAGATGTTTATGTATATATAGAAATTATAGAAGGAAACTTTCCTGGTGGGATAAACAAATATAAAAAAATAGAAAAGAGATGACTTACCCAGACACAAATAAAATCACACACAAACATACATACAAGCTTTCGCACCCGTTGGTCGCTTCGTCAGGAAAAGAGGAAGAAAGGAGAGGAGAAAGAGGAGGATATGGGTTTTAAGGAAGGAGTCGTTCCAATCCCAGAAGTAGAAGGACTTACCTTACGGAAAAAAAAGAAGGTAAACAAATACACACACACACACACACACACACACACACACACACATATATATCCAAACGCAAACACACTTAGACAGACATTGAAAAAAGCAAAGAAGTTAGACAGAGATACCACTTAAGGCAGAGGCTCTGTCCACAGAAACGAGGCAAAGATGGTGGGTGGGAATTTGAATTTAGCGGAGGTTGGTCTCCAGATGGGCAACGGGAGGAGAGAATAAGCTGAAGGCTTCCACCAAGAGTGTCTTTCCGCCGCCCACCTAACCTTCATAACCTCCTAGTCCATCCTTATGAAATCCCCAAACCACCTTCCCTACCCTCTGGCTCCTACCCATGCAACCGCCCACATTGTAAAACCTGCCCTATGCACCCTTCCACCACCAGTCCAGTAACCCGGAAGGTGTACACGATCAAGGGCAGAGCCACTTGCGATAGCACCTACGTGACTTACCAACTGACATGCCTGCACTGTGAAGCGTTCTATGTGGGAATAACCAGCAACAAACTGTCCATTCGCATGAACGGTCACAGGCAGACAGTGTTTGTTGGTAATGAAGATCACCCTGGGGCTAAACATGCCTTGGTGCACAGCCAGCACATCTTGGCGCAATGTTACACCGTCCGGGCTATCTGGATACTTCCCACCAACACCAACCTTTCAGAACTCCAGGGATGGGAACTTGCCCTTCAGCTTATTCTCTCCTCCCGTTGCCCACCTGGAGACCAACCTCCACTAAATTCAAATTCCCACCCACCATCTTTGCCTCGTTTCTGTGGACAGAGCCTCTGTATCAAGTGGTATCTCTGTCCAACTTCTTTGCTTTTTACAAATGTCTGTCTAGGTGTGTTTGCATTTGGATGTGTGTGAGTGTATGTGTATTTGTTTACCTTCCTTTTTGTCCCCTAAGGTAAGTCCTTCTACTCCTGCGATTGGAACGACTCTTCTTCCACTTCCTTAAAACCCATATCCTTCTCTTTCTCCTCTCCTTTCTTCCTCTTTTCGTGACGAAGCGACCAACGGTTGTGAAAGCTTGTTTGTGTGTGGTTTTATTTGTGTCTGTTGACCAGCCTGTCCTTTGGGTAAGTCATCCGTTTTCTATTTTTTATATTTGTTTATGTATATATACATAGATGATATTAATTTTTTTTCCTATCAAAGCTATGGAATTATTTTAATATGGTCATTGATGCAATTAAAGAAAGACAATTGATACCTTGATTTGTTTGTGATTAAATGGATTGAACGAGTTTGTCATAACTAAAAAATTTTACACACAATGTATTAGATAACCTAAAATCAACTAATGACTTCACAGCTGTCACCTGTATTGGATTCTTTACTTAACCTCCACCAATCGAGTAAAGAGTATGACTTAGATATCTCATGAAATAGAGAAGATTGGTATCATTTAAAAATTGTATCGTAAACTAGACTTCACGTCCCCCTACTGAAGTCATGAATACAATATAGATATCTTTTCATATATCAACATAGGAACAGAAACATTATTATGGTACAATTTTACACTAGGCCAACATTATTGTACATGTAGCTTTTAAGGAAAACGCACACACGTGTAGTAGTATTTGTTAACATAATAATAAAGTATATTTCTTGTACGTAATGTTTTAACTTTCTTTTCAGGCGCCAGATGTTAAAGTCTGTCACCTCTAAAAAAATCTATAGGCTACTTTTTACTTATTACAAATTATTAAATTATTTGAACATATTTCACTCTTTTTCCAATCAATATAAATAAAACAATGTAATTGATATGATGTATTTCATTTATCATACATATTTCTTAAACTAGCTAATAATTATATATCTGTGAAGTCATTTATAGTATTATCTTTGGTATATTAATAATCAATATATTTTTTGACTGATGTCAAATATTCAAATGTTATTACTTCCATATCTTCGTGCGGCTAAACTGCAGAGTGTGTTGCCCACGCTCTGCAAATGTTGTCAACACCACAACAGTCAACCATAGAGTAGGTAGCTATATGTTTTATTTATTTTGTGATCATTTTAAGTGAAAGTTAGGTTAGGTGTACGTTAAACAAGAAGGTTTTTTTTTTTTTTGTTTTTTAGTATGTGAGGGCACGTAGCGCCTGAATCTCCGGTCCAGAACGATCTATTTACAGTTGCCAACATTACGCGCCATGCTAAAAACATGGGCAACAGACTCTGCAGTTTTACCCTTCGCTCTGTATATGACGTCACTGCTCAAAGCCAAAGTGTTGTATCATATACTTGACTATTCCTGCTTTTATGGGTCAATCAGCAAGTATTTATTGTGTATTTTGTTCTGACATGTTCTACATCCAAGAGGCTCTCTTCAATTTGAATCTACTGGAACAAAAAGTGGTAAAGGTTTCATACGTGTAGGCATAATTTCTCCGAACTTTATTACAACATACCTTGCATCAACAACAGTGTCAAAACTACGATACCATATGTCTGATTCTGCAATAGGCCTACCAGAACCAAATCATAAGAGATAATGGTTTGTGTACACACTAAGTATAAACTTTTATTCAACTAGAAAACGGAGAATGTTTTTTAAAAAGAATGATAAATAGTTCACTGTAATGAATCCTGAAAACTGAAGTTGTCGTATAACCCACAAATTTGTTAGGTACATTTTTGATCAGTTACTAATAAAATTACATTATAAATTGTTAAAAATGTACGGTACTTATGACAGCATGGTGTAAGTAAAACTGACAATTATAAATCACTGTGTCAATACAACAAAGAATTTTGGAGGAGGGTGGCACTAACATACTCAAATCCATCAACACTCAATTTGTGATTTGTTTACTATAGTTTAAAGGAGGTACTCTGTTTTCTCTGTGGACAATAATGTTTGTAAACAACATACAACACATCAAATATGAAATCACTTACATATCCTTACTATTAAAATGAATAATTTAATAGTTTGAGAAAAGTACCCTACAGAAAACACAATGTTGGTTTTTGGTGCCCCTGATAGCTCTTTACTGGTAGGCCTATATCTTAAACCCTAAGGGTACAGTGGCATATTTCAAGTATAGAGTATGGATTTGGAAGTGTCTTCTGTTAATTGCAATAGGAAGTACATAAATGATACAACTGCCTTAATGATTCAGTTCCTTTATGAATCTTACTATTATAAAGATATGATCAGATCGATCTGAAAATTACCTGTTGGTGTTCGACTCAGTACAGTATATTCTGAAGGCACAGTCTCTCCAAGAGTGGGAAAATACACAGTGATATCTGTTATTGGCGGTTGATTGTAGTTAGATTTCAGATGCGCACTGTCATGTGAAAATTCCTCCAGAGGCTCTGGATTTTCAGGTAAACCAGCTACCACGAAGTAATCGGCAATCCTTTTCTCATCCATCGTTGTTTCATAAAACTATCAACTAATGCACAACACTGATTTAAAAGTTTAGAACAGTTGAATAAAACACTATACACACGACTTATTTTAGAAGCATAACTTCAGGCACTTGATTCTCATTGTTTTTATTTGCATGGTGACACACAAACAAACGGCTCGGACTATTAAAATTTAATTTACGGCTTTCCATTAGGTATAAATGTTACGCCATGGTTAAAACTTCAACAAAAACACATTCGAGAGTGGAGGTTATGTCACCTCTTCCTTCCTTGTCTCGCAATGTTACACATGATAGTACTCCGTTCCTGCTTTCGGGCGCTGCTGACAAATCCAGCGCTTCGTGTGTATGAACTACATGTGCATTGCATGCGTCAATTAACGAAGAACATTGACATTTCTGTTTTCTTCACTCATCCACAAAATAACGCATACTAATGAAATCCGTGGGACAACAAGTTGGTTGTGCATTTTGTTACTTTTTTTCAACGCTGTATAACGATGCCGGGCTCATGACATTCTTCAATTACTATGTTGACGAAACTTCAAATGTCGCAGTCACTTCCTACGCTTCACCAAAATGATTTCATCTCTGCCACTGCTGCCATGTTGATTCCACCAAGGTCGTGACAAGCGAATGAGTCAATAGCCGCCAAATTTGAAATACGCTGTCCCAGCGCTGATTCTGCGGACTATGATAATGGATGGTGACTAAGTCGTATGCTCATGGAAGATTTGGATACATATACTTCACATTGGTAGCAAGGGTACCCATATGACATTTTCTATGACGACGGGTAAAGATCTGGTTGTATGGAGTAACAAATCTCGAATCTTTTGAAGAATGAATGATGACTTTTAAACAGCCACAAAAGGCTCCAGTTTTTCCCTTGCATAAAATTTATTCCCGTTACTAAAATAGCATTCATTTCCTTGAAAGAAAATCGCCGGTATAAACTATATTTTTTTTCTTTTCCTGAAAGCTATTTGGGGGAGGTAATAGCCCCCCTACCTAACATTTTCCTAATGTTGGTTAGAAATAATACAATGACATTTTATAACTGTATTTTATTCATTAGAGTTAATTAATCCTCAGCATGCAATGTTTGTAGCTGAAATGACTTAAGCAGATGCAGTGACCATTTTTTGTAATAGTTGGAATCACAACATACTATAGATATTTTGTCAGTAGGGCTAGTTATACTGGATGCTTGCCTTGACAATGTAATTAGTAATGTAAATTGTGATGAACTGAAGTATGATGTGATTAAGTTGGAGTTATCTGATCATGATGGGATATGGGTTAGAATAGAAAGTATGAATCCTGATAGCACCAAACAGCTAGTCACATACAGATTAATAAATGAGAGCAATACTGAGCAATTAAAACACGAGTTGGAAATAGTAGATTGGTCAAATACACTGCACAACATACAAAATTTTGATGAATGCTTCTCAACATTTTTACCTATAATTAAAAATGCAATAGACAAACACTGCCCACTCATCACCAAAAGATGCACTCCCAGCAACAAGCAAAAACCCCAACACTCTAAGAAATGGTACACTCCAAAGCTCAGACAAATGAGAATATTGCTGCTGTTGCTTAAATATAAGTGTGATAGAAGTCAGGAAGCCAGAAAACATTATGTGTCCCTTAAGAAGTTATTATTATTATTATGGTCTTCAGTCTGGAGACTGGTTGGATGCAGCTCTCCACCCTACTATATCCTGAGCAAGCTTTTTTATCTCCTCATAAGAACGGCAACCCACATCCACTTGAATCTGCTTACTATACGCGTCTCTTGGTCTCCCTCTGCGATTTTTACCCCACACACTTCCCTCCAATGCTAAATTTACGATTCCCCGATGTCTAAGAATGCGTCCTACCAAGCGATCTCTTCTTTTAGCCAGGCCAAAAAGGCCTTTTCTCACCAATTCTGTTCAGTACTTCTTCATTGGTTATGCGATCTACCCACCTAATCTTCAGCATTCTTCTGTAACACCACATGTCAAAAGCCTCTATTCTCTTCCTGTCCGCTCTGCTTATCGTCCATGTTTCACTCCCGTACAAGGCAACACTCCACACAAATGCCTTCAGAAAAGACTTCCTTACACTTAAATTAATATTTGATGTTAGCAAATTTCTCTTTTTCAAAAATACTTTTCTTCCCATTGCCATTCTGCATTTTATATCCTCTGTACTGCGACCATCACATGTTATTTTACTACCCAAGTAACAAAACTCATCTACCAGCTTCATTGTTTCGTTACCTAATCTAATTCCTTCAGCATCGCCTGATTTTCTAAGATCGCATTCCATTATTTTTGTTTTGCTCTTGTTAATGTCCATTTTATACGCTCTCTTCAACACACTGTCCATTACATTCAACGGCTCTTCCAGGTCCTTTGCTGTCTTTGACAGAATTACAATGTCATCAGCAAAACGCAATGTTTTTATTTCTTCCCCCTGTACTTTAATCCCTATTCCAAATTTTTCCTTGCTTTCCTTCACCGCCTGCTCGATGTACAAATTGAATAACATCGGAGAATGGCTACAACCCTGTCTTACTCCCTTCCAAACTGATGCTTTCCTTCCATGCCCTTCGCGTCTAATAACTGCGGTCTGGCTTTTGTACAAGTTATAAATAACTCTCCTTTCCCTATATTTTACCCCTGCTGACTGCAGAATTTGAAAGAGTGTATTCCAGTCAACATTGTCAAATGCTTTCTCCAAATCTACAAAAGCTAAAAATGTAGGGTTGCATTTCCTTAATCTATCTTCTAAGATAAGACGTAAAGTGAGTATTGCCTCCCGGGTTCCTACGTTCCTCCTGAATCCAAACTGATCTTCCCCGAGGTCAGCTTCTACCAGCTTTTCCATTCTCCTGTAGATAATTCGTGTTAAAATTTTGCAACCATGACTTATCAAACTGATGGTTCTGTAATTTTCACACCTGTCTGCGCCTGATTTCTTTGGAATGGGGATTATTACATTTTTCTTAAAGTCTGAGGGTATTTCGCCTGTCTCATAAATCCTACACACCAGTTCAAATAGTCTTGTCATGGCTGGCTCTCCCAGAGACTTTAGTAGCTCTGAGGGTATGTCATCTACTCCTGGGGCCTTGTTCCTACCTAGGTCTTTCAAGGCTCTGTCAAATTCATCTCTCAGTATAGCATCTCCTATTTCATCTTGATCTACTTCCTCTTCCCTTGCTACAACATCGTCTCTAAGTTCATTTCCTTTGTAGAGCTGTTCTATGTATTCTTTCCACCTTTCAGCTTTCCCTTCTTTGCTGAGAACTGGTTTCCCATCTGAGTTCTTGATATTCATAGAGTTGCTTTTCTTATCCCCAAATGTCTCTTTTATTTTCCTGTAGGCGGTATCTACTTTTCCCCTTCTTATACATTCTTCTACAGATTTGCATTTGGCTTCTAGCCACTCCTGCTTAGCCATTTTGCAAGGAAGTTATACAAATATGAAATAAAGTCAGCTAAACGTAAAGCAAATGATGAATATATAATAGGCTCAAAAAACAGCTCTAAAGCAGCCTGGGACATCATAAAAACTGAAATTCATGTAGGTAAAGGGCAAACCACAGACCCTATAGATTGCAATACCCTTAATGAATATAAACTGTGCCAGCTTCAATTCCCCTTACAGTGAAAACAATTCTCAAAATTGCTCAGCTGCCCTCTCTTTACTCATGCAACAAGAACAAACAATAACAAAATTCTCTTGGTCAAAAATCACCTCAGCGAACATAATCAAATCCATAAACAAACTAAAAAATTCAAAAACAGAGGATTACTATGGGGTTAGCAACAGCATTATGAAAGGCACAGCCCCTGCAATCATTAGGCCACTAACATACCTAGCAAATCGCTTACTTTATGAACGTATATTCCCAGATTGCCTGAAAATGACAGTTACTCTCCCGATCCATAAGAAAGGCGACAAAATATTGCCAAACAACTACAGACCCATATCAGTAGTTCCCATTATATCTAAGGTTTTGGAAAATACTATCTATATGCAAATTTACCATTATTTCGAAAGCAACAAACTCCTGTGTAATAGCCAGTATGGCTTTAGATCTCAACTGTCAACAATAAAAGCAGTTGAGTGTCTCCTTAGTGACATATATGATGGATATGAGAAGAGTAAACTCACTTGTGCAACTCTGTTAGATTTAAGTAAAGCCTTTGACTCTGTCACACATGATATAATGATAAAAAGTTAGAACATTATGGTATAATAGATAAACCATTACATCTATTTAAATCATACCTAACCAACAGGGTACAATTAGTAAAAGTAAACAACCAAATGCCAGTACCTTTGAAAATAAATAGAGGAATTCCACAAGGGTCCATGCTAGGACCTTTCCTGTCCATTGTATATATTAATGACTTCTCAAAGCACATGCCATGTAACAAGGTATTGTATGCTGATGACATGACTCTGATTACAAATGGAGATAATCTACAGGATGTTGCAGAATATAATGAAGTAGTAACTGAAATGAGTAGTTACTGGTGCAAGGCAAACTTTCTAACTATAAACACAAAAAAACTGAAAAAATTTTCTTCACCTTGATAACTTTTGAGCAAGAAACAAAAAATGTCAGATTATTGGGACTGTATGTAGATCCAAAACTCACATGGGATAGACATACAGATAACTTGTGCAGCAAGCTTCCTCGTACTCTGATCTCCGTATACTGATCTCCGAATACTTTGCTTTTTTCCACTCACAACTCCAATATGGAATACTATTATGGGGTAGCTCTGTGGGCTCTAAAACCATCTTCAAATGGCAAAAAAAGGCAATTAGATGCATCTTAGGCCTAGCACCTAGACAAAGCTGTAGAAATCATTTCAAAGATCTGAAAATAATGACACTTCCCAGTATGTACATCTACAGGTGCCTGGTATATGCCAAAGAAAACATCAAAAAAATTCATTTTAGAGCTGAAGTGCATTCCCACAATACACGGCATAAGAGTAACATAGACCTTCCATACTCAAGGCTCACATTGAAACATAAGTCATCAGTTGCTTAGTATGAAATTTTACAATAAACTCCCTAAGACAGTAAGAGATCTGCCACTGAATAATTTTAAGAGTGGTTCAAATGTATGCCATATTACTCAACTGACGAGTTCCTAAACAGCAACATACATATTATTTGCAATAGTAGCACTGTATGAGTGCGACAGCACTGTCCGCATGAAAATATAAAAATAAATAAATAAAATAAGCATGTGTTGTACTTTTGTGAAAATTGTAATGTATTATTAATACCTGTATTATTGTATTAACATTGTACTATTATATTAAGATGTATTTTTTTAAAATCATATCTTCTATTATGCAATAAGTACACTGACGAAGCCAATTATATGGAGAACATATTGAAAGGCTAATAAAGATTATATTCTATTCTGTATTGTATTTTATGTTTTTGATCCCTTTCAAATCAAAAATGTTCAAATGTTTGTAAATCTATCGGACCAAACTGGATGGTCATCAGTCCATATCTTACAAACTACTTAAACTAAGTTAAGCTAACCTAAGGACAAACACTCATACCCATGCCCCAGGGAGGACTCGAACCTCCAACGGCAAGCAACCGCACGCTCCGCAGTGAGGCGCCTTAGAATGCTCGGCTACTCCATCGTGGCTTGATCTCTTTGAATCATATGTTGTACAGAGGTACTTAAATAAAGGACACATTATAAATTATATATTAATAACAAATTTTGGCAGTAGTGGCAATATTCTATGGAAATTCTAAATTAAAGTTTGTGACATGTAGGGAAGTCGTACTTAGACTATTCTGAGGCGCCTTAATCACTAGTGGTACAGTGGCCTAGTGGTTACATGTCTGCCTAGTAAGCATGGAGGTCTGGGTTCCATTCCCAAACACATCACAAAATTTAATTCATTGCTTCACCTTTATCTTTAATGACTTTGACATGTTCGAGATGAAAAACCGTCTCAGGGTTTGTAAATTTCTGTTTACATTGATATTTACAATCACATCAAGTTATCTTTGGATTACAACTAAGCCATATATAAGAAACAGATTTATATAATACACATACACTTACACATTTATATCTACATAGGGTTAGTTAAGATATAATTTGAATTACATCATATTTAAATTTTTCTTTTATTATATTTACCTGTCATATTACAATTTTTCTTATATTTATATTGTAGATAAAAATTCATCAACAGTATAGTAGCAGTTCTCAGACAAATAATCACTCAAAGCAGTTTTGAATGTATGTCAGCTTGTTATTGCCTCAATGTTCTTAGATAACTTGTTATAAAGTTTTGTGCCTGCTTGCATGAGTTCCTTTTGCTTTAGTGTTGTATGAGCAAACTGTATGTTTATTATCAAGTTCTTTGATGTGGATGGTGACAATATTAACATAGAAGATGATACTATACTACCCAAAGAAAAAAAAATGAATTTGTCCAACAGGCATCGAGAGGCCACTGGGTACTGACTGGTTGCCGTGTCATCCTCCGCCCAAGGGCGTCACCCGATGCCCCATACTCCTGGCTATTATGTCACTTTTTGTTACCGGAACCACTACTTTTCAGTCAAGTAGGTCCTCAGTTGGCCTCACAAGGGCTAAGTGCACCCCGCTTGCCAATATCGCTCGTAAGACCCAGACAGTTACCCATCCAAGAGCTAGCCCAGCCTGACAGCCCTTAACTTCAGTGATCTAACAGGAACACGTGTGTCAACTGCAGCATGGCTGTTGGCTTTGTACAAACACTTACTAGCCTACTTCAAAAACATAAAGGCAGGATAGTGGAAGAATACACATTTTCTTAAATAAAAGTTTACAAGAGAAATGAGATGCTGTGTCTCCCAAGGCTCTTATGAAATCTTTTGCTGGAGAGGGGGGGGGATGAGTTTCCTCAGCAAATTAAACCATACCTTAGTAATGATTCTACTTGAGCAAAGTATACATTTTTTAGGACTCACATTGATGTGCAACCTGCAAATGTTTTTATACCACAACAAATGTTTGTTATATATATGTTGTATGTTTGAAGGTAGCAGGGTTAAAATACAGGAAGCAAAGAGTTATATTCAACCTATACAAAAACCAGACAGTGGTTATTAGAGTTGAAGGGCAAGAAAGGACCGCAGAGGTTGGGAAGGGAGTAAGACAGGGTTGTAGCCTTTCCCCAATGTTGTTCAATCTGTACATTGAGCAGGCAGTGAAGGAATGGAAGGAGAAATTTGAAGAGGGCATTAAAGTGCAGGGAGAAGAACTAAAAACATTGCGGTTTGCCGATGACATATTAATTCTGTCAGAGACTGCAAAAGATCTGGAAGAGCAATTGAATAGAATTGACAGTGTCTTGAAAGGAAGATATAAGATGAACATTAACAAGAGTAAAACGAAGGTAATCAGGCGATGCTGAAGGAATTAGATTAGGTAATGAGGCAATAAAAGTAGTAGATGAATTTTGTTATTTGGTTAGCAAGATAACTTCTGATGGCCGAAGTAAAGAAGATGCAAAATGCAGAATGGCTATGGGAAGAAAAGCATTTATAAAGAAGCGAAACTTGTTAACATCCAATATTAATTTAAATGTTAGGAAGTCCTTTCTGAAAGCGTTTGTCTGGAGTGTAGCATTGTATGGGAGTGAAACGTGGACGATAAGGAGTTCACATAAAAAGATGATAGAAGCTTTTGAAATGTGCTGCTACAGATGAATGATGAAAATTAGATGGGTAGATCACGTAACTAATGAGGAAGTGCTTAACCGAATCGGGGAGAAGAGGAGTTTCTGGCATATCCTGACTAAGAGAAGGGATGGATTGGTTGGACACATTCTGAAACATCAAGGAATGGTCAACTTAGCATTAGAAGGAAGTGTGTGGGATAAAAATTGTAGATGGAGACCAAGGGATGAATAGAGTAAGCAGCTTCAAAAGGATGTAGGTTGCCGAACGTATTCTCAGATGAAGAGACTTGCGCAGTACAGGATAGCGTGGAGAGCTGCATCAAACCAGTCTGCAGACTGAAGACCACAACAACAACAACATTTTGTATGTGGTTGTTCATCCTAGGTCATCTTGGACCCAAACCCCAAGAAATTTGGTGACATTTATAATTCAAGTGTGTTGTTGAGCTGTTCTGTGGATGGAGTTTGAGGCAGTTTGTTTTGTATTGTATTATAGGTACATTATGATTGTTTTCTGGGTGTTTTTGTTAAGTTGTTCATAGTCAACCATTCTGATAGGTGAGATGTACACTCTTTTATTTTATTCTGTAGCTCTTCCAGTATTCTACCTTTGATTAGTACGTTTTTGTCATCAGCATATTTAATGTACTTCTGGTTAGGAGTAAGTGGTTCCAAGTCATTTACATAAAGCGAGAACAGAATTAGTTCCAGCTGCTACCTGATATGTGAACTATGTATTCACAAAAACAGTCATAAACAAGGAAACACTGACTGCTTTTCAAAGAGCAGTATCTACAATATATTGGCTGCCTAAACTAACAGAAATAGCAGCATCTGATGCATTTAAAGAGTTCTTGCAGACTATCAAAGACAAATTTGAACACAGGCATTGACATAGAATATCCTGTAAACAAGTCACAAAATAGCCAAAAGACAGTATGGGTTTTTCACAGGGTGTGAGCTGCAAAAACACACTTGTCTGCATAAGAACACTTTATTCACCAATAGTGCACAAGCATAGACACAGACTGAATCAGAATTGTGATGGCGGCCGAGAGTCAGCTCGCCCAAAGATAATTGTAAAGATAAAATTATTTGTACAAAGTCGATTAAGGCTATTGGTGCCACACAGTTCCCATCCCCCCCCCCCTCCCCACAGTGTGGAGTACTCGTGTTGAGGTGACGGCGGGAGGGCGACAGCCAGCAATGGTTGTGTGCATTTAGTCCGAGTGATAGACAACTCTACAGAGTTGTCTGGTAGAGGCGACATTCCATACAGGCAGCAAGCAGTGGGGTTGAAAACCTCAAAGTCCCTGAGGTGAGGGGGCGCGAACCCGACGCACCAGATAGCGTGAGGCTGAGGGTTGTGCAGGCAGGAGGGGAAGTATCACTCTAACCACTCCCAAGGCTTGTGTAGCATCCAAATTAAAAGATGCAGGAGGGGAGAAACATTTCAATACCTCATACCTACATTGATGGGGAGGGGGGGGGGGAGTGCTGACAGTTATGCACAGGATGAAGATTGAGCCTTTGTACAAAAGAAGGGCTTGACATGAACAGGTTTAATGTGTTATTGATAAGTAAGGTGAAGGTGTTGGGGGAGCGCCTGAGCACCAGATGAGGGCTCGAGTAAGGAGGGCTGAGTGCTGTGTCGTCTCATAGCATGGCGAACTGACGAACTCACAAGATTCTAAGCTCTTGGGAACAATGTTCCGAGGGGGGGGGACTGACTTGAGGGAGGTGGAGGGCAGATCCTCGCGCAGTGCTGATGCACCCCAACTACCATGGTGGGGAGGTCAGAGAAGTGAGGAACGGGAGACGAGGAGACTAGTTCACCAGGTAAAAGTAAACATTGTCCATAGACAAATTCACCTACAGTGCCACAGAGGTCCTCTTTGTAGGTCTCTTATCAGCCAAGCAAAACAATGGGAAGTGGTTTTGTCCATAGAGAGTTGTGGCACCGGAGAGGTCTGTGCTATCACTCTACCAGCCTGTTGTTTTGGGGGTGCTAGTTGGTGGTGTAGATGTGTTTGATGCCACAGAGGTGTCAAAGGTTGGAAAAGAGAGCGGATTCGAACCGGTGAACTTGGTCTGTGGTGATGACCAAGGGACAGCCAAACCGAGATACCTAAGAATGAAGAAAGGCTTTAGCCACTGTCTTTGCCGTGATGTTGGTGAGGGGGGTGGCCTCATCCTAGTGGGTCGTCTGATGGATAGTCAACAAAACATAACAGAAACCATCAGCCAGAGGAAGAGGGCTGATGACATCATTGTGGGCATGTTGCAATCTGCCCGCGAGAATGGGAAAAGAGCCCAAAGGAGGTGAGGTGTGGGAGGTGATTTTGTTGCATTGGCAGGGAAGGCATGCCCAAGCCCAAGCTTGGTAGTCTCACTTGACATCTCACCAGCCAAAACATTCAGTGACAAGTCTTGTTGAGGCACAGATGCCAGGGTGCAAAAGCTTGTGCAATTTTTGGAAAACCTTGCCCAGTGCAATCATCGCAACATATTTCACCCATCACCCCAGGAAAAGAGGTGTGGATGGGGTGGAGAGAGGAGGAATGATCAGAAACTAGTTGCATGAGCTCGTCATTAGCTGATTAGAGTATGCCAAGTTTAGAGAGGTTGATCAGGGAGGACACGGCATCGACTCAGGAGAGGAAGTTGGCCATAATGGTGTCAGCACCCTTGATGTACCTGACATTGGTGGTGAACTGGGAGATGATACCTAGGTATTGGAAGTATCTAGAAGGAGGATTGGCTGGCAGGTTTGTATCGCAGCAGCCAAAGGTTTGTGATCGGTGAGGATATGGAAAGGACGGCCCTCAATCTCAGAGCAGAAGTGCTTAATGGCCTTGTGAATTGCAAGGAGTTCTTGGTCAAAGGCTGAATACTTCCTCTGAGCATGATTTAGTTATTTAGAGAAAAACTGGAGAGGAGAGATATTGCCATCTAGAGACTGGCTGAGAACGGCACCGATGGCAGTGTCACTGGCATCGGTCATGGTGAAGATGTCCACCTCAGTGTGAGGGTGAGTGATAGTAATACCGTTTGATAAAAAAAACTTTAATGGGAAGAGAAAACCTTAGACTCACAGGGGTACAAGAGACGGGGCGATTGCCTGTGGTATTCTTGCCTGCCAGCGCTTCAGTAAGGGGAGCTTGAACGTCAGCAGCACCAGGCAAGTGCCGACAACAAATGTGGGTTTTTCATGGGTTGTGAGACCCAGAAAACACACTTGTCTGCATAACAACACTTTATTCACAGATAGTGCACAAGGATAGACACAGACTGAATCAGAATTGTGACGGCAGCTAAGAAGCGGCTCGCCCAAAGACAGCCGTAAAGATAAAAATATTTGTACAAAGTTGATTATGGCTATCACTGCCATAACAGTAAAACAAAAAACATGGCATACTATTGAACTGAAAAAAATTAAAGTGCATTGTTCTGCTCCATGATCACTACAAAACAGCAACTAATGCCAATGAAAAGGAATTTTTCTACAAGAAATATTTACAGGCACAAAGACTATAGAAAGGACATGGAAGAAGCCAAAAAGAAAAGCAGTGATGGAATTATTGCAGGAGCCCACAATCCATGTAAGGCTGCCTGGAACCTGATCAATGAACACAGGAAGAAAAAAATGTCTCCATAAACTTGTGTAGTCCAGATGACTTTAACAATTATTTTATTGAATTTGTAGAAAACACAGTAACTGCAATCCCAGACACTAACATTAGCCCTGCAGCTGCTGTATGAAATGACAAAAAGTGCAGCATGATAAACTGGAAGTAATTATAAGAAAAGGATATATATATATATATATATATATATATATATATATATATATATATATATATATATATATATATATATTATAGAGGAAAAATTCCTAACAGGAAAAAAATATACGTAAAAAATAGATGAAGAACACTTACCAGGCGAAGGGGCACAGGCAGTAATAGCAACAAATAAACACACAGACACACACACACACTCAATGCATTTTTGAGTGTGTGTGTGTGTCTGTGTGTTTATTTGTTGCTATTACTGCCTGTGCCCCTTCGCCTGGTAAGTGTTCTTCATCTATTTTTTACGTATATATATATATATATATGTGTGTGTGTCCACTAACCTCCTCAAGGAAATCATCTACGGAATTGCTGGACCATTAACAGTGGTAATTAATAAGTGTCTTTCTGCAGGTGTATTTCTTGACTTTTTTAAACTTGTGATCACTTGTGTGATCAAGGTATAGTAGCAAACTTCGGACCAATCTCAATAATTCCAGTCTTTGCTAAGGTAACTGAGAGTGCAATGAAAGACCAAATTCTAAAATACTTTGAAAGTAAGAAACTGTTCACAGAGGCACAGCATGGCTTCTGCAAAGGCAGATCTATGAGTACAACAACAGCAGTAATGGACCTGATTACCAGAATTAAGCACAGCTTTGAAGAAAAAGACTCTGTGGCAATAACTCTATGTGACCTCAGTAAGGTGTTTGATTGTATTCCTCATACAGTATGCATAAGCAGACTTAGTAAACATGGAATCAGAGGCACAGTGCTGTCAAACCTCAAATCCTATTTGGAAAACAGAAAGCAGACTGGACCAGTTCAAGGAGCACTATCACAAGAACAGAAGTTCTTGCCACATGGGCTTGGTAATGGCTCCACTCATGTTACTTGGCTTTGTAAATGATATAAGCTCTCTTGGGCAGTACTTACAATTTGCAGATGACACAATTTGCAATAAACAAAATGAAAATCATCACAGAAAAGACACAAAAATTAATACATAGTCACAGGGACAAAGACTATCCAAATGACAGAGGTACTGTGAAATGTCTGGGGTTCATGAGAGAAGGAAGACTGACATGGCAAGAACACACCTCACACTTATGTGACAAATTGTTAGGGGTCATAATTAATATCATCCAGCAGAAGGCATGAACAGTGCAAGGCGATCTTCACACGACTAGGAATGATGACCATCTTCAGTCACTGTGTCTTCTCATGCCAGATGTATGTAAAGGAAAATCAAGAAAATTTCCCAAACAGGACTCTGATCATTATACTTCTTATGAGTAGTAGCTACTGCTTGGGCTATACTAAGCTGTTTTTCTAATTTTATTTTAATATTTTGGGCTGTGTTGTCCAATCAATATTAAAGTCTCTGCAAATAATTACCTCCCTGTTTTGATATGTAACCTTTTACAAACTATTTTATAGGTTTTTTTTTTTCAATGTCACAATTTGGTGCCCTGTCCAGACAAACAAATAATAGCTATTTTATGATTAGTTATTTCAATTTCATTTATATCTAGATAATTAATAATTTAAAATTCACAGAATATATGACATCAACTGCGATTGGGCAAAGTTGAAAATGTGTACCCAGCCGGGATTCAAACCTGTGTCTCCTGCTTTCTAGGCAGTTGTGCTGACCCCTACACCACTGGGGACACAGTGATCACCGCACCTGCAAGGACTACCTAAGCACGCCTCCCATCAGATACAAATTCCCAGCTTCACCCTGCCCACAATACCCAAACTCGTAGTTATGAAACTAATTCTCGTAAGAGTAAGGGCTTCAAACTTGCCCACCCCTCCCCACTAATGATAGGATCATTACCCATCACCGGCATATTATATATATAATATGCCGGTGATGGGCAATGATGTTCAAATGTTCAAATGTTTGTTAAGCTTATGGGACTTAACTACGGGGTCATCAGTCCCTACGGGCAATGATCCTATCATTAGTGGGGAGGGGTGCTTTTGTGTTAAGAATAAAGTAAAAAATGATAATGGAAAGTCCAGTTTGGAATTAACAATATAGTAATAGGACAGTTTACAACTCACCACAAAGGTGTGATGACGAGACGTGACAGGCACATAAAAAAGACACACACACATACAACACTTTCAGGTATCGACCATGGGCTTCTTCAGAAATAGGAACAATCTCACAGGAACACAACACAATCACACAACCGTCATAAGATAAAGTACCTGTGGTCTTATTGGGGCTCCAACCCCTCAGTTAACCCACATTAGGACCTCGAAATCAAGTGCATCATATTGTGCATGTTGTGTAGCGGCATCATTTTTTTCATGTGCATTTCTCCACGAAATATGGAAGTCATTGTCATCACTATGACAGTGCCACCTCTGCCGGGATTTCTCACTGAACCAACTTCATCACCACAAATTCAGTGTCTTCCCATTTCTAATGCTTGACATTTTCATACTCAGAATGAATACTCAAAGGACACGTTCACCATGCCAAGTGCTTCTGGTGCTGACTTAACAGACTCAGGCCTCAGTTGACTGTTTGTTTTTTCAAGTGTTTCATCTATGAACAGTGTTAATTTTGTCTTACACCACAGCTTGTGTGCTCTTAATGCTCAAGTTTTGCAAGGAACGAACTTCTCAAAATTTTAATTTTGGAATGGCAACCACCCCACTACATGTGTGTGTGCATCCTTCTGCTGACCACATGCTCCACCAGCAAGGTATGGTTGCCACCAATCATTTTATCAGTGTTTCTGGATTTGAACTCCCTCCACAGTTCATTCATCAACCACCCAATTAATAATAGCCAATTTTCACATGATTCGGGCGCACATTTTCTGCCCGCACAGCAGACTTGGACTATACAAGCAATGTGTCAGTTAGTCTTGTGCAGTCTACATCACCAAGCATGGTTAGTTATTCCTAAATGAGATCTGCTCGTCCTATCAGTGGTGATTTGAACTTCAATTATTGTCAAGGTACTGGTGTGTCCTTTGTGCTCCCCGCATCATGTGATGCATCTACCACATTACGTGTTCAACAATTTCTACCACTGTATCACACTTTTGACACACAGGAACATTGTCGGCTGCACTTGTTTGTGCATACACCTACTTTCATGGCACATACTGGCCCATCAACTGCGCCAGGCATTCACGTTGTCTTGCCTCTTCCTGCTCCAACTCACTTGCTTATCTTTGAAGCCAGGGATGAAGGCTGCATCGAGTTCTCTCACAACGCCTCAACATGTCCGCGTCAAAACCTGGGCTGATGTGCCAGAGACATGACCGTCGCCACCACCTGGGCGTCTTCCCAAGCTGCCAGCTTTCTCCTCCGAGGCTCCCACAACGTGTTTTGCCATCACTAAGCAGATATTTGACAACTACCACTTGACAATTCAGCTCACTACCTATGCCTTATCACACATCTCCATGAACACATCAACTTGATCTACAACCTAGTGACCTCTCCTCAATCAGCTGATCCATATTTCATCACCAAATGAACTATCCTCAAGGTCACTCGCTCCTCTGGAGACACAATCAGACACATCATCCATGGGGAGCACCTGAGGAGAGAAGAAGCCATCAAAGCTCTGGTGCCACCTCCACCTTCTTGTCAATGTACATGATATGCCGGATTCCACCCTCATAGTTGTTTGGTCAAGCAAGCTTCTGCTTGTGGTCCAGACTGCCCTCACATACAACTTATTCCAGCCTTCGAGTTAACGAATCCGCATCGCAGACAAGGTGTACAGTGCTTATCTGCATGAGGCACACCAGCTGCATCCTTTGTTCAAGACTCAGCCCCCCCCCCCCCCCCCCTAGAACACACACACCGCTGGGCAGGGCTGCTCACACAATAAAGATTCTGCAGGCAGTAAACCGGACATCAACATTCACCTGCATGCAAACAGCTTTGATGTCTCTGCCATGCCCACCAGCACTTCCTTCTGGCTGCTCCTCTGACACTGATGATGGACTGCCTCTGCTCATCTGCTTCCCACAAGAGCAGGCTCCTTATTATCCTTACTGTTACTATCACAGCCATCTCAGTGATGCAGCAAGGAAGTGTTGTTCGCTGAGTCTGTACCCAAACACCAAGTGCAGGATGGTTTAGGCACCGCCTCCTGCTCTGACATGCATGGGCCCCTACATGTGTTTCACTTTGTTTGTGACATTTGTCCATCGTGTGATCATTAGTACATACATGACTGTGCCTCGAATGCATGATTCCTTATTGACACTGGTGCTGATGTAACTCTACTACCTACTTCAATGCCCACTGGCCCTCTCCTCCCTCACAGTGCTACACTTCATGCTGTCAACTGCCCTGTGTGGGTTAAAAGCCTTTTACTGTTTGGTTTTTCACCGAAGTCTAAACTCCCGTGGAACTTTTTGGTAGCAGATGTGCTTGAACCAATTGTGGACATGGATTTTTTAACTCATCATAAACTTTCCACCAATCTTGTACTATGTTCAGTGTTCCACTACCACTCAAACACACACATTCCTTGTGTTCTGTCAAGCCCTGACTCTTTCTCCAATTGTGCACCGACAATCCGTAAGTGTTTTCAGACAATCGAAAAGTTCAACGCTCTGTTCTCATAGTTGTGTATGAACATGAAAAGGTGATTAAAAAAGACATTCTTTACAAGTGCTTTGATGCCATTAAACAGTCAGAATCGCAATTGTCGAAGAGTGGTTGAGCAAGTATGAATACATACTCCTTCTGCATTGTGAACACGAAGACACGGAATTGCAGCTGGCATACGCTCTGCACCAACTGCCGTCTACAGTTTTTCTAGAAGGACTACCGCTCCAAGGTTAGTATGAGTATTACTTCAGAAAGTTTTCGCAGTGTCATTGTGCTTGTGCAGTATCATTTGTGCTTGTAATAGTTCTCCCCCCTCCCCCCCAAATGCCACTCTTACATGGGCATTTTCGAACAAAACTCAGTTACCATGCCAACACCTTGGCAGAATGCTCTGCTTGCACAGTGTCCCACTCTGGTGGCCACTTCTAGCGCTTCTTCTTCCTCTCAAGCCTTGTGATCATCACTTGTTCCACCCGTTTCTGCTGCACTGTTGAGCAGTCTGCTATTGCGATACGCTTGCCTTCTACTGTCTGCAGCCGCCCAAGGAACTTTCACACAATTCTGTCTTGCTCCAGTGTGCCTGTGGCTCCTGCAAGTGAACTACTGGCCAGAACTTTTACTATCACAGCGCCTTGGCACACTTCAGCTGCCACGAGCATTGGAAAGGTCCGCTCCATCTCTCATGCTTCACATGACTCGCCCTGCACCGTGTCCCCCCGCCTCACCCTATCACAACAAACGGCAACCACGCATGTAAACAGAGCTTTCTCACTGCCTCCCACGGTGCTGCAGTAGTCATGAACCTGCACGATACATAAATTCCATCTTGTTGATGGGCCTCCCATCTCTAACAAGCCGCGCCATCTATGCCTGGAGAAATTGGAGGCCGACAAAGGACAAACTGCTGAACATTTGAAATCAGATGTCGTTGAGCCCTTGACCAGGAACTGGTCGGCTCCCATTCATTTAGTGCCTAAACAAGATGGCTCTTGGTGAATGTGTGGGGATTACCACAGGTTCAATGCCCATATCCTCATGGACAATTATCCTATTCTAAACATTACAGATTTCACGCAAACTGTGGTAGGCACAAAAGTGTTCTCAGTTGTGGATTGCAAGTGAGCCTACCACCACATTCCTATGGCTCCAAAGGACTGAAAATACTGCTATTACTACTCCCATAGGTTTATTTCACTATCGATTCAAGCCATTTGGTCTTACAAATGCCACCCAAACTTTGCAACGTTTTATCATTGAAATTCTTTTTCCCCTGAAGTTTTGCTTTGCATACATCGATGACATATTAGTGTTCAGTGATTCCATCGAGGAGAACAAGAAACATTTACAAATCCTTCTTGATACTTTGGCTGCAGCTGTCATTGAACTTAATGACAGCAAGCATCAACTACATCAATTCTCTGTGCTTATCCTTGGTTTCATGATTTCTGATGATGGTATAATGCCTCCCCCTGATAAGGTTGATTATGTCAGAAACCTGCCACCTCCTTTGACTTTCAAAGAATTGTTGCTTCCTTGGAACCATTAACTATTGTCAATGACATTTACCTGGCACAGTTGACTTTCAAGCCCCATTCACTGATGACTTGGCCGGCAAACGCACCTCTGGCAATCGACCTGTTTCCTGGACGGTCACTATGCCTTCTGAATTTTGTGCTCTCAAAGACCTTCTTGCTCAAGCTATCACTAGCGCTCATCCTTATCCAGATGCTGAACTTTTTATTACCATGGATGCAAGTGATACCATCACTGGCACAGTTCTGGGCCAATCTCTTGATGGTGTCACGTCCCCCTCTGCAATTCTTTTCGAACAAAGTCAAAGCTCAAGAGAAACATTCTGCCTTTGGTTCAGAATTCTTGGCCATCTATGAGGCTATTAAACATTTCCACTCTGCCATAGACAGTCACTCCTTTTACATTCCCATCGACCATATGCCTCTTGCGGTTACCATCACCAACCCCCCCGGGCCCTGACGGACCCCGTCTCCCTGCAGGTTCCGCTATTTTGACTACATCTCTCAATTCACCACTGTCGTCCACTACATCAGGGGTTTGGATAATGTTGTGTTCAATTTCCTCTCATGTATTGTTGCCATTTTATCTCTCTTAGATCTCTCTCATCACGCCACTCTTCAGACCGCTGACGATGACACTATGCAACTCATTCAGGACTCCTCCTCTTCTCTGTGACCTAGTTGCACTACCTTCCCTCGTGTATTGGGTGAGGTTTGGTGCGATGAATCAATGGGAACTCTCCACCCCTACACTCCTCGCTGCCTCAGGTGTGAGATCTTCAACAAACTGCATAATCTTTCTCATCCTGGCATCAAGGCCTCCACCAAATTAGTCACCGACCGGGCTTGTGCCTGTGTTCCTTGTAAAAAAAAAAAAAAAAAAAAAAAAATCAGATACACACCTCCCTTCCTCTTTTTCTGTCCCTGCTGGTTGCTTCCAGCACGTTCATATAGATCTAGTTAGCCCCCTTGCCCGGTCAATGGTTTTCCTCACTTCAGTTGATCACACCACCCGCTGGGCTGAAGGTGCACCCCTCCCGAATATTACTGCAGAAACTATCCCCCATGCAATCGTGCACTCTTGGATTTCCTGCTTAGGTGTCCAGTTGTCAGCAACACTGACCAGGGCTGACATTTTGAATCTGCTCTATTTCAAAATTTATGCTGTTTGGAATTAAACGCATCCAAACCACAGCCTATCATCTTCAGGAAAATGGTTTAGTTGAAAAATGGCACCACTCACTCGAAGCAGCTTTCCTGTGCCTTTATGGCTAGAGGCTCTTCCCTTAGTCTTCCTAGGACTTTACTCCACTTACAAACTAGACCTGAGGGGCACTGTTGCAGAATTTGTCTATGGACAAAACCTGTCTCTCCCTGGTAAGCTTGTACACCGCTCCCCCACCTCCCTCTAACCTCCCACCCTTTGTTGATTGAGTCTCTCTCTTGCTCCAAATTTTCTCCCCCCCCCCCCCCAGTCACTCCCCTCCCTCTCCTCATGTTCCAAATGTGCTGGTTACATGTGCACATGACACTGTCTTCACCCCCTTCAGCCCCCTTATTCCAGTCCTCATATCTGTCAACAATGCACCCATCACTGTCACAATCCATTGATTCAAACCTGCTTAATTGACCCCATCTCTCCTCAACCTCATTCAGATATAGCTGCCTCCCTTTCTCCATCCCCCGTCTCTCCCTCTGCCCCTCCTCCTGGTAATTCTTATCATCCTCTGCTGTACTCCACCCTCTCTATTCCTTCTCTCCCGTCACCTTTCCATTGTTTCTTACTGTTCCCCCTCCATCCATTCCCTGCCTGCGAATTCATGGTCCCCGTACCCCCTCCTCTTGCCACTGACCTTCCCATTATTCTACGGAATCATTCTGTCTTAAGTCTTTGCCCAACTTCGCATGCCCCTTCATCCCCTTCCAGTATTAAGTGGCAGGTTCTAAAATACATTCCCCTTTTGTGCCTTCCTCCTACTTCCCATTGAGGTGCTCATCGTCACTCTGCTGCGCTCCACTCAATGGTCGTGGCACCCAGCCAGAGCTGTCTGCCAATCATGACAGCTCACGAAGTTTATCATTGATGTACCTGCAACTCACCGCCGCTCACCCACAGAACTGCGTTCTGACTGTGACTCGGATGACGAGGCAAGTGCTACCTAACGCCTTGGTCTCCCCGCCCTGTCAAGATGTACTCTGTACTGCGGACTGGGACATGGGGGGAGGGGGGGCTGTGTGGCCAACCCTTGATCTTTACATTGACAGTAAAGTGTAGAATATCTTTACAACTGGCTACTTTGGAAGCCAGCTTCTGTGAGCTCCGCTGGCCATGTTAATTCAGTATTGTAATGCTTCTTGTTGTGTTGAGAATAAATTAGGGCAAGATAAAGTACATATGGTCTTATTGGGGCTCCAACCCCTCAGTTAACCCACAGGCCTATTGTCACATAACAAAGCCAAAGATAGGCTTGGTAAAACCACAAAAATGTAGGTCTACAGAAGGAGCTCCTCAGACTGTAAAATATATTCATTTTCTAGGACATTGGAATGTTCAAAATGTTCAAAAGTTTGTAAAGCTTATGGCACTTAACTGCTGGGTCATCGGTCTCTAAACTTACAAACCACTTATGAAGTAGCTTATACTAAAGATGGCACAAACATCCATGCCTGAGGGGGGATTCAAACCATGACGGGGAATGGCCTCACGCATCGTAGCATAGTGCCTCAATGTGCTCGGCCGCTCCGCCGCGGCTATGACATTGGAGACCATACATGCGATGAAGTATATATGGAAAACGACTCAGATATTAAGTTATCTAAAGTCTATATATTACTGAAACAATTTTTGGAGATATGTTTCCAAAGGTACCAGTAGCACAACATTGGTAGCACAGGGTGTTAGGAAGTCTTTCCAAATATTTAAATTTCTAAGTTCTTTACAAACATGCTTCATAAAACCCACACATATTATGTTACTATTGTTATTGTCATCATTTTTACTACCTCTGATTCACTTGTTGACACTTTATGTAAAATTGGATATGTTATTCATATTTTTGGAATCTTGATTTTATCTCCCAAAAGTCCATTTATGGGACATAAGCTAAGTAAAAAGTCATTGCCTTTACTGATGACCATTTCAAAGGCATTATAAACTTCTTGGTGACCAAGAAACTGAAGGAGGTCCAGTCCTTTTGGGGTACTATTTCTTATTGTGCTAAATAAATAAAGTTTATTCCCCAGGATGAGTGCAATTGCCATCCGTCATGCAATGAAGACACTTCCTGTGGTGTGTGTGTTTGTGTATGTGTGTTTGCATATGTGTAGGAAACTACCTTCATATCAGTTACCACAAGTTGACAACATCAAGATATTATAAATATTACCACAATTAAATGGCTGCAACTCTATTATGATATATTCTGAGTATTTAGCTCTTTTGTAGCTGTAGTATATTGAAATAGACCTAGGTCTGTGAACATTGCACTACTGCTAGAAAAAGAAGTATTGGCCTGCATCAGCCATTAAGTATAGAATTGAACATAACAACATAACAATTTGGCATTCACTACAGAACTGCCTGCAGGACTCTGCACTACATCTGTTCATAGAGTAGCTGCTTGTCTCTAGTCTCATGCACCTCTGGTGGTGGACACTGCAAGTACATAGTCGGTGCACTCAATTAGTATTATGCAGTGCGCACTACACTACAGCACATTTCCCTCTTTTGTGGAGAAAAACTAAACTCTTACATATGACACATCCATTTCATCCTCATGGCCAAAGTGTCGAGCTGGCACCAAGGTGTACGGGCGTGTAGACTGAGAGCACCGTGCAACACAGAGAGACCTGCCCATTGATGGCCATTGAGATTTGACCAGAGACGGTGGGTCTTAGTCCATGATGCTGTCGTCACTCTCACCCGGTGCCATAGGTGGCGTAACTGGGGCTGACCAGCCAAATTGTAGGTGTTGCTGGACCTCGTTCCCCGGACGCTGTGGAGTGTCAGCCGGGAGGAGGCAGGGTTTGTTGTTCGGCCTCGTCAGGTGATGGGCATACCTGCAGGTGTGACGGGACATCCTTCCAATCCCGACCTGCCACCCTAGCATGCAGTTGATCAACATGTTGAGATGTGAGGCTGTCCTCCATGCAGACCTCACAGAGATGGCAGCCAGAACAGCCATCAGGGGCCACAGCTGGTGAAGCAGCATTTGAGGGTGTTGGCGATGTACGAGTTCTGCTGGGACCTTATCAGTTATCAGCGTAAAACGATAGGAAGCCAGGAATCTCTCTAATGCCATGTCAGGTGAAGATTGAACTACATACTTCTTCATTTTTGTCTTAAACATTCTGACAAGATGTTCGACCTCCCCATTGGATTGGGGGTGAAAAGGGGGCTCCAACTCATGACGGACACCTCACCAGACACAGAATTTTGCAAATTCTTGAGAAGAAAACTGTGGGCCATTATCAGTAACTAAAGTGATAGGCAGCCCTTCAAGAGCAAAGGTCTTAGATAATGCTGAAACCGTTATTGCTGTTGACATAGAAGTACAACATTCGAAATATGGGAACTTTCAAAACATGTCAACCACCAAGAGCCAGAAGGAATTCAAGAAGGGACCCAAAAAGTCTATATGAACTCATTCCCTGTTCCAGATCTGGCCACAGTGAAAGGGACATGTGCGGAGCAGCCTGGTGAGTTACACATTTCAAGCAGGCAGAAACAAGTCTGACAATATCCCCATCCAGGCCTGGCCAGAATACATGGTGGTGGGCTAATACTTTTGTACGGGACATAATCTAGTGGTCCAGATGCAGACGACGGAGGACCTCATGATGTAGAGAGGAGGGAATGACCACCCAAGGTGGTGCGCCTGCTGTAGACAGTAAGAGGACTCCATCCCTGCCTGACCAAAAACTAATACCGGAAGGAAAAGTAATTGCAAATGGGGTACAAAACATGGCCTGGAGGCCTCTCCAGCCAGCCATGTTGTACAATAGAGACCACCTGTCTTAACACAGGATCAGCTGTGACTGCGGCTGCAGTACATGATGCAGTAAGAGGAAAACCATCCACTAACTGTTGTTCCAATACATCCAGATGAAAACAGAGCAATTCATCATTGTCAAAAATAGGGTCGAGACCCACTGGAACACAAGACAGTGCGTCGGCATTAGCATGTTGGGCCATGGAGAGAAAATGGATTTCATAATTGAACCTCAACAAAAACAGGCCCCATCGCTGAAGGTGGTGTGCTGCTTTATCTGGCAGGGATGCGGAAGGGTTGGACAGGGAAATCAAGGGTATATGGTCTGTCTGTGATCAAATGGAATTTTGTGCCATACAGAAAAACATAGAATTTGTGCAATGCATAGATGATGGCAAGGACCTCTTTTTCTATCTGCAAATATTTAAGTTGTGCTGAATTCAATGTTTTTGATGCATAAGCAGTGGGCTCTCAGTACTGTCTTTGTACCTATGGGCCAAGACTGCTCCCACCCCATGTTGGGACGCATCCATGGCCAAACCTAATTGTTGCCCAGGCTGGAAGGGGACCAGACAGGGGCAGACTGTAACTTTTGTTTCAAAAGAGAAAACAGAGTTTCACACACCTGCAACCACTGTAAATGCACGCCTTTGTGCAAAAGGGTATGTAATGGTTGTGCTAGGGAATGCTGCATTAGGAAGAAATTTGTGGGAATATGCGATCTTGCCAAGAAAAACCTGTAACTCCTGCACCGACATAGGGCAAGGTATGGCCGAAATGACCATGACATTTGGCATATAGGGGTGATACCCTCACTTGAAACTTCAAAACCTAGATAGATAATAGTGGGTTGGAAGAAGCTGCATTTGTCTAGATTACATTTGAGTCCAATGGCCTGGAGTGCCAAAAAAAAAGGTCTTTAGGTTCCGCAAGCGGTCTTTGGCAGACAAGCCCGACACCACACTGTCGTTCAGATAATTTATACAGCCTGGAATCGGCACTGTGAGCAGTTCCAGGAACCGTTGTAATATGACTGGGGCACTGGCAACCCAAAAGGGTAGGCGTAATTACTGGTATAGGCCAAATGGTGTATTAACCACCAACAAATGCTAGACTCCTCGTCCTTTGCCAAATCCACCTTAAAAAAAAAAAGTCCTCTTGACAACTTGGTGAGCAATTTCTCCCGGTGAGGCAAGGGATAAGTGTCAATGACTGACTGTGCATTGATTGTGATCTTAAAATCACCACAGAGCCGCAACTTGTCAGTTGACTTTATTACAATGACCAAAGGAGAAGACCACTGGTATCTGGCACGCCCAAAAAAAATGTGTACATGCAAAGGTTTCATAGATATGTGTGCCTGAAAATTTGTAGTGCAACTCATACCCGGTGTAAACAGAGAAGAAAATTCCGAGCAGAGCTCATCCCGTTACGGGTAGGGTACCTCATTTGAGACTAGGTTGACATCGTCCAAAATAGAAAACCTGAACAACTGAAATGCAGCCATACCAAAAAAATTCTTTGTGGTTGCGTTGTCCTCTACAAGAGAGGTTAAGGGACGAATGACAGTGCAGCATGCCACCTGAGCTGTAAATTGGCCAAACACTGGACTCCATTGTTTGTTATAACTGAGCAACTTGCAAGTGACTGGCTGCAGGGTAAGGGAGCCCAACTCAACATACATTTGTGAGTTTAACAGAGTAACGGCTGTGCCCATATCAACCTTGTTGCAAACTTTTAGGTCCATGAAAAGTTTAGAAGGACCCGTGGGCAGTGCCGCCACACAGTTGACCTCCGTATCTACATCCATATCTTGATCCTGCACAAAGGGATTTGACTTGCACATGGACGAAATATGACCTTTTTTGCTGCACCAATGGCATGTGGCCCAGTGCCGAGGGCAAGCAGACTGATCGTGATTGACAAAGGAAGAAGGACAGGAGGGCAAGGGGGCACTAATGCGGCATTGTGCCATCTGTTGTTGCGGGCCACACTCCCACGGCTTCTGCTGTTGCATAGGACGCCTACTGCTCGACCGTACCAAGCATTGGGTAACCACGGTAATGTCCTCCTCAGGGGGCCTGTCTTCCTGCAGGTGGCAAGAGGGGGAAATCTGAACAGTCGATACGTCACACCAAGCCTCGATTTGATTTCTCGCTGTCCTCAACACTTTGAAAGCTTGGGCAATTTTTGACACCTCTGAACAACAAAGGGTTTTCATGTTGTAAGTCGCACTCCCTCACTTCCCTGTCTGGTATCAGGTGAATAATCACATCCCTGACCGTCTGATCTGCATAAGACTCCTTGTGCATCTCCGAAACAAAATTGCAACAGTAACTAAGACTGTGTAGTTCGGCTGCCCATGCCTGATATGACTGGTGTAGTTGCTTATGGCATCTATAAAACTCCACTCAAGCAGCTATGATATGAGTTTGCTTGCAGTAGTAAGAAGACAATAATTGACATATCTGATCAAAAGTAAAAGACGTGGGCTCCTGCAAGGGGTCCAGTTCACACAACAAATGATAAATCTCAGGAGAAATCCATGAAAGAAAAAGGGTGCAGCACAGCCGGGCATCCCAGATGTCAAACACCTGAAAATGTTGCTGCAGATTCTTTTCATAAGACTCTCACTCTTCCACGGCCTCGTCAAATGCAGGAAAAGGTGGCGGGTATGAGATGGGATAGACGTGGTTGACACTGTGGAAGGTGCATGCATGGACAGAGCTGAAGGCGAAGACTGAAATACCTGGGTAAGATTCCCCAAAGCTGTTGCAAAGACCTGAGTCTGGTTTGAAATGCTGTCTGTTGACAACGAGGCAGTGTAGGACTTTGTCAAGTGTAGCTTCCATTATTTCAAAAGGTGTCTATTGAATCAAGGTAAAAAACAGAACATATGGAATCGAACATACTCATCACCAATGAGTGTTGTAACCTATGAACTTTATCATATGAAGTCTAACATAAATGGCCTGTGTCGGCCATTAAGTATAGAACTGAACATAAGAACAAAAAAGGTTGGCATTCACTACATAACTGCCTGTGCGACTCCATGCTACATCCGCATTCGTTCATAGAGGGCGTGTTGCTTGTCTCTAGTCTCACGCACTCTGGTGGTGGACACTGCAAGTACATAGTCGGTGCGCTCGATTAGAATTACACGGTGCACACTACACTACAGCACCATCCATCAATCTTGTACAGTGGTTAACTTTTCCTTATTTTACATACCATATTTGCTCGAATATAGGCCGCACTTTTACCCCAAATTTTGGCATGAGAAATCGTGGTGCGGCCTATAATCAAGATTCAATCCTCCTTCTCCTCCCCCCCCCCCCTCCACAACCGCTCCTTTTCTCATATTTGTTAGTTTCAAAAATTACATGTTCACTTTTATCTTAGTTTGAGAAATGTAATAAACTAGATAGTTTCACAGAATTGCATATATGTTTTTGTACACATTTACAGAAACGGCATGGGAATTTGTGGAAGTTGATATTTCGATATAAATCGAATGGTGTCATTCAGTACCACAGCATACAAAAGCTGATGATTGTTTTTTAACGCGTCTGCATGGCCTAAAACAAAAATAGCATGTTACACACACTTCCTAAGAACACAAATTATTTTAATTTGATGTAGTCATTGAAGCTAGTCTTCGCGATAAAAGTTTAGTGTGTGTCGCGATGTTTACATTGGTATAGTAACACTTACCGCGAGTGGTAATGCTAGGTTAAAATAGCGGAACAACTGATTTATGTAGCTAATTCTGATGTTGAGTTCCAATGCTACATTTTAAATTAACGTATTTTACTACAACCAGATCCAATGGTTTCACATTCGTTGGGGGTTATTTCCATGAAACGATGTACATAGAACTCAGTGATATTTTGCAGCCTATTTCTGTTGCACCTGCAAAACCACAGTTCCTGTTTCAAATTATGAAGTCAAGCAAGCATGTGGCTACTTACATTTTAGCCTTGAAATTCACAACAACTCTTTGAACGTTTTAATAGTTTGTCCTCACTTACACACTAGTGTCGAACTTTTTTTCGTCAGCATCAGATTTACGTTGAACTTCCCGTTTTCCATGCCCATTACTGTGGCTAGGCAACCTGAAGCTTACATTCGGTGGTGTAACTCATACGTTAGTTTTCTGCTACAAACTTCCAAACCAAAACATCGCCTCTCTCTCTCTCTCTCTCTCTCTCTCACACACACACCAAAGAAAATATATTTTTGCAGCACATGCCTAAGCTATACAACACTTGAAATGTCCAGTAACATGCCTTGG
This sequence comes from Locusta migratoria, assembly GCA_026315105.1. Classification (NCBI taxonomy): domain Eukaryota; kingdom Metazoa; phylum Arthropoda; class Insecta; order Orthoptera; family Acrididae; genus Locusta; species Locusta migratoria. The sequence continues at coordinate 158,717,241 of CM048749.1, forward strand.
TTTGGCGTCCCCTCACTGGGGGCACACGGATCGGTCTGTCGCCTAGCTTTCTTATTCGTTGATTTACAGTTTTGCATATTTGTTTAGAGTTTATTGAAAAGAGAACATTATTTCGTTAACATTGTGTTTCTGATTACGGAAAAGTTCGATTATACAAAAAGTAAATAAAATAAAAATTAAAAAACCTGCGGCCTATACTTGAGATTTTTTTTTTCTATAATCTCGTGTCAAAAGTTTAGGTGCAGCCTATATTTGCACGCGGCCTATATTCACGCAAATATGGTACTTTTTAGTTTCCTTGAGAGATATAGCACCTATGAAAGTTTGGATAGGGTACATTTGGTCTGCTGTTGCCACATTAATTTGATATCAGAGAAAAAGCACAGCTACTGTGTCACCCAGTGTTCCAATATTACATCATCATTATCTGTATTCTGGCTTCATTAATTTTTGTTTTGTTCATGAAAAGACAGTCCCTGGTCTCAGTGAATAGGTCTTATGCTTGTTGAATATTTTCCCCTGTTATTAACAAGAGTGAATCATACACAAACTACAACATATGCCTTTTGGACCCTAGCTTGTTAATGAATATAAGAAATACAGAGGACCTATGATGGATGAATGTGGTACATCATCTTTTAATTTCTTTTTATCTGAGTCTTTTCCCTGCAGTGATAGATTCTATATTTCTTCATTCACATAGGATTTGAGGGTTTTCAGAACAGATCCTCCAATATTATATGAATTACCTTTGTGTCTTGCATATGTTACAGTGTGGCTTCCTGTATATCAACATTGCATATGGGTGCCTAAGGAACCTCTTTGGCAATCACTGCCTTGGCAGCCATTACAGTCAGTTAATCTCTGTACTCGCTTGTGTTAACTTTTCCTTAAAATTGCTTATCTACTGACTCTAGTGCATTATTTAGCTTTAGTGATGGTAGAAACCACAGTGAGTTGTGACCCTGATAATGTTCAGCATCTGTGTCACATGTTATGTACTTCACTTTTTGTGTATTTGTGAAACTGCATTTGACAATATTACCATTATGTCCAAACAATGACTTCCAACAGAGGACCACTAGCACAAGATTTAAACAATCCATCAAAGTGTAACACACAGATTTTTTGAGGGCACACAATGCATGGCTGCAACGGCTGTGCCATAAGAAAGAAATCAGAGCAAAATTAAATTAAATATTTTATTCTGACCACAGATTTGACTTACCAGTAAAATTATGAACTCCTTGATTCCAATAACAGACTGGATGGGTACTTAATTACAAAGTAGCAAAATTAAAGCAATTAATTTAGGTTGGTTTATTAATTTTCACCAACCAAGGAGCATCACAGAATGATTGCTTACTTAGAGGACAGTCGAATGGAAGGAACAGAGTAATTTCTACATTCCCCATTTGGTTAATCTAGAAATTGCTCAAAATGGAGAATTTCCTGTAGCCGTTAAATTTAAAAGCAACCGGAAGCAACGCCGTGGCAGAGGCATACCACCTTTGTCCCGCGCTCGAAACAGGTGTCCCAACCTGAGTGTCTGAGACACTGTGCCAACCGCAAAGGTTAAGCTTCCTCAATGGTTTCTCTCCCCTACCTGTAAGGTTGGCTACAGGGACTACTTTTGAACAGTGGAAGCACACTGCGGTGCCATGCCCAACGAACAGACATGCCCTGCCATTCAGTTGCAGAGTTTCAAAGTATCCACTTCACGGACAGTCTTGGTCAGATGTTACCACTGTATTAGTAAAGTGTGACTTTGAGGACCGTCCGCGTCTGTTACAATGATGGGTGAGTGGAAGCATCAGGTACACTTACCATTCAGTTTATAGTGAGGTAAGCTTGGCTGTTTGGCCCTTGCTCTGGTTATAGTATTACGACTTCATGGCTATCAACATTCTCTATGATTCAACTATTCTTCGCTCTCTCTAGGGACTGCAAATGTATCTGCTTTAAAGTGTGTTTAATTATTGACTATTAAGTAATTCCTTGTCCTACAGCAAGGTGGTTTCATGGCAAAGTAATCTTATTTGTGAAATAATATTAAACATGCAACAGGGCTACCTCACATTTGTCATATCTTTATGAATACAGATTTCACCACAATTGTGCCTATTTGTTCTGTAACTTTCCTACTGTCTTCTTTTCAATTAATGAATCTTCAATAAGGCAACGAAACACCTGCCAAGAGAAGAAGTCCGACGCCTTTACGGTCCAAGGGCAGCAGCTCAGCAGGTGAGTGTGACTTCCTGTCTGAGAGGAAAGGTGATAGGCAGCAACCCTTCTTGCTTAATCTTCTTTAGAAAAACTTGACCAGTTACAAAAATGTTCAACACAGGACGACACTCTCATCAAGTTCGAGGAAGATTTCCAAAATGAATCCGAATGCTCCCCTCAACCAGCTGAATCAGGCAGCGTCTTTGAATAAATTATGGGAACTTCAGCACTATATGCTTATGCCACCATGTTGCCTCCTTCCAGCAAAAAACTAGTGTGTGCTCAAGGACACAAATATCTCACACAGTATTTTAATGTACATACTTTATTTTCTGTAAATGTAATGCCACACTGGTTAGCTAATGCCTCTGATGAACAGTTATGTGTGCATTTCATACCTGGTTCACTACTGCCACACGTCGCACCTTCAAAGATGTTTGTGCACCTGTTTTCTCACAAACAATGCCCGGTGTCAATACAGTGATGCCACCTGCTCCGCCCCCCACATCATGTTTACTATTGTGTGTTCTGTTGTTTGGTTCCAATTCAACACCCAGCGCCATTCCCATGACGCCGTCTGCTATTTCGTGTGACATTGCCTCCATGCCACACCCCCTCCATGACACCGTACAACCCACATTCTATGCCTGCCATCACTCACATGATGCCATTTGCCGCACGTGCGCCATCATGTGACACTGCGTTCGTACCACCATACAACCCCCATTCAGTGCCCGATATCATTCCCGTGATGTCATCTGCTGTGCTTGCCGTGCCACGAATTGTTGCGCTTGCAGTACCGTATGACCCACAAATGGTGACTGGCATTGTTGCTGTAACTTCATATGCTGCACCTGTCACATGATGCCACATTCAGGTCACTGTATGATATATTAGTGTTGCTTGTTGCCACCCACACAACACTGCCTGCTGTGTTGTCTGTGTCATGTGGTTACCTGTTGGTGCACACAACGTTCAGTACCACTGCCACCACAATGCCAGCAACACCTTCCTATTATCATTCTTTGGTGGGACCTTTACACCACTTGCGCTTTCCAAAGCTGCCACTGATGAATAGTTTCAACCCCATAACATGCTTCAGGTTGATGAAATCTATATTTAAGTTACACAACATCACAAGTGAGGATGCTTGTTTCTTGTGTCTACACATTATCATGCTCAGATGGACCTGGCAAGCAATATAATCCTGTCACTGCCGCCCCCCCACCCCACCCCAAAGTTTCACAATACAAAGGAGATTCTTCTACAACATTAGTTTTTATTTGATGGACAAGTTATTGACCCACATTATAGAAGGAGTGAACATTGACAATTCTACCCTAGGCCAGCTCTGGCATTGCTTGTGGGCTCTAGTTGACCATTCCTTCCTGCTGGACCCAGCACTGTGGGCCAACTGGTTACTGAAGTTGCTTGCAGATTCTCAAATTCAACTCCTGGCAGTTTCGACACTATCAACACCCACCTGATTTATGCTGACTGACTGTACCAAGTGATCTGCCATGGCCAGCTGATTTCCCGACCCACAACCAACACACCTGCATGCACATTCCAGCAGTCAGACACACACCCTTTCCCCCTCTTCCCAGTGACTGGATACTCCAAGTGGCACACTTATCTGTAGACAGTGGAGCAACTTGTTGACAGCAGACCAGTACCTTAACCACCCATGGCCACCTCCACCAACACATTGTCACATCCCAGCACGCACCATCTGTCATGCACGCTGTGTTGGTTTCATATGACACATGGCAATAAGGCATGCAAATGCAGACCACTGTGCACAGTATCATCAAAAAACTTATGGCATGGGGATTAGATGGTGCAGCTCCCTGTGCATCCTCCCACAGGTGCTGCTTGAATTCTCAGTCATCATCCCCTTTAGACATCTCTGCTGGAGGCATATATATTACGGACATTTACTAACAAACCTGTTTCCTGGTGGACACTGGCACTGAAGCCAGAATTATACCCCATAATGCACTATCAAATCTTGAGCAAGACCTGAGACTGTTGCAAGCAGTCAACAACACACCCATTGGTGTTTACAGAACTAATCAATTCTGCTTACAGCTCACACAGATTGCTACATTCCCTTGGACATTCTCCTTTACCAATATTGACACACATGACCTCAACAAACATTATGACTTTTCTTTGGGTCCACAGATGTTGTCCATCCACCACATCCCATCTCAATGACTTTTCTAAAGACAATTTGCACCTACTGAGTCATGGAACAGTGTACCAATTAATCTCTTATTGACTATTTCCGAATGTGTACAGCTCTCCACTAAGCTTACTGTAGTATTTATAGACATCACCTGTCTCTGTGACGAGTTCAACTCCTTATGACGTGACAATGATGTCATCTGACACCAGCTTGAGATCTTGACCAGTGATCTGTTGAGTGCTTGCAAGGGGGTATCCACCCTTGCAAGAACTTCTGATTGTACTGCCTTGCCAACTGCCCCCTCCCCTTCCTCAGATGACCTCTGTAGCAATAAGGTTAATGATTTACTTGCTACAGCATGACCTCTTGTCTTGAGTGTGTCTAACAGTACCCTCCACAAACTGAATAGAACCAAGGGCCTCCCAGTGCACCACAAGATGAGATACTTATCGGCACTTAAGCTATGGGTTGTGAAACGTATTGTTCAAGAAATCAGATAACAGAATCATGTGCCCCTCTGACAGCAACTGGTCGCCCCAAATTCATCTATATCTATAAATGTGAATGTCTGTTCGGTGTACGTTTATCATGTTTGAACCACAAGACATAAAGAGTTAACACTTTGTACAGTTACTAATGTCTACCTGGGGAAGGCTTTAGGCACAGTTTTATGGCAATCGGATAGTTATTTATCTATATATATTAATGTGAATGTCTGTTCAGTGTACGCTTATCACGTCTGAATGACAAGACACAGAGACTTGAATATTTTTACAGTTGATAACTTATACCCGAGGAAGGCTTCAGGCATGGTTTTATAGCAATCTGATAGATACAGTATTTAGTAATTTGAAGAATATAACGCGAAATGCGGAACAATAATTATTGTTGTTGTTGTTGTGGTCTTAAGTCTGGAGACTGGTTTGATGCAGCTCTCCACAATACCCTATCCTGAGCAAGCCTCTTCATCTCCGCATAAGAACGGCAACCTACATCTGTCTGAATCTGCTTACTGTATCCATCTCTTGGTCTTCCCCTGTGATTTTTTCCCCACACACTTCCTTCCAACGCTAAATTCACAAATCCTTGATGTCTAAGACTGTGTCCTACCAATCTATCCCTTATTTTAGTCAAGGTATGCCAGAAATTTCTTTTCTCCCCAATTCTGTTCAGTACCTCCTCATTAGTTACGCGATCCACCCACCTAATCTTCAGCATTCTTCTGTAGCACCATATTTCAAAAGCCTCAATCCTCTTCCTGTCTGCACTGTTTATCGTCCATGTCTCACTACCATACAAGGCAACACTCCATACAAATGCCTTCAGAAAGGACTTCCTTAGGCTTAAATCAATATTCGATGTTAACAAATTTCTCTTTTTCAAGAATGCTTTTCTACCCATTGCCATTCTGCATTTTATATCCTCTGTACTGCGACCATCATTTGTTATTTTACTGCACAAGTAACAAAACTCATATACCTCCTTTATTGCTTTGTTTCCAAATCTAATTCCTTCAGCACCACCTGATTTTCTTACACTGCACTCCATTACCCTAGTTTTGCTCATGTTAATGTTCATCTTATATGCACCTTTCAGCACACTGTCCATTCCGTTCAATTGCTCTTCCAGATCGTTTGCTGTATCTGACAGAATTACTATGTCATCGGCAAAACGCAATGTTTTTAATTCTTCACCCTGAACTTTAATTCCTTCTCCAAATTTCTCCTTGCTTTCCTTTATAGCTTGCTCAATGTACAAATTGAATAACAATGGAGAAAGACTACAACCCTGTCTTACTCCCTTTCCAACCACTGCATCCCTTTCATGCCCTTCAACTCTGACCACCACTGTCTGGTTTTTGTACAAGTTGTAAATAACCTTACGCTCCCTATATTTTACTCCTGCTTGCTTCAGAATTTGAAAGAGTTTATTCCAATCAACATTGTCAAAAGCCTTCTCCAAATCTACAAAAGCTAGAAATGTAGGTTTGCCTTTTCTTAATCTATCTTCTAGGATAAGCCGTAAAGTGAGTATTGCCTCCCGTGTTCCTACATTTCTCCTGAACCCAAACTGATCTTCCCCGAGGTCAGCTTCTACCAGCTTTTCCATCCTTCTGTAAATAATTCGTGTTAATATTTTGCAACCATGACTTATTAAACTGATGGTTCTGTAGTTTTCACACCTGTCTGCACCTGTTTTCTTTGGAATGGGGATTATTACATTTTTCTTAAAGTCTGAGGGTACTTCGCCTGTCTCATACATCTTACACACCAGGTGAAACAGGTTTGTCGTGGCTGGTTCTCCCAGAGACTTCAGTAGCTCTGAGGGAATATCATCTACTCCAGGAGCCTTGTTTCAACTTAGGTCTTTCAGGGCTCTGTCAAATTCTTCTCTCAGTACAGTATCTCCTATTTCATCTTCATCTACATCCTCTTCCCTTCCTACAATATTGTCTCGAAGTTCATTTCCTTTGTAGAGCCCCTCTATATACTCTTTCCACCTTTCAGCTTTCCCTTCTTTGCTGAGAACTGGTTTTCCATCAGTGTTCTTGATATTCATAGAGCTGTTTTTCTTATCTCCAAATGTTTCTTTTATTTTCCTGTAGGCTGTATCTATTTTTTCCCCTTGTTATACATTCTTCTACATAATTACTGTTTGCAAATTATATTTACTCTCTGAAAATGGTTTTATTGGTTGCATTGTTGCTTGAGGGTTGATAATGATAAAAGGGTGGAGTATATTGGAATGGAAAGTTATTGGTGTATATAAAATTCTATGTGTGTGTGTGTGTGTGTGTGTGTGTGTGTGTGTGTGTGTTAATATTTCGCTCTGCAGCGAAAACTACAGAACACAAACAAATGGTCTGTGTTAATTGTTGTCCGAAGTCTCCTGTTCATTATACACCATAGCAGTTCCATACCGATAGCTATAAGGGGATGAAAGATATGGTGGTTGAAAGTTGTCAATATAAAAAAATTCAGACTGAAGGCCGGCAATGATGTTTGCGACTCTATAGCAAGGAGGTTACATACAGCGAAACGTGATGGCACAGACTATATCTTTGGTCTATGCGTGCTACAATGTCTTCAGCTCTTTCTCTGTAAGGAAATATAAGAATAAATAAATAAAGCAGTAAAAAAGAAATTTCTTTTAATACAACTCTTTAAAAATATCGATTTGACGTTTCGCGCATTACATCAAGTGATTGATCTGTGATATTATTACAGTCATTATTGTTGAATTTCCTTTAATCCTTTCAGATATGCCATTTTAGTTCAAAAGACATCAGTTTCCAGTTGTCTAGCTTTTGCCATGATAATTAACAAAGCTCAAGGACAATCACACAATATCCCCCGTACGGTGTCGAACTATTTTCTCCCACTGCTCCCTGCATCCAATTGCTATATTGAAAGGCTTGTTGAAGCAGTATGGGGTTATAATATAGTCGCGTGGCATTTCCCCAACCTTTCCTATATTTACCTCACTCACTATTGTAATGTGTTATTTTGGATATACCGAAGAGTTCCAATTGTTGCCAGATTTGAGTCTGTATGCACCAGCTGCTGCCTCCATCTTGACCCAAAGGTGTAATGGGGGCATATCCAGCATGGTTTCCATCCCAGCTGTTGGTGTGCTGCTAATTCCGCCTGTTATGGCTAAGCAGGCTAGTCTCTGCACCTCACCAAGCTCCTTAGCAGCAACCTGCTGTTCTACCTTCTTCCACCACACGACTGCCCCATAGGTGATCCTGGGTTTAATCACTGTGGTGTATATCCAGTGCATACCCTTAGGGCTCAGGCCCCACTTTTTGCCACAAGCTCTCCTGGTACTCACAAGAGTACCTTTTGCCTTGGAGCAAATATTCCTGATGTGAGGGGTCCATGTCAGTTTCTCATCTAGGGTAACCCATAGATATTTCACTGTCCCCTTCACAGGTAGCGCTTCATTGGAAAGCTTTAGATTCCAACTTGAGTGTTGAATATGTTTCCTTGTGAATGGTACAACAACAGTCTTCTTAGGACTAACCCCCAGATCCTGTTTTCTGCACCAGTCTTGCACAATGTCCAGTGCGCCTTGTGCCATATTCTTCACTGTGTCAGCAAATTTGCCAAGTATTACTATGACAAGATCATCTGCGTATCCTTGGCAAAAGTACTGCCTAGAGTTTAATTCTCCTATGACATCATTCAGCACTAGATTCCACAATAAAGGGGAAAGAACTCCTCCTTTCGGGCAACCCCTAGTGGTGTTGATTACCATTTTTTCATTCATCATGGTAGCCTCTACCTTTCTTCCACTGAGCATGGCCCTAGTCCACCTATATATAGTGGTTCCTAGGTTATGCACCTCTGCTGCCCTAACCATGGAATCGAAGGTCGTATTGCTAAAAGCCCCCTCAATGTCCAGAAAGATTACAGAGGGCTATTTCTCCACCTTCTCAACGAGTTGGTGGAGAGCTGTCTCACATGATTTACCTGGCTGATACGCATGTTGGTTTGAATGAAGAGGAGCCCTACTTAACCTCCTTTCTCCAACATGCACATTAACCAGCTTTTCCAATGTCTTAAGAATGAAGGAGGACAGGCTGATTGGTCTCATATCCTTGGCCTTGGTATGATCAATTCTCCCTGGTTTTGGAATGAAGACAACCTTCACTGCCCTCCAGGCATTGGGAATGATTCCTGCTGCTAGGCTAACCCTGAATAACCTGCATAGGAATCTAATAAGAGTTTCTCCCGCTTGTTGCAGGAGAGCTGGAAAGATTCCATCGGGGCCAGGTGACTTGAACGGTTGAAATGTTCCCACCGCCCATCGGACCTTACTGAAATCGGCACACTCCTTGACCAGATCCCAGTCCTCTTTGCGAATACCTGAGAACTGTTGTCTCTCAGGAATCGCATTCTGGTCTGAGTTATCCATCAGAGTATGTTGAGGAAAGTGAGTCTTGAGGAGCAGTTCCAGCATTTCATGTGCTGTCTTTGTATACTCCCCATCCTCCTTCCTCAATGTTCCTCCTGGATTAGTTGGTACCATAGTGAGGATTTTATGAAGTCTCGCTTGAGCAGCCATGCCCTCCACTTCCTCACAGAATACCTTCCAGGATGCCTCCTTCACCTGTCTGATGGCAAGGTTGTAATTGACAAGGGCCTCACGATACTTTGCCCATTGTCCTTTGCGCCTCGCAAGGTTAAACAGTCTTCATACCTGTTTCCTTTGCATTTCCAGGTTATTATTCCACCAAGGCACACTCCTATTTGTGCACTTCTTGGTGATTGAGCAGTTGTCCTGGTATGAGGTCACTATAGCAGAAGTTATGGCCTCTGCTACTTCCTCAAACTCTACTGGATTTCTTATCGAAGTTTTAATTTCCGACAGGCTGAAGTCAAGGTCTGTCCTATATGTCTCCCAGTCCGTTTTCCTGGGATTCCTATAGGCCATGGTCTGTCTGGTTCCCATTTCAACCTTGAATTTAATATACATGTGATCTGATGAGAATGGCTCCAGGACTACATGCCACTGTTTGACGTAACTTCCCATCATGGAACCAAAAGTTATGTCAATTACTTCTTCCCTTCTACTATTCCTGAATATAGGTTCATCACCCCTATTCAGGATCTCCAAGTTGTTAGATAAGAGAAATTCAAGAAGGTACTCACCTCTACTGTTGGTGTCCTTGCTGCCCCACGATAGATTGTGGGCATTGGCATCACATCCCACCAACAGTTCGTCACCTTGCCGATGGCAGGTTTCCGTCAGTCTTCTCACTTCCAAAGAAGGAGGAGAGCTGTCTTCTTAAGGAAGGTATGCTGAGGCCCAAACTATTTCCCTCGTGATACCTTCCTCACGTTGCTGCATCCTGATAGTCACTAGGTCCCTGGAACAAAAATCCAGCATTGGTATGAAAGGTATTCCATTTCTAACATAAATGCATGTTCTGGAGTTTTTTTAGATTTCTAGCATAAATCAGTTTACCTCCAGTACCACCGAGGCCTGATACACCCGCTTTGTATAAATAGGGTTCTGGTATCAGGGCCACATCCACCTCCTGTCTTCCCAGGCGACAGCTCAGGGCAGCAGTGGCCCCTTTACTGTGCTGCAGGTTTATCTGCAGCACTTCCAGTCCCCATCTTGCTGCCATTATTGCTTTTAAGGTCTTTGATTACCCTGTCGGCGACCTGCAAGAATCCTAAAAACAGTTTCAGGCCTTGCTCTCGCATTGCCTTCAGGCTACTTCTCTCCGACCTCCACCACCAGGGTTCGTCCTTCCGGAACGACCTTTTGGTTAATTACCCTCCAATCCTCTGTTGAGGCTTTTGGGTTCTGGACCCTTATTTTCTCGAACAGAGTCTTTGGAGGGACATCCTTAAGGATCTTTGGTACCCATATTGATACCTTTGCGGTCTTCAGGAGTTCGGTTGCTGTCTTGACCAGCAGCTTCGCATCCTTCCACGGGGATATCATGGGCACCTTGTCGTTAAGCCATACTAATGTGTGGCCCCCCTCGCAGACAAAAATGAGGGCACCGCGATCTAGATAGACCCTCCTGAATTTGGGTCGTGGACCAGTGTCCCCCCCAATCTCTTCAAAGAGGGCCATGTGCACGAGCTCCTCCTGCTGCGAGGTGATGCTCACCAGTGGGTATCCTTCTTGGACAACCGCCATTCTAAAGACCGAGACTGCAGTACTATAGGTCTGTTTCCCTATTTCCTGCCTCAGCCTTTTAGGATCACGCTTGTCCAGAGAGGAGGGAGTCTTAGATTCATCCCTAACCCTCTTACCACCTGTCTTTGATGTCGAGGGGGTCTGTGTATCCCCTTTGACCTAAGGCAGTTTCTTTTTGGGGGTCTTGGGCTCAAGCCCTTTTGATTCCCTCCACTTATGCTTAGGAAGCCATTCTTTTCCTTCCTTTTGCTTCTGTTCCTTGAGAAATTTCCTCCTCTGAGCCCCAGACAAGGCCTTAATCTTAATCTGGTCCAACTTCTCTGTTACAGTTCCCACTTCTTGCTCAGGTCTAGACCCTGATTCAGAAGTAGGAGTGCACTCCATCGGTCCTGATCCCGATGTTCGAGTATCTGAGGTCTCAGATTGCCCCTCAGATTCTTTTAAATTGTTTTCTTTCTCTGTGTTCATCTTAGTCCCACGAGATTTGGGGATTTTTATGGTCCATACCATGATAACCCCGCGTGGTGCAAGGCTACTTACTCAGGGAGGTTGCCCGGTATCCCTGAGGCTCCGTTCAAGACACATCCACCCATGTGCCACGCACCCCTCGGCATGGATCACATCACACCTTGGGTTGGGAAAGGAACTGGGAAAGGACTGGGAGAGGATAAGGAAGACAGGACGTTGTGGGACACACTTTTTTCAGATCCATCAGCTGAGGCCTTTCCGGCAGTAGGTTCTCTACTTTCGGTATAGCCCTCTGCTTCACACATATAATCTTGCTTCTGTTATTAATTTTCCTACTAGAGTAACTCCATGTACAAGATCATTAATTTGTGACAATGTGGCCACTTGTATCAATCACTATGATATCTGCAACAATGTTTTGTCTTTGTGGGTCAAAATCTTTGGGGAGTAGCCTCTTCGATCCCATCAGCCATATTCTAGTTAGTCTTATTCTGTATTTGTCGATGTTCATAATAAATTGCATTACTAGATGTCTATGTGGTTTCTGTGGGGCCCCAACCCCTAAGTTTCCCATACAAGTGACCCCATGTGCATTGTTCTTCATTTCATCACTTGTTTAGTGCAGTTTTGAGCTCTTGTACCAGTTTTATTTGCAAAATACAGTGGTCTTTGTTTCACTGACTCACTACAATGACCATGCCAGTTCATATGGCATTTCTGCCTGCACTGGTTTCATCACCACAGGGACTTGCTTGCAAGCAATTCGTTCTTTTATCCACAAAACGGACTTTCTCAGGACGTGTTTGCCATGCTGAGTTCTGTGTGTGTTGTTAAAAACTTTACTGGCTCAGTGTTTGGATTACCGAGTGTTTTTTCCAATGTTTCTCCCACAAGCAGTGCACATTTTTATATCACATTTCGTGTGCTCAAAATGTTCACAATGTGCAAAATATGGACTTCTTGACCATTCAAAATTTGATTCACAGGCCTGTAACTGTCCCACTGAGCATGTTTGTGTATCCTTCTGCGAACCACATGCTCAGTAAACAAGAAGTGGTTTCTTTGACTCACTCAAACATTTCTGGTTCTTCAGGACTAAGTGTTTACAACAACAGTGTCCCACCTGGTTCCATCTTGAATCACTCAATTAATTCTGCACAGCTTTCTCACACTTCAGTCACACCTTTTTCTGTCCATGCAATGGTCTTGGACAATAACTGTGTTGTGACACCAAGATAATTGCTACTGTCACCACTGTGAATATTCAATGATTATCTGGTGGCCCCTAGCTGTCATGTCAGCGGTGACATGAACTTAAATTTTTCTCCAAGTGTCAGTGTCTCTTGAGTGCAATAAGCATTATGTGAGGCATCTGCCATGCCACAAGAGCAACAGTCACAACAGCAACAGTCTCTCACTTTCACAACACACACTGGTGCCACAGCCAATGTCAGACTTCCGTGCTGTCACATCACTGCCTTCTCCAGTAGCTCATGCGCTCACTTTTGCGGTCCTGCCAGGTACACTTGCTGAGCCTTACTCCACTTTGGCGCCACATCAGCAGGTGTGCAGCTGATGTTCCAGACACACCACCGTCTCCGCTTCCAGGATGCCTTCCCAAGCTGCCGCCTTTCTCCTTCGAAGCCCCCACAAATTGGATCACTCTCGTTGGGCAGATCTTTGATCATTATTCACTCAAAGATGCAGCCCGCTATCTGTGTCTGATTACGCACCTTCATGAATATGTCAACTTCATTTGTGACCTTTTCCCTTTCTGGCGACCATTATTCCATCACTAAGAAGACCATCCTTGAGAGGGTCACTCACACTCATTAAGACACAATCAGGCACATCATTCACAAAGAGCATTTGTGAGACAAGAAGCTTTCACAACTGTAACACCATCTCCGCCTATTGGTCAACAAGCATGACATGTTGGACTCCACCCTCATGGATGTCTGGTTGAGCAAATACTGCTTGTTGTGCAGTCAGCTCTCACATACAACATCCTGCAACCTCCAAGCGATCACATCGCATTGCTGACAAGGTACTTGAGGTCTACTTATGCAACTCACGTCAGCACAAACTCGACTCTGAGGCTGGCCACATATTGAGACGCAGGTCCGTGGCGTGACGCAGGGTGACTCACGTCAAATGTCTCATGGAGTGTGAGTCACGGCGACAATCTCCGCAAGTTGGGTTGCAGTTTCCAGCGGAACGTCAGCAGCTGGTTGACAGTAGCATGGGTTGGAGAGAAGACGCAGCTGACGTGCACGTGGCAGAGATGGCGGGTGCTTGTACTGGCAGAGGGAAAGTGTTTCTAAAGGAAAGTACTGGAAAACTAATAATTTGCATATAGTTACAGTGCTCCTGCATAATTTTTCAAGTACATACTCGTAACATTTATGTCATGTTTCTCTTTTATGAAATAACACATTGGTGCATGTTAATTGCAATAAAAGTCTTGACGTTGGTATCAATATCAATTAAAATTTTAAACTGATTTCTCAAAAAATGTTATTATTATATGTCATCCCTTACATCCTGCAAATTCCGCCACCTCACAGTAACACCACCCATTCCCAAACCTGCTCCATAGACATGCCTTCAATATTGCTAGGCTCACTGCAAGTGGGCCACAATAAATATCCATCTTCAGTTATCCGGATTGTCAACCGCGAATGAATAATTTAATTGTCTAGTCCGTGCGTGTACTACATTTTGAGCTGGAACTACCATTCCACATCCCAACAGGATCTCTATCCCGCACTTTTCATTATTGTTTGAGTTACGACAGGGAGCTTTTTCTTTGTTGTTTGGCTAGGACAACGAGTGTTTCATTATTTTCTGAGTTACACAGTTGCCAAGAGCTAAGCCACTGCACCGTCTCTGGCATGTGGTTAAAAATGTGAAAGCACAATTCTTTCTGTTTCTTTGTTTTGAATAAACACCTAATATCATTTATTAACCACAGGGATATAACTATATCCCAACGCACCTCAAAGATAACAATAAGCAGGTGACGTAAGTTACCCATATAGAGTAAAATAATACAAAACTAGATTACTTCATATATTCAATATTCCTCATTTTCGATTATCCAAATTTTTCATGACAGTAATTACTCGGGTTAATCGAGTTTTCACTGTATTCTGTTTTCGCTGGAACATGCTCACGATTACTCACTAATAAGAAATGGTATTGTAATTAACATAAGCATCTGTTTTGATAAATATAAACATTTAACCTGGACAGAGCACATCACGAAAACAAAATGAAATGTATAGTTTTAACGATGTCCATATGAAAGGTTAACAAAGAATTACATGCAACTTACCACTTTTTATGTCCGTTTCCTTGGTTACTTCCTCCAACTTCTCAGCTTTCAGCTTCATTTTCAAGTAATCTTCATGGCTTTTATTATACAGAATGCTGCGAACATGTACGTTTTCAATTAGTTTTTCCTCCATTGCGAAGTAGCAAACAATATCAACAGCCAGAGTCACTGTGACTCTCGCAGGAAACTGCGTACCGGAGACAGTGCTCCACAGGCTCACTGCGTGCAGCAGCTGCGTCACGTCACGCTGCGCTCCAACATGCGTGGCTCCAGCCAGTCATGTGGTTCGCAGAAACTCACTGTGACTCACCCTGCATCACGTCACGGACCTGCATCTCAACTTGCGGCCGGCCTGAGACGCATGCCTCACAGCACCTTCTTGCTGCTGGGTGTGGCACTACGGTAACCACACCCAGCCAGCTGGGCCCAGACTGTCACCTACACTCTGATCGAGTGACAGCTTCTTCCTCTCTGCATCAACAGCCAGCGCTGCCAGTTCATCTGACGCTAATAATGGTCCACTCCCTCTTATCTGCTTTCCACAGGAACAGGCTCCTCACTACCCATATTGCTATTACCACAGCCCTCTTGGTGATGCAGCAAAGACATGTCATCCACCAAGCCTTCATCCAGAAATGTAGAGCACAGGAGGATTTAGGCAACACCTTCTGCACTGTCAAAAGCAGGCGCCTCTATGTGCTTCATTCTGTACGCAATGCCTCATCTCTAGTTGGCCAGCTGTATTTATATGACTGTGTGTCTGGCACCCATTTCCTCATAGACACTGGTGCCGATGTCTCTCTGTTACGTACTTCCATGGCTACAAGCGCCCTCTGCCCTTATCTTGCCATACTTTGAGTTGTTAATGCCACTGAACTGCCATGAGCCAGTTCAATGACCTCCACTCTTCACTTGTTGCCAAGTTGCAAACTAAAGTGTAACTTCTTTGTGGCCAACATCCTGGAAACTTTCATGTGTATGGACTTTTTTGTCACACCACAAACTTTCTGCCGATGTTGTTTGCTGCTCTGGCTCTTCTATCATGAGTGTAGAAAATGCCTGCAAGTGCATTGCAATTATTAACGAGTTCAAGACACTCTTCTGAAATTGGTCTAGTGAACATGATCAAGTGCTTCACCTGCAGCATGAGAATGAAGACACTGTTCACTGTCTCTCAGACACTGAGGCTCATATAGCCTCCGCTAAGTACCACTTGTCTGCCTGCTCTTCGAGCGCCTCTGAAAGACAAACACTCTAAGGTTAGTACCCCCGCGAGTGTTATTAGTGACATTACGCCTGAGTGCGAGATTATCAGTACTTGTGACAGTTTTCTGTCTTCATGCTACTCATATGGGGACGTTTATAAAGAAAACATGGTTACTATCCCAACACCTTGCTCAGACGCATGGCCAGCACTGTGTCCTACTCTAGGGCCACCTCTCGCATTACTCTTTCTCCTGTTCAGTTAGTCGAGCACACATCTGGAACTTTAACTTCCCCAACTCCCACACTGTCACCTGTGAATGTTCATGTTAGGAACTGCTCAAAATCGTCTCATACAGCTGCATCTTGTGTCGTGTGACAGGGACTCCCTCGAGCATGCCGCCAGCCAACACGGCAATTACCTCTGCATCTCAGCTGGCTTGAGAGCTTTTGAGCCACCACCCACCACCACTTTAGGCTTGTGTGCACCAGTGACTGACGTGGCTAATACTTTGAAGCCTTGGTTTCCTTCAGCTGTTGTGAGAGCTCCTGAGCTGCCTCCCACTACCACACCACCTCATTACTTACTTAGTGCCACATCCCCTGACCTGGTGCTGCCTTGCAGCATCACAACAGATGGCACACATGCTGGCAAATAAACGCTTGCTGCCGTGCTCATTGAAGTATTGGTAGTTACGAACAGCATGGAACACAGACGGCAATCCCATTTCTAGCAAACCGCACCACCTACGCAATGAGAAACTTGCGGCAGTCAAGCAACAGATCTCTGTACTTTTAGAATCAGGTGTCATTCAATTATCATCCAGCAACTGGCCATCACCCGTTCATTTAGTGGGAAAGAAAGATGGCACTTGGCACATATGTGGTGATTATCACAGACTCAATGCAAAAACTCTCATGAACAACTACTCCCATATTGAACATTGCGGACTTCAGTCAGACCTTGGCTGGCACAAAAGTATTTTCCTTAGTAGACTGCAAGCAGGCTTATCATCAACTTCCAATGGCTCCCAAGGACACTGAAAAGATGGCAATTACTAATCCCATTGGTTTGTTCCACTATCAGTTCATGCCGTTCAGTTTAAAAAATGTAACACCAACTTGGCAGCATTTTATCAATCAGATCCTTTCTCCATTAAAATTTTGTTTTGCTTACATTGACGACATTCTAGTGTTCAGCATATAATAGTTTTTTATATAATAATAATACTACGAGGGTAGGTCAATTTTATTGTAATAAAATACGAAACTTACAAGAACATCATTTTTCAACATAGTCTTCTTGCTTTTCAGTGCACTTTGTCCATCGCTCTACAAGCTTCCTTATGCCCTCATAAAAGAATGTTTACGGTTGAGCTGCGACCCAGAAATGCACCACTTCCTTCACTGCTTTGCCCAAGTCAAATTGACGGCCCCTTAATCCCTGTTTGAGTGGACCAAACAAGTGATGGTCAGAAGGGGCAAGATCGGGACTATATGGAGAATGATCCAGTACTTCGAATTTGAGTTTCTGGAGTATTTCAGCAGTGTAGACAGCAGCATGCGGACGGGCATTGTTGTGCAACAACACAACACCTTCTGACAGCAATCCTCAATGTTTTCTTTGAATTGCAGGCTTTAACCTGTCAGTAAGCATCTCACTGTAACATACACTGTTTATTGTTGTGCCCCTTTCACCAAAATGTTCCAGTACAGGACCTCATGCATCCAAAAAACCGTAAGCATCAGTTTTCCTGCGGACGGTTGGGTCTTTAACTTTTTCTTGCATGGTGAATTTGGATTTTTCCATTCCATACTCTGCCGTTTACCCTCCGGCTTGTAATGATGGATCCATGTTTCGTCACCAGTAATGATTTTGTCTAAGAACTTGTCCCCTTCGTTACCATAGTGATCCAAATGTTTTTTGCAGATGTCAAAGCGCGTTTGCTTATGCAACTGTGTGAGTTGTTTTGGGACCCATCTTGCACAAACTTTACGAAACCCAGGCCTGTTGTGAATAATTACTTAGGCAGAACCATGACTAATTTGAAGACGATGAGCCACTTCATCAATAGTTAATCGTCTGTCTAAGAGAATCATTTCATGTGATCGCTCAATGGTTTCTTCATTTGTGGCGCTAAATGGTTGTCCGGCTCCTTCATCATGCTTAAAACTCGTGCGGCCATTTCAGAATTTTTCAATCCACTTGTACACACTTCGTTGTGGCAAAACACTGCTCCCGTACTGTACTGAAAGTCTTCTATGAATTTCAGCCTCTGATACACCTTCCGCCCACAAAAAAACGTATCACTGAACGTTGCTCTTCTTTGGTGCAAATAGACAGTGGAGCAGCCGTGATTAACAGCATGGCAGCGATAACAAAACTAATGTAGCAGCTTGAAAATTGCACAGATATAACAACAAATAAACAAAGCATGTGTCACCAACATAAAATGACAGTACTACCAACATAAACTAAAATATAACTAAATTGCGGATAATAATTGACTTACCCTCATACTATTATACTAAAACCATTATTTTTCCATACATTACCTTCGGTTGTTCAGTGGTAGATGTTTCAATTGCTCACCTGCCTCTAAATCATCATGAAAATAATATTACGATGTCAGGTTCTTAAGGCGTCTTATGGAAATAACCATAAATGTGACATGTTTCATTTTTAACGTATATTTATTTATATTCTTCTTGAAGCACACAAACAGTAATAATACATCTTTAAGACTGCATCACAACTCACTTTCATACTGACTCAAGACTAAGTTATTACTAACTGCTAAAGTGAGTGATACTAACTTTACAACTAACTGCTTTAGACTGACTTTACAACTCTGCAACTAACCTTAGACTGAGTTCGCACCAATCCATGCATATTAATACTTAGTATAATTGCTAGAACCTTCTAAAACATGGAAGTTACAATATTTAAATATAAAACAATTTGGTGTTGTAACATAAATCAATCTTGCTTTACGTAAAGATACACAAAATCATGACAAATGTAATAATAAGTTTTTCATATCAAAACAAACAATACAAAAGATCATAAGTAAATAACAATTAGCACAGTGTTAATATATGTTTACATTATTACATTATTGCTTACATTAAGCTTACAACTTTCAATAATAAATTAATTTAGTTCACTAAAAGATCAAAATAATGAAAGTGGTAGAATCAATGTGACTTGTCATAAGTGCCATAAAATGCTTATATAATATAAACATGGAATATTAGGGTATAATACCATGATCAATTATGGTATCATACACTTCAATTATTTAAACAAAAGGATTTTCTAGGGCATATACATTACAAGCAGTTCTATCGAGGAAAACAAGGAACATGTTCTGACCCTCCTTGAGACTCTCGCCTAGGCTGGCATTTAACTCAATGATAGCAAGAAACAGTTATACGAGTGCTCTGTGCTGTTCGTTGGTTTAACTGTTTCCACAGAATGTATTGCTCCCCCTCTCCCTGAGAAGGTTGACCACATCAAGAATCTACCCCTCCCCTCGACCTTCAAAGAATTACAGCATTTTCTCAGGATGATTAGCTACTACTGATGCCATTTACATGGTACAGCTGAGCTAAAGGTCCCTCTTACTGATGTGCTAGTCAGTTAGTACACCCTCAGCACTCATCCCATTACCTCAACTGATGCAATGTCTGCCTTCTCTTCTCTCAAAGACCTCCTATCTCAAGCTGTCACCATTGCTCACCCCATCCCAAGGCTGAACAGTTCATCATGACTGATGCAAGTGATACAGCCGTTGGTGCAATCCTCAGCCAGACCTTCGAAGGTGTCACTTCTCCTTTGCAGCTCTTCTTAAGCAGTGCCCAAAAAAATATCCTGATTTTGACTGAGAGCTCTTGGACATTTACGAGGCTATCAAACAGTTCTATTTAGCCATCCCATCAATGGACACTCTTCCTACATCCTCACTGACCACAAGCTTCTTGCAGCTGCCATCATCAATCCCCCAGTGGATCCTCCCCTTCACCGGTTCTGTTATTTTGATTATATCTCTCAATTCACTACCAATATGCATTCCATCAAAAGTGTCGACAATATCATCACTGCATTTTTATCCCACATTGATGCAGTCTCTTCCCTCTTTGAATCTGACCACTCTCCAGGCAGTGGACGAGGACACTGTGCAACTTATTCGAAACAGTAGATCTTTTCTTTGACCTATCTGTACCACCTTCCCCAGCATCTTAGGCAAGGTCTGGTCTGATGAATCGATGGGCACACTACGCCCCTACCTGAAGTGTTCACCACGACTGACGCAGGTGACACTGCCATTGGTGGAGTTCTCAGCCAGAGCTTCGACCGTGTCTCTTCAGCTATGCATTTCTTCTCAAAAAAGCTTAGCAATGCCCCAAAAAGTATTCTGCTTTTGATTGAGAGCTCTTGGCCATTTCCAAGGCCTTCATACAGTTCTGTCCAGTAATTGACAGATGCTCTTTCTATATCCTCATTGACCACAAGCCTCTTGTAGCTGCCATCACCAATCCCCCAGCAGACACTCCCCCTCACTGGTTCTATTATTTTGATTATATCTCTAAATTCATTACCTATGTACATTATATCAAAGGTGCCAAAAATGTCATCGCTGCATTTTTGTCCTGCATTGATGCGGTCTCTTCCCTCTTAGATCTTGTATCTCACCACTCTCCAGGCTGTGGACAAGGACCTATGAAACTTATTCGTGACAGTAGTTCTTCTCTTCAACCTATCTGCACCACCTTCTCCGGCATCTCGGGTGAAGTCTGGTATGAATCGATAGGCACACTATGCCCCTACCTCCCTCACCCCCCTATCTTCAATGTGAGATCTTCAACAAACTGTATAACCTACCTCATCCAGGTGTTAAAGCTTCCACTAGACTAGTCGCAGATTGTTTCGTCTGGTGGGATATGAGATGAGAATGTCAGGCTTGGGCATGACCCTGCATTCCCTAGCACTGTAGCAAGGTTCAAACGCACACTACTCCCTCCTAAGGCTCTGTCCTGACCCCGGCCGGACATCTTCAACATGTTTGTGTTGACCTCATTGGTCCTCCCCCCTTGGTTGATGGCTACCATTATCTTCTCAATGCCATCGACTGCATTACCTGCTGGGCAGAGGCCACATCGCTTCTCAACATTACTGATGAACTGTAGCTCATGCTTTCTTGCACACCTGGATTGCTTGTTTTTGCTGCCCGGTCATCATTACTACCAAACAGGGAAGACAATTCAAGTCTTCAATCTTTCAGAGCCTCTGCTATCTCTTTGGTTTCTGCTACATTCACATCACCACCTATCACCCACAAAGCAACAGGCTAATGTAGCAGTGGCACTGCACCTTGAAAGCTGCTTTATTGTGCCATGTCTCTCGTTAGCTTGAAGCCCTATTTTTAGTTCTGCTTGGCCTCTGCTCTACCTAAAAGGACAATTTACAGGAAATGGTGGCAGAATTTCTGTACGGGCAAAAACATATGCTCCCAGTGAGCTGTATAAAGTTACCACTCTTGCCTAATGATTATATTGTCACTAAAAATGTCAGGTACAGTGAATAACATTTAAAAATACTTATCTTAGGCCTGCCTGGTTCTATAGTTGACGTAGGAGAACAGGCACGTAGTTTTAAATGAAAGTTAGAAAAAATTCATTTTCTGAATTTATTCTCACGGGTATAACTCAATATTTACAACAACAACCTGTTTGAAAAACTTTTACAGCAATTGATTACACAATCGAACTTTCTCGAATGTTCACAGCACTTCAACATACAGAATCTCATTCAGCACAGACTTTGCGCCGATACATAACAGAAAACTTGAAGTAACTGAGGTTAACTGCACTGCACTGCCGTGGCGCTGGAGTGTGCTACTATATATGTTATTTTTAACAATTCCATGATATAGGCTCATTGTTAGAACAATTACAGATGTTGATTTACAATTACAAAAGTTAGTGTAATTTAACAGCGAATACAAAGTACATTATATTTATACAGTGTTATAGTTCATCTTCTTTACTTCTTTGGTAAATTTAGTACTATTCTATTTACAAACAATCAAATGCTTTAAGACATAGGTACCTAATTAAATACTGAATGAATAACTTTACTAACATTTACACAGTTTCTGCACAAATACCGGTAAGTTTTTATGATAATAGTTTTTATCTTTGTCATTCCAAAATATACAAACACAAAATCGAACAATTAGTATCTTACATGAGATTTCATTTTTAATTACAGCCAGCCTAATTACAATGTAAGTGATGCTGTTTTACATACTCTTTTTAATATAATAGTCACATCTGCCCAGCTGGGATTCAAACCCGGTATCTCGTGCTTACTAGGCAGACGTGCTGACCACTCCGCCACCGAGGACACAGTAGCCAGCCTGACTGCAGAGGACTCTTCCCTGCATGTCTCCCCATGTTGCCTCTTTCCTATTACCACAGCTTATTTGTTCTGTAATGCTCACAGCCAGAATACTGTATTCCCACATCAGGGAGAACAGACCATGAGGTATCGAGACACAATTAATTATATATATATTTGTGACGAATTACAGCGTTCAAATGAATGAAATAAATCACAATTTGCGATGTTATGGCTTCACTGTAATTACTTTAGATGGAATACCAAACTGTGGTGAATGAAAATTTCTCGTAACTATAAAGAAATAACTTTCTACATTAATTCAGTTAATTAGGAATTTTAATAAACTATTTATTTATCATTCAGTTTACTACCATCATCCTTATATTAATTAATTAATATTATTTTTTCAAGTATAAACAAAATTGTAATTGTTCATAATGGCACCCAATGGGGTGGCCAAATTTTGTACAATGAACTAATTGTTACTGATTCTATTTGTTACATGTACCAGATAAAAATAAAGCTGGAAGAAAGGGGAACAAGAGCATGGAACAAGAAAAGTAAAATATAAAATTTTAAGATACTAAAGACATACATTTTATTTACGACGAGTAGAAGATGTCGAGAGGTCATCATTATAAGTCATTGTGCTCATTGCTGAGCATCGTGACCCCATGAACCAAGTGTCTCCATCCCGGACGGTTGTCAGCTTCTCTCAGTGCCTGCTGAAGAGGTAGACCGGAGATTTTCTTGATTTGGTCTATCCATCTGCTCGCTGCTCTTCCTCTTGGTCTTGTGCCTTCGATCTTTCCTTGTAAGATCATTTTTTCTAAGTTTTCTCCATTTCTTCTCATAATATGGCCAAAGAACTGGAGAATTTTTTCGCCAACTCGAGAAGAAAGGCGTCTGGAGATGTTCAGTTGTTCAATAATGGACACATTTGTTCTTCTTTCTGTCCATTTTATGCGTAGCATCCTACACCAGCACCAAAGCTCAAACGCATCAATGCGTTGTTTGTCTCTGACCTTGAGTGTCCATGATTCACAGCCGTAAAAGAAGACAGAAAACACGAGTGTTTCAACTAGCCGGATCTTTGTGCTATTTGTTATTGCTCTGCTCTGCCAGATCTTCGTGAGCTTCTTCATAGCCACTCTTCCTAGCGTGATCCGCCTTCTTATCTCCTCTTCACAACTACCTGTGCTGCAGATGGTTGACCCAAGATAGGTGAAGGACTACACGACTTCCAGTTCCTTTAATTGACCTGTGAGCTGGATCTGTTGTTCTCGATCAATTAACATGAGTTTGGACTTACTGAGGTTGATGTCGAGTCCATATGCTAGACTAATGTCTTTTATTCTAGTTTGTAGCTCAGCAAGTTCATCTTCGCTGTTGGCTAAAAGTACCGTGTCATCAGCAAAACGGAGGTTGTTGACAGTTCTTCCACCAATTGAGATGCCTTTGGTCCAACCATCAAGAGCTTTCCTAATGACGTGTTCTGCATAGATGTTGTACAGTTGTGGGGATAGAACACAACCCTGTCTCACACCTTTTGAAACTCTGAAGGAATCAGACGTGCCAGCACTTGTCTTTACAACTGCGGAGTGATCATTGTACAGATGTTTGATCAATGCTGTCAAGTGGAGAGGGACACCGCTCTCTGCAAGTATCTGCCACAACTTTTCCCAGACAACACAGTCAAAGACTTTCCTATAGTCAAGGAAGCAGATGAAAACAGGAACACAGAACTCTCGTGATTTTTCTATTATTTGTCTTATGTTGAGAATCTGTTCACGAGTTCCTTTCCCTTCAACAAAACCTGCTTGTTCTGAGGATATGTGGGGTTGAATATATGGCTTCAAACGTTGGTTCAGTATGTAGAGTAATATTTTACTTGCGTGAGATATGAGTGCAATAGTTCGGTAGTTGGAGCAGTTCCTGATAGACCCTTTCTTGTGTAAGGGAATGAAGAGAGACTTTGACCAGTCATCCGGCCACTCCCCAGTTTCCCATATTCTTTTACACAATGAGTGCAGTGCATCAATACCTTCCTGTCCCATTTCTTTGATCATTTCTCCTGATATGCCGTCTACACCAGGGGCTTTATAATTCTTCAGATGTTGAATCGCATTCTCTATTTCACTGCATAGAATTGTAGGTTCCAAATTAAGTTGCTCAACTGTTTGGTTGTCCATACTGTTGTTAATTCCAGAGTATAGCTTTTCACAGTACTGTTTCCACCTCGCAACAACGTTTTCTTTGTCACCGATAGGGTTACCCTTCTCGTCATCTATCACCACGTACGAGGATTAAATTCACCGGTTATGCTTTTGATTTTCTTGAAGAGATCACGTACCTGATTGCGATTATGATGCTGTTCTATTTCAGTACAGATACCGTTAATGAAATCTGCTTTGTCCTTTCTACAATTTCGTTGTATTAATCTGCACAGGTTCTTGTATCTGTCTTGATCCTGGGTAGTGTGGATACCAGTTTTCTTCAGATGCCTTCTCTCTTCAATTAATTGTAGTGTAGACTTTGATATCCAGGGATGTTTTGCATTTTGAGATTGTTCTGATGTCGGTAGTGACGAAAAAACAACGTTCTTCATTTGGTCCCATATTTGTGATTCTGGTGCTTCGTTATCAAAATTGATTTTGTGAAGTTTTTCTCTTACAAGTTCACCAAATTTGCGAATAGATTCCTTGATTGTGAGTCTTAGCTGTCTTTTGTCAGTTTTCTTAGTAGTTTTAAGCTTAATGCGCATTTTCATGGATAACAGAATGTGATCACTGCCACAGTCAGCTCCAGGGAAGGTTTTACAATCTAATACCGAAGTCTTCCAACGCCTTCACACTAGGATGAAGTCAATTTGGTTTCTATACCTATCACCAGGTGATATCCAAGTATACTGTCGTCTTGGGTGATGTTGGAACATTGTGTTACAGATGGACATATCGTTATTCACGCAGAAATCCAGTAAGCTCCAGCCTCGTTCATTTCTTTCACCAAGACCATAAAGTCCGACGACGGATCGTAAGTGCGAGTCTTGGGTAGTGTCTCCAACTTTAGCATTGAAGTCACCTTGGATTATTGTCTGTTCTTTGGTAGGGATTTTATTAATGACTTGTTCCAGTTGGTTATAGAACTTCTCCATCTCCTCATCTGACGCTGCAGCTGTAGGAGCATAGATCTGAATTACGTTGAGTTTGCACGGTGAAGCATCTAGTTTGATAGAGATGATCCTGTCATTAATGGGTTCGTATCCGACAACACAGTTGGACAGATTTCGAGGAACAACTATTGCAACACCATTCTTACTTTGATCACTACTCCCTGAAAAGTACACAGTATTCCTTTCTTGAGTTACGAAATGTCCACTTCCTCTCCAGTGAGTCTCACTGAGCCCAAGAATATCCAGTCTATGTAGGGCCATTTCTCTTTCTACTATGGCAAGTTTTCCTATCTGCATTAGCCCACGTACGTTCCATGTTGCAATTTTCCTTACAATGTGCAGGGATAATGCTGGTTTAGTGACTTCTCTCAATCCTGTCCCCCCCCGGAGATCCGACTGGGGGACTTGAAGCTCCAGATAATTTAGAACTGAGCAAAGCCATGGGGTTCTCATGGGAAAAGTATCAGTGGTGGTTTCCCATTGCCTTCCAATGTTTAAATGAGGCCGCCCCTAACATGGGGTCAGACGCCTTTTGTAGCCGCTCCTCTGGAGTACAGACACTACATGTTTGCCTCTTCCATTGTCGAGGCCGTTCCAAAGTCCATCTCCTCCGCAGCTGATGCCGTTGAGGTCTTCACCGTTACCCTGGCTAGGGGCCCTATGACAGGGTGCTACCTTCTGAAGCCAGAAGGACCCTGGTTTTTTAACGAGGTTGATACTCCTCCCGCTCCTCCTTCCTCATCAGTGTGATGAGGCCCCGGGCTTGCGACCGGCAGTGGCGGAGAGGTAAGACAATAAATTTGTCTATTATGGGCATTATACATGCATGGACTATCTTGGTGGTGGATAGGCCTTTGTTGCCCTCCAACTATGTAAAAAACCTCTTTTAGAAAGTCACTTTAACAATCTTGTAAATTTCTTTTAGGCTTTATGTATCAATAGTCTTTACGTTGGTATTGTCTGTATTGCACAATATCACGTAATTAGAAATCTTTATTCAAAAGTATTCATCAGTTTATTTCAAAAGTGAAATTTTATTCTTTGGCATATTGTTCGTTTTGCAACACCAAAATTGTGATTGCTTGTGTGAGTGTGAACAATAGTGACAATAGAGGGACTAGTCATTATTTCCGATCCCATACGTAAAATTTTATTATGATGTCCGACACACCTGATCAGGGAAGTCAATCAAAAATGTCATCAACTACCGATGACAAAGTTAGTTTCAATCATCGGTCAGTAATGCAAAAGCCCAAAATCGGTAACCGACCGCTAAATTATGAATCAAGTGGCAAAAGCAATACACCTTTAACATCCAACAATGACCCATTCATGAATCTGATGATTAATTCACCAATATCTTTAATGATGGAAACTTCTGGAATCTCAGAGCATTTATGTGAAGTCAATGACGAAACTTCACAAAATGCAAACATAACAGAATTAAACAATTGGTCAACCCCCACATCGACAAAGGCACAACTTGTGCATACAGTCAAGGTACATGCTCCACCTAATGTGAGCAGGAAAGTGGAAAATAAATCTACCCCGGAAAGTACAAATCAAATCAATATGTTGTGTGAGTTAATTGCTAGCATGCGAACGGAAAAGCAATAACAGTTTGTTAATCTTTAATCGCAAATGCAGGGTTTAACAACAACAAAATCAGTAGTAAATTTACAGACCCAAGTAAACTGGCATTAGGAAGTAATTACAAGAGGTTACTGCTAAATTCGAAAGGCTAAACATTAGACAAAACCACCTCGATGCGCAAGTTACCGAATTGCTAAAGAGTGTGAAAGCTTAATAGCACCTAAGCAATTGGTTGGACAATCCATCAATTTGATCAAACAACAGGTAGATCTCTAAGTGAAGGATACAGTCCCCTAATTGATAAAGTCGAATAATTGACATGGGAAGTAGGAACCCTGAAAATTGAGTCCAAGGGTACTAACCTTGAACTACAAGAGATAAAGAGACAATTTCACGCCAATGAATGTGACAGCAGTAGTTCTGAGTACAAAAATTTTAAGGAAGATGTAGAAAGATGGTTTGCCGAAGAAGGAGAGCAAATTCTAAAAGTACTAGGCAGGAAGCAAAATTCATGATTGATCAAATCAAAAAGGAAAATCTTTTGGATTCTAATTTAACAACAGAATGTGTAAATTCAGTACAATTTATAAGTCCTCAGACAATACCTTCAGTGTTGCAGAACATTGATTCACAGTCAATGCCAGGGATACCCACGGGACATGAGACAGTTTCACCTCATTCACCTCATTCAGATATGCCGTGTACAAATACTGTACTGGGCATGTCTACACTTCTGACCTGCACACAGCCTTCAAACAATGGGGAACAGGTTACTACTATTGTTATTAAAGACGGACTCTTAGGATTGAGAAAGTTTCCTACATTCTTGGAGGAAAATAAGAAAAGTCATCCTGTCATTTTCCTGCAAACATTTCAGAACATACTTCCTCAGTCTTGGTCAGAGACAAGAAAAATTCAGGAAATTGTCAGCCACATAGAAGGCAATGCATCCGCTTGGGTAGCTAGTGCCATGAATAGATGCCATACTTATGCTCAATTTGAGCAGGAATTTCTTGCCCGATTCTGTTTGCAATCGTTGCAAGAAAGATTACGGCATCAAGTATTTAGTCCTGAGCCATATAACATGTGACTCTAAGAAAATATTTTTAAAAGTACTTGAATAAAACTCTGTATTGGACAACACCAATTTCACACATTGATGTCATTCAGATACTAAAATCTAGACTACCTGCTGACATCGCAAAAAAAATAATGTGGGTGCCCGAACAAGTCTGTGATTTCCGCATCTTATTAATGCATGACGGAACCTTTCAGCCATATTATTTGAAGATGTGCCAAGACATGAGTACATTGCAAGAGGTTGATGAAAGGTGGAAAAAGATTAGCCAAAAATTAATGGAAGATGAAAACAATTGATTAAAAACAAATCACAAGCTACATGAAGGTGTTTTGTTCTACAGAAATGTTCCCAATTCTAATCATTGGAAGGTTTTCATACCTAGTGCTTGTGTAGAAAACCTAATTAGGTATACACACAGTGCCTGGGGACACTATGGTGTCACAAAATGTGCAGGAAAGATTGGTTCCTATTGTTATGTACCCAATCTTTTCCGGCAAGCACACAAAATAATTTAAACTTGCACAACTTGCCAAAAAGTGAAGTACTCAAATATTTCTAAATTAACCAATCTGCATCCCATTGTTCCGAAAGAACCTCTCGCTCTTGTATCCTTAGATACAGCTGGATCTGTGCCCAGAGTGCGAGGTGGTGCAAAGTATTTGGTGGCTGTGTACAATGTATTTAGCAAATACGTTTGCATGTACGCCACTAAAACTATTACATCTGTCCCAATTATAAAAAGACTTGCATAAGATTATTTTGTAAATGTGGGTAAACCTCAAGACCAGAATAACTGACAACACCACAAATTTTACTAGTGGTAAATGGAAAGATTTCCTGAGGGGAACAAGGGATTAAGCACATTTTAGTCTCACTATATCACCCTGAAGATAGCTCGGTGGAAAGAATATCCAGAGAATTCAATAGATTCATGAGAACCTATGTGCCCAATAAGCAAACCAAATGGATAGAGCTAATAATGCCGTTCATGCAAATTGTAAATAATCTTCCACGCCCATCTATTGGCATCACACCTGCTGAATTAATTTATTCTAACATAAAAGATGATGAGTGGGTATAACCTTTACCAAGGATACCAACACCTATTGTGTGTATGGAGAACAAAATAAGGCAAGCTTTCAATGTGTTGAGAGAGGAAGCTCAGAAAAGGAAACAGAAATATGACAGTAAGCTAGGATGTACACACAAGTTTGAAGTGGGAAATGTAGTATTGCTCAGGGGACACCCAAGAGCTAACAAACTAAGGAAACTCAATGCTAAGTGACAATTGGCATATACAGGACCGGTTTTCATCCTAAGAATACCATATCCAGGAAGTTATTTATTAGCGTATCCTGGTTCTGGGAAAATTAAAGGCTTACATCCGCATAAGGACCTTAAACAATATATACAATAACATTCTGATTGTATACATTTTTTTAATTATATATACAAACAAAGCATATATGTGTGACGTTAGAGCTTCGCGCCTTACATAATGCGTGACGGAAGAACTCCGTTCCGAAGTTAAATTTTACTTTGAGGTGCAGAGGTAAACGCTGATTGGTAGCACTGGAATAACTGAAGACTAGTAGTTGCTAGCTGTCAAAAATTGTTGAAGCATGAGAAGAGGCCAATCAGTGTGGGGGCATGTCTGATTTGACATTATGCATACCGGTACGCGCTAACTAAACTAGATCCGAATAATTAAAACTTATAACTAAGACCTAAAATATGTACACTAAAATTACCTAAATTATATACCCATAGAACTAAATTATAAATATGTGAGATTAAATAAATAAACTTTATACACGGAAGAAACTAAACCTAGAAATTATAATAACCTACTATAGCTACAGTTAATCGAGCTTAACAAAAAAAAAAAAAAAACTCTCGGCCAATCATGTGCCTACAGAATGAGTTAGATTGAAAGACAATGATACTGACTGTGATGAATGTTTATTGGAAGACTGCATAAGAAAATGTGTATTAAAGTCACCAGCAACCTGTTAAATAACACAATATAGCTTCTAGATTATTTAGGAATAGATTATAATTTTGTGCAGGTGCTTGGTAAAGAGTTACTATTATACGGCACCTGTTATGGAACTCTACTTCTGTTTCACATGCTTCTATATGCTGCTTTACACAGAATTTATTTATATCAATATTCTTGAAATTATAGCAGTTTCTAATAAATCTGGCAACTCCTCCACCTTCCATATCTACTTTACAGAATTAGAAAGCTAAATTAAATCCTGAAATTTTTAACATATCTATACCAGTGGTTACATGATGTTCAGAGAGGCAAATTACGTCAGTTGGGTTAGAGGAATCCATTTCATCAATACAAATGAGTAGTTCATCAACATAGAGGTCTGTCGTTGAAAATTTGAATGTTTGGCCACTCCAAAGAGGTGGGTAACTGTAAAACACACATGAAAGAGTTCAGGTGTTTGAAAGCACTGTTCTGGACACTAAATAGGTGAAGCATGTGGAAGCACATTCAGTGGTTCGAAAGCAGAGTCACAGTAGTTCTACCTAACTTCATACACACTTTGTGTCATGCAAAACAAGTCTTGCAAAAGTTGTGAGGCTGGGAACTCTGAAGAGTTGTTTGAAACACTTGAATATCTAAGCAGGTTAGTCACATGTAGTTCAGGTTAAAGTATGTAGATGAATCATGGTGGCAGTAAAACCAGCGAAGTCATTTTTCTGGCGGAGTGTTGGGTGTTGTATTTGATGCTGAAAAACTAGCATGGTAGCCATGAAAAACACTATAAATGTATGAAAACAGTATCAAAACACAGGGGTCACCACTATGGGGAGGTGGAGTGGTTGTAACCCCCAATAACCAACCACATGTATGAGTCTTCACTTTATTGGAACTATTCAGTCCAAAGTTCACACATACACTGAAAGGAAAAATGACAGCAACACTCTAACTGATAGTGTGCCACCAAGAACATAAGTCATAAAGACAAAAATACACTTTATTCATTTATGTGCATTGCCACAAAGTAGACAGCAGAGTAACTACTAAGAGATAATTGTAATAATAAGACTTTCAAGCACAAATCATGATACAATGAAACATGTAGAAAAGCAGTATAGTACAGGAAGACAGCAAGATGGCAATGATGAGAAACGCCAACTATGAAAACCAACATACAAATTAGGTGAAGGATGAGGATGGAAAACCAATCAGTACAAATGAAGGGAACCTAGAAAACTGGAGGGCATACATCCAAGAACTGTTGAACAACCTGGTACATACCAATGAAATTGAAAACAGGACAGAAAACAAACAGGATATACAAAGGGGTAGAATATCAGCAAAGGTAATAAAGAAGTTGGTGACAAGAAATGTGAATGGTAGGCGAAATGGATAAGATTTGTGGAGGAAAGAAGTAATGCTGGATGAATGAAAAACTGTTGCCGTATGTCTCATATAGGTTTACCAAATTTTCAAAATCAAAATATGGGTCATTGGTACCAAAGATTGTGTAACAAAATGTTGACTCTACCTGTGGCATCAACAACCTGACTGTTATTATTTAAAGCTTATACAATATGACAAGTTTGTGTCACTCATTAATTCAGACAGTTAATTATAAAACAGAACAACACAAAAAGTATTTATGAGGGGCATTTGTAAAGTCCGTGCAAAGTCCGACAGATGGCACCACCACCACATATCAAGGTTAGGGATGCCGTATTGAGGTCATGTTTAGTTTGTAGCATCTTTGGAAAGAATGCACACCAACTTTCAGCCCTATTGGTCAATTTCTTTGTGTTTGGCATTCATGTAAATCAAGGAAGTCAAGTGATTGTCAAAGAATGGATGAAAAAGAATTTCCTAGGGTGATTAAACATTACTTTATTAAAGGCAAAATGCCTCAGGAGACTAAAGAGAATCTTGATAAACATTATGGTGACTCTTCACCTTTGATTAGAACAGTTCATAATTGGTTTCAAATTTTTTGTAGTGGCCATATGGGCACAAGTGACACTGAAAGTTCTGGATGGCCTATGGAGGTTACAACTCTGGAAATCATTGATAAAATCCATCATATGGTGATGGATGACACAGAAGAGTTACAGTAAGGTGCACGAGATTGCTTCATTCAAACGAGGAGGTGATTGCAGAAACTAATAGCTGTTTTGCAGACTTGGACAATTCTTATTATTCGGAAGGGATCAACAAATTAGAACAGCATTGGATGAAGTGTATAAGTCTAAAAGGAGACTATGTCAAATAATGAAAATGGTTTTCAACAAACACATTAGTAGTTTTTATTTTTGCATGGACTTTTCAAATGCCCCTCATAATTGCTGAATGAACATGAAACCAATGGGACAAAAAATTGCCATTAGATGTTTTTGGAATGGGACAATCTACATGTACACAATCTCAATAACTAAGACACACAAGGTCACATACTAATACATAAATTAACCAAACATACTTGCACAACAAAAATCCAAATAAATTGCATCACTAATTCCAGAAATACTATACTGTTTTATAGTAGTCACATGCAAGCAAATAGGAATGACAATTATTACTACTTATGTAGTTTTCGATTAATGATGAAAATTCCCCTCAGAGATGATAAATACTGTTCAAATGAGATAGAATGGCTGGCCAGTACTTACCTTTGTGCTGTACTGCTGATAGTAACACAAATGAGGAAACAGAAAAAAAGGGGACAAAAAGGACAAGCTTTCGGAACACAGTTCCTTCATCAGGTGGGAGAGAAGGGAAGAAGAAAGGATGGGAACGGAAGGGAAAGGTAATTCACGACCTAGGTCATGAAGGTGGTGTTTCGGTAGTGTGGACATCAGAGATACTGCATGTACGTACTGAGCCAAGCCAGAGAAGATATATATAACCAAAGAGGAAAGATCAAGTAGTAAAGAGAAGAGAAGATGAGTGAACTGAATGATGCTGAGGAGTGTAGGAGGGGCGGGGTTGTCTAAAATGTTTAACAGGGAAAGATGGATGGAGACACACACACACACACACACACACACACACACACACATGGAGAGAGAGGGGGGGGGAGGGAGGGAGAGGGAGAGGGGGAGAGAGAGAGAGAGAGAGAGAGAGGGGGGGGGGGGGGTAAGGAAGGGATAATGAATAGGTGAGCTGAAGATGGAGGAAGGGGAGGGGTTAGCGTAGATTTAGACCAGGGGGATGGCGGGAGGAGAGGATATGTTGGAGTAGTAGTTTACTTAATTCTCTCTCAGTTATATTTTGCAGGAGAATGTATGTCATGCACAAGTCCGGTATTTTCATACAGATTCTCATAATAATCAACACATGAAGTATTCTGATAATTAGTGCTTGTTTAAGTATGTCCTTCACAATTTGCACACTAAATTTATTCTTTATGTTAGACCATAAACTGTTCATGTCATATGAGAGTATTACATAGTACCAACCAAAAAACTTAAAAAATGTCTTATTCAATTGCAGTTAAAGCCTGTTTACTTTTTTTTTTTTTTAAATTATGACCACATCTGTTCCCCATTTGGTTACGCTGTACATTGCTTAAAGTCACGTTATTTCAAAATATGTGGGATGGTTCGTAAAAAACGGGACAATATATGTCAGGTATTTATTTTGTTGGGACAACCGGACACTGTGACTCAATACAAGAAGGGAAACAAAATAATGTCACAAAACTACAGAGGGATATCTCTGCTATGCATATGTTATAAAATAATTGTACTGATAATACATACAAACACTAAAGAAGTATTTGATACAATACAAACAGGATTCAGAAACTGTAAATCAACAACCAATCAAATATTCACTCAAAGACTTCCTCAAAACATACACAAGTGACAGCATAGTGAGACAGGAGATGTGGAGGATAAAGGCAGAGTATGGACAAGCTGATAAAGCTAACTAAATATGTGTGTGATCAAAGTGTAGAATTAACGTACAGGGGGCATTCTCAGAAACATTTGAAGTAAAAACATGAGTGAGACAGGAAGATATTATATCGCCAACCCTGTTCAATTTGGCACTCAACAACACCCTGAGGAGAGTAACACATGAATGTAGGAGTCATCTTAGAGAAAAAGACAAATGTCCTGGCTTTCACAAAAGATATT
The DNA here is from genome assembly GCA_026315105.1 of Locusta migratoria. Taxonomy (NCBI): domain Eukaryota; kingdom Metazoa; phylum Arthropoda; class Insecta; order Orthoptera; family Acrididae; genus Locusta; species Locusta migratoria. Next base: position 158,751,713 of record CM048749.1, read on the forward strand.
GTGGTGATAGGAAAGAGCATGGAAGACCTGGAAAAATGGGGACTGTGCTGACTGAAGAAGCTAAGAAAGTAGGTCTAAGTATAAATGAAAGTAAAACAGGAAGAAGAACTCAGTTAGGACCCTACTATCTAACAATCAACAACCTACCAATACAGAAGACAGTCACATTCAAATAATTTGGTGTCAACATCAATCAACAAAACCTTATAAAACAAGAGATCATAATAAGAATTCATGCTGGGGGACTATGCCTTGGAGCTATGCACATCATCAGATCTAAGTTACTATTTAGGCAGGCAAAATAAAAATTCACTATGTGATCAAAAGTATCCAGACAATTGGCTGAAACTGACTTCTAAGTTCATGGCACTTTCCATTGGTACAGCTGGAACTGAATATATTGCTGGCCCACCCTTAGCCTTGATGACAGCTCCCATTCTTTCAGGCATATGTTCAATCAGGTGCTGACATTTAGCTAGCTATTATTCACACATATTTTCAATTCTGTAACAAGACTGAGTAAAAAGAATAAAGCATACTCACAGTTTATCTGAACAGTGGATTTGGCTTCTATGATTTAATTCATTATTTTGTCAATATTTAATCTAAAATTGATTATTAGTAATAGCTTACATGCTCACATATTATATTATTTCCTTTTCATAACTTTATATTGGTATCTGAGCTGAAATGCATTCTGTCTATTTAGTCAGCCATGTGCTCATCTATATTTGCAGATTTACATTAAACTAATTCATGTTCCTACCAATTTATAGGCTATTTAATATTGAGTATTTACTTTCGTTACTCACAATGGAAAGTCCAGGTTGGAATTAAACAATATAAAAAGGACTGTTAACTCACCACAAAGACATGACAACAAGCTGCGAGAGGCACATAATGAAGACACACGTATACAACACTTAACACTAGAACTGTGGAGTTTCTGACATTCCTAAAACGGCGGAAAGGGGTCATTTTGACCCCCATATAAAATTTTTTCATATTAGACTTAAATAAGTGTTTTTGTTTTTTGTTTTGTTAATCCACACCTTTTCTTTAGCAGGGACAATAATTATTAAACACCATAATTAATAATAATCAATAATTATTTATTTCAACAGCAAAATATCTTACAAATTTATTGCTGCTACTGCTAACAAGTTTCCTATTTGTATAAACTTGTAGACACATTTAGTATACTTGGTCCATATTACTCTCATACGTGGTCTACACACACCTTTGTATCACTTTTCTCTCAACTTACTGGAATCTGCTAGACCCACTTAGCACATATGATTTCTGTTTTACGCACACATTTTCCGCACACGGCTTTGTGGCACTTTACACAGTTTTTGCTGGTCTTGTTGCCTTTGCAGAGGCTGATTTGGCACTTCCTCCACTTTCTAGTTGATTTCGGTCCAGTATCCTCTTCCTCTTCCTGATGTTCTTGCTCTTACATTTCCTTGAGTTCATTCGCCAGCTGAAGTACGAACTTCTTCATTTCCATTTTCTTGTTTGTTACTATGTTGTAAATGACCCATGCATTTATTGCCGCCATGTCCAAGATGTTGTAAAAGACATGCATTGGCCATCTCCTACATGCAACCTTTGTTTTTTTTATTTATGGGTCATCTGATCCACCACGTCCACCCCATACTTTGTTGCATTGTAGAATGTTACTGTTTCAGGTTTCTTATTTCCTTCCTTGCTTATTGCTACTTCAGAATGTAGTGTACTCAGAAGAATGACGTTTTTATTCTTCTTTCCTTGGTATACAGTCATGGTGCATTCTGGGTTGCCACTATGGTGCAGGATGCTGGTGGAGTGAATGTCAGCATTGGACTTTCTTACTACATCAGGGATTTCACGACGGATCTTGTTCATTGTACCAACTAATGAAGTTTTCTACTCTTTGAGGTTCTTAGCAAGTTGAAGAGATGTAAAGAAGCTGTCTGTCGTCACATTTCTTCATTGATTTACAAATGGCTCCATGAGATGCAGAACGACGTACTCTCCAAGTGGTTGCTTCTCTTTATGCATGTACTCTTTGCCGAGGTATGAAAAAAGCATTACATATATACTTTGTCGTCACATTGACAGCCAATCAGAATTTGAGTCCATATTTGTCTGGTTTGTTGGATATGAACTGAGTGAACCTGCATCTTGTTTCGCTTGGTAATAGTTGCCCATCTATGGTTATATTTTCTCCAGAACGGTAAGCACGAATACTGTTTTCAATGAACTTTCCCCAAATTTCAGATACAAGAGCGAATTTGTTGGCTGCCAGACGTTCAACTCGGGTTGATTTTTCATCGAAATGGAGGAATCTGACAAGCTCCTGAAATCTGTCCCTCGGCATAATGTCCTTGATAAAAGTAGGCCCCCAAGAGTGCGACCAGATATCATCCACATACCTTTTGTACAAATAAGGCCCTGAGCATACATGATAGCTCTCAGTTTCTCCAGTTCCTCAAGCGAAACAGTCCAGTTATTGTTTTTCAGTACTTTTTGTGCATTGACTCTGTGTATTTCTTCGTGAGACGTAGCATTGCTTCATCAAAAATAAGACGGAAGGCACTGGTGAAAGAGTCGTCTATTCGTTGACAAGCATAAACAGTGAGTCCTCCTTTCTCCTTCATAACGTTGAGAGCCGACCTCCTTCCAGAAGATGAAAAATTGGTCATCTCCCACACGGTTCCATCCCTAGCAACCATCTTTGTAGACGCTGACAACTGTGCCTGCTGTGATGAAAGATGTGATGACTGATGTAGATCAGCATGTGAATCCTCTTCCACTAATCACTCCTCATTCACTATGTCTTCATCTTCACTTGTCTCAGGAACATAATCATCATCAGCGAAGTCCGATTCAACTTCGGAAATCTCTAAGAGCTGTAACACTTCTTCATCAGAAAGTCCACGCTGACGATACATGTTCAAAAGCGTGTCTCGAGGACAAAAACTATCACCAGAATGACACGATATAAACTGTGGCAGACTGGAACGAACACGTGCCAAGTTGCAACATGACAGGTAACTACTCTGCAATACTGCTGACTGTTGCCGCTACATTGTTGGATTACTTACATATATTTAGAAGGAAATTACATTGGGGTCAAATTGACCCCATCCACCGTTCTAGGTATATCGATAGAAATGTCAAAGAATATATAAATACTTTTTAAATTCTAATACATTATCATAAAGAGGAGAAAAAATTAGGAAAAGTCATATGAATTAATTAGGAAAGTAAATAAACTGAAATGACAATGAAGGAAAAAAGTATGGCAGGGGTCATTTTGACCCGTTCCGCCGTTCTAGTGTTAAGCTATCGGCCATTGCCTTCTTTAGAAAATAGAACATTTTTGCAGTCACAAAGACAAACACATAGTCACACAACCATCATCTCTGGCTGCCGCACTCCAAATCACGCTCTGCGGTGGTGGGGATGGATACAGCATGGCCTTGCAGAGCATGTACATATTTCGATGGGAGGAAAGAGATGCAGACTAAGAATCTAGTGAGGAGGCGGGTGAGGGGAGGAAAGTAAAATAAATAAATAAATAAAATAAAATATAAAATAAATAAAAAAAATATAAAATAAATGTGCATGCTCCACACACACACACACACACACACACACACACAGAGAGAGAGAGAGAGAGAGAGAGAGAGAGAGAGAGAGAGAGAGAAGCTGGTGGTGGGAGGGAGGATGCAGATGGCCCAAGTTGTGAAGCAGCCATTGAAATCAAGCATATGCTCCGCTGCATGCTGTGCCACAGGGTGGTCCACCTTGTTTTAGGTGACACTTGGCAGAGGCCATTCGTCATAATGATCAGCTGGTTAGTGGTCATGCTAATATAGAAAGCTGCACAGCGATTGCAGCACAGTTTGTAAATTACATGGCTGCTTTCACAGCTGGCCCGGCCACTGATAAGATAGGAAACACTGTGCTTGAACTGGAGTTGGAAGTACTTGGTGTGTCGATTGTACAGGTCTTGCAATGGGATCTTTCACAGTGATATAATCATTGTTCCTGGGGGTTGGGGTTGGTGGTGGTGCCCATGGCCTTTCTGCTCCTGAATACTACCTCTCACAATGTCCCTCTGAATTCAAGCCCCATACCTCATTGCTCATAACCCTCACAACTTTATCCTAACTAACAACTACTTTTTCTTTGAGGAGAAAGTTTACCATCAAATCCGTGGCACAGCCATGGCACCCTCCTATGCCAATGTGTTTATGGTTCGTCTGGAGGAATCCTTCCTAGCATCCCAAAACCACAAACCTCTCACCTGCTTCAGGTTTATTGATGATATTTTCATGGTCTGGACTGAGGGCCAGGACATCCTATCCTCCTTCTTTCAAAACCTCAACTCCTTTTCAACCATCCACTTCACCTGGTCTTCTTTCTCAACCCACATTCCGTCCACATAAAACCTACCAATCACTAACAGTTGCTACACTTTGACAGTTGCTATCCCTTCCACATAATAAAAGTCCCTCCCTTACAGTTTGGCCACCCATGGAAGGCGTATTGGTAATTGAATGTTTCTGTAGGCCTCCTGGCTCAGCAGCTGTTGTGGCAGAAAACATGAAGGAAAATTTGGAAAATATTTTGAGTAGATTTTTCAATCTTGTTATAGTTTTGGGAGGAGATTTTAATTTACCCCGGTGGCAGGGACAAAGAATCCAGTGAAATTATTTTGAGTGCGTTATCTGAAAATTACCTTGAGCAGTTAAACACAGAGCCGACTTGTGTCGACAACATATTAGACCTTCTGGTGACAAACAAACCCCAACTATTCAAAACAGTTAACATAGAACAGGGAATCAGCAATCACAAAGTGGTCACAGCATTGATAATTTCAGCCATATATTAGAAATATTAAAAAAGGTAGGAAGATTTTTCTGTTCAGTAAAAGTGACAAAAAGCAGATTTCAGGGTACTTGACAGCTCAACACAGAAATTTTATCTCAAGTACAGATAGTGTTGAGGAACAGTGGACAAAGATCAAAGTCATCGTACAATATGCATTAGATGAGTATGTACCAAGCAAGATCATAAGAAATGGAAAGGAGCCACCAAGGTACAACAACCGAATTAAAAAACTGCTACGGAAGCAAATGGAACTTCATTGCAAACATAAACATAGACAAAGCCTTGTAGACAAACAAAAATTAAACGAAGTGTAATGTAGCGTGAGGAGGGCTATGTGAGAGGTGTTCAATGAGTTTGAAAGTAAAGTTCTATGTACTGACTTGGCTAAAAATCCTAAGAAATTTTGGTCTTCTATCAAAGCAGTAGGTGGATCAAAACAAAATCTCCAGACACTTTATGACAAAAATGGCAGTGAAACAGAGGATGACAATCTAAAGGCGGAATTACTAAATGACTTTACAAAGCTGTTTCACTGAGGAAGATTGCACTGTAGTTCCTTCTCTAGATTGCCACACAAATTACAAAATGACAGATATCAAAATAATTGACAGAGTATTGGAAAAACAATTAAAATCGTTCAAAAGTGGAAAGGCCACAGGACCAGATGGGATACCAGTTCGTTTTTACACAGAGTACACAAAGGAACTTGCCCACCTTCTTGCAGTGGTGTACCGTAGGTCTCTAGAAGAGCGTAGCATTCCGAAAGATTGGAAAATGGCACAGGTCATCCCATTTTTAAGAAGGGACGTTGAACAGATATGAAGAACTGTAGGCCTATATCTCCAACGTCAGTCAGTTGTAGACTTTTGGAACATGTATTATGTTCGAGTAAAATGACATTTCTGGAGACTAGAAATCTGCTCTGTAGGAATCAGCATGGGTTTCGAAAAAGATGATCATGTGAAACCCAGCTCGCACTATTTGTCCACGAGACTCAGGGCTATAGACACGGGTTCTTAGGTAGATGCTGTGTTTCTTGACTTCCACAAGGCATTTGATACAGTTCCTCACAGACATTTAATGAACAAAGTAAGAGCATATGGTCTATCAGACCAATTGTGTGATTGGATTGAGGAGTTCCTAGATAACAAAATGCAACATGTCATTCTCAACGGAGAGAAGTCTTCCGAAGTAAGAGTGATGCCAGGGGGGTGTCGTGGGTCCGTTGCTGTTCACGATATGTATAAATAAATAAAGATTGAAAGTTCACTGAGGATTTTTGCAGATGATGCTGTAGTATATAGAGAGGTTGTAACAATGGAAAATTGTATTGAAATGCAGGAGGATCTGCATAGAATTGACGCATGGTGAAGGGAATGGCAATTGAATCTCAACGTAGACAAGTGTAATGTGCTGCGAATGCATAGAAAGAAAGATCCTGTATCATTTCGCTACACTACAGCAGGTCAGCAACTGGAAGCAATTAATTCCATAAATTATCTGGGAGTAGGCATTAAGAGTGATTTAAAATGGAATGACCATATAAAATCAGTCGGCGGTAAAGCAGATGCCAGACTTAGATTCATTGGAAGAATCCTAAGGAAATGCAACCTGAAAACAAAGGAAGTAGGTTACAGTACACTTGTTCACCCACAGCTTGAAGACTGCTCACCAGTGTGGGATCTGTACCAGGTGGGGTTGATAGAGGAAGTAGAAAAGATCCAATGGAGAGAAGCGCACTTTGTTACAGGATCATTTGGTAATCGTGAAAGCGTTACGGAGATGATCAATAAACTCCAGTGTAAGACTCTGCAGGAGAGACCCTCTGTTCCTTGGTATGGACTTTTGTTGAAGTTTCGAGAACATACTTTTACCGAGGAGTCAAGCAGTATACTGATCCCTCCTATGTATATCTCGTGAAAAGATCATGAAGATAAAATCAAAGAGATTAGAGTCCACACAGAGGCATACCGACAATCTTTCTTTCCGCAAACAATATGTGACTGGAATAGGAATGAGAACCGACAGTGGTACTCTAGGTACCCTCCGCCACACATTGGGTAGCTAGCGGAGTATGGACATAGATGTATCTGCAGTAGCAAGAACTCCCTTTCTCGATATGCTGAAGGTCTCACAAAGGACTTTACAGACAGAAACAACCCCACAGACTTAATCTGTAAACAGATATCCCCAAATGCTCCCTCTGCCACCAGTAACCATACACAAAAGAGCGCTCCTCTTGTCACCCAGTACTACCCTTGACTCGAACAAAGAAATTGCACCCTTCACTGAGGGTTTGTTTTTGTACTCAGCCCAGAAATGAGAGACGTCCTGCCCAAGATCCTTTCCACCCTTCCTAAAGAGGTGTTCTATCGTCCTTCCAACCTCTATAAAATTCTAGTCCATCCCTACGCCACCCCAAAACCCAGCCCACTGCCACAGAGATCATATCCCTGTGGAAGACCCCACTGCAAGGCCTGTCCATTCCACCCATCCAGCACTCCCTATTCCAGTCCAGTCACAGGCATATCCTATCCTATCAGAGGCTAGGCCACCTGTGAAAGCAGCCATGTAATTTACCAACTGTACTGCAAACACTGCATAGTTTTCTATATTGGCATGACCACTTACCAGCTGTCCTTTAGAATGAATTGACACCACCTGTGGCCAAAAACAAGGTGGACCAACCCGTGGCACAGCTTGCAGCAGAGAATGTGCTTGATTTAAATGGCTCCACTTTTTTCTACACCTAACAGTTCCCACCTCTCTATCCTAAACGTCTACTCCTATTTCAAGTGGTGTGTGTGTGTGTGTGTGTGTGTGTGTGTGTGTGTGTGTGTGCATCTGCATGGCACATGTGTATTTGTTTTATTTTATTTTTACTTTCCTCCCCTCACCCACCTCCTCACTCCATTCATTCCTAATCTGCATCTTGTTCCTCCCTTCTAATTCGTATGTGTTCTGAAAGACTGTACTGTATCCATTCCCCACCGCCGTGACGCAACCTTCCTATCCCCCCCCCTCCCCCCTTTCCACACCACAGAACGTGATTCAGAGTGCGGCAGAGATGATGGTTGTGTGACTGTGTTGTATGTCTGTGTGAATGTTCTATTTTTGCATGGGTGTGTCTTTTTTTATGTGTCTGTTGCAGCTCATCATCACGTCTTTGCAGTGAGATGTAAACTGTCCTTATTATATTGCTTACTTTTGATACTAGTTAGATAAACCACTATATACTCAGATATGGCTTGTGGGCATTTGTTTTTGTTTTTAGAAATATACTAAAAACATTACAGTTTCAATTTAGCATGTTTAGCTCAGAAAATGGGGGTGGTAACTGCATTTAAATATTGCTGTAGGTCTTGCCTATTACATGTCACATAGTGGGTATCAGAAAACCATCAAGCCTATACTGTGCTATGCAGTTGAGACATAGACACTGAAAAAGAAAATAGAGAAAAAAACTTATCACTTTTGAAAATAAGGTATTGGGGAAAATGTATCGACCCCCAATGAAAGAAAATGAACCGTGGAAAATAAGCAAAAACAGAGAAATCAGACAATTATATGAACTACAGTAGCTGATCTCATAGCGAGTGTTAAAACTAAAAGATTCAGATGGTATTAACATGTGAGGAAGAGAGAGGAAAAAACAATAATAAAGGCAGTAATGGATAGAGAAGTCGAAGGGAAGAAGGCTGTGAGGATGGCCAAGAACAAAGTGGAAGGATATAACCATGGGAGACATGGAGTTATCAGGTCTCGGAGATAAAGATGTAGCTGTCAGAAAGGTGTGGAAAGCTGGAGTAAATGAGACCAAGGACTGGTTGTATTTTGTGTGGCCAGTATAAGTACATAAGTAAGTCAACTGTAGAAAGGAAAAGACTATCCACAGAGTCTATTATGTACCTAACCCATTTTTAACTTAAATTATTTTGCAAATTGTCATGATCATAATTTCTTGACTAAAATGAGGGAATGTTCCATGTCATTTACTGCAAACAGCACGGTAACACTACATATTTCCCCCTCACAAAGGAAAAATGTTGGGAAAACCTCTGAATTGAATGTATGGGAAAATAACAGATTATTTTTCTGTGCAATACCTAACTAAAAATAGTTCATTATACATGAAAAAGTGGATAGTCCACCTCTTAAAATCAGTAACATTACTCTCCTTTACCCTTTAATTTCTGAAATCTTCTAGTCATTATTCTATACAAATGATACTTTCCTTCTATGATACAGTAAACTGCATTCTCCTAATCCAGTTTTGTTCACATGTTAGTTGTAACCTCTGAGTTGTATAAATGCATTTAAATAAAATTGGTTTTCAAATTCTTTTTGTGATTGATAGATATGGTATCTGTCAACTGCAAATTTATGAATTCGAAATATTCACACAATTTGACTGTTACAGGGTATTGAAATAAATTCAGTGGCAAAGTTGAAAATTTGTGTGGGATTGGAATTCAAACCTGAATATCCAGTTTTGGGCCAGGGATAACTTATCATAAACTATGATTGTAATGCCCCTGCCCATTATTTTCTCTTGCTTACAACTTTGACTGAATTCCCACAAGGAATCAGGCATGTTTGTGCATCCACACAAAATTGTCATTTGCCTGCTGGACCATTCTTCAATTATAGATAAGGTGTCTGTAATTTCAGACATGTCTGAAAGAACTGACACTGGTTGGCGTTAACAGCCATAAATTTATGAATTGGAAATATTCAAACATCTCAACTGTTAGAGAAAATAAATTCAATAGGGTAGTTAAACATATATGCTATACTGGTAATTACAAGAGAAAATAAAACATACAATGGTTTTGTTCTCTGCATCATGCTCAGCATTCATTTGACATCCTTTGCAGGACAAAGGCCTTATCTAAACTATCCCATGCCATGTGATCACCAATGATAAGTATCTATACTGTTACTGTATGTTTCTGAAGTCATTTACTCACCTTCCATTTGTCTTTTTGGTCTTTTCTGATGCCTTAGAATCCATTAAAAAAATTCTAGGTTCATCTACCATATATTTACCTGTAACATTCACACCCATTAAATTTTTAATATAAGTTATCGTGATGCTCTTGGCTCCAGTTTATTTCCCGATCCAAAGGTTTTATTTTCTTAACTCTCCTGTGCACTGATACTGCTCAGTCCTGTTTGCAACTGAGACCAATGTATTATTTTGGGTAAGATTTTGTTGGTGTAAGTCGAACAAATTTCTTCTAAAAGAATAATACAATTTCATCAACTGTATTTCAGTTTTTAAACATCCTAAATTGTATAACATAATTGTTTCACAACCTCTGTTTAATAAAATGCTCATCATTAATTCACTCAGAGTACCCTCACATAGCTAATATTTTTATTTAACGGACTGCAAACTGTCACAAATTTTGCCTGTACAACTGTTCCGTAGCTGCGGCACTTCTTTGGGTGCACCTTGAAAGAGAAAGTGACCTATGTCAGAGAGGCTGCATCCATGAAACCTTCTGTCCCTGCACTTATTGAACAATATTTTCCAACACAATGTGTTGCTTTCTATTAAACCTAGTGTAAAATGCATATAATGATATTCTTTCATTGTTTAGAAAGGACAGATACAATTTTCTTATAAATTACCATGTTACACTTCATATCCTCTAAGATGAAATTTAACATGCTGTGATAAATTATTTACCAATTTAATTAATTTCCAAAACTACAACAATGCCTGTACTTAAGAGTGCAATTCATAAATCTTATTCTTGTTTCTTACTACTTCATTCCTTTCCATCATCATATCCCATATCATTCCATCTTATTCGATGACAAATGAGGCGTCTCCACCATTCCCGGTCCTTGAATTTCTCTTCTTCTTCGATATATGGCAGAATTTATCCCCTCTGTTCTACATCCGACTTCAGCATGTTTTTGTAGCTCAGATTTCTACAAATGTCTACCTTGGTGTTTGTGTGTGCGCGCGCTTGTTTACCTTTCCTTTCCCCCCCCCTTGGTAAGTCCTTCCACTCCTGGGATTGGAATGACTCCTCTTCCACTCCCTTACAACCCGCGTCCTTCCCTATTTCCCCTCCTTCCTTCCTCTTTTCCTGAAGAAGCGGGCACTGGTTGTGAAAGCTTGTATCTTCTGTTTGTGTGGGTTTTTTATTTGTGCTTTTGAGTCTATCTACGAGCCTGTACTTTCGTAAGTTATTCGATTTCTATTTTTAAACATAGGTATGTAATATGTTTCATAGATGACTCTCTTACATTTATGTGGTATTTTTATGTTCCATATTAGATCTTTGACTATTCTGTACAACTTGCTAGCTGTTTGAATTCTGTGTGTGATTTCTTCATGTATATAACCATTATTGGAAATAACGTTTCCAAGGAACTGAACTCATGAGTCATCCGTAGTGGTTTCCCATCCAGATCTTTTCATGACCATAACCTCGCTTTTCTCTTGGTTGAAGATGAGACCATATTCTTTAGTAGCTTCTGCCAATGTATTTTAGGTGTGTTTGGAGCTCTTCTCTAGAATCGCCCCACAGACATATGTTGTCAGTGAACAAAATGGCTTTTAATGATTCACCTCCAATGTTTTGGTGTACTTTTCTTTGAATATTGTTCATTATAGTGATGAAGAGGAGACAGAACCCCACCCTGCATTAGCCCAGATTTTATGCCGAAGGTTTCGGTCCTTCCCATGGGTGTTTTCAGTTTATTGTGAGCATCTTCATATAAGTTATTTATCCTGTAGACTATACTATCATGTATTCCGGTCTTCAGCACTTTTCACACCTTCTCCTCGTTCACAGCATCAAATGCTTTCTTCATGTGCTGAAAAGCTAGCCATAGGGCTCTGTTGTGTTCATAGTATTTTTCCATTAACTGGCGGAGGGAAAATATTAGATCTGTTGTTGATCTTCCCTGTCTGAATCCATACTGTTCCTCGTAGAGATTTGCTTAGATAGTGGGTCTTATCTTATGCTCAATGATTCTTTCATAGAGTGTACCCACTTGAGATGTTCATGTGATACCCTTTTAGTTAGGGCATTTCTTTCCATCCACTTTCTTGAAAATTGGAATTATTATGCCTATTTTCCAATCAGTAGGTATCTCCCCTTTCCAAATAGTACAAAAAAGTCTGTAGACCCTTAACACTTGGTAATATAATATTCAATATTGTTAAAAGATAATCCCATTTGTTTGTGGTTATTTCTTCACACCAGCTTGAAGTAATTACCTTTTTTTAAGGTCCACAGATATAAACGTACAAGAAAAATTAGAAAGTCTGCTGTTGTATCTTTCTATACCATATATAAAAGTTCAATCACATCGCTGTAAAAAGAGTTGATTTACCCTAAGGCATGTAATAGACCACATTCTTTAGAAGTAATTTTCTGAGTGTTCCATGGTCATAGTTCTTCATTTTTAGTTATATTGCATCCAACTTTTGTCAAAGTCCATTGTGATAAAATAAAGTCCTCTATGTCACTTATCGGAAGAACTACTCTTGAATAGTTTTTATTATAAGGAACAGCTTCTTATTTTTCAAGAACTGATTAATTTCCTTCCATCCATGAGTGAGATAGTCCTTAGTTCCCTATCACTTGAGATGTCAATTTTGCTCTCAACTATTTCTTCCAGTAGAGTCAAAGGTTGTCCCTTCTCTTCGTTCACCCTACCAAGGCATAGATGCTCTCTTTCACAAGTTCACCCAGCCCTTACATCCAACGTACTATTTCTATGAGGTTTCATGGTACTCATACATTCACCCCTTTACTTATGTAGATTATTGAGGCTCAAATTTTCTGCTAAGTAATTATCCTTTCCTTAGCAAGGCCTCACTTGATGTTTAATTATGTCATATTTTGGTATTGTCACATTATAAAAATACTGTGTTTAGATACATTTTTTATGGATGTCTTATGAACAGATTAAAACCTATGAAATGATGTGCCAAATAATTCTTCTTGTGTACTTGACTGAAAATTAACAATAATTAGCTCATATTAGGACCATTAACCCAGCTATTGCATAATATTCATATGATACTAAGTATGGTATGCAAATTTTGTACCATACCTGTGTCATAGGATTTGTGGTAGCCCTCTGTAAAACATTTAACTGGTGATGATTGTTAGTAGTGCTAAATTTGGCATGGCAAGATGAGACCATAGAGCAACTCTTAACAATAGTTATATTTTATGTGGATTACTGAGTCAATACGAATAAACAACTCACTGGAAAGGTTTCAGCATGGCACTCAATGGAATTCTATCAAAGGACTGACTTAAAATCAAAATAACACCAATAATTTTCAGCAAAAGATATATTTTGAAAATAATTATCAATATTTACATAGTTAACAGTTCTTGTTCTCATAAAAATATAATTCAATAGCTGCAAAAGTCCCTCAGGAAATTTAGTAACATCTTCCTACAAATAACACACCTGATGTGATTTTTTTTCCATGACAGAAATTTCTAAACAATTCAAAAATTACATATTTACAGGTCTAAAAATGAGATGGAAAATAAGAAAAGTTACTCTAAAGTATGTATATATAAGTGATTTTCTGCACTGAAATGTACACTGGTATAGAAAAATGTCTAATCAAATCCAACAATAATAAAAATGTCATCACAAAATAACAACTAGTTACAAAAATATAACAAATTTTACAGCTTCACTGAAGTGAACACATTTCACGAGTGGAATATAACCCTGCTTGGAGCCTACAGAAATGATGTAAAGAATATTTATTGCCACAGATGAACACTGCAGGAAAACATTTACACAGAATAAACTATTAATTTGCATATTACAAATTCACATATTGTCAATATCACTCTAGTCATGAAAATTTAAATATATAACAGTCTTATCAGGCTTACTATTACCCACAGTTACATTTCATAAATGAAATTTATTTCATAAATGAAATTAAATTTCATAAAGCCAGTGTTTTTCACTTCAATTTCAAACTCCAAAATGATCAGACAATGACAAATCAGTGATGAAACATTAAGTACGCAACAACAGGCATGATGAACCGAGATTTACATTGCAGAACACATTTAACACATTGTGGAGAATTAAGAAATGTATTACTCAACATATTTTACAAAATATACAAATGTACTTCTTTTCCTAACAAATAACACTAACTATGACCCCTTGTGCCATGTATGTGGTAAATGACAGTCTTGTGTATGTTGTTAATGTCTAAAAATAATATTCACCTTCAATTAACTCACTTATACTGAAAATTCAGAATGAGTACCACTGACGATTGAGCCCTAACACTTCATAAGGCAATGCAAAATTTGCATACTCGTGAAAAACATGCTCTGGTGAATAAGTTAGTCTGGAATCATACTATTATCAACACATATATCTTCCAAAAATATGAGGTGAATTTTGCTTCTCAGCATGTAAAATATAATGCTGGTTAGGGATGGCAGACTTGTAAATAGAGTCTATATGTTTTAAAGCTGATACCAATGAGCTTATTTAAAAAAATAAATAAAAAGAAATAGTATAAGAAAAGATGCAATAATCTTTGAAAAACAGAAGACTGACTGTAACAATAAATAATTTGTGAAGAAATTTTATGCTGTTAAATTGTCAGCTTCAACATTACTAAGCAGAAAAGGATACATAAAAACTCTTAATATAGCGTATGTTGCTGATATGATATACTAGTAAAGCAATTAATATGCTTACGACTTTATTTGTGAGGAATATAGGATAATATTTCAGAGATTTCAATGCTCCTGTGGGCAAAGATGTTACAAAGAAAAGTAATAAAGATGGTGTGAATTCAATATTCTTTTTGGCACTTCTTTAGAAATTTATACTCTTAAATAACAGTTTATTGGTTACTGACTGTCCTACCTGGATGTGATATAACAATGCCTGAATAATGGGTGTTCAGAAATCAAGATACTGAAAATTTCACTGAACACTACAGAACCATTACTGAACATTTAAAAGTGTTATGTAACTCAAATTAAAAGTGTCACCAAAGATACCAGTAATGAAAATATTTCATTGCCAATGAGATGAAAAGTCATGGTTCTCATGACAGTCACCACTAATTTCCAGAGTGATACCTATGTTCTCTCTGTAGCGGAGTGTGCACTGATATGAAACTTCCTGGCAGATTGAAACTGTGTGTCAGTATTGGGATTTGAACCTGGGACCTTTGCCTTTCATGGGCAAGCACTCTACCTACTGAGATATACCAGTAAGCTACACAGTCTTTCGCAAGAGAAGTTCTGTAAAGTTTGTAAAGTAAGAAGCAACGTATTGACGGAAATAAAGCAGTGAGGGCAGACCATGCTGCACGCTAGGATAGCTTTCCCGTGAAAGACAAAGGTCCCAGGTTCAAACCCTAGTTTTGATGCACAGTTTTAATCTGCCAGGAAGTTGCAGTCACCAATGTTTCATTACAACATTTTTGAACAAAAATATGTAAAATCAATTCTGCTTTACATATGAAATTGTTACGAGTGTTGTAACTGACTGTAGAATTTGATTAAATGTTTATGACTGCCCCAACATACTGTAACCATTATAAAATAAAACTTTTAATCAACTGCACAACTGAAGCTATGAGTGTGTAAATAACTGTTTAAGTCACTGAAAACTACAATGCAAAGACACCTACTAAGAATGCCTGGATTTCTTAATCAGAAAACTATTTGTGGAATCCATTACATATAAGTTACCACAACAATCCAATTATGACTCTATTCTTGTACTTGAATTATGTTTCACTGCTCATGATGGAAAATGGTTCGTGACCTGCTCTTTTGAAAATACAAAACATTAACAGAATTGTGACAACATGAGGCACTATCTTAAGCATTTGTTCCTTCACACGTCTGTAACATATACACCGGGAAAGCTCCTCCTTACACACTCCTTTTCAAAGGAACTTAAATATGTTATCACTTCTTACATTCCTTGCACGCCTGCATTACATCTAATGCACACCATTCAATCTCAGCATATTTTCTCACAACAGTTTGAATTTGAGTTTGAAACTACAAATTAAATTATAAAATAACATACCAAAAATAACCTATCACTGATAACCTGAAAACAATGTACCTCACCTATTTTGATATATATTAATCAAAACTGGAAAAGTACACAAGTATCACATAAAATTTTGCTACAACTTACCACGAGAACCTGAAATCTAATTACAAGTGACTACTTAGATAAGGTGGAAAATGGAATAGGAGTACAAATTTTAACTTTGTTTCACAATGATCCTCATCTATCATTTAACTTCATACTATACAGCTATTACAGATTTTTTTTTTTTTTTTACTGCCTGTGCCACAAACATTGTATTTTCTTTTTCTTACATCTGATGGTGTACAAGTTAGTGATACAATTATTTCTGAGTATCTATACATGAGTGATATAATTTTCTTTTTTTGTCATCCATGCCTAATATGAAAATTAACAACATATTCTGCATTTGTTCTCTGAACACTGATGGCAAATGGGTCTCTTGGATGGAAAGTGAAAGCCACAAGCCGCCTTGCTGCAGGAGGAGGACTACGCCCAAGAACTCCAGCATAAATTCTGAACTTCAGCAAACCAGAGTCACGTCCATAAAATCTGCAAGAAACA
Organism: Locusta migratoria; assembly: GCA_026315105.1. NCBI lineage: Eukaryota > Metazoa > Arthropoda > Insecta > Orthoptera > Acrididae > Locusta > Locusta migratoria. Next base: position 158,768,252 of record CM048749.1, read on the forward strand.
ATAAAATTATGTTAGAATAACTATAGATAGATATTTATTACTTCTAAAATCTACAAAAACAGAAAAAAGTACTAGTAACCAATGAAATTAAGTGTTCAGCTATCACAGAAAGAAGATACCAAATTTTAATCAACAGTAAATAATAATGCATAAGTTCTGAAGAAGTAGTGGTGAAAGAATGAGGTAAGGAAGGAAGGAATCTTAGGGTTTAACGTCCTGTCGAAAGCGTGGTCATTAGAGACGGAGCTTACACTCGGATTTTTGGGTGAGGATGGGGGAAGGATATCAGCCATGCCCTTTTAAAGAAACCATCCTGGCATTTGCCTGGAGCGATTTCTGGAAATCATGAAAAACGTAAATCTGGATGGCTGGAGGTGGACTTGAACCACCATCCTTCCGAATATGAGTCCAGTGTGTTACCACTGTGCCACATCTTATGTGTACTGTGAATTTAGCTGTCAATTTCTAAAAGGTTACTATAATCAACACAGAGTTCACATCACATGGCACAATTACAAGTCACATCACACAGTCATAACACAAAATCACATATTACTACCAATACACAAGATCACCTTGTAATGGTTCCTATATGTAGGCAAAATTTTTATTTCTACATCTACATAAATTCTCTGCAAGTTACATTGAAGAGCATGGCAATATTTCAACGAAATCCATGAAGCATCAAGAGTATGGTTTAGAGATAAATGGAAACTACATTAAATCATTTGTCTTACTTGTCAGTATATTCAAGATACTTTGCTATTGGATTTACTCAGATTGTTCAATGTACTATAGCATGATACAATTTACTTGTAAGTTAACAGTTCACCCTAGTCAGAGTGATCAACGTCATCCTTAACTGTATGCTGCTGACCAGTTGTCACAACAAATGGTCAGTACATTTTGATTGTTTGGATGGTGCTGTGTAAGAAGCATGCATGTATTTCATTGCTATTGTTGTGTGTGTGTTTGTTTTTGGTCCCAGTGTCACGTCTCGTGAAACTTAAAAAAGGACAGACACGATTTGGGATGTAAACAGATCAGAAAAGTGGGCAAGGAATTACATTTAAAGGACATTTGGCACAACCAGTCTGCAATCTGAGAGGAAAGCGAAAAACGGAGGACCTCTCTTACTGGTTTCCAAAGTATTTGTGCGAACGGCTAACGCGAGTAAGCTTAGTGAAGCAACTGTAATGCGTATTGATAAGAAAAAGTACAAAAACACGATAACTGCAGAAGGTCCCTCTTGCCTTTTATATGCTGGGCGAGAAGGAAAATGTTCTAATATGCATAACAAATTTAGATCCTTTCACACAAGAGGCGATTAGTGCCACGTGAAGTTACACAGAACCGCAGCAAGACGAACTGCCCGATTTGTCTCCGACGCACGTGCTCTTCAGGCCTCCAGAAGGTTCCAGACGCGGATTTGCAACCATACAAGCAAGATGCATCGGCAGTCAGTGATTTTTTTCCTGATGACGATGGCAGAGTTTGCCATCAAAAGCTTGGGAATTTTACTTGACATGATGTGGCTTGTATACTGCAAACGACTCCAATGACATACATAGAGTTACCATCACAAAAAAAGAAAAAAAAGTGTGTACATTAGATAGACTTTTTATGACATTGTGTGAGGTCGAACTTTTTGAAGACATCAAATTTTCATTGCGGCTTATTCTGCAGATTCTCGGTTTTAAACAACACAGAGTTACAGTTGATACAATGAAAAACGTAGAATTATTAGAACTCTTATCACTTCATTAGCCACAATGAAGTAACTCATAAAAATGGATGCAGAATTATAAGACTACTACCACCATATTACTGCCACTTTAATGCAATTCAACTTATTTGGGCGCAAGTGAAATAATATTTTTCTGACGTAAATAAAACATTTACTTTAGATGAAGGTGCAAAACAACTATTCAGGGCCTGTAAAATGTCGTATAATGGAGAGATGCTGTGATGCAGACGAAGTGAGTAATTGATGATGGATGGAATCATGAAGGTCTTCTGGAAGACAGGGTTACAGAATTTATATTACCTCTAGCTGCTCAGCCAGTTTGGAAACTCCCAGTGATTCTGAAATGAGTGCTACTTTTCCTCTTTCGGATGATGCAAGTGCCTAAAGTTAGCGATAGTTCAAGGTATGTCATAGAAAAAATTACAAATTACAATACTTCTGAATCGTGTGCTGTATTTATGCAATGCACATGTCACCTATAACCTGTAACGCACCAACTCACAAAGAAAGTGTGACCATTTCATTTAACCAATGAAAGCGATAAATTACAATATGCTTTAAGCATTGATTTCTGTTTCAAATTTGATCATAAAGGTTAGTTTTAAATATTCTCCAGTCAGATTTTGGCAAAGGTTCATGAACCAGCATGGGTGTGTTCATTTTTACAGTCAGCCTCTGAGCATAACTCTCAGATTCAGTTTTTCAAGCAATCTTTAAATAATGCTAATAGGGCAATGGAGCAGTAGTCATATTTATTACTTTACTATGATGAACAGAAGTTTCATTACATATGACACTGCTTTATTAATTTCGAAATACAGAAGTCATTGGCATTTTATTCAATGACTGCAAAATACATATCATTATGTCAAAACAAGTTTCAATAATATTGTTGGTAATTTATTGCTTGCTGTTACTACAGTAATAAACTGCCTGTAACCAATAAACTGCCTGTAACCAGTAATCGAAGTTACAGTAAACTTAAGCTCTTATCGAGCTTTTCTCTTTGATGTCACATCAACATTAATAATTTTTTGTAAGATATGAAAATAGTTTATTAAGTCTTTTGGGACTATGTTTATCATTTTATTCAGTAAATTAACACACAACTAACCAGTTCATTTTATCCATTCTGACATATTTCGTCTTTTTCCTCGTTTTCTATTGTTTCTAGTTATAGGGAAAATAATTGCGGTTCATACTTTCTTTTGGGCGTTTTGACTTCAGAGCTGGGGGTGGACGAGGTAAAGGTTACAAAATCTCAAGAACTGACTGGCCGGTGAGAGCAAGCGAGCGAGTGAGAAACGTGCGCCTCTCCTAGGTCAGGCTCTGCCCTTGCCATATGGTGTATAGCATGTAATTTTAATCGCACGGTAGCCAGGGCATATTTCTAACTGAAAGGAAGGGATGTATTAGAAAGAAAAGCAACATTGTTTAGATATCATTTATGAAGAAAACCAGAGTTCAATAAATGATTATTAAGCAAATGATAGAAATATAAACAAAATTCCTTCAGACTTATACTATAGAAACATTCACTGCTGGGTGACGAAACAAATTGCTTTTTTCTTTACTACTGAGAACTCTGTAGGACAAAGATGGAATTTTAAGGAGCTTCTGCTGTCATAATTTTGAAAAGTTGAATTCAGTACTTGACAACTGGAGACGGACGTCTGGTTCAACATCTACACAGCTTCGGTACTTAATTTTGTTGGCGGCATAGGTAGAGAATCCAGATTCGCACACACATATTGTGGCAAATGGAAGTACAACATGTTTTGCTTTTCCAACAAGGGGGTTGAATTTTTTGTGTTCCAAACGGATCCATAGTGTGAGTAACCATCACTATTGAAAATAGATTTCACGGTGGAGTCTGTCTATGGAATCCTAATTACGCATAAACTTTCAAGATAGGTTCAGTCACTAGGAGAGGGTTCTTGACAATCTTGCAATAAGATAACATCACTACAACACCTAGGAACTTGTGAACTACATCTTCTGATTCTCAGGTGCACACTACTCACACTTCATTTACCTGGTTTAGTGTCATGACTAGTCTGCACAGTTTTGTGAGCAGCTGATGTAGTCCGGATAACTTTAGTTACTACACATACTTCAATGGCAATTTTTGATTTTTCCCCCACTCTGGTGCCAAAGTCTATAAGAGAAACAAGTGATAGCAATGGATGCTGCACTAAGAGTTCAGGGTCTCAATAATACACGAGCTCATAGCCAGTTTTGAAAATTATGAAGTTACTACCACACTCAATTAATTTTCTATTTTTCTTATTGCCTTGGTCAATCTAGTAAAAATACAACAATCTTAGTACTGTTACAATGCAAAATTAATAATGAGGATAGACAGCAACTCACCATGAAGGCAGTTGCTGAGCCGCAGAGAGGCATTTCGAAATGACAAAGACAATCACATAACTTGAATTTTCGGCAACAGATTTCATCATAAAGAGAGCAAACATAAATTCATACACACACTCGGGCATAGCTCATGCACACGACTGCCATCTATGCCCGAAAATTCAATTATTTTGAATGTGACTGTCTTTTCTATGTTCCTGCCAGTGGCTCAGCAATTGTCTTTACAGTGAGTTGCTACCTATCCTCATATTGTTGACTGCCCAACTTGAAATGTCCACTGTTAGACAATGTTAATCTTAACTTGGCATTCATATGTTACTTATTAAATTTTAATTAATGTAGAGATATTGCTGCCTTTAAAAATTCCTTCTCTTACTATAGGTAAAATTAGACAAAATCTATAGAAAAATGATGATTGTGATGGCAATGAGTATAATAGACAACAGGAAGGATGAATAAAATACTAAACAAGAGTAGGTCGTAAGTGACAATGAGAAGAACAGTAAAGTATATTAAGAATAAAACACAAATATAGGGCAGAAAGAAGTGGTTAGATAGAAATGTTGGCAGTACAAGAAGTGATAAAAATTGAACAAAGAGCTTTACAAGTGGATCACAAGCTTTCAGGCCAAGTACGAAAATCAGTCATGTCAATTCAAAGGAACATTCTGATGTTTTCAAAGGGGAATTTAGTTAAAACACAACAAACAAGTTGTCCTGTCGGATGTGAGTTAGTATGCTAACCACCCTCTCCGTGGGACACCACCTTGACGAAGCACTGTCCGTGTGGGTGGAGAGGCTTGCGCATCCGTGGGAAGCTGAGGGCTATACCGAAGGTAGAGAACCTACTGCCGGAAAGGCCTCAGTTGATGGATCAGACTAAGAGTGTCCCACAACAACCCGTCTTCCTTATCCTCTCCCAGTCCTTTCCCAACCCAAGGTGTGATGTGATCTGTGCCGAGGGGTGCGTGGCACATGGGTGGATGTGTCTCAGGGATACCGGGCGACCTCCCTGAGTAAGTAGCCTTGCACCGCGCGGGGTTATCGTGGTGTGGACCATATAAATCCCCAAATCTTGTGGGATTAAGATGAACACAGAGAAAGAAAGAATTTTAAAAGAATCTGAGGGGCAATTTGAGACCTCAGATACTCAGACATTGGGATCAGGACCGATGGAATGCACTCCTACTTCTGAATCAGGATCTAGACCTGAGCAAGAAGTGGGAACTGTAACAGAGAAGTTGGACCAGATTAGGATTAAGGCCTTGTCTGGGGCTCAGAGGAGGAAACTTCTAAAGGAACAGAAACAATAGGAAGGAAAAGAATGGCTTCCTAAGCATAAGTGGAGGGAATCAAAACGGCTTGAGCCCAAGACCCCCAAAAAGAAACTGCTTCAGGTCGAAGGGGATACACAGACCCCCTCGATGTCAAAGACAGGCGGCAAGAGGGTTAGGGAGGAATCTAAGACTCCCTCCTCTCTGGCCAAGTGTGATCCTAAAAGGCAGAGGCAGGAAATAGGGAAACAGACCTGTAGTACTGCAGTCTCGGTCTTTAGAATGGCGGTTGTCCAAGAAGGATACCCACTGGTGAGCATCACCTCACAGCAGGAGCAGCTCATGCAGATGGCCCTCTTTGAGAAGATTGTGGGGGACGCTGGTCCAGGACCCAAATACAGGAGGGTCTATCTAGATCGCAGTGCCCTCATTTTTGTCTGCAAAGGGCAGCACTCAGCAGAATGGCTTAAGGACAAGGTGCCCACAATATCCCCGTGGGAGGATGCGAAGCTGCGGGTCAAGACAGCAGCCAAACTACTGAAGAGCGCAAAGGGATCAATATGGGTTCCAAAGATCCTTAAGGATGTCTCTCCGAAGACCCTGGTGGTGGAGGTCGGAGAGAAGTCCCTGAAACTATTTTTATGGTTCTCGCAGGTCACCGTCAGGGTAATCAAAGACCTTAAAAGCAATAATGGCAGCAAGATGGGGACAGGAAGTGCTGCAGATAAATCTGCAGCACAGTAAAGGGGCTACTGCTGCCCTGAGCCGTTGCCTGGGGAGACAGGATGTGGACGTGGCCCTAATACAAGAACCCTATTTATACAAAGAGGGTGTACGGGCCTCGGCGGTACTGCAGGTAAGCTGATTTATGCTAGAAATCTAAAAAATTCCAGAACATGCATTTATGTTAGAAATGGAATACCTGTCATACCAATGATAGAGTTTTGTTCCAGGGACCTGGTGACCATCAGGATGCAGCAACGTGAGGAAGGTATCTCGAGGGAAATTGTTATGGCCTCAGCATACCTTCCTTAAGAAGACAGCTCTCCTCCTCCTTTGGAAGTGAGGAGACTAATGGAAGCCTGCAATCGGCAAGGTGACGAACTGGTGGTGGGATGTGATGCCAATGCCCACAATCTATCGTGGGGCAGCAAGGACACCAACAGTAGAGGTGAGCACCTTCTTGAATTTCTCCTATCTAACAACTTGGAGATCCTGATTAGGGGTGATGAACCTACATTCAGGAATAGTAGAAGGGAAGAAGTAATTGACATAACTTTTGGTTCCATGATGATGGGCAGTTACATCAAACAGTGGCATGTGGTCCTGGAGCCATCCTATTCAGATGTGTAGGTGTCCTCATTATGGAGTGGGACCGCAAGCAAAGTGAGAACCTCATAGAGCAGATACATCAGACTTGTAAAGGAATCTCCAGTTGCCAGAAAGCGCAAAGTTATTGCCAGTCTCTCTTTGGTAGATATAGCACATCTACAATTTGTGTCTTTCTCCATTATGTCTGGTTCGATCACTTTCAACAGATATTCAAAGTCTTCAAAAGAAATTCGATAAAAGTTTTCGAACTGTCCACTGTCGCCTGCAAGTAGTTCACTGAAAAGATCATTTCCACCGTACAATGCCCTACTCTTTAACACTGGGGTTACCCAATGACGAAGAGTCTTCCTCTTCTTCCTTAACTGACAGTACAGCACAATAAATGCGTCACTCGCAATCTTGGCTCGCTCCATCTTCAGACGTGTGCGCGCTATAACTGGAACCACAGTGCGCGCCTTGGAATGGCACAGCACGGACGGCGCATTCTACTGTGCTACAGCAGTGCGCAGGCTGCTGCGGCGCGCTCAGTGTGGACCTGCCTTTGGTTGTGATTCTACGTGAGCATAGTATACATTTTTCAGGATCAAGGCCGTAGCATAGCCGTGATGACGTTATGCATTGAGGTGGATTTGAGGCACCTGATTGGAAGGCTGATGTTTGGAATAATTTCAAAATCCATTTCATATGCCTTCCTACCAATCAGGCGCCTCAATCCCGCCTCAATGCATGACGTCCTCATGGCTATGCTACAGCCTTGATTTCACGAAGACAGTGCTTGCATTGATGTGCAACTTTAAAGAATTTTTATACCATAACAAATGCTGTTTAGTGGTTCGATGAACCCTCTGCCAGGCAGTTAAATGTGATGTGCAGAGTATCCCATATGAATGTATATTACTGAATTCCAACCAAGCCTTTCCATTGTCAGATGTTTTATATCTGTTTAGCTTGAATAAAAAATATGAACAAAGCACAGCATTCACTTGGAATGCATTTATGCTGCTTCCACCCTCTCCACCAGCATGGCCTGATGATGAATCAAACGCATTGCAACTTACCGGACCATTTAACCTGCAAGATTTCTGCTCACCTCAATACTTGCTATGATCCTTGCCAAATGATGATATCAATCTGGTTGTATTTCCTGATGTGACCATTGTGCATATTATGAAACTTGAGTTGGACCTTGTAGCTTCAATGTCACTCCACAATGCCATTTGGCTTCTGTTTGTTGTGCACATTCTTGCTCAGCATACAACTACTGCGTCTACATCCATAGTCCACATACTACTATGACGTGCAAGGCAGAGAATACTTCCCTTGTACCATATATAAGATATGTAGGATAGAAAAATGGCTTCTCAGTTGTAAATGTGCAAGCAGTAATTGAATTAATATTGTATTTGTGATCATCACAAGACGTGTAGTGTTTTCTAGAATCCTCACTTATTACCGTTATTAGTAACTTTGTACGCTAAGATTGCAATAAACACAGAAGTATCTGTTTAATTAGCATTGTGGGCAAAATATTCTCATGTATTGTTGAAAAAGAGAGTGTGAGTATTAGTTGAAGACAAGTTAGAAGAAAATCAGTGTGGGTTTAGGCCTCTTAGAGACTGTCAGGACCAAATCTTTAGCTTATGGAAGGTAATGGATATGTGCTATGAATGAAACAGGGAACAGTATATATAGATGTATCTATGTCTTATAGATCTAGAAAAGGCTTATGACCATGTTCCTAGGAGGAAGCTGTTATCATTTATACAAAATTATGGAATAGAAGGCAAACTTCTGCAGACAATTAAACGTCTTTACACAGATTGTAAGGTGGCACTTAAGTTCATGGTTCACAGTAGTTTCAGGAGTAAGACAAGGCTGTAACCTGTCACCACTGTTGTTTACACTATTTACGTACCATATGTTGAAAACAATAGACTAACAGGATGAGATTAAAAGAGGTAAAACAAAATAAGCAGTCTTGCATATGTGGACAACTTAGCTGTGAAGGCAAGATCGAGTGAAAGGTTGCAATCTAATATTTAAGAGCTGGATCAGAGATGTAAGGGTTATGGTATGGAGATCAGCACCCCCAAAATGAAAGTAATATTTGTGGGAAAGAGATTTAAACAGTTGAGTGCCAAATAGGAGGAACAAAATTAGAACAGGTAAACATTTTCAAATTATTAGAATGTATTTTCTCAAACGATGACAACATAGTGAAAGAACTGGAATCAAGGTGTAGCAAAGCTAATGTAGTGAGTTCTCAGCTATCATCTACTCTCTTCTGCAAGAAGGAAGTCAGTACCAAGACTAAGTTAGCAGTGTATCACTCTATCTTTTGACCAACTTTCTTGCATGGAGGTGAAAGCTGGGTGAATAGGGTACCTTATTAATAAGTCTGAGGAATAGATATGAAAGCAGTATGGTTGATTGCAGGCACAAACAGATGGGAACAATGGCAGGAAGGTATTCAGAATGAGGAAACCAAAGATAAACTGGGAATGAACACCATAGATGAAGCAGTTAGAGTGAAAAGGCCGATATGGTGGGGTCTTGTTATATGAACGGGAGAAGCAAGGTTATCTAAGAGACTCGTGGGTTTAGCAGCGGAGGCTAAGAGAAGTTGACATAGAACAAGGGAGAAAGTACTTTAAGACAGTCAAGCTTGACTTCGAAATAACAGACATCAGACAAGGCATCAATGTTAGCACTGAATAGGGGATCATGGAGGGATTTCATTAGGGTGACTATGCTCCATACTGAACACTGAAGGCATAATCAGTCTCTAATAATGATGATCATGATGTATGCCATCTTTCATGAGATTATAGCTAAATTGCTAGTATCCTGCCAATGAAACCATCATATGTAGACAATAATGTTCTGACAATTTGAAACAGATTCTTATTTATGCCATTTCTGGATGCTAAGCTAACCGTGATGAGAAGAATGTAGCTCATCATGAATGCTTCTTAATGGTCAACATTCATTGTAACAATCTTTGGAAACTATACTCGAGCTGAAATATGATAATCCCTGGAGCTCGCACCAATTGGGTTTGAGCGCCGGCTGCGGCATCAGACCATTGGAGTAAGTCAAATGCGAACATTGCTCTGTGCATGCATGATTCTAGCTGCACTGTGCACTTTTGCCAGTTCTGTCACACAACAGCGACCATTAGCTATGCTGCCCGGCAGCAAACTAACTATTTGACAACATGATTGCATTACATTTCCGCAGTCTCCCAGTCCAGTAGGCGGAGCCAGGGATCATCGTGTTTCGGTCCGACTATAACTAATTCTACTAATTTTTCGTTTTCTTTTTCCTGCTACAATAAAAGCTTGAAAATTTACAAGTTGCAGTTGTATATAGTACATGAAATAGAGGAAAAATTATCTCCGAACAAGATGATACACAAATTGCTCCTGAACAGTGGTTAGTTGATAATTTTAGGTAGAATCGTCATATCTTAAACTATTCTGGTTTAATTATATTTAAAATACACTAAAAATTTATAATTACATTCATAACAAAAAAAAAATTTCTCTGGGTAACAGACATAATTGTTAGAATGGGTGACAGTATTTGTCGTGGGTGGTCTACATTCAAAGGGTGAATCAAAGCCTACTCTTCTTTCTCTTCATCAATACTTACATTCTTTCTGTGAAGGAATGTCAATGCATAGAACATAGTCTTTGCCTTACATGTCCTCTCAACTAATGATGTGGGTAAGGTTGCTTATGAGAAGCAAGATGCCTGCACAATCTACAATGTGCTAGTAGCGAGGCTACAGCATGAATACAACAAGGTGTTTGGCGAGTAGTGAGATGAGATGTACCACCAGTGAACTGTGAACATCAGCAGTGAGGCTGTAGCATAAATGGTCCCATAGCCTGTAAGAGTCACCAAAACTTAATCAAACATTGTTCTCGATCATCGGTTCCTGAACAATTTCCTGATTGAGTATAATGAGAATTTGAGGTTTTGTTTTTATAAACACAAGGATATTTTACATCATTCTGGAAATCTAAGAACAATTTGTGCGTGTGTGTGTGTGTGTGTGTGTGTGAAAAGGACTGTGTTCAATATTAGTCTACTTTTAAATGTGCCTATCACTCACTGCCTCCTCTATGTACTGAGAAGCAATCTATCCTAATAGACACATCATTTTTGTTTTCTAGCCTGGATTTTCAATTGTTTAAGAACAAAAACGTATTACATGATGATAAATCAAAGGACCGAATTGTCAAATTTCGATCAGCGTGAAATGCAATGTGTTGCTTGGGGATGATGCGATGATGCAATGGTGCAATCTGATTACCTCAAACAGTAAGGTGACAGGACAAATTGCTTTTATTTAAATTAGTAGATTAACTTCAGTTCTTGTTTAACCTTAATTAGAATCTAGTGTAGAGTGTGAGATGTACAGAGTGGAGGCATAAGCAAATCTCTACAACTGAAGTATCCTATGCAAGTGTTTATGAAAGGACTCAGTACATGTTTGTTTATGTGTTACATGTCTGACTTGTGTCACTACCTGATACTTTCATCTTGCAAAGTGAGCTAATACATTTACTTATGTTTTCATTAAATATTCTCATTTAGCAAGAGCAGGATTGTGTATAAGAGAAAGCAATCACTAAAGTTTATCAGCACAGTCACAAGTTGAACACAATATTTTTAGTAACCAGTTTCACTCTTGAATTGGAAAAGAGCATCACCAAAAACTCTGGAATGTACATTATTAATATCTGATGTATTATCCTAACAGAAATTGTATTTTAGAATAAAACAATGGAAATTCAAGGAAGGATTTAACAATTTTTTCGAAAGGATAGGTTGATACCACAGAGACGTCTCAATGATTCCCAGAAAGGCACATATAAAAGATTACAAGTATACTCAGCTTTCGGTCATTATGACCTTCATAAGTAGAAACACATTCTCTCTCTCTCTCTTTCTTACACACACACACACACACACACACACACACACACACACACAATAAGTGTGGAACCAGCTGCCTCAATCCTCATTCCGACTTCTTCACCAAAAATTGGTTACCCCATTGAGAGAATGAAGATTTTTGCCAATAGACAAGAAAAATTTGCAGATGGCACATGGCTTGATCCAGCAAATACATATGGTGGTCATGTATGCATTGTTATGTCTGAATGATTATGTAAATATGTTCCTTTTTCCTGATGAAGGCCATGCAAAAAATGTAAGTTGTGTGAAAGTGAGTTGTTATCTATTGTCTATTACTAACATTCCAATCTAGATTTTCAGCATTTCATGCAACTCATATTTATGGCATACCTTCTGAACTATATGTCATAGTACAATATAATTTTGAAAGTATATTCAGTGGTATATATGGACAGAGTTCAGCCTTGGTTCCTTTGTTGTTCTTGATAAATGTTAAGAATAGTAATCACACCCAGCAAACAAAAATTAACTGATAAAATGGTATATAATACTTTCAGAAAATTATTAAGTGATTCTTTGCAAATTGTCTCTTATTAAATTTTTATAAAACACAATACATACAGTTCCAAATGGTAAATGGCATGACACTATTAATAAATATAGTCTGTGTCCAAAAGTTTGTAGCTAAGGTAGAATATTCAAAGTTTTTACATGTGTGTATTGATGAAAAATTGAACTGGAAGCAACACACTGACGATCTATTGGAACGTTTGAATTTAGCAACTTATGCTATTAAGGTTACGACAAATTACAGTAAATTAGCTTACTATGCCTATTTTCATTCGCTGTTTTCATAAGGCATCGTATTTTGGGGCAATTCATCATTAAGCAACATCATATTCATTGCACAAAACTGTGTAATTAGAATAATTTTAGGAGCCCACCAAAGATCATCTTGCAGACACTTATTTACAAATCTAGGGATCTACACAATAGCTTCACAATAAACATATTCTCTTATGAAATATTTTATTAATAATCCAACCTAATTCAAAAGTAATAGCAGTGTACACAGCTGCAACACGAGGAGAAAGATGATCTACACTATTTAACATTAAATCTAACTTTGCAACAGAAGGGAGTGAATTATGCTGACACAAAAGTCTTTGGTCACTTAACAAATAACTTCAAATGTCTTAAATGCCAACCAACATTTAAAAACAAACTGAAAGAATTTCTGAATGACAACTCCCCCTACTCAGTAGATGAATTTTTACATAGAATCATCTTAAAAAATAGTGTTCCTCTTTTCATAATTCACAACTACCCATCGCAACACCACCCTCAAAACCTTCCACTCATTGGCAACAAACCAAGCCTGGCTTCACTACTGAATCTTCCAATACCAGCACACACCCCACCCAGAACCTATCACAAACATCACCACATGCACACACCATCCAATACCAATTCCAACTCAGTCCTTAACCTTTCATCCAAATCCCTCTCCATTTCAGAAATATCCACACTGTCATAAGGCTTAACCTTCTGTCCCATGCCTAAATTCAACCACACTGACCTGGTCAAGGATCTCCACTCATTCATCTGTAACCTCAACTGGAAATACCACTTCACCATTCAGTCACAAACCCCAGGCAACAGAGACACTGTTGAACCTTATCTTGAACAATTCTGACCTCCCTCCCAAAGGGATCCTCCTGCTCTTTCCCAAAACCATCCCTCGCAGGCATTCCAGGAATTACTCTCATCTAGCATTGCCTCCTAGTCCTTCCTGAATAACATATCAACTGCTCCTAACATCAGCCCAGCTTAATCCAATGCTACCCGAGAGCTGAAAGCAGACTGCACCATTGTAATTCTCCCAGTGGACAAAGGTTCGACAACTGTGGTACTTGACCGAGGGGAGTATGCGGCAGAAGGGCTGTGTCAACTCTCGGACACTTCTACCTACAAACCTATTCCTCAATCCAAACTGAACAATAGAAAATTGTTAAAAATCTTAGGTCCCTCACAAGGTCTGACCACTGCCTGCATAGAACTTCTCTCTCCACCTGGACCTCATGCCCTGACCTTCTACCTACTCCCTAAAATTCACAAAGAGAATCATCGTGGACATCTTATCGTAGCAGGCTTCAAAGGCCAAACAGAATGTGTCTGAGCTCTGGTAGACCAACACCTCCAACCTATAACCTGCAGGCTCCCATCCTACATCAAAGACATGAACCACTTTCTGGAAAGCCTCAAATCCATCACTATACCCCTTTCACCTGAAAGCTTCCTTGTCACCATAGGTGTCACATCCCTCTATCTACCCCCCCCCCCTCACACACACACACACACACACACACACACACACACACACACACACACACACACGGTCTATCAGCCCTGGAACACTATATTTCCAAGTGCCTACCTGAAAGCCTCCCAAATTACTTCACCTTTGAGGGCCAGACCTACAAACAAATCAGGGGAACAGCTACAGGAACCATGATGGCCCATTCTTAGGCCAACCTCTTTATGGGCCACATGGAAGAGGCATTCCTTAAGACTCAGAACTTGCATCCTTTGGTTTGGTGCAGATTCATAGATAATATCTTTGTGGTCTCGACTCATGGTGAAGAATCCCTTCTGAACTTCCTTCAAAACCATAACTACTTCTCCAACCTAAAATTCACCTGGTCCTTCTCTAAAACTCAAGACAGCTACCTTGACGTTGACCTTTGTAGTGTTACACGTGCCTCCGAAAAACGAAACTGCTAAAATAAACAATTAAAAATCCATCATGATTTGCATTTTCTGTATCAAATGATGTAGGATGCCAGGAACAATATTTAAATGTGAATGCAGAACTGTGAATATATCGATGTAAAAAAAGTGCTCTCTGAGAAAATGTAGGTAGTTGTAGCGTTCAGACACATTGGCCTTTTGCTCTGATTTTGTATAAGATTCTAGTTGCATCAGATTGTAAAATGTAAGTGTTAATGGTGAAAATAGTTTACAAATAATAAGGATGATTTCATTTTAATTTTTTAATTGGAGTTATTTCATCAAAGTTCATGTTTCTTTCTTTATCACTAATGTAAGATGTGTTTCATTTTACAGCAAACAATGATTATGGTTACCACCACCATTTTAGGAAAGAAATAATTGTTGGAGACATGCTGATTAAATAAAGTCCCTTTCATTGAAATTACTTTTTTTTTTTTTATTTATAGCTCTCCAAAAACGCCCGTGAGATTTTTTTAATGTCAATTTAATAAATTTATTTCACGATTTTGAGCTAGTCGTGGTCAACTTGGATTAAATCAGTGAAACATGTTTCCATCAGTTACTTTAAATGTAAATGCAACGACACCAATAACTTGGAATGTATCTCCCGGTTAGTATTTTGCGCGAAATACAGTTCTTAACTTTAAGCAAATTTGGTGTTAGAATTTTCGAATAATTGGTGGAGCAATTTATTTTTTGCCACACTAGAATGTTGAACAACCATTACTGTTAACATTATTACAAGAAATATTTTTAGGGAGATATGTTTCACTTTCACCTTGTTGAGTCCCACATCCACCTCAGTCCATATTAAACCCACAAATAAGCAACAGTACCCTTCCATAATTGACAATGCCTTCCATACAGCCTAGGCATCTGTTGGAAACATATCTGCTCCAGTACTGACTCCCTCACCACCTATAACAACGATCTATCCAATGCCTTTCTTTCCCACAACTACCATACAGACCACATCTGCAAGAAGATCTCCCGAGCAGTTCATTCCTCCCCTTCCAGCAACAATGTTCCTAGCTGCAGACTATCCACAAGCATCCCCTTAGTCACCCAGAACCATCCCAGCCTGGAATGCTTCAACAAATTGCTCCGTCAGGTTATGACTTTCTCAAGTCTCGCCCTGAAATGAGATCATCACTCCAAAGTGTTCTTCCCACACCATCCAGAGTAGCCTTCCACCGTCCTCCCGACCTCTGCTACATCCTCGTCCAACCTTATATCATGCCTAAAACACCCACTCCCTCTACCTTATGGTTCCTACCCCTGTAACTGATACTGCTGCACAACCTGCCCAATTTGCATCCTCCTACAGCCACATACTCCAGCCGCACCACAGGAAAAACCTACTCTATTCAAGGCAGGACCAATGAGAGACAACACGTCATACATCAACTGAAATGTGTCCACTGTGTGGCGTTTTACATTGGTATGACCACCAACAAACTGACTAAGCGGATGAATGGTCACAGACGGACTGTTTGCCTGGGGGACACCCAATATCCTGTAGCAGAGCATGTCCTCCTGCATGATTCCAGGGACCTTGGCACATGTTACACCGACACCACCTAGAGAGAAGGTCGCAGTGCTCTCGTGTGAAGTCAGGCAGAGTAGAATGTGCTCACATAGCTGACTGGGTAGCCACTGGGGCACGGGCCACTGTGCCGAAGCAGCGAGCCAGTCAGCTATGCATGAGCAACCTACTCTGCCTGACATCACACGAGAGTGCCGCGGCCTTCTCTCTAGGTGGTGGTGGTTACACCACAAGGGTCATTTGGGTACTTACACCAAACACCAATCCCTCTGACCTACAGAGGTGGAAACTTGCCCTCCAACATATCCTCTCCTCCCGCCACCCTCCTGGCCAAAATCTACACTAACCTGTACCCTCCTCAACTCACTTATCCATTACTCATTTCACACCCCCCTTCCTTTCCTGTCAATAAAAAACGTTTTAGACAACTCCCCTACTCCACCCCCATCTTTCGGTTCACTCATCTTTACTTCTCTTTTCTGCTTGAACTATTCTCTCTCTCTCTCTCTCTCTCTCTCTCTCCTCTTTGGCATGGCTCAGTACTAATATACAGTAACTCTGACTTCCACAATCCCTTATTATCATCCTCATGACCTAGGTTGTGAATTACTTTCCCCTACTGTTCCCATTCCTTTTTCCTTCTGTTCTCTCCTACCTGACACAGGAACATTCAAAAGCTTGTTGTTCTCTTCTTTCGTCATTTTTTTCTCTCTGTTTGACTATCAGCGGTACAGCACAAAGGTAAGTACTGGCCAGCCAATCTATCTCTTTTGAAGTATAATTTACATAGAAATCAGAAATTTTAGAAAAAATAAAATGTATGTCAAGTAATGTTATCTGTTACTAAACTGACACACTCCACATCATTACAAAACCTTGTATTCATAACCTATGGAAAAGTATTAATATAATCTAATTACCTGCAAAATGCTAGTATAGATAGTGACAAATTTCACAAACAAAAATGTTTGTCACTATAGTAGAACCCCATTTTTTACACTTTTCAAGGGACTTAATGAAAATGGTGTAAATGCAGGAAGAAAGCTTTTAAATGGGAAAATATGCAACATCTTCGATAAGAGGATTTCTTTCCAGTAATCCGTGTTGTACTAGTATAATGCCGATTACTGGCAGAAAAGACAATTTTCCAAGTGGGAAAGCCTTAACATCTTTATTACAATACTATCTAGTTCAGTAAAATTTCACACCTTATTTATTTATTTATTTATTTGTTTTTTCTGTTCCATAGGACCCACTTCAGGAGTAAGACTCCATGGTCATGGAACAAGTCAATACATTAATTGTTACACAATAATGGTAATAGAAAAATTTTAAGTAGTCCTTTGCACACGACAATCTTAAGACAAAGTGAAAAGAATCAATAAAGAAAAAATAAATTAGCTTATTTGTTTAACTTTTCTAGGAGTTCCTCGACAGAATAAAAGGAGTGAGCCACGAGGTAACTCTTCAATTTAGATTTGAAAGCATGTGGATTAGTGCTAAGATTCTTAAGTTCTTGTGGCAGCTTATTGAAAATGGATGCCGCAGAATACTGCACCCCTTTCTGCACAAGTGTTAAGGTGGTGTGGTGCAAATGTAGATTAGACATCTGTCTAGTATTCACCGAGTGAAAGCTACTAACTCGTGGGAATAAGCTGATATTATTAACAACAAACGACATTAAAGAAAAAACGTATTGTGACGCCAGAGTCAAAATTCTCAGACTACTGAAAAGGGGTCGACATGACGTTCGCGAACTTACACCAGATATTGCTCGAACCGCCCGTTTTTGAGCCAGAAATATCCTTTTTGCATCAGGCGAGTTACCCCAAAAAACAATGCCGTACGTCATAAGTGAGTGAAAGTAAGCGAAGTAGACTACTTTTCGTGTTGAAAAATCACTTATCTCAGATATTGTTCTAATGGTAAATATAGCAGAATTTAGTTTTGGAACAAGATCCTGAACATGGGCTTTCCATGACAGCTTACTGTCTATATGAACACCTAGAAATTTGAACTGTTCAGTCTCACTTATCACATGCCCATTATGTGTAATCATAATGTCAGATTTCGTCAAATTATGTGTTAGAAATTGTAAAAACTGAGTTTTACTGTGATTTAACATCAACTTGTTTTCTATTAGCCATGAACTTATCTCCTGAACTGCATTATTTGATACTGTGTCAATATTACGAGCAACATCCTTCACTACCAAGCTGGTATCATCAGCAAACAAAAATATTTTACAATCACCTGTTATACTCGAAGGCATATCATTTATATAAATAAGAAACAGCAATGGTCCCAAAACAGACCCCTGGGGCACCCCATACTTAATTGTGCCCCATTGGGATTGCACGTCATTGCCATTTTCTACACTGCGGAGAATTACCTTCTGTTGTCTATTATTAAAGTAAGAGGTGAACCAGTTGTGGGCTACTCCCCGTATTCCATAATGTTCCAACTTCTGCAACAATATTTTGTGATCAACACAATCAAACGCTTTTGTTAAATCAAAGAAGACGCCTAATGTCCATAGCCTCTTATTTAACCCATCAAGTGCCTCACAGAGAAACGAAAATATAGCGTTTTCGGTCGTTAAACCACTTCTAAAACCAAACTGTACGTTTGACAGGAAATTATGTGAACTGAAATGATCAATTAATCTTGAATATACAGCCTTTTCAATAACTTTGGAAAAAACCGATGGCATAGAAATAGGTCTATAGTTGTCTACATTATCCCTTTCTCCTTTTTTATAAAGCGGTTTCACTACTGAGTACTTTAATCTGTTAGGAAACTGACCATTCTGAAAGGAAAAATTACAAATATGGCTTAGTACTGGGCTAACATATGGAGAACAGTACTTTAGAATTCTGCTAGATACCCCATCATATCCACAAGAGTCCTTAGTCTTTAGTGATTTAATTATTGACTCAATCTCACCTATGGAAGTATCATGAAGGATCATTTCAGGCAACAGCCTCGGAAACGCATTTTCTAAAAACGTTATATGATTACCTGTAGAAACTAGAGTTTTGTTTAGTTCCTCTACTATATTCAGAAAGTGATTATTGAATATTGCACATATATCTAACTTGTCAGTAACAGAAACATTCCTACTACGCACTGACGTTATATCTTCTACCTGCTGCTCCTGACCAGACACTTCCTTCACGACTGACCAGATAGTTTTAATTTTATCCCGAGAGTTTGCTATTCTTTTTGCGTACCACATACTTTTTGCATTCTTAATGACATTTTTCAGAACCTTACAGTACTGTTTGTAATGAGCTACTGCATCTTCATTCTGACTGCTTCTAACATTTTGATACAACTCCCGCTTAGTTCTACATGATACTCTTATCCCCTTTGTCATCCACCCTGGCTGTCTGTTACTGAAAGTACCCTGTTTTGAGCGTTCTAGCGGAAAGCAACTTTCAAACAGCATAATAAATGTGTTCAGAAAAGCATTATATTTATCATCTGCATTATCAGCACTATAAACATCCTGCCATTCTTGTTCCTTAATTAGGCTTAAAAAGGTCTCAATTGCAACTGGATTAACTTTTCTGAGTAGTTGATATTTATGTTTAACATTTGTTTGAGAACAAATACTTTTTAGAATTAAAAGTTGGGCATCGTGGTCTGATAGGCCATTTACTATTCTGCTGACAGAGTGCCCCTCTAATAATGAAGAATGAACAAAAATATTGTCAATGGTAGAACTGCTATTTCCTTGCACTCTCGTTGGAAAAAATACTGTTTGCATCATGTTATAGGAATTAAATAGATCTAACAGCTGACTTTTCCTTGAGCTATCACCTACACAATTAATGTTGAAATCTCCACACACAATTAAATTTTTATACTTCCTATACAGTGAACCCAGAACCAATTCCAACTTGGGCAGAAACATTTTAAAATCTGAGTCAGGGGATCTATAAATAACAACTATTACTAGTTTAGTTCCATTAACATTAACAACTCCTGCACAACATTCAAATATCTGTTCTGTGCAGTGTTTAGAAAAATCGATTGACTCCGATGAAAAATCGTTTTTTACATACATGGCCACTCCCCCACACTGCAAAGAACTCCTAGAGTAGAAGGCAGCTAACCTGTATCCTGGCAAAGGAAGTCTCTTAATTGTCACACCACTTAAAAAGTGCTCTGAAATTCCAATAATGTCAGAATCAGTATCAATAAGCATTTCATTAACTTTATCTCTGATACCCTGTATATTTTGATGAAAAACAGTAATTCCCTTATTACTTATATTCTTAGACTTTGTCAAAGGTGGTTCATCATTTCTTAGAGGGACTTCCTTTAAGCAGGAATATCTATCAGCTGTCTTCAGTCTAAAAAAGGTGCAGCCCTAACACCAACTACTACAGGAATTTTTCCATGAGTGAAACCCCCACCCCCTACTACACTGTCACCTATGAGCTTTGCCAACCTCCCCTTCCCATACCTATTGAGGTGCAGACCGTGCCTCACTTGTTCAATGACGCAGCTGATGAATTTAGAGACTTCAAGATCATACCAATGTCAGCACTGTTCACTGAATAACCTTTCTCAAGTGATTGCAGAAGCTAAAAAACATGATGCTTCATTTACATTTAGTCTGATGAACTATAGCTATTAGTATAATAAAACTAATTATTCTGACTTCAGCTGTAATTCAATGTAGATGAAAATTTGGTTGGACCGGGTGTCAGTCTCCAATGTCTCATGTAACATGAGTAGATACCTCACCACTTTGGCTATCCGTGATAGCCTCCTGGACCAACTCAGACATAATACCTATAATTCCTGCACACACCCCAAATTTAGTGAAAACTTCATGATTCACCTCCATCAAGCTATAGCTTAAGTCAGTATAATTTCAGAATGACACATGGAGAGTGTGCAAAATACAAAAAGGTTAATTCATTGTAAATCCAACCTTTTACTGGCCTCACCATCTTTTCCCAAGTCCCTTCCTAAGAACACAAATCTTTCAGCAGAAGAAACAACAGCCATCCACAACCTCAAAACAAATCCTGACAAAAATTCCACCAATTTTGTTATTAATCGTGGTGACTACTTGGCAGAAAGGCTCTCACAACACTCTGACTCTTAAACCTGCAAGTTGTGCATGAATGACCCCATCCCAATAAGTCCAACAATATCTCCAATCCCTGCTGAAATCAAATGGCCCCTCATGGATGCTCTCTCTTGAATTTATCTTCTTCCTCACCCCAACAACACACATGCTAACCAAAATCCACAAACAATCCTGGATGCTCAAGTGTAGCTCGTTACTGTGCTCCTACTGAAAGAATTTTGGCCCTCACTGATCATCGCCTTCAACCAATTGTCCAAAATCTATCCTCCTCCGTCACCAACTCTTTATGATCCCCACCCCTTTACCTCTTGGATCCTTATTTGTCACAACTGATGTCACCTCCTTATACAGCAACATACCATATGTCCATGGCTTTGTCACTCTCTAACACTACCTACCCCAATGTCCGCCTGCATTCAAACCCAATACCTCATTCCTCACAACCCTCACGAACTTTATCCTAACAAACAACTACTTTTCCTTTGAGGGAAAACTTTACAATCAAATCCGTGACACAGCCACGGAAACCCCCTCCTATGCCAACCTGTTTATGGGCCGCCTGGAGGAGACGTCCCTACTTGAGCCCAAAAGCCCACAAACCTCTGGTCTGGTTCAGGCTTATTGACAATATTTTCATTATTTGGTCTCGGGGCCAGGACGCCTTATCCTCCTTCCTTCACAAACTGAACTCCTTCTTTCTAACGTGCTTCACCTGATCTTCCTCAACCCACCTTGCCACATTACTGAATGTTAACCTTCATCTCACTGATGGTTCCATCCACGCTTTGGTCCACATTAAACCTACCAACCACCAACAGTACCTATACTTTGACAGTGGCCATACCTTCCACATCAAAGATTCCTTCCCATACAGCCCAGCCACCTGTTGATGGTGTACCTGCAGTGATAACAGCTCCCTTTCTCAATATACTAAAGGTCTCACAAATGCCTTCATAGACAGAAAATTCTTTAGTCTTAGCCCGCAGATAGATTAGTATTGGGCCAGAGTAGTATTGGGTGATGAGGGGAGCACACTTGTGGCTGGTTATTGGTAGTGGAGGGAGAATTATGGTGCATGGGAATATTGTTCAGGGTAACTGTTTGTTAACTAGGTTTGGAGGCTAGTGTGTGTCTGTGAAGACCTCTGTACGCCTTCAGCTCATTGAGTAAGTCTTCATCATATGCTTAAGGCCTCTTGCTGTTCCTCTGCTGTGGCTCTGAAGAGAGTTCACTGTGGGGTATCTTATTTCTCCACAACACTGACTGAGGATTCTAGGCAAATGTTTGACCTATATACTGTAGGTCTTGCCACATTGTCAGAGTATTTGATAACCTCTGGATTTGCACAGGGTAAGGTTTTCTCTGACAAAGTAATGCCTGTGTTATAAATGGTATTTCAAGAAAATTCAATCTTTCTTTTCTATGGCCCCTTCTGCTTCCATCATTCGTAGTGTAGGAGTAAGATGCAGAGCTCCCCGAATTTCACTCTCTTTATAGCTATTCTTCTGGAACAATGTTCTAAGATGAAGCAGCTCATGGTTGAAACTTCCACACTCAGACACTGCAATCAAACTACAGAGTAGCACCCAAAAAAACTAAAACTGATAAATAAGGGCCTACCTACTGCCAACACAATTGCACACCCATTCACTGCAACTAGGTGAATACACTCCAGTCTCTTTCCTTAAAAGCCTCAACACCTCTCAAATTTGTTTCACTTGGTGCTCCTCAGCAACCTAATTTGCCATTGACACACACAATTATGATGATTCCATCCATATTTCTGCCCACTAACTATCAACAATTCACCATCTCATTGAAGTATGGACAGTCCACAATGTAATGCAGTTATTTTTCAGGGGACACTGCATTATTATAACAGTGACTGTGCAGGCAGAGAGGTTTTCATGAAGCTGAAGACTATGCAGGGGTGCCGGAGGAGGGTAGAGTAGTCTCCGATAAGGTGTCCCAAACCGGACAGACCTCAGTGAATGAACATGACACAATATGTCACTCAACACACTATCTCTTTTCTCACATCCATATCACATCCCTTGCCCAACTCCCAATGTATCCAACCAGAAGCGTTACATGATTCATGCTCAGGATATGTGGCACATGGGAAGATGTATCAAGAACATACCCTCAGGAACACTCTTTGGACACACAACTTGGTCTAAGATTACTGGGACATGGTGTATAATTACTTATAAATAGATCAACATAAACCTTCAGTCACAGAGTCGTCTGCTGAAATCTGATAGTGCAACTTTGTTAGGCAGGTACAAATGATGGGTCTATGTGTGAGATCAGCTATATGGACTCCGGTTATGTGATGGTAGTAAACTATGCAGAGATCTGAAGATGGTAACAAAGAGTTAATAAAACTAGTAATAAAGGATTTATAACATTAATGGCTGAAGGTGTGTCTCAGGAATACTGATCCATTTCTTTGGTAGTTAGCTTTACAACAATGTGA
Organism: Locusta migratoria; assembly: GCA_026315105.1. NCBI lineage: Eukaryota > Metazoa > Arthropoda > Insecta > Orthoptera > Acrididae > Locusta > Locusta migratoria. The sequence goes on from CM048749.1 coordinate 158,791,838, forward strand.
GGTGTCTCATGTTTAACTGATACATCCCAAATCATTGGCACACAAAAGTGGAAATGTTGTAAACAATTCAGAAACCAAGGGACTTGATACCTTAAATACCTAAATATTGGGGTTGGAATTGATGGAAGCGGAGTCTGCAAGTGGGTTGGGTGACTGAACAGACTAAGGTGTTGAAAACGTCACTGAAAAGTTGACCTAGATAAAGATCAAATCTCTGCCTGGGCATGTCAGGAAAGAAATAAAGCATAGAATGGGTTCCAAATAACAAATGAAGGGGATAAAATGTTGTGATCCTAAGACCTCCAAAAAAGACTGTGTTGGAATTAATGGGGTAAACGATATTTTTCACCTCTACAATAGGAAACAAGAAAACTTCAGGATAACTGCATTCAGAAAAAGCCAAGGCAGGAAACAGACGTAGAAACAGCAATCTACAAAGTTACCAAACATAGATATTCAATGGTCAACACCATGTTTTAGAAGAGGAGCAATTTCAGATATTTATTTATTATTATTATTTAAATCTGACTGCTAAAACCTTGAGGTTGAAATCAATGAGAAATACTTGAAGGCAATACTGTAACAGGACTTCAAACAAAGTTGGACGTATCCATAGTGGCAAATGGGCAGCTTCAAGTGTTGCAGATATACCTTCAACACAATAAGGGTATTGTCACTTCTATTTCCTTCTAGAAAGACAGCGGGGATCCCTGTTTAAACAGGGTGTTTCAGAACAGTTTTGAGAAGGTACCATGTCCAGAAATGTCATCCAATGATGCTTTGACCACTGCTACAGCATCGATACTGTGAAACAAATCTCTTCTACTACTGTCATGCAGGAATGGTTACATGGTCTAAGGTGTCATGTTGCAGATTGCGTGGCCGCTCCCTATTGGAGTTCTGAGTCCTTCCTCAGGCATGGGAGTGTGTTGTCCTTAGCGTAAGTTAGTTTAATTAGTCTGTACCGGTAATTCTAGTAATTGATGTCTTCAGCAGCTTCATCTCTTATGTTTACAAACATTTGAACATTTTTTCTATTACAAGCTCTTTGCTTTTGCGAATTTTGGAAGGAGGTAATACACACCAAAGTCCACCAGTACAAGAGATGTGTTTCACAATATTGAATATGAAGAAAAGTTCATAACATTGTCGGATGACATTTTCGAGCATTAGTTACTTGTCAGACCTTAATCTATCAAGCCCCCCCCCCCCCCCCCCCACAATCCCCAATTTTTTTAAAACTTCTTTCTGAAACACTTTGTATAAACAGACTAAAGAGACAAATATAAAGCTTTGGAGGTATTGGATGTAAGCTGTATATATCACTTGCGTCTTTGTAAATGTGTGGGTGTGTGTGTATTTCTTTAGCCTCCTTTTTTTTACCCACTCCTTTAAACCCGCATCATTTCCTTTTCCCTCTCCTTCCCTTCTGCCTGACGAAGCAGCTAGGCTGTGAAAGCTAGCGTTTGTGTGTGTGTGTGTGTGTGTGTGTGTGTGTGTGTGTGTGTGTGTGTGTGTGTATATTCTATTTATTTATGCTGCTGTCACACCTGTGCTCCTTCGCCTGGTGAGTAATCTTTGTCTATGTGCACAAACATTGAGAATGAAATATCTGTCACTTATAGTGCCATTATGACGAAAAGTGATGAAGGAGGCATGAGGAAATCTGTATTGGCCTCAGATTATTTTGTTTACTAAGATAATGGTCCTCCTTCCCATAAAGTGAAGACTCTGGTAGACAACTGCCTGAAGCTGAAGGAATTGGTTGTGGTGGTTGTTGTCACGTAACACCAAATATTCAAATGTTTGTTAAGCTTAAGGGACTTAACTGCGGGGTCATCAGTCCCTAAACTTACAAACTACTTATGAACTAACTTTTACTAAAGACAGCACAAACATCCATGCCCGAGGGGAGATTCGAATTCCCGACAGGGAAAGGCCTCGCGCATTGTAGCATAGTGCCTCACCTGAAATTAAACTTTCAATTTGAAATTCAATACATATGCAAGAAATGACAGGTGAAAGGATGCCTGTCAATACATTACAACCTCATACACACAAACTTCCTCTTACCAAGTGCACAAACAAAAATATATCTTGGTGGAAAAGCAATCTGGAACTGCAGAAGCAGGTAAAACGGCTTCAACTTTGCAAGGAGTAAACTTTAAGTGCCACTACCAGCAGAGGAGAGAGGCAGCAAAGCAAAAACTACAGATAGCACCCACTGGAGGCCGCTGGAAGTATGGCCATGTCAATGGGCAGAATCACCAGCTCTGTGAAGTAAGTTCATGTGGCTCAGTAGAGTATAGGATTTCGCATGCTGACTATTTGTTTCCACTCCATCACTACACTGTTATTGACCATAGTTTATCCTGAATTAATCTGATTTTTGTTACAGATTTCTCTGTTCATGATGACCTTGGCATTGACTATTTATGTCGTTAAAACCTGAAGAAATTGTGAAAAATAAAGACCTAGTAAGAATCTTCTACAACTCTTTAAGGGTATTCCTTGTGTGTGTGTGTGTGTGTGTGTGTGTGTGTGTGTGTGTGTGTGTGTGGGGGGGGGGGGGGGGGCACCATGTGTGTGCATTTTTTTCTTTTCCTTTCCCTCCCTCACTCGCCTCCCCACTCCATTTCAAATCTGCATCTCATTTCCCCATCTAATGTGTACATGCTCTGTAAGGCCATGCTATATCCATCCCCACCAATGTGAAACAACCTTCTTAACCCTCCTCCCCTCCCCCCGTTTCCACATCAGAGAGCTTAATTTGGTGGCAGCCGGAGATGACAGCTGTGTGAATGTGTTCTGTGCCTGTGTGATTGCGTGAATGTTCTATATTCTGAAGAAGGCCATGACTGATAGCTTAAGCATTGTATGTGAGTGTCTTTTTTATGTGCATGTCACAGCCTCTCGTTATGTCTTTGCATTGAGTTGTAAACTGTCCTCATTATATTGTTTAATTATTTTTGTTCTCAGCATCATGGCTTGAAATATGTAAGTTTAAAATACATTATCTATAGATCTAACATTAAAATGAAGCAAATTATATAATGTTATCACAAATTTAATATATTTCTCATATGTTACTAACATAGATGTGATTGTGTTTTACTTATTTATTTTTAGAAACAATGTTATCTGATAAACAAACAGTTTTTATTTCAGATTCTTTTATTATGGAAGGCGATATTATCATGTAACACATATCTGTAACACTTTCTTTAGTGCATTTAAAATCATGAGATGTCGGTAAAATCACATACTACAACACATCTGTAAAACCGAGTCTTACTTTTATTCAGTGTATTTACACAAAATGTGAATCATCTATCTTTAGTAGCACCAATACATACCATTTTCTTTGTTATGCCCTTTGAGCAAGAATCATACACCCATTGTTTGCACTTTTTTGCAGATATAACTTGTCTTATCCTGCTTTTCATCGTCTGAAATTGCCTCTTCATTTTATTTCTTCAAATTCTGTTCTATTACGTTTCCACAGATTTTGTTTTATTGCAAAAGTCTATTGTTTTCAGAATTCTTTCAAGCACTAGCTTGAAATTAAAGTTCTGAGAACAAAGAAGTATATACAAGGACATTCTTTCTTGTTTACCTTGATACACCATACTAGTGCCATTGGTATGTTTCAAGAGAGGTGAGTCATTAAAAATGAACTTTTATATTAGCCTTCACAAAATAAGATATTTCTCTCCTTGATCATGTAATTGTTTCAACAATGCTGGTACTGTTACTTTTCAACCTCTTAGGCAGTTTGACAGTTGTAAAAACATTGTTTGTAGTTACATTTTTCCCCTTCTTTTGGAATGTCTACAACAACTTCATTATTAAAGTTGCTGGGAGAGTCTTATCACGTGCTATGAGATCTAGATCTACTTACATACTCTGCAATCCACTCAAAGGTGTGTGGGGCGGTACTACTACCATTACTAGCTACTTGCTTTTCTGTTTCACTGTCATATAGAATAGGAGAAAAATGAACACTTGCATGCATGCATATGAGTACTAATTTCTCTCATCTCATCCTTGTGGTCTTTACGTGAAATGTAGGTTGGTGTCAGTAGAATCACTCTGCAGTCTGCCTCAAATTCTGGCCCTCTAAATTTCTTCAACAGTGCTTCTCGAACGCCTCCTCTCCAGTTGAGTTCCTGAAGCATTTCAGTAACCTTTTAAAAACCTAGCCACCTGCCTCTGAATTACCCCTATGTCCTCCTTTAAACTGATCTGGGGGGAGGGGGGGAATCCCAAACACTTGAGCAACACTCAAGACAGAGTCGTACAAGTGTTTTATATGTGGTCTCCTTTACAGACGAATCAGATCTTCCAAAATTCTCCCAATTAACTGAAGTTGACCATTCGCCTTCCCCATGACTGTCCTTATATGCTCGTTCCATTTCATATCGCTGTTCAATGATATACCTAGATATTTAATGGTCACGACTCTGTGGACCATGTAGTGTAACAGCTAATTTAGCTGTATACTGCGGTACCGTCTCACCACGAGATGTGCAGATTCATTATATACAGATAAGTAATGATATAAGAATTTCACTGTGTGCTGTGCGCTCGTGTGCGCAGGTACGAGGGCGTGAGCAAGTGATGCAGCTAAAGATAATTTTGTGCTGAAGAAGAGACCGTCACGTCAAAATGTAAATGAATTCTGGAAAAGTCTTTGGTCATTATTGACATCATAAAGAAAAATGCTTTGTAAAAGTTAGTTCTAATTGAGACTTGGTCAAGTTATGACCTTATGTAATATTGGCCTACGGGGCATAATATATGTTTTTGTTAAAGTGCAAATCTGAGTTCTTCATTTGTGAAAAAGTAGTTCTCACTTTATGTGCTTCCCCCATTGCAACCGGACGAAGTCTAGCCTGAATCCTAGGCGTAACTACAGACTGAAAATATACAGATTTTTGAAGATTACGATGTTTAAACGTTAACAAATCTGCTAAATTGGATGAGGAGTGATGTTTGGTAAATCAAACTACACATAATTTGGGTGCTGTGTCCCAAGAGGAGAGTACAATTTGTAGTAACACTGTCATCGGAACTCTATCTTGCTGGGAACACTGCATTTTCTTGGCGACTGTATTCCAGTCTTCATCTTGTGGGGGAGAAGAGAAGTGAGACAGTAAGAAGAAGAATTAATAAAGAAGATAATATAATTAATTTTTTCCCTGCAAAGTTGGGAATAGTGGACTAAATAAGTTAATATGGTTGCTATGGAGACCACTAAACAAGTGTTATAGCAACCTACACAAATAAGTTGCAGCTACGATTTTGGCGGAACATGTTCTTAGAGTTGCTATCCCGCCAATGAGGACTACATCTTCGGCGGAACGGGTACTTCGAGTTTTGCGATATCAGCTTTGTTATCCAGCCGACCGTCCGACATCGAGGAGCGGCGAGCAGCAGAAGTCGCCTGTAGAACAGCAGCGAGCCAGAACAGCGCAGTTTTTGCAGACCGTCCGACGTCGAGAAGTGGTGAGCAACAGCAGCCGCCTGTACAACAGCAGCTAGAACAGCATAGTTTTGGCCTGTGATGCCAGTTGAGCCGTAAACCAATTTTTTTTTTCTTTCACATATATAATCGGTGTTTATAAAGTGTTATTAGTTAGTCTCATTTCTGGGCTGCTATTCTTTTCTTTTTTTTTTCTTTTTCTTTTTTTTTCTTTTTTTTTTTTTTTTTTTTAAATGCCCGCGAAGACTAGAAAGATGACCACAGATACAGAAATCACTATAAAAGACCTTTCTGAACAAATGTGCAAAATGAACACTGAAATAAAACTACAATTAAAGTCACATAAAGATGATGTTACACAAATACATACACAATTAAATTCACTAAAGTCAGAATTAACCACTACTATTGAACATTTAGTGAGAGAACAAATACAAGAACACTTTCAAGAAGCGATAACTGAGTTTGTGAATGACATTAATGCCAATGTAACTCAACACATACAGTCGTGTACGAAGGCGGTTAATAAAATCGAGCAACGTGTAATGGCTTTAGAAAAATTGCCAGAAGTCATTACACACGAGTATAGAGCAGAATGTGACTTAGTACGAAATGAAGTAAAAGACCAATTTTGTGAGGTTAACGAAAATGCTACAGCTTTGTGTAATCACACTACTAAAGAAATAGGGACTTTACAGCAAAAGGTTTTCGAAAATCAACAAAAGATAGTAGAATTAAAAAACTTGTCACACATTGCTGTTAATGAAGAAACAATTAGTGCCTTAGAACATCATCAAGAGGGAGTTTTAAGTAAAAGGGTAAAAGAAGAAGTAGACAATAACATAGTTAAGTCACACTCAAGTGTTGAGGATGTTAATACACAACAGCAATTAGTTAAAATATGGGAAGGGATAGAAAAGACCAAAAAGGAAATCACATAGAGAACCCACATGAATATTATTTCATTACCAAAAGATACGAACTTAGAAGATTTGTCATCAGATGCAGGGTTAAATATGTCAAAACATTTCCCTAAATTTAAACCTGAGGGCGATGTACATCTAATACATTTCTTACGTGTATTTTCGAAGTCACTACCATCTCGATGGGATGATGCAAAGAAAATCGATTTTGCCATAAGTTATTTAGTAGGCTAGGCCTCTGACTAGGCTAAAGCTAATATTGAAGATTTTACATCATGGGATGACTTTAAGGAACAGTTCAGAAGCAAATACTGGTCAGCAAGTGCACAAGAAAAACTAACAATAGAATTACTTGATCCAAAGTACTATAGTAATTCCTGGGCAAGTGTTAGAAAGTATTTAGAATGGCACTTAACTCATTCAAAATTTCTTGAAGTACCAATAAAACAGTATTTAGCAAAGGTATTAATATGTAGATTACCAATTTATGTACAAAAAGAAATATGGCACAAAGGTCTACAGGTCTATAGTGAATGATGTGTTATTATGTGCTGAAGGTATAGATACATTAAATGGTAATAAAGGAGAACTAAGTAGGAACAACAAAAAATCACACCCTGATGATAACAATCAAAAGGTAGTATATTTATGTGCAATACATAAACAAAACAATCAACAGAATCAAAACAGTAAAAGAAAAAATAAGGACAGTAGGGAATCCAGAACCATGGAAACCCAAACGATAAATCATTCGAACATAATGTCACAAAGAAACGACACACACACACACACACACAAATACACGAAATCTTATGTATCAGATCAAGAATCCGGAAAACGAAAGTCATCCTGGACTAGGGGGTCATAGTTCAGAAAATAGAATAGATATAGACCCGCTATCAAAAAGCCTAGTAGCATTTACGCAAACTATTCCTACTAAAGAGTGGTTATTACAGGAAAATAAGGCATTATTGCCACACGCTTTGGTTAAACCTATAATAGTAAGTTCGATTAATGGTTATGAAGTTAAGTTATTCTTACATACAGGAAGTGAGATTTCTTTTACAACACAAAATGTATTTGATGTGTTATACAAAAAGAATAGCTGCCCCATATTCCTGGTAACAGGTGTTCAAGTTCTTGGTATAATGGGAGTTAAAAGTCAAACTATCAAAAAAGAAACACAATTACCAATTGTGATTGATGGAGTAACATTATGACACACATTATTAGTAATCCCGAAAATCAACGTTCCGATTTTATTAGGAATGGACGGGTTTTACTGCTATGAAGTAAACATTAACTTTAATAATAAACAGGTGAGTGGTGTTTCCAATAATAGTAGGTTTACTGTAATCTTCGAACCAGAGATTGCTCCAAAAGTTACAACAGAGACTGTGGAATTATTAACCTCTGTTGTCTTTGTTATAAAATCATGAAAATACCGATGTATTTTATCTCATAAAAGAAAAGTCAAATGAATCGTCTTTACTTTCCAGTGATCAGAAGGAAGAACTACATAATATCTTACGCAGGTACAGTGCAATATTTTCTGATAAGCCAGGAACATTAGGGAGTTATGTACGCAAGTTTAAAATGAAAGATGATAGGAATTTTTTGTCGACTATATCCTATATCACTCAGTCTAAAAATGGCAGTACAAGACGAATTTAATAAAAGGATTCATGAAAAAGTTATAGAAGGATGTAATAGTGTCTTTAAAAACCCCATCTTTGTAGTACGAAAAGTTACAGGTGGTGTAAGGTTGGTTCTTGATGCGAGAACTTTAAATAAACATATAGGGACTGAGAGGGATCGACTGGTTTCTATAGATGATCTTCTAAAAAAATTTCAAGGAGGAAGGTATTTTAGCTCGATGGACCTTATATCAGGTACTATCAAGTCAAAATTCATGAAGAGTCGAGGAAGTTTACAGCATTTACAGTGCTACCATTTGGATTAAATATATCTGTATCTGTTTTTATTCGTGCTTTAGATGAAGTATTAGGTAGAGAATTACTACAAGATCTAATTATTTATGTAGATGATATTCTCCTAATTTCGAAAACGTGGGAAGAACATTGTGCATTATTATCTCAAACATTACAGGATTGTTTCTTCTACTCATCTGCAACCTTTTTGCAGTTTTCTACATTCAAAGCTAACTGCCATTCCTCACACTACCTATAAATTTGGTCCGAGTCATCCTGCATCCTACTAATCATTCAATGACAACATCCTCTTGTACACCTCAGCCGCACATTGCAACTCACTCTGTCTGTCATATCATTTCACACTTCCCTGGCACACCCCTGACAATACTCTAGTCTCTGATGAACACTCACCATCGAGAACAACATACTGGGTTTTATTACTTAAGTAGTCTCGAGCCACTCACATATTTGGGTACATATTCCGTAAGCTTGAACCTTCGTTAACAGTCTGTAGTGCGATACTGTGTCAAGTGAAAATCGAGAAATTTGCAGTCTGCCTGTTGCCCTGCATCCATAGTACACAAGATTTTTTGAGAGGAAATGGAAAGTTGGGTTTTGCATGATCGATGCATCTGAAAGCCATGCTGATGCATGGACAGAAGATTTTCTGTCTCAAGGAAATTTACTATATTAGAACTGAGAATATGTTCAAGAATTCTACAGCAAACTGATGTTAACAATATAGGTCTGTAATTTCGTGGGTCTGTTCTTTTGCATTTCTTATACATGGGAGTTACCTGTGCCTTTTTCCAGTCCCTTGCTACTTTGCACAGGATTAAAGATTCACGATAAATGCAAACTAAGTAAAGTGCCAATGCTGCAAGTATTGGTGCCCCATCTAGACCCGATGAATTGTTTCTTTTAACTCTCTTTGCTGCTTCTCTACACCAGCTATGCCTATTACTATGTCCTCCATTTGGAGTTAGTGCAATCATCAAATGAAGGTGTGTTTGCATATTCCTCCTGTGTGAACGATTTCTTAAATTTAAAACTTTGGCCCTCATTTTTTTCTTCTGTAACTACCCCAGAATGATCAACGAATGACTGGATAGAGACCTTTGATCCACTTACCGATTTTACATAGGACCAGAATTTTTTCGGGTTCTTGTCAAGATCTTTTGTTAAGGTATGTCGATGGTAGTTATTGTATGCTTCATGTATTGGTCTTTTTATAGATGTGCGAATCTCTGCTAACTCTTGTCTGATTTCATTTGCTTGACCTTTTTGGAACAAAGAGTGCAATTGCCTTTGCTTTCTCAGCATTGAATATTAATATTATTATACAATTATTCAACAGTGGGGCTTTCCCAACCTTAATCCACTTTATCGGCACATGTTTTTACTGTGCTTTGCTTTCAATGCATTTAAAATATGCCCATAATTCCTCTACGTCCACTGTACCAGAACTAAACAACGTCCATTCATTCCTAAGTAGGATGCTAACAATGCTTATCTGCTTTTTCTAGTACAAACACTCTCCTAGTCTTCTTGACTGATTTGTTAACTTTGGTGCCCATTGTTGCTATGACATAATGAACATTAACTCCTGTCTCTACAATCATTCACAAGGACATACCTGTTTGTAGCTATAATGTCCAAAATATTTTCACTGCATGTGGGCTGACGATTTAGCTGCCCAAAGCAGTTTTCAGAAAATGTAATTGACAATAGATCAAAAGACTGCTTGTCTGTACCCCCTGCAGTAAAAGGCGTCCCAGTCTATACATGGACAGGTTGAAGTTGCCCCCAACTAATAAAGCATGGTCCGGATATCTTAACACTACTGACTGTAAACTTTCTTTGAATGAGTCTAGCACTCTGATGGTGGAACTGGGTAGCTGATAAAAACACCCAACTATTAACTTGATTTCGCCTATACCTGTTACATGTTTCCAGATAACCTCACAGTCACTCTAGACTTCCAGTTCAGCAGAAGGAATACTTTTGTGGGCCACCAATGAACACCCCCTCCCTCCGATCATACCTATCTTTGTGATATAAATCCCATTATTCACTAAATATTTCTAAGTTTCCAACATCGGTAGTTTCCTGAATATGGAAAGTCATTGAACAGAAACTTTGAAGCAATGTCCATAAGAAAACCAAAATTTTATACCAAATTTATCTCGTTTGTTGAGCATTTACTGAGAGAATAGTAAAGATTTTTACTTTAAATATTAATGTCAATAGATAATTTTCAGTGGATTTGTGCAAAACTCCTGATACCAATGAAAATTTATCTGACTTTAAGTGTTCTGATCTTGTGTTTTTAATGTTAAAGAAAATTAATATTTCTTGAAAAGAATTCCTATCTTGTATCACTGAAGGATGGAGGCCCTCAGGTTTAGACAAGAAGTCATAACGTTCAGCACGGTTGACTCCAAAAATACCATGAGCATATGATAAGCCAATGAAGGCATCCAGTTTTTTCCAAACTAAGTAAATTACTATAATGTACTTCTTAGAAAGCATCTAGCTTCCATTTACATACAGATTTTTGTGTGTTTAAATACTGATTCATCATTAAATGATGGCATGTACTTGTTACACTGTCATCAGAAATATACTGCTTTGCATGTGGATTAGGTGCTGAATTTCATTTCAAGTTGTTATGACGTGCCAGTGTACCAAATGTGGTCTTTCCAAACTCTGCTACAGTCAACTCTGTGATGCCACCTATGCTCAATAACATATTATGTGGTTCTGGGAGGCTTGGTATGATGTGTCCGCTCTTTGTGCATTACATTTCTGTAATAGAACAACAGAGAACTTCAAATTATACTTCAGCATACAGCCAGAAAAAATTGTAAACTTAATAATGAATTATATACAAATGTCGAATGTTGACATGGAATTAATGTGTATAATTGTTACAACTAACCTGGCTAAAATCATCTGAATCATACTTTCAGAATGGTTATTTGGTTGGCAGTGATTTTCACCTGCAGCTTCTTCTCAGAGGGCACATTCCATTTCAGACTTATCGTCTGGAATATCATGCGATAGAGTGAACAATTGTGCTGCGGAAGGCGTCGGTGATCTACAAGCCATGATTACCGTGCTGTGACACGCTGACGAAAGGCAACACTAATAGAGATGCAGAGGGAAACAACGGACGTAAATAAACTAAAGGAGTTTCATTGTTGAGCATATTACTGCAATGTACAGAATAATAATAGTGGATTTAATTACACAGACAGAGGAATAAGGACACATGTCACATATTTTATGATAATAATCAATATAGCAGTCAAAATAACCACTTCGGTGGTTCTAGGTATACTCATTAACAAAGTCCTATGCAATTTTCAAAAAATAATTATTTTTATTATGAATCATTCTTAAGAGTAATCCAAAAAGGTCAATGAAGCTTGAAGCAATATGACAAAAACTGCAGACAAGATAATGTTTTGAAAATTTATAGTGGCCAATCTTAACACTCTACTTGTTCTAGTGTTAACCATTTGTAAGAAAATGGTAAAATCAAAATTACATGGTTGGATCAGAAAACAGCATGCAGAACATAGAACTAAGATCCAGAAACAAAAAAATTGCAAGCTAATAATGCCATAGACGTGTCTTAAGAGAAGTCCTGCAATCTTCGGCTTGAACAGGATACTGACTAAACTTGTGAAGAATCTCAATGACTGGACTCCAGCACATAATGGGTACACAAAATTAAGCCCAGAAGGGAAATTGAATCACACTGTATTTCATCTTCCAATACTAACTACTGAAAGCCAAAAGACGCTGACTATTTAGACCATTAAAACCTGAAGAAATTGTGAAAAATGAAGACCTACTAAGGAGTCTTCTACAACTCTTTAAGGGTATTTATTCGCTTTACTAGAAAGCAATGGATAGAATCCCCAGAATGAACTCAGTTTTGGTACTGGCAACAGAGGACTAAGACCATTGCTATTTGTCTCCTTGTGTAAATCAAATCAATGCACAGTTGAGCACTATATGTTACGAGAAGTAAGACCAAAAGTAAGACTAGTAGAGAAGTAGCGTGGAGTATTGTGTTGTCTGTATTACATCAGCAAAGAACAAATGGGTCAAGAGGTCTCAGTCACTTCAAACATGATTACAGGATTTGATGTCATCCAAGAAACAAATCTGCCTGGGACAATTTAATCCTTTTGAAGTGATCCAATTTGTCTGTTGTTGCCTGATTGTTAGGTGAAAAAGCAACTAAATGAAGACCAGGCAAGTCTCATATACCAACAGACAATGACAGATCTGGTATATAATAATTTTGTTCCACCTCTTCTTCGGTTCTCTTAACCGTGTAATGTCCTTTCTCATGCAGAAGATTGGTGATTTCTCGTTGCATAGAGCTTGGGACAACTAAAGTCTCTTTTCTATCTCAGAACTTTAAAAGGTTACTATCTCTTATTAAAGAGTTTTCAATAGGCCATTTTTTGAGAATGCTCTTGATTGCTGTCAAACTCAACAATTCTATTGAGCTTTCTTGATTCTAACTACTAAGTCATATCTGCAAAACCAAACAGTACATTCACACGACGACTTAAAGCATCTACATGTTTCATCCTTGGGTCATTCCATGGCGATTCAGCGCACCTCACAACCTGACCCTCTCAGATTTCTTTCAAATTTGGTGCATTCAATGCCCCAGATAAGAGATGGAAAAACAACAATTTGCAGGGCTGTATTACAACTGCGGAGAAAGTTACAGGTCTGGATAGTTTGGAATTTGTGTGAAATTTACATATGTCCATCTCAACATAAAAGAGTGTAATTCTGGTTCTAATTAAGTTACAGCAATGAAAATGGTACCATTGGAAAGCTAATGAATAGACCTTGTAGTGTAATGACTTAATAGTCATTACCTACATATTGTTATCCGACAGAAGATAATTGCTAATAACATAGGGCACAAGAGACTTTTAGGCTGGAGCATCTGAGCGGGAATTTTGGCCTGCAATGGAGCAAAGTGGCAAAGAGTGCACAGTCTAAAAGAGATGATAACGCTTCAAAGAGTTATAAATATTCATAATATAAACTCTTAGTGACGTGCTTTTGTTTGGATTGTTTTAAAGAGAGATTATGACAATTGTGTTTCTGAAGAGAGAGAGGCCTGAACTCGTATCTGAAATGTAGATTCAGGCTGTAACTTGTGATTTAAGAAGTTTCAATACACATGTTAAAAACGAGTAAAGTGTTCTTTTAAAATAGTCATCTCTTTTTATATTTTTATATTCTGTGGAAATTTCCCCTGCTGGAGCCCAGCATATGCCTTATTTTTTTCCCCGTTTCATTCTGTATACGGCATAACTTCCCTCTCTTACTATTCTGTATAGTTTTATATTATTGCTCTCACCAAACTAGACAAACTTCTTACGCAAGTAAGCTAACGGCAAACTATGGTATGGATTACTAGTATGTTATTGATAAACAATGTTTACCAACTGTTTCAGAAGTGTATTTTGTAGCTTACAAAAATTAGTTGACATCAAAGATACTAAAGCGGATCACAGCAGTGAATATATCGATAAAGATCGTATATCGATCTTTAGCAGAATCGATATAGAATCTATGTTATTGTTATTTAATTGTAGGGTTGTGTCCGAGTGGTTCGGCTGAATCCATTATTTGCTGAATGCATAAAGGCTGAATACTACCGAATCCCGAATCCAAAGTGTTATATGGAAATCTTCAGTTACGAATGTTGTACTTTAATTTGCATAGCTGTGCGTTTTTGTCTGTGTTATTTAGTTTATTTTCCATAGATCTGCTGAAAGATGTGACGTCTTAAAACAAAACAATCTTACTTTGAATTTATTCAAGTGAAACCACTACGAAATTTACGCTGTTGCGTGGCTATTGTCAAAACAATCTAGCATATTTACCCGAATCTGAGCAGAATTTTTACCAGTTTTTTGGGTCCAAAAACTGCCTGTGATTTAAATATAGTACAAAGGGAATGAAGTTCTGAAATATGGCGCTAGGAGCCGCCACAAGTAACTTTTCCTGTCTAGTATAAGCAGTGCTACACACTACACAGGCTTGCTTTGCAGGCGTAAATATAAAATGTAGCAGCCTGTGAAATATTATATTATAGTAGCAACAAACATAAATTTCTTTATGTAAATACCATTCTTCCATGAATTGCCTCATCCTGATTTCACGTATTGTTTCGTCGAATTTTGTGAAGTGCTGGCATATGTGAACTGTAATGAAGCACTAGGATTTCAAGAAGAAAGTTATTTACTATGTAGCAAAAAAAAAAAGTTCTAATTGAGCGCCATCTATGAGGGATGAGGTCAATACATCAACCACTTGACTTTTGTTTCAATAAATCGTTTAAGGTCACGCTTAAACACATGTACACCAACTGCCTTTCGAAAAGTGACAGACAACTGACACTAATGGGTTGTGTAAAACATGCAAGTGTGCCAATGGAATGATGATACATGGATGTGGGCTCCAAATCAGATTGCGCAGCATGCATTTAAAAATGTTCCATATCGAATGCACTACAATTACGAGAGCTGATGCTCTGTACTACAGAGGAACTGAATAACAAGGAATCAAGTGATACTAGGTAAAATTTTACGACTTATGTTGGCAACGGATGAACAGTAAAGTATAGAATCGCATTAATATTTTTCATAAGCTACAGGGTAAATGTTATTGCTACTCGTTTCACTCGCAGCAAATTTAATACTTTACCTGCTCTATGGTCGACAGGTCCTTGTATGTACCCCTGTCCATTCAGAAAACAATAATTCAATAATTTTAATTTTAATTGCAGTTGTCACAAAAAAACATTTATTGGTCAGCTGAGTTGCCATCATTACCATTGGTGTCAACATAACCACTGCAGCCCGGCGAGAAGCGTCGTACAATTTAACTGTGATAGTGATTCAGAATTACCGTACCTATATCTAATTGTTATTATAAACATTTTGTAAAATTTGTATTATAAGTGTAATAAAATTGTTTTATATATCAGCATTTAGTTTGCTGTACATTTGAAGCCTCATCTAAAAGCTACTACGTAAAGCTGACTGTCAAGCCCGTGTTACGTCAATATGCCTGACGCTACAATCACTGCCTTTGTGCTACAACTTATGTGTTTTCCTCTTAGGGGCAACGGATTGCTCCTATGAATTGTGATTCATAAATTCCACTCTCTCTTCGACATAAGAATAATACAAATGTAAACATTACACCATGTAATCTTCCGCATTAGCTGTTACCCATTTAGGCCTAAATTCCATTTGCCTAACAAACCCAAAAGATAACGATGAACAGGGGAGAATATACGCATCCCCAGTGCTCTCCCCCCCCCCCCCCCCCCCCCGGGTGGAAGTGTCCCCCTTAACTTTTTATGTCCGAAAAGTAAAGTTTTTTTTTGTTGTCATTTTGGAGAATATAAAAGTTTGCCAACGATTTATTTCACGAATGTAAATTGGATTTATGATATTTTTTCATGTTTGTAATTGTGATATAAACAATGCCAGCGCAATCTGGGGGAAATTATAAGTAAATCTATGGGGAAAGGCGATACGAACAGTTTTGAAGGGTATCCAGTGCTAAGACTTCGTAAAGACGTGACTTCACACGCAGTTATCGAAGACCACAGAAACTGCTATAGACTTTCGTTGGCGTTCGATACGGGGTGTTTGGGAGACACCATAGCATCATTTGCAATAACTGAATCAACATCAACGTTTTCGTAATTGAATCAACACAGATCCTTTTCAATAACTGAATCGACACAAAATGTTTGCGATACTTGAATTGACACCAATTGTTTTGGATTACTGA
Organism: Locusta migratoria; assembly: GCA_026315105.1. Classification (NCBI taxonomy): domain Eukaryota; kingdom Metazoa; phylum Arthropoda; class Insecta; order Orthoptera; family Acrididae; genus Locusta; species Locusta migratoria. Next base: position 158,808,037 of record CM048749.1, read on the forward strand.
ATTGATTCATGGGGCAGTGTGAGCGTACTTTCTACTTTGTTCTTCATTAGCCGCGGTGGAGCACACTGAGGCGCTAAGCTACGATGCGCGAGGTCGTTCCCGTCAGGGGTTCGAATCCCCCCCTCGGACATGGATGTTTGTTCCGTCTTTAGTATAAGCTACTTTGTAAGTTTAGGGACTAATGATCCTGCAGTTAAGTCCCATAAGCTTTACAAACATTAGAACATTTTTTGTTCTTCATTTACTGTTCCGTTCTACTTTGTTGTATAAGTGATTGCGCTGTGAGTCCTGCCTTATTTGAAAGTTAGCATACAGGTTAAGATGAGCAGAAAGATAAACTATTTTGCCAGTGGTCCTTCATCAAAAAAGCAAAAACTTGTTAATAATTCATTGTGAGTGAAAAGTCAGCAATTTTGACGTCATTGGAGGATGCTAAGAGTGAAAGTGAAAATGAAAACGTGAACACTTAACCCATGTGTGATAATAAAGTAAATGAATGGGTGTACAACAGCAAGTCAAATTATTGTCCAGAATGTTGATCTTTTGATTAAGAAACTGCATTTTGTGAGAAATATGACTCGTTAATTGTGTCAAATAAAAAACTTTGTTGCAAAGTTTTCAAAGAAGTAGGAAATTTGGGCGTTGAAAGAAACAAACAAGGTATGAATATCGCACAACCTTGGGCCACCGTATCTGTGTCCCATTCAGATGAGTCAAGAAAAGAAGGTATGGATTCTTTGAGGGGGGGAAAAAACTTTAAACATAAAGATAGTTCCGCTCATCAAGCTGCTGCACAAATACTGCTATGTGCTGAAGAGAAGACTTTGGAAATTGCTTGCACTAGGGCATTTCAAAATGAACAGGAGGGGACAGCAAAAATATTTCGCACTGCTTTTAAAATCGCGAAGAATCAATCTTTCAATGATTTTGAGACTGAAATCAACCTGCAACACCTTAATGGAGTTGACATGGGCCGCATTTTACATTCTGGAAATGCTTGTATGAACATTATTAATCACATTGCCCATGAAATGAGAAACACAGTGATTAAAACAATTATTGAGACCAAATCAAAATCATTAATTATTGATGAGAGTACAACAATTAGCCAGTTGTCATCTTTAATAATTTATTCAAAAACCAAGCTGCCTGACATGAGAGAGCCTACAAATATTTTCATTGATGTAGTCGAGCTGAATAATGTTACTGCTGAAGGTATTTGTAACACATTGCTCTATTGTCTGAAATCTATGGCATTTTCTAATGAGTTCCTCAAAGAACATCTTATTTCAATTGCAACAGATGGAGCAACGGTGAGATGGGTAGAAAAAAAGGAGTTGTTAACATTAATGAAACAGCATTTTCCACAGATTTTGGTTTGGCACTGTGCTAACCACAGACTTGAATTGTCAGTTGCTGATGTAATAAAAAGCGACTTCCCATCACATATGAATCACTTCAAGTCTTTCCTGGACAAGCTATATTCAGTGTATCACCAGCCACCGAAGAATGCTCGAGATTTAAAGCAGCATGTAGAGATACTTGAAATGGAAAGTTTGAAAATATGTAGAATCTTGGACACCAGGTGGGTAGCATTGAGCTTCAGAAGTGTGTCAACAGTATGGGAAAACTTTAAAGCTTTGGTTGCTCACTTTACAGCTGCAAAAGACGATCAAAGCAGGGAGTCAACTGACAGAAGTATGTACGAAGGTTTACTGAAGTACATCACCAAAGTTGATTTCATTCTCGACTTAGCTCTAATGTGTGATGCCCTTCAAGAATTAACAGAACTAAGTCTTTAACTACAGTTACGAGACATCACACTGTATTTGGCCCAACAGAAGATCAGAAATCGGATATTGGTGTTCGAAGAAAGGAAACAGAGCACTGGTCCTCATTACTGTGAAGCTCTCAAGGCAGTAGAAGAGATGAACTTTGGAGGAATTACACTTAAAAGGAGAGCAAAAAGCAGTCATCTTGAGCCCAGCAGATTTTATGATTGCCTGAAACAGTGAATGGAGAATCGTCTTCTGCAGACAGAGGATATTACTATCTCTGAATATGCAGAAGTGTTGAACTCATCGACTAGGCCTGAAAACCCTAAAATAACATATGGTGAATAAAGTGTAAAAACCTTATGTTGTCGTTTTGATCTTCCACAAAGAGTGATGCTTAAAGGAATTAAGAGATTATTTGATGGAGAAGAAAATGCCAGCATCGCTCCCTTCCTCAATGTAGTGAAATGTGTTCCCATTTTTACTAGTGAATGTGAATGTGGGTTTTCACAAATGAACCTCATTATCACACCTACAAGAGCTTCAATCCATCTCTCTACTGTCAGCAATCTGGTTTTTGTTAAACTGGTTGGTCCTCCACTGCAGGTATTTCAAACCATAGGCTATATACACTCTTGGTATATGAAAGGCAGGCATCTCGCTCTGATACCAAGAGGAAAGTAAGAAGGCGTGCTGACTACAGCAGCCATGAACTGATGTCCATTTGGAAACTGTTGTAATGCTAGGTGATGTTAATTACAATGTACCACTAGTTTTATAGTTAAGAGGAAGTCTACTGTCACGGATGGGACAGTTGCACTACCCTACATTTGAGGGGCCCAGCGGAAAAGGGGCACATGCCACCAGAGTATGTTGTGTCAGGAAATGGGAATTAAGGAAATATAATTTTCTATGTAAACACAAATAAACAATCCCTGAGACTGATTTTCATCTCGAATATGTCAACGACATTAATGATAAATATGAAGCATTGAATTAAAATTTGTGATGCAACCGGGAATTGAACCCAGACCTCCATGCTTAGTAGGCAGATGTCTTACCGCTAGACCATCACATCACTAGCGATTAAGGTGCCTCGGAATAGTCTAAGCACGATTTCCTTCACATCACATACTTAAATTCAGCTTCTGTGTTCCATAGAACATTGAAACTACTGCCAACGCTCTCCATGAAGTGGAATAGCACCTCGGCAATGGACATATTGGAACATATCCTGGTCTAGCGGTTATAATGTTATGACCGTGTATCTCTTCTTCTGAGGACACTACAAAATATATATTACTTATATTAGGTCCTTATATCTTGCTTGGTATATGTCTGTTATTGAGTTTGCTCCTAGGAGAATGAGGCCCAGCTAGTCTGTTCCTCAACCTAGAAGCTTTTTCTTGATATTACAGGCAGTTGTTCAGGATTAGAGAGTAGCACAAAATGCTTTTTCAATATTATACTAATCTCCTTCTAATGAATTAAAGTCGTGAATTATTAACAAATGACAGAACTAATTTATTGTACTGCAGAATACAATCCCATAATCAATGACTTATACAGAGACTTATATTACAAAATATGTTCAGTTACAGTCTCTATTAGTGTCTCTCCCACATTACAACAATGTCAATAACCGAAGTAGCACAGTCTTCTGTCTCTCTCTGACTTTTTAGCACAGAACACTGATGAAGCCAAGGAATCCATGCTCCCATCTCTGTGCCACTTATTCATCACAGGTTGGTAAACCTGCATAATCACTGCTCTGAGCATAGTAGGTGTCACCAGGTACTCTCACCTAGGAAGACAGAAAACCCTAGGCAGAATTTTGTCACCTGCTATTCTAAATCTCTTAAATTAATAAATATGGCTGTCTTGAGGCGGTAAGTAGGAAGGTAGTGTCACTTGTTACACTACACGGTAAGTCGTCTGCCTATTAAGCATGGAGGTCTGGGTTCGATTTCTGATTGCATCACAAATTTTAATTCAATGCTTCATATTTATTATTAATGTCTTTAATAATTTTCTATAGTAATATGAACTTCAGCTGTGATACCAACAGTTGTTACAGTCACTATATGGTGTTTTACAAATAATATTAAATATTAGGCCACTTTATTACCATTTAAAGTACAGATATCTCAGTTTGATTGTGTGAATATTTTATATCTGCACAGAATGTTCACCACTCACTAATCTAAGCACCATTGCATTTCTGATGTCTGCAGGCTTCTTGTCAACAGTAACATTATGTTTGATGATACTGTTCATTATAGACAACAAAGGCACGAAGTCGTCTTCCTTCATTTCAACCACAATGAATAGGTTCATTTGCTTGCTTGTTCAACCCATTTTTCTGGAGTGTACACAGCCTGTATCTTTCTTTCCAGCTTCTCAATAACTCAAAAATCCCCGAAATTTATCAAACGTGTGACCAGGGAGGAGAAATTTGTGCTCAACAACATCAACCTATATTTTATATAGGAGGTACAACCACAGAACTAGGATAATATAGTATTTATTTTGTCCAATACGAATCAGAATAAATGATGAGCCTTTGATGATAATCTTCCTTCACCATGCCTAAAGCCTTTAAAATGCATCTAGCTACTTCATCGGCCCCTCTAGATGCAACATTCTCAGACCACACACACTTATCATCATTACAACGGTGAATACAGAAACTGTATCTCGAAAGTCGAAATACAGTATATGGTGTTGGCAATGCTTGTTGTAAGTCCATGCATAAAATGAGTGCATCCCTACAATCCTGTTCTGACTCACTTTTCAGAGCACTATTTGCAGCTTCAGCTTTCTTAAGCTGTAGTTTAATGTCTGTGGATTCGGTGTTATTATGTGCCTTAGCAGATTCACAAATATGACATGTATCACTCAACGGTAATTTAAAACCAACATTATGTTCCGTGTTGAAAATGGCTTCGTACACATGTTGTTTCACTGGGACTTCATCTGTATTTTTAAGATCTTCACAGTACAATCAATTGAGTACAAGCAATCGACTGAATAGAGGTTATGTAGGGCCTGTTCAGATTCTGCGTTCTACTATAATGTGATGTGTACCTTGGAAACATTTAATTGAGATTTCAAACCTATTTTTTTCTCTCATTATAAATGGCATTAAGTCTATTAGAATGTTTGCCTCTTCTATCCTGTCTAGGTTTATGTACAGTTACATGTGTTGTAGATTCATGATTCTCAGTGTCACATTCTTAATTGCTACGGACAGTCCTCAAACATCAAACAGAAATGGCATGAACAGCTAAAAATGCAGTCCTACATAATGCAACCTCAGTAATTGGAGTGTCAAGAATAAAACACTGAAAGAAACCTTCCTCTGGTTTACTGTTGGAACCTTCCTTTTCTTTGGATGCACTTTGTTGCACTTATTAGGCCGTACTAAACCAAATAAGCATTTTGCTTATTATAATCTCCAAAACGATAAAACTCAATAAATATTAACTCCTCCTGTTCTTCATTCAATGTTGAGTATTTGCAGAAACTAGTTTTGCAGCATGTATCATTGGCACTACGAAACACTTTTCCACTGGGAATGTGTGTCAGTCGTTAAAAAAAACGCAGCAGATATAATATGCTCTCTTTTTCAAGGAATGAGCACATGCCATTGTGCTAGATGGCATTAGCTCTATTCCTGTACCAAAAATCACAAAATCCCTCCACAGGTGGCATGTGCCTCTTTTCCACTGAGCCCCCAATTTTTCAACAGTCAAAAGGTAATAAACAGAAACAAATTAAAAATTGATTGTTGATTATATGAAAAGTCGTTTTACCTTCTACTTAAACCTGAATATCAGCAGTTTACAAAGTGAGCTGATAATAGTCTTTAAAAATTTGTCATTAGTTGGACAGCAAATGGACGTAGCATTGAATATCCTCCAACTTTTTACCAGAATTTCGTGAATTTTGCATTGTTTGTTTGTTTTGAAAACATTGAGTTCCCACTAATAAAACAATTTTCTACATGATGAAACATCAATAAATATTACATCATTAAAAGTGAGTTATCAAAATTGCTATGTCACAGGTGGGGACATATGTGAAGTACAATCTGTTTTTACAAGTTAAAATTTATTTCAGTTTATCAATTTTAGATGAATAAGTAATTAACATTTTTAGACCCTACTTCCTATTTAAACAACTTTGTAGGGAAGTTTTGTTACCAATAAAAATTTCACTACAATATTACTTTAAAGTCCTGAGTACGTAATTATTTCACTTAAAAAAAAATCCACCACTATTAATATAAGGTACCCTCTAAGTTATTAGTTAAATTTTTTGCTGCATTAAGAATTGATTCAGTTGATTCACGAGACTCCACCCACCTCCTCTACCATTTCGGGAGCCAAACAAGGTTATAAAAGCTTTTTATAGCGCAGTATTTATTGTTGTTGATAGGTTTGGATGGTTTTTGTTATATTGTGTTTTTAGTGGTGTTTTATAGGTCATAATGTGTTCATATATATTTCCTTGTATTGTTTTGTATGTCAGGGGATTGATTGGAATCACCTGTTTCATTTGAGGTGTATTATAGGTCAAATGAGCTGTACAATACCATTTTCTTTTATTATTCAGGGGCTGATGGGAACTGTATGCTTCCTTTTTTAGGCAATAAACTGAAGTGTTCGATACCACATAATCTTGTATGTTTGGGTGTTTCTTGGTATCATCCACTACATTTGCGCTGTAGTAAAGTCAATTGAAGAGTCTGATACCTTTTATTATTATTATTATTATTATTATTATTATTATTATTATAATTTTTATTATTTGGAGTTCGATATGTTGATGACAGCATGGGTAAAGTTGAAGGGTGGTATCCCATGACTCAGTTACGAGTATTTTTTGCTGCATTATATCTAAAATCTGAGTACCCCCAAACTTTTTTTAGAAAAAGAGCACCGCATATCACATTAATGTTTACATTTTTATTATTCTTATGCTGAACAGGAATAGTTAGAAATGAAGCAAGGCAACTGACTTCTAGTACTGATTTAAAAATCTTCTACTAATATAAATTCTGCGCAGACAAGTTATGTGATCTTAAATTTTTGAAATAATAAATAAAGCCACAAAATACCCTTGCTTAACCTCTGGAACCGTGGTAATAACAAATACACCCATGTCGAATAAACACAGAATTCTCTGTGTCTGAATGTCCGGTCTGTCACTTATGGAATGCCTGATATGTCACAATAAAATTATTTAACATTTACACGTACTATTTTTTAAGAAACTATTTCTCCAATTTCCAAAATATCTACTCATCTTTTCAGGTTTTATTTTTGATTCTTCCCCTTAAAAAAAAAAAAAAAAAAAGAAAGAATGTTATCCTTTTCTTTCTAGGACTTCATAATGCAATTATTTTTTACTTCTTCAAAATGAAACAGTTTGTAATGGTGAGAAGAAAGTTTATTATCTTTCAGAGCATTTAAGCAACATATGTTTCATAGCCTACAAATTTCTTTTAATCGGAGGGAGGAGTATTAAAAAATTTTTAAGATTTAAAATAAATATCTAAATGAAATTTTAATTTCTTAAATCTTACTGAAATACTGTCATTTGGAAACCATCCCACAAGGCTTTATCTTCATCACTGGCTGTGATAGAGTAGTAATTCTTTTTAAATACATGTACTTGAGTTGACAGATTATTTGGGTTTGAGATTCAGAAGATTCGATTCCGGTTCGGAATTCGGCATATGCGTTATTTAAGATATGGATTTGATTAGGTAAAACTGAGATTCGACCCATCCTTATTTAATTGCCTTGTCCAATTTATAACTGGACTTTCCATTATTATATTTTACATTTATATTGAATTATTATGTTTTACTTGATGTAAACTAAAGTGATTTCTATATACGTATTTCTGACACTGCTTTTGTGTGTTTTGCCAGAATACGCATGAGGTGGAATTTTACACACATCAAATTGCAAAAATCCGAGGACAAAAAATACTATATTAATATTTGTCACTGTACTAGATTTTGTCATTAATGTGGAATACTTTATGTAGACACATTGTTGGAGATTAATTTTTGGGGACACAAGAATGACATTCTCATGCCACTAGATGGAAGTGATATAAAGTGGTTAGATTAATTACATCAAAGTAGCCATATTCCATGGACTACTTTTGTCCCCCCCCCCCTTTTTTTCTTTTCTTCCCCCCCCCCCCCCCCACTTTTCTACATTTTGATTATAGAACTATGACAAGTTTTATATTGTTTTGCACAGAGGTTTCTTTTATACCTTTTGTACGACAAAGTAAAAGACCTAGGGAGGGCTTTTACTATTACACACATTTACAAAGGGTTTTACGGGTAGATCACTGGAGAAAGTGTGTAGGTCTGTTCTACACATGAATAAAAATTATTGTTTTTAGGGCCTACACATTAGATTCACATGTCATACTCGTTTCGAGGTGGGGGAGAAAAGGGAAAAATCTCCCATAAACCTATTTTTTTTATCGAGTAAATATGTTAGTCACTTCTGGTTAGAAAAGTCATTCATAAATCAGGGACTAAAGAATAACAGAAAATACTGATGTTAACTGAAATAGAACCTTCTACTAATATTTTTTTAGGACTATAACAGTGGGATGTAGTGAGGATTAAAGAGGCATCACATACAGTGCAATACTCTTGTTTGAAAATTGAATTACGTGGAGTATCTAGACCTAGAGAAAGGCTAGATTACTTTTGTGTTAGGGATCCCAATGAGACTCTAATCCACCATGAGTTTGTGAAGAAGAGTGGCGCTCTGTTGCACCATAGCACATTATGAGATTGCCCACACTTATCTCCTCCGGTAATAGAAAACCGGTATCTTCAGATCAATTCCTGTGATAGTTTGTAAAACACACCTAGTTTCTTTTATTTCCTTTATAGGTTCCATAATGGGGCAGGATTTTAGTACTGAGTCTTCGAAGTCTCTTTTGGAGCATTCTAAGAGAAGCGTACCCAGTAATATGAAGGAGTTAGGCATTTATTTAAGAAAAGCATTTAAACAATTTGTTGACGAATTAATGTTTGTTATAAATGTGGATAGAATACTATCTTCTTTAAAGTAAAGTGAAAATTATAGAGGGAAACTTTCCCGGTGGGATAAACAAAAATAAAAATAGAAAACAGATGACTTACCAAAAGGACCGGCTCGTCGATAGAAACAAATAAAATAAATCAAATCACACACAAACACACATACAAGCTTTCGCAGCCTAGCTGCTTCGTCAGGCAGAAGGGAAGGAGAGGGAAAAGGAAATGATGAGGGTATCAAGGGAGTGGATAAGGAGTCATTCCAATCCCGGGACAGGAAAGACTTACCTTGGGGGGAAAAAAGAGGGTAAACACACACACACACACACACACCCACACATTTACACAGACGCAAGTACACTTAGGCAGACATACTGTAGAACTGTAGAAAGCAAAGAAGTTAGAAGTTAGACAGAGATGCCACTTGAGGCAGAGGCTCTGTCCAGAGAACCAAGGCAAAGATGTTAAGATGGTGGGTGGGAATTCTAATTTAGCGGAGGTTGAGACCAGCCCTTCAGCATATTCTCTCTTCCCGTTGCCCACCTGGTCTCAACCTCCGCTAAATTCGAATTCCCACCCACCATCTTAACATCTTTGCCTTGGTTCTCTGGACAGAGCCTCTGCCTCAAGTGGCATCTCTGTCTAACTTCTAACTTCTTTGCTTTCTACAGTTCTACAGTATGTCTGCCTAAGTGTACTTGCGTCTGTGTAAATGTATGTGTGTGTGTGTGTGTGTGTGTGTGTTTACCCTCTTTTTCCCCCCAAGGTAAGTCTTTCCTGTCCCGGGATTGGAATGACTCCTTATCCACTCCCTTGAAACCCTCATCATTTCCTTTTCCCTCTCCTTCCCTTCTGCCTGACGAAGCAGCTAGGCTGCGAAAGCTTGTATGTGTGTTTGTGTGTGATTTTATTTATTTTATTTGTTTCTATCGACGAGCCGGTCCTTTTGGTAAGTCATCTGTTTTCTATTTATATTTGTTTTAAAGTAAAGTGAGTTATAGAAGAGTGTAATCCCTCGATTAGTATGAATAGATTGTTCTAACGTAAGTCTAATATGTAAAAAAAAAAGTATTATAATAATTATCTGAATGGATTATTGCAATATCTTCTGTCTGAGGAAGATGATATGTAGTGTAATGGCTCAATAGTCGTTACCTACATAATAGTTATCCAACAGAAGATAATTGCTAATAACATTATATTAAAGAAATGGAAAACTGCGTGCCTGTAATGATGTTTACAGGGTGCAAGAGACTTTTGGGCTGGCGCATCTGTGTGGGAATTTTGGCCTGCAGCAGAGCAAAGTGGCAAAGAGTGTGCAGTCTAAATGAGATTATGACCCTTCAAAGAAGTTATAAATATTCATAATACAAACCCTTAGTGTTGTGCTTTTGTCTGGATTGTTTTAAGAGAGATTATGACAATTGTGTTTCTGAAGAGAGAGAGAGAGAGAGAGAGAGAGAGAGAGAGAGAGAGAGAGAGAGAGGCTTGAACTCTTATCTGAAATGTATATTCAATCTGTGACTTGTGATTTAAGAAGTTTCAATACACATGTTAAAAATGAGTCCAGTGTTCTTCCTTTAAAATGGTTTTCTCTCTATATATTTTTATATTATGTGGAAATTTCTCCTGCAAGTAAGATTGACATCTGATGCCAGGGATTCAATCTAGGAAACCAACTAGCGGGTTCCTCAAAACTCATCCTTATAAGCAAGTCCTAGGTGAATGTCTGTGCAATTCTGCAGTAAATTTTGGAAGATACAAAATAATGGAGTCTTCTATGGTGTAGCATTTGTGAAAGATCTGGAAGCTGCAGCCTGGCTGGCTTAGTGTAAAACATATACACCACAACCTTTCCACTGATATGCCACAAGGCAGGTTTCTGAATATTTTTAGAATAAAAGTCATGGACCTTGATTTTTGACCTTGAATATCTCAAAACACCCCATCTTCAAATTTTCTGGAAAAAAATTATTTTATTGTTCCATTATGTTACTACAAATATGGTAAATATCAAGATGGCACACCAAAGTCAGCATTATCCAAAAATTATTTTGTCAACTTAAGTAAGCAGCTATTAGCCTAGATCAATTTTTTTCTAGAAAATCAGCCAATAGCAGTTACTTTTATTCAGACCAGTTCTGTAATATTTCTAGCTGTGAACAGCTAATCAGAGAGACTTTTATTTCAACCAATCAACATTATCCTGTTTTAGAGAACAGGCAATCAGAGAGACTTATTTAATCGCTATTAGACTGTTTTATGGCTGTAGGTTGTTTAATCAAAGTGCTGTGTACATGTGTTGTAAAGAAACATTTAGAAAAAATGGATTTCAAGTCAAAATTGTATTGTTGTATTTAGGGAAGTAAGTCATGCAAGAGTGCAGAAGAATTTAAGGAATGTTCAGGAGTGGATGATGAAGTGAAAAAAATTGCAGTATATGTAGAAAGAAAATATCAGAAATCCCCACAAGCACTGCAGATTTTGCCTTAGTTGAGTCAGGTACTTCCAGAGAAGATTTATGTGAAGATGAACTAGCTTCAGATCTGGCACTCGATTCTTTAAATAGCAACCTTCAGTATTTAGGCGAATCTCCTGTGAAGAAAAGGAAGCTTCATAGTGAGAAAAAGTATCCAAAGCAAAAACTGAAAAAACAGCTTCTGTGTTGGAGCATACTTATGTGCCACAATTTGAAAAAGAAGAGAGTGAAAATGGAGAAAATGAAATCATCGGCAGCTGAAAGATAAGTTTCACAGTTCAGACTGTATGTGTGACAAAATACAAAAAAATTCTAACTGTACTTCCAAAGAGTTGGAGTATAAGGAAAACTATGAAAGAATTTTCTGCTTCAGAGTACATGGACAGAAAGCAAAACAGTAAGTAGCAGAAGTGGCATATTGGTGACACAAAATCCAAAGCCAGGTAAGACATTACTTGAGAAAGCCGTTCAGCACGTGCGTGATTTTTAGTGTGATCATGACGTTAGTCGTACGATGCCAGGAAGAAAAGACTTGTGTCTGTGAAAGAAATTGGAATTACAGTACATATGCAAAAGCAGCTAGTGTTGCACAACCTTAAGGAACTGTATTCCTATTTCAAAGATAAATGCCCAGATATAAATATTGGAGTCTCAAAATTTTGTGAGTTGTGGCCAAAGCACTGCATTCTTGCCAATGCCAGTGGGACCCATACTGTTTGTGTGTGTGTGCGTCACACCAGAATTTCTAGTTAATGATTGGAGGTTGTAAACTGAAAGTGCTAACAAAGTGTGAAGAAAACACAATACCATTGTACAAGCACTGTGTAGCATTTGTTACATGCAATCCTGACTTTACTGGCATATTTCTTAGGTTTATGTTCCTATTGTCCAAGTGTGACAAGACTGATTATCTGTATGATCTGTTTAGTAAGAACTGCATTGACGAAATTACATGTAAGTGTTGGTTAACTACGGGCATGGTAATTCTAGAGACTATAAGAAGGTCCACAGATGATTTCATCAAGATTACAACAGCTTCTGGCATACTCATTTATCTTTCAGCAGCAGCCACATTTCGGTAAAATCACAAAAGAAAGTCTCAAAGTAAATGAGTAACTTGTTCAAAATTACTCCTTCACAATTCAGGATGAGATACAGGAATTCCACTGAAATAATTCACAGGCTACAGTTCACCCACTTGTAGCTTACTACAGAGACTCAAGCAGTAATGAAATATGACATGTATCATATGTGGAAATATCTGACTGCCTTCAGCATGATACAGTGTGTGTTTATCCTTTCCAGAAAAATTTCATAAATTTCTTAAAATGTAAGTTTTCAAATCCAAAGCACATTTATTATTTTCAGATGGATGTGGTGCACAATAAAAAAACCAGAAAGAACTTTATGCATCTGTTCTACCATCAGGAAAATTTTAATGTTACAGCAGAATGGCCTTTTTTTTTTTTTTTTTTTTTTTGCTAAAGCACATGGTAAAGGACCTTACGATGGAGTAGCAGGGACTGTAAAGAGATTAGCAAGACTTGCCAAGCCTCAAGTGACCTAATGAAAATCATATTCTGACATCAAGGCAGTTGTTTGAGTTGTGCAAGGAAAATATTCCTTCATGTACCTTCCATTATACATCAGTTTCCCATCATAATGAAGATTCGGCCAAGCTGAAACAACGTTTCAAAAATACAAGGACAATTCCAGATACCCTAAGCTTCATTGTGTAATACCTGTTAACAAAGGTTTAGTAAGGACAAAGACATATTCTGCTTCTTCACCGAGTAGAGAAGAGTCAGTGATTGCTATGGCAAATGAAATGCTGTTAACAGACATACATGCATTTATTGCCTGTATGTGTGACAATCATACAGGCATCATACATGATGCATATGTCTTACAAAACTTGTGAAGAAAGAGATGAAGTAAAGGTCAACTTCTTTCATCCACATGGACAATCTCTGTCATTTGTGTTTCCTGCCAAACCAGACACTTGTGTCATCAGAAAATGTGACATTATCACAAGAGTCAAACCAATGGCACCAACTGGAAGGACATAAAAATTGCATCAGATCTGGTAAATATTAACAATTTAGTTGGAGAACTGTGAGGAGAGATCTAATCACTTTTCATTAAAATTGTAATGTAAATGGTTCATAATACCCTTCTAATAATTCAAAGCATATTTTTGTAGAATATTACTTATGAATTGTGTGTTATTATAATTTGTGTTTTAAATATATGAGTTACTTTCTTTATTTCAGTAGTGTATTGATGCTGACAAAATATTTTTTGTGAATGATGCCTTTGGTGTGCCCTCTTGATATTTACCATATTTGTAGTAACATAATGGAACAATAAAATATATTTTTCCAGAAAATTTGAAGATGGGGTGTTTTGAGATATTCAAGATCAAAAGTCAAGGTCAATGACCTTTAGAATAAAAATATTCAGAAACCTGCCATGTGGCATATCAGTGTAAAGGTCTATTCATTAGCTTTCCAATGGTACCATTTTCATCGCTGTAACTTAATTAGAACCAGAATTACAGTCTTTTATGTTGAGACAGAAGCATATAAATTTTACACAAATTCCAAACTTTCCAGACCTCTAACTTTCTTCGCAGTTGTAATACAGCCCTGCAAATTGGTATTTTTCCATCACTTATCTGGGTCATTGAATGCACCAAATTTGAAATAAATCTGAAATGGCCAGGTTGAAAATGTTACTTCACTGCATTGAATTGACATGGAATGGACCCTCCAAGACTAAGATCCATCTTGTTATTCTTGGTATCTTTACTCTTGAGTGGTGTTTTTTGTTTATTCATATATGAGACTGGATGGAACCTTTCATCATTTCGAGATGTTTGTAGTAAAACTGCTCCAAAACCATCATTACTTGCGTCTGTGTGTACTACAATTTCACACTTTGGGTTATAGATTTTCAAAACCACATGTGAAGGAAAGATATCTTTGAGCTACGACGTGTAGACAACCTCTCCGACGGTGTACCCTGGGCGCTGTAACATGGGACAGCGCCGAAAAGTCTACACAACTACGGCGGCTGGACGAAAAAATGTCTCCCGGTTCACTCAAAGGCAAATGGAGCAAGCAAGGAAGTTTAACATGAAGAGACTGAATGTATGTCATTTCAACATAGAAGGCTACACAAGGGCGAAGGGAGAGATCCTTGAAAAATTTTTAACTAGAGAACAAGTGTCATACTTCTACAAGAGACCCACCTCACAGATGAAACTATTGACCGACTCAAAATAACAGGATTCACCAATGTGAGCTACATTGGCCACGACAAGCATGGTATGGCCACCCTAGTGAAGAATGAAATCCTGAGAAATGTAGACACAATAACGCCACCAACAGAACACGCGATAGGCATAAAACTTGGAGAACTGACGCTGTATAATGTCTATAAACCTCCATCACAGAAATGGCCAGTAGATGTCTCACCCAAGGCTAACCACCCGCAGTTTATGCTGGCGATTTCCACTCCCAACATACCAGATGGGGTTACCCGAGATCCTCATTTGACTAAATGACTGGGCAGACAACCAGGACCTACACCTACTGTTTGACCCTAAGGATAAAGCCACCTTCAAATGAAAGGCTTGGGGCACAACATCCACACCTGACCTAACCTTTGTAACACGTGGATCAACAGGATTACCCGTGCAAGGAACGAGGAGGGCCGTAAAGGCTTCTCCATGAAGCCAACACCACCCAGTAATAGATCGGACTATCAATCCCAGTCATAAAAAGTCATCCAATCCCCTGCTGGAATCTCAGGAAAGCTGACTGGAATAAATACAGATGCTTCGTCGAGAAGACGATAAATCGGGTACCACCGAAACCTGAGAACTACAAAAGATTCACAAACCTGTTACACAAAGCAGCCTTAAATGCTATTCCACGAGGGTCAACGAAGGAATACACTCCCTGCTAGACGAAAGAGTGTGAAACACTAATGGAGGAATTTGAGAAGTGTGGGGTCACTGAGACAGCTGACAGACTGATAAACGCCATGAATGAGGAACGAAGGAGCAGATGGAAAGAGGCAATGGAAAACCTTGATTTCACTCATTCTAGCAGAAAGAGCTGGGGGCTGTTGAGAAAATTAGGCAGCGCCACAATACCTAAAAGGCCGTCTCTTGGCACCACTGCCTCTGAGATCTCAGGTGTCCTGAAACATACCTCCAAAATCCAACTAAAGACAGCTAAAAAGAAAGAGGTTTCTAGATACCTAAGCAATCTATTGATCCATAATCCAACCAACATGGACATTGTGAAAGAAGTGGAGACAGAAGAGATTACACAGGCCCTGAAGCTAATGAAGAAAGGAAAAGCAGCCGGACCTGACGAGATCCTGCCAGATTTCTTGAAGGAATGGGAACTCTAGGAAGAAGGTGGCTCGCCAAACTCTGCACGGAATGTATCAGCAAGGGCGCTCTCCCCAAGATCTGGAAAGAAGCAAAAGTCATCGCTGTGCTGAAACCCAGAAAGACTGGAGATAACCCAAAGAACTACAGACCAATATCCCTGCTATGTATCTCCTATAAATTATTTGAGAGAATTTTACTGACTAGATTAACTCCGTACATTGAGGTCAACCTTCCAACATACCAAGCCGGTTTTCGAGCAGGCAGAAACTGTTGCAATCAGGTGCTGTCCCTTACAATCTACATTGAGATAGGCTTCCAAAACAAGTTGAAAACTGGACTGGTTCTCATAGATCTTACATCAGCTTATGATACAGTCTGGAAAGAAGGACTACTGCTAAAGCTAACCAGAATCATTAAATGCAAACAGACCTACACATTACTCAAGAACATGTTAACAGGCAGAAAAATAAAGGTCTCTCTTCATGGCACGAACAGCAAGAGTGTTATTCTGAATAACGGTCTGCCACAGGGCTCGGCACTAGCTCCCGCTCTGTTCAATCTGTATACAGCTCACCTACCAGAAACCAAATCACGTAAATTTGCATACGCTGACGACCTGGCCATCGCATACCAAAGTAAAACTTTCAACAATCTCAATGAAACATTGAATGCAGACCTCGAAGTCCTGAACACATATTACTCCAAGAGGCACCTACACCCAAACCCCCACAAAACAACCAGCACCATAAAAACAGAGAAGCACATACAAAATTACAGCTCACTACGAACGGTCAGCAGATTAGACATGAGAACAAGCCTAACTACTTGGGTGTGAAATTAGATCGCACTCTATCATGGCTGTTCCCTTTAGTTGTTGGTATGTTTGGCCCTCAAAAGTGAAGAAGTTGTGGGTTAGGATGAAGCTGGCTAGGGTATTAAGGAAAGAGGTTTTAGGTAGGGAATTGGGTGGTCGGCGTGAAAGGAAATACTCCATCGCAGCAAGGCCCTGGGCATGTGGGATGTTTGTGTACAAGGAAGTGGCATCAATGGTTACAAGGATGGTATCTGGAGGTAACTGCCTAGCCAGGATGGCCCCCTCGTACGCAAACTTATTTATGGGACGCTTAGAGGAAGTCTTCCTGGATACCCAAGCCTGTCAACCCAAAGTTTGGTATAGATTCATTGACGACATCTTTATGATTTGGACTCACAGTGAAGAAGAACTCCAGAATTTCCTCTTCAACCTCAACTCCTTTGGTCCCATCAAATTCACCTGGTCCTATTCCAAATCCCATGCCACTTTCCTTGATGTCGACCTCCATCTGTCCAACGGCCAACTTCACACATCCGTCCACATCAAACCAACCAACAAACAACAGTACCTACACTATGACAGCTGCCATCCATTCCACATCAAACGTTCCCTTCCCTACAGCTTAGGTCTTCGTGGCAAACGAGTCTGCTCCAGTCCTGAAGCTCTGAACCAGTACACCAATAACTTAGTAATAGCTTTCACATCCCGCGGCTATTCTCCTGATCTGGTACAGAAACAAATTTCCAGAGCCACTTCCTCATCCCCCCAAATTCAGAACCTTCCACAGAAGAACCCCAGAAGTGCCCCTCTTGTCACCGGATACTTTCCGGGACTGGAGCGGACTCTGAATGTGGCTCTCCAGCAGGGATACGACTTCCTTAAATCCTGCCCCGAAATGAGATCCATCCTTCATGACATCCTTCCCACTCCACCGAGAGTGTCTTTCCGCCGCCCACCTAACCTCCGTAACCTCCTAGTCCATCCATATGAAATCCCCAAACCACCTTCCCTACCCTCTGGCTCCTACCCTTGTAACCGCCCCCGTTGTAAAACCTGCCCTATGCACCCTTCCACCACCACTTACTCCAGTCCCGTAACCCGGAAGGTGTACACGATCAAGGGCAGAGCCACTTGCGATAGCACCCACGTGATTTACCAACTGACATGCCTGCACTGTGAAGCGTTCTATGTGGGAATGACCAGCAACAAACTGTCCATTCGCATGAACGGTCACAGGCAGACAGTGTTTGTTGGTAATGAGGATCACCCTGTGGCTAAACATGCCTTGGTGCATGGCCAGCACATCTTGGCACAGTGTTACACCGTCCGGGTTATCTGGATACTTCCCACCAACACCAATCTTTCAGAACTCCGGAGATGGGAA
Organism: Locusta migratoria; assembly: GCA_026315105.1. Taxonomy (NCBI): domain Eukaryota; kingdom Metazoa; phylum Arthropoda; class Insecta; order Orthoptera; family Acrididae; genus Locusta; species Locusta migratoria. The sequence goes on from CM048749.1 coordinate 158,825,978, forward strand.
CTTGCCCTTCAACACATTCTCTCTTCCCGTTGCCCACCTGGTCTCAACCTCCGCTAAATTCTAATTCCCGCCCGCCATCTTTAACATCTTTGCCTTGGTTCTGTGGACAGAGCCTCTGCCTGAAGTGGCATCTCTGTCCAACTTCTTTGGTTTCTACAAATGTCTGCCTAGGTGTGTTTGGATGTGGATATGTGTGAGTGTGTGTGTATTTGTTTGCCTTCCTTTTTGTCCCCTAGGGTGGGTCCTTCCACTCCTGGGGTTGGGGTGGCTCCTTTTCCACTTCCTTGGGACCCGTATCCTTCCCTTTCTCCTCTCCTTCCTCCCTCTTTTTCCCGAGGAGGCCGCCACTGGTGGCGAAAGCTCGAATGGTTGTGTGTTTTTGTGTGTTTCGTGTTTCTATCGACAAGCCTGTACTTTAGGTAAGTCAAAAATCTTTATTTTATACCATTTTCCCACCTAGAAGGTCTCTTTCTGTGATATATATATATATAATTATGGGGGGAAACTTTCCCGGTGGGATAAACAAAAATAAAAATAGAAAAGAGATGACTTACCAGAAGGACCGGCTCGTCGAGAGAAACAAATAAAATCACACACAAACACACATACAGGCTTTCGCCACCACTGGCGGCTTCTTCGGGAGGGGGAGGAAGAGGGAGGGATGTGGGTTTTGGGAGGGTGGAGGGGGAGTCATTCCGGTCCCGGGAGTGGAGGGACTTGCCTTGGGGGAGGAAAGGAGGGTGAGCAAGTGCACACGCACTCAGACATATTGATACGCAAACACACCTAGACAGACATTTGTGAAAAGCCATTTGTGAAAGACATTTCACAAATGTCTGTCTAGGTGTGTTTGCGTTTCAATATGTCTGAGTGTGTGTGTATTTGTTTACCTTCCTTTTTTTCCCCTAAGGTAAGTCCTTCCACTCCTGGGATTGGAATGACTCCTTTTCCACTTCCTTAAAACCCATATCCTTCCCTTTTTTTCCTCTTTTTCCTGAAGAAGCTGCCAGTGGTGGCGAAAGCTTGAATGGTTGTGTGTTTTTGTGTGTTTCGTGTTTCTATCGACAAGCCTGTACTTTAGGTAAGTCAAAAATCTTTATTATATATATATATATATATATATAAATAGATGAAGATTACTCACCAGGCGAAGGAGCACAGGTGGTGATAGTAGCACAAATAAAACACACACACACACACACACACACACACACACACACAAGCTTTCGCAACTCAGTTGCTTCTTCAGGCAGAAGGGAAGGAGAGGAAAAGGAAATGAGGGTTTTAAGGGAGGGGGTAATGAGCCATTCCAATCTCGGGAGAGGAAAGACTTACCTTGGGGGAAGAAAAGGAAGGTATGTGTGTGTGTGTGTGTGTGTGTGTGTGTGTGTGTGTGTGTGTGTGTGTTTGTTTACCTTCCTTTTCTTCCCCCAAAGTAAGTCTTTCCTCTCCCCGGATTGGAATGGCTCCTTACCCCTCCCTTAAAATCCTCATCATTTCCTTTCCCTCTCCTTCCCTTCTGCCTGAAGAAGCAACTGGGTTGAGAAAGCTTCGGTTTGTGTGTGTGTGTGTGTGTGTGTGTGTGTGTGTGTGTGTGTGTGTGTTTTATTTGTGCTACTATCACCACCTGTGCTTCTTCGCCTGGTGAGTAATCTTCATGTATTTTTTATATATATATATAAAGAAATTGCTTGTCTGAAAAACTTTAATGACAACAGATACAATAATATTTGATTTATTTTACAACATAATTGAGACAATTGTCATATTGTGTGATCAGTTTTTGTAGTCCTGCAGCATAGAAGTCTTTAGTCTATGAATGGAACCAGCAAGTTACCATGGCACATTATATACAAACATGAAATATAAATGTATTGCAGTGTGGTACACTTTTCATAACTACATAAATTGGCAAAAAAGGACATTATACATCACTCCCAAAACCACTACACTACACAAATGTGAGACAACAAGCAGAAGTTCAGTGTATTAACCCAACAGAAAATGACAAGATTATTACAATTCTCAGCGCAGAGTGGAGATCGTGTAAGTACAACTCTTGGAATGCCATCAAAAGCTATAAACACAGTGATTTATTTTTATGAAGTAATGAGACAAAACCTCTGGTACAATTACTATATGCCACACCAAAGGAAAGTATGCAACATATTTTCAAATATCACACTAATAGTTTAATTTATAAGTGTAATATGCTGCTAACAAGTGTGTTTTTTTTTTTTTTTTTTTTTTTTTTCCAAAAAGAAACATAACTTACCTTATGGGATGTTCACCACAAGCTTTTGGACGTTCCATAACAGAAACCCATTTATCATCATAACTAAAGAGTGACAGGTCTAGATATGGAGAGCAGCTGTACGACTGAGCACTAATTGGAAGTTGCGTTAACATTCGTTTGGTTGCCTCTGTTACACCACCAAAACGTGCACTCACAAATGTTTGTTTACATCGCTGCTGGATCACCCTGTATCACAAACATTACTGCCCTTAACAACAAATGCAAAAACAACAAAATTATGGAGAAGAGAAAAAGACTAAAAGACAACTATAAAAGAACTTCAACATTCATTAAATAGGAAAAGCTTATCCTCTCTAAAGTTACACAACATCAGGCCTGATAATGCAAAGAGATACAATTAATTGTCATATTGCTACACAGTAGCAGACAAACAGATCAGAAATGAGTAAATCAAAAGCTATTAATCTTTAGAATGAAAAATATCTCCAGAACAAAGTATTTGGCCGGTACCGAAATACATAAACAATTACTAACACATTAAAAATGAAGTATTAAAGAAGGAAAAAATTCTTCTGAAAAGGTAAGGACAGTTTTAGTATCTGTTCCCTTTCACAAAGTGACATGTAGGAAATGCTGTATTTTCCTGATACTCGGGAGTGGTTTGGTCACTGAGCTTTTGTCCATGGTGGCTCAGGTATCTGCAGCCCATATTTTATTTTTGTATATAGATGAATACACTTAGGAAATTTTTCTATAAAATGAGTACTAAGCTACATCTAATCAAATCTAATCCCTGTCAACCCCGAAACCGACTACGTCTGGTAGGGTTCAGGCACAGAACGTGTTAACACTGACAAAAGGTTATCAGATTAAGAAAAAAGTTATCCTTTTTTCATGAAAAGTCATTCAGTTATTCTCGGAAGTTTAGCAGTTCAGTTTCACCACATATCCATATTAAGCAACCGTATTCAGTTTATTCCTATCAAACAGGAGAATAACCACAGAAAATGGCATATAATGACCAAAGGCAATGAGTCAACTTCCAAGGAGGCATTAATTGAAAAATATGTATACAAACAAGAACTAGAATACATGACCCCTTACTTAGAAACTTACATAATTAATAACATGCACACTTACACACAGCTAAATTTTTTTAAAGTACAATGGATCAACATCTTTCTTTCCTCCCAGCTCCTATCTAATCACGGAGTATTTACTACAAAATATATTTTCACAATGGTTTTATTTTTTCTATTTTTGGCATTTTAAATCAACTTGACAGTCAAATAGTTGTAGCATCTGTGCTGAAATTTTTGTGTATCTGTTTCAATTGTCAACAATGTTCGTTAATGTGTTCAGTAGTAGTGTTGAGTGCTCAACAAATGAGCTATGGCTGTCAATCAGCTCCTGCATTAGGCACCAGGCGTGCTGGTGGATTATGATTATAATTATTATTATTGTTAAAGAATAATTACATTTTGTACAATTTTGTTTTGTTTATTCCTTGGAGTAAAATTTTTACATTCTGTGTGTTGAGTTCCGTGCTTATTGTCGCAAGGTTACTGTTAAATTCAATGGCTTCTTGGATTCACACATAAAATAAAAGTTATGACACTAAAGCAAAGCTGAAAACATTAATTAAATTGTGACCCCAACATGATTTGCAATGTGAAAGGCAGAAGGTTGACTGGAACTCACAATGGAAGAACAACATGCTGTTTGCTTGCCTCTATTCTGGCCAGACAATCCTGTACTTTGATTTGCACAAGCAGAAGCAAGTATTTGAGACATCTACGCAGTAAGGTTGCCACGGTACGTGTACCGCACGGTATGTGCGGTATCAGGTAACTAGTTAAGAATGTTATGGAATCGACCTCCTGCCAGAGGCAGATATCGATGAGGCTCGAGGAGTAGGTTTTACAACGGAGCTACGATTTCAAAAGGTGATGCTCTACTATGTTTGTACCACCACTGGTTCAGCGATCATGAAAACAAACCTACATCACCCTGCTCACACCGAAATGCAACTGGTGGTCAGCCATAGAGGCAACTGACTACTAGTTGTGCTGCAAGTGCCTGTTCTTTACTGACAGAGGTTCTGGGATAAAGTTCTTTGTGGATACCAGATCAGACATGAGAACCCTGCTTCAAACGTCTATGAATCGTTGCTGACCATCAATGGCTTTCCTCAAGACAGTCACTAACAACACTTGAATTTTGACATACGGAACCTAGCAGATGGAGTTTATCCTTTGGCTACTCCACCCAAACACAGGGGACTGTCACAAATGTTACTGATGCAATTGCTGGAGCCGACCTCCTGGTGCACTACCGTCTATTGCCTGATGTCACGAATTCCTGCCTAACAGAAAGCAGCACCAGTTTCCACTGCTGCAAAACAATTCACAGTGCCAAGCTAGTACATGCCCTTGGACATGAGTATGCAGATTTGCTGAGCCACTATCTGAACTTGACCAGGCACCAGGCTGTCCACAATCTTAAGCGATTACTACATGGCACAGTGCACCCCATAACTAGACGATGAAAGCCCCCCGCCTCCCCCCGTGGAGTGTCGACTAAAAGATTTGGCTCTGGACCACATAGCAATAGCAAAGGCCTAGTTTGATTTAATGATAAGAGAAGACATAATGCAACTGTCTAAATGCCTTTGGTCTTCAGCATTACATTTAGTGCCAAAGAAAGATGAAGCATGACACCACCTGTGGTGATTATCTAGCACTTCACTCATGAATAGAGGCTGACAGAGACCCTGTTCCATTTTTAAGATACTTTAATTATGCTCTACATAGTGCCACAGTGTTCGCAGTTCTGGACTGTGCAAAAGCATACACCCAGATACCAGTAGCCACAGAAGACAAATCCAAGATGAACATAAAACCTATTGGATTATTTGAGAGTACGTTCGGAACTTTCTGGTCACGTAATGTCAGTCAAATGAGGCAAAGATTAACAAATTCTGTTCTTCAGGGACTATCTTACTTCCTTCATACCTCGATGAATCCGTGTGTTCTCTTTCAACCTGGAGCAGTATACACAGTAATTGCTGGTGTTATCTAAGTGATTAGAATGGCATGGTGTTGTCCTGAATGTGGCCAAGTGTGTTTTCAATCAACCAGATATGACATTCATGGGTAACTAAATTTCTGCCGAGGACTCTCTTCCTGAGGAAGGGGCCACAATCCTTCTGCTAGCCCGACCTGCTATAATCAAAGAGTTATGCCATCTCTTTGGGATAAATTTCTATAGACAACACCTTCCCCATGCTGCTGAGTTGTAGCAACCTTTGTGGTGGTGCAAGGTAACAAAGGTCAGATGACACCTAGCAGCCAATAGGATTCTACTCACACAAACTAACACCTTCACGAAGAAAGTGGAGCACATAGGACCATGAACTTTGTGTATCAATTGGTGCAATACTTTTGTCTGCAAGTAGAAGCAAGAGTATTTACCATTTATACAGTTCATGAACTGTTAAACATTCACATTCATTTCTCTCCATGAACATATTGGCAACAACTGGTAATGGGGGGCTGCCCATGGTCATATATTCTTTCTGTTTGTAATAACGTCTCCCCCCCCTCCCCCAGAAAATAAGGCCGGTGTATGCCTACAAACGGGTTCAACAGAGCATCGTCAAATACCTCAGCAATAACTTCCAATGAGTCTTCCAATTGATGTCCGATGGAAAGGGATACCACATCATAACTGATCATGATATCACAGGCTATAAAACGTAGTTGCTTGGGGAATTGCACAAAATCCTCCGAGTTGTGGAGATGGTGAATACACTTCCCCACCAATGGGAAAGCAGTTTAATCAAGTACTTGACTGATAGGTAAAGGAATGAAAACCAAGGCCACAGGTATTTGAAATTAATTGAACATAAAGAGGCTTTGCACAAGGTAGGTGCCGTGATTTCCGACTGCAGAAATGAAACCAAAATCACATCTGAACATTTCCCGAATTTTTACAGCAACCTGAGAAAAATCCACTGGAATTTTTTTTGCATAATTTTGTTTGACAAAATCTGAATTTACTAATACACTATGGAAATAATAATGGGTTGTAAGAACAGAACCAACTCCAAAAAAAAGGTGAAATGAAATCCATTAGTAAGGAAGATGATGATGCTAGTCGTATGGGGTTCTATAAGTATTTTTCTTATAGACAAAACCAAGAAGGGGAAAATTATTACTGGAGGATACTATACATCCCTTATGGTCAGAATCAAGGCAGCTACCACAGATAAATTCTTGGAATGGCAATTAAAAAGTGAGTTAAAGTGCAGTTTATGAGTGCACGACTGGTGCTTGATGTCTAGACGTTGGCAAAGACACAATGAATGACAGGAATCACATTCAAGTAGTGAATAAGAAAGCGTATTTTATTGTCTAGTGTTTGCGTGCAGCAGTTTCAGTAATGTAATGTAATTATCTGAAGTAATTGTGATTTTTATACCGGTTTTTATGATATATATATGAAAAGTGCATTGTGACGGAGTGATATAGCCTACCAAACAACCAACCATTGACATGTAGTATTTACAAGGATAATTAAGTTACTCACGAGACAAAGGCACATCAAAAACCTGTCAACCATAGAGCAGAAACAGCATTATTTATTTATTTTTTGGGGAACAGAAACGGTACATGTTCTTTCAAAACTAATTGACAGAGAATGAGGGAAATAATCATTTGAGTCCACCATGAAATAAATAAATAATACTGTTCCTACTGTGTGGCTGACAGGTTCTCAACGTACCCTTGTCCAATGAGTATATTAATTATTCTTGTAAGTACTTCATGTTTACAAACCATAAAGACTAAAGCCAATTCTTATAGGCCACATAAATGTGAATCCTGATTAGCTACCTTCACTTGCCTCCTTCATCACACTGTTGGAACATCTACAAGTCAAGCACCAGGTTTTTTTTTTTTTTTTTGTGGTTTTAGAGCGCACAACTGCTAAGGTTATTAGCGCTCAGACAAGAACAGAGATTCGCTAGATCTAAAAAAAAACAAAAAGGTAACTGGCAGTTAGAACATCAAGAAAAGGATAAAAACGAAAGATAAAAGACAATTAAGAGGGTTAAATATCCTTTGATAAGTTGGCCAAGTTGATAAAACGCAAAACTCGGGCAGCTGCTCGTGTGTCATCAGCTAAAATTTCCTTCAGAGTAGACGGAAAGTGAAGGGCTACACGGAGATGATGAAAATTAACACAAGTCAGTAAAACATGTCGCACTGTCAGCAGTTCACCGCAGGAGCACAGCGGTGCAGGGTCGGCGGATAGCAAGTGACGGTGGCTGAAACGGCAGTGACGATCCGCAACCGGGCCAGGATGACCTCCTCTTGCCGAGACAGGCGTGAGGAGGTCCTCCAAGTGGTCGGGATTGGTTTTACAGTTCTCAATTTATTGTTGTACAGTGAAAACCACGCACTGTGCCATGACGACACAATACTCTGGCGAAGAGCCCGATGAACATCGTCCGATGGGACGCAAAAGGTAGCCATGCGAGGCAAAGAGCTGCGGACTTGGCTGCTATGTCGGCGGTTTCATTCCCGGGCACACCCACAAGGCCAGGGACCCACAGGAAAGAAACATGACAGCTGTCATCTGCTAGCAACTGGAGGGAGCGTTGGATCCGATACACTAGAGGATGGGTCGAGAAAGGGTCCTTAAGACTCTGCAGGGCACTGAGATAGTCCGAAAAGATGGCATAGAAAGGTTGGCGGTGGTGGCAGGTACACAAAACAGCCTGGTGGAGGGCAAAAAGCTCAGCCGTGAAATTCGAGCATCGGTCAGGGAGCCTGTATTGGAAACGGTTGTCCCCAACGACGAAGGCAGATCCGACACCGTCAGTGCTCTTGGAACCATCAGTATAAATAAATATGGCATTATCGAACCTCGAACGGAGTTCGACAAGTCTTGAGCAGTATACCAAATCCGGGGTGCTCTCCTTGGGCAGCGAACTAAGTTCAAGGTGAGTGTGAACCTGGGCCTGATGCCATGGTGACAACGGGCTGTCGCTCAACCGAAAGGTGGAAGGAAGGGTAAAATCGAGCCGCTGAAGCAGGTGGCGAAACCAAACACCAGGTGGAAGCAAGGCTATCGCAGACAACTGATATTGGCGATCGAGTGAGTCGTCAAAAAATAATCGGTAAGATGGATGGTTGGGCATCGACCGCAGGCGGCATGCATACTGACACAAGAGTATGTCATGCCGAGTGGTCACGGGTAATACAGCAGCCTCGGCATACAGAATTTCAACAGGGCTGGTATAAAATGCACCGGTCGCCAGACGTAATCCCCGATGGTGAATAGAGTTGAGACGGCGGAGAATCGACGGCCGTGCAGAAGAGTATACAAGGCTTCCGTAGTCTAGCTTCGACTGAACAATGGCCTGATAAAGTTGAAGCCGGACGGTACGGTCTGCTCCCTATGACGTGCCACTGAGGACACAAAGAACATTAAGGGATTGGGCACAACGGGCAGCCAGGTAGGACACGTGTGTGGACCAGCAAAGTTTCCGATCCAACATTAGCCCCAAGAATTTCGTTGTCTCCACGAAAGGGAGAGCAACGGGGCCGAGACGTAGGGATGGTGGAAGAAATTCCTTGTATCTCCAAAAGTTTATACACACCGATTTCTCAGTGGAGAATCTGAAGCCTTTCGCGATGCTCCAGGAATATAGACGGTCAAGACAGAGTTGAAGACAACGCTCCAAGAGACACGTCCGCTGGGCGCTGCAATAAATTGCAGAATCGTCTACAAAAAGGGAAAAGTTTGCTGAAAGGAAATCTATGATCGGATTGATTGCGATGGCAAAGAGAGCAACACTCAAGACGGAGCACTGCGGTACGCCATTCTCCTGGCGAAAGGTATCTGACAAAACAGAGCCCACCCATACTCGGAACTTGCGATCCGCCAAAAACGCTTGAATAAAATGAGGGAGGTGGCCACGAAGGCCCCATGTGTGCAATGTGCGGAGGATGCCAGCTCTCCAACAGGTATCGTATGCCTTCTCCAAGTCGAAGAACACTGCTACTGTTTGACGCTTTTTTAGAAAGTTATTCATAATGAAGGTCGACAAGGTAACGAGGTGATCAGCAGCAGAGCGGTGTCTACGAAAACCACATTGGATATTAGTCAGGAGGCATCGAGAGTCGAGCAGCCAGACTAACCGAGCGTTAACCATGCGTTCCATTACCTTACAGACGCAGCTAGTAAGAGAAATAGGGCGATAACTTGATGGAAGATGTTTGTCCTTCCCTGGTTTGGGGATGGAGACAACAATGGCTTCACGCCAACTTGTGGGAACATGACCTTCAGTCCATATGCGATTGTAGGTACTAAGAAGAAAACACTTGCCCGCAGGAGAGAGGTTCTTCAGCATCTCAACATGAATGGAATCGGGCCCGGGAGAAGAAGATAGGGACAGGGCGAGAGCACGGACTAGCTCATGCATGGTGAATGCGACATTATAATTTTCACGATTAAAAGAGTGGAAAGAAGGCGGCCATGCCTCCTCTACCTGTTTGCGAGGGAGAAAGGCAGGGTGGTAATGGGCAGAGCTCGATACCTCCGCAAAGAAACGGCCCAATGCGTTGGAAACATCAGCGGGGTCCACGAGGACTGCGTTCTCTAGTCAGGCCAGGAATCGGGGAGTGGACCTTGATGCTGGATAAACGGCGTAGGCCACCCCAAACAACCGTGGAGGGAGTAGAATGGTTAAAAGCAGTCCAGCAAGCTTTTTTGCTGTCGTTTATGATACGATGACATTGCACTCTCATACGCTTATAATTTATGCAATTCTCCAAAGTTGGGTGGCGGTGAAAGGTGCGTAAAGCACGGCGCCGGGCTCTGAGCGCGTCGCAGTAGGCTGCAGTCCACCAAGGGACTGAGACACGATTTGGAAAAAGAGGATGTACGAGGTATGGAATGTTCGGCAGCGGTTAGAATAACCTCTGTGAGGTATTCGACCTGACTGTCACAGCTGGGAAAATTCTGATCGTGAAAAACACCCATGGAAGAATATAGCCCCCAGTCGGCTTTAGAAATGTTCCAACTGGTGGGACGAGCAGATGGGGAATGATGCAGGAAGTGGATGATACAAGGGAAATGGTCAATCGAGTATGTCTCAGAAAGTGCATACCACTCAAAACGACCGGCATATCGCAAGGTCTATGTGGGAGTAAGTATGGGTTGTGTCAGAAAGGAAGGTCGGTGCACCGGTGTTGAGGCAGACAAGATTGAGGTGTTGGAGAAGGTCCACCAAAAGGGAGCCTCTCGGACAAGGTGCCGGAGAGCCCCATAGGGGGTGGTGGGCATTGAAGTCGCCTACCAACACGAAAGATGAAGGGAGCTGGTCGACATCTGCCCTAGTAAGATGACGATGGCGAATAGATATTACACAGGGAAAAGGTAAATGTGGATGGAGTGATGCGGACGGCAACTGCCTGTAGGTGAGTATGCAATGAAATGGAATGGTAATAGACATCGTCTCAAATGAACATCCATGGGCTGGGGTACCTTCCACAGGTGGCAGGTCGAAACGCACAGAGGTGTAGTGGGGAAAGTCTGCATGATCACTCGGTCGCAACTTAGTTTCTTGGAGACAGACTAGAAGCGGGCAGTGCAATCGAAGGAGTAGTTTTAACTCCTCCCAATTGGAACTAATGCCACGAATATTCCATTGAAGGAGTGCCATGATAAAAAATGAGATAAGAAATGAGGATAAAAACGAACAAGCAAGTGAGGTCACCTCGACGGCCGCTGAGGAGCGGATTTCGAGGGAGCACTGCTATCGCTGTCTAGGGGCAAAGGGTCGTGGTCCACAGGTTCGACCGACGCGCCTGCCACCTCCCTGAGTTGATCAGGAGGGGCAGTTTCCACCGCCGGTAAAGGGCCGGGTGCCCGGCAGACGGAGCGTCCTGGTGAAGACGGCCGAGGCCGGGAACTGTTGGATGGCGTGACTGAAGAGTCACGCCGTGGCGGGGAAGGAGGGGGGCTATTCTTTTTGTGAGCCTTCTTTGAGGCATGACGGGCAGAGGAAGCGGTTGACGATGGAGAATACGTAGTCTTGAGGAAGGCTTCACACACAGGTTCTTTTTTTGAACTGCGGGCAGCGGATTTAGGTGCCCGGGATGTGTGGGAACTGGCCGACAAATGTACTGTAGAACGGGCAGGAGGGATCGGAGAGGTGGAACGAGCAATTTTCGGGCTAGCCGACCTGACAACAGTGTCACAGAATGTGAAGTCGCAGGTCTGAATGCCTACCTCCTTAGTTGGTCGAGGTGAGGTGAGGACCTGGCTGTAAGTACCCGATGGGAGTACAGCGGGCTTCCTACTCACTAATAACTTCCGAGCGGCATAGGTTGAGACCTTCTCCTTGACACGAATCTCTTGGATGACCCGCTATTCTTTATAAACGGGGCAGTCCCGCGAAGAAGCAGCATGGTCACCCATGCAATTAATGCAGTGAGGGGATGAAGGTAGACATTCACCCTCATGGGCGTCCCTGCCACAGGTGCCATGCTTGGCTGCATTCGGACAAGACTTACTGGTATGGTTATATCTCTGGCAATGGAAGCAGCGCGTAGGGTTGGGTATATACGGGCGAACGGAGATGACTTCGTAGCCTGCTTTCACCTTAGATGGTAGGTCAACCCTGTCGAAAATCAAGAAGAGAGTACGAGTTGGCACGAGGTCATTGTTAACCTTATTCATGACGTGATGGACTGCTGTAACTCCCTGATCAGACATATAGCTGAGTATTTCCTCATCGGATAATCCATCCAGGGATCTCGTGAAATTCCCCCCCCCCCCCCCCCCCCGTGAAGAGTTGAGGGTGCGGTGAGCCTCCACTTTTACTGGGAAAGTATGAAAGTATGCACGAGGGTAGCCCAAAGTAATTTTTGTGCTTGGAACGCATTCTCAATCTCAAGCAACAAGGTTCCATAGCGCTGTCTGGAGCAGGTCTTCAAGGGACCGGCAATCGCATCGACACCCTTCTGAATGATAAACGGATTTACAGCAGAAAAATCCTGATCGTCAGTACGCGATACCACCAGGAACCTAGGAATGGAAGGCAAGACTTTTTGTGGCTGAGAATCATCGTGTTTCCACTTATGGGTCAAGGTTAGAGAAGATTCGGAAGGTTTCATAGCGGAGGTGTCCCCCATGATTACCGGCACCTCCGATGGCGTGCTCCTTCCTTGTGGGGGCTCTCTCTGAGGACGCACCCACCTTAGGTGACTGTTCGCACCTCAGGTCACACCTCCCGAGAACAGAGGAGGGACCAATCGGCATGTTCGGAAGGTACCAGCTCCGGTAATCACACCTCCCTGGGCCCGGCCTTTACCGGGGGGTACATACGTGCCCTACATGTCTATCCGGGGCAGGGAGTTACGCCTTACCCCGTCACCGGCTACGCAGGGCGTGGGTTGACCTTCAGAAATGCACAGGGAGGAAAAAAGAGGAAGGAGAGAAAGGGATAAAGGAGGGAGAATCTCAAACGCCGAGGCGGAGATTAAATGGGCGGGTCGAGGAAAAGGAGAAAGGGGAGAAGGCTAAAGAACAGGAAAGGAAGAGGACCAAGAAAAGAGGAAGTAAGAGAAAACGAAAAAAGAAACCTTGGACTGACTGAAAAAGCCTGTCTCCGGGCGAAGGCACAAACCGGGGGGAAAGAGGGAAGCGGCCTGGGACGGAAGAAAGATCGCTTCAGCTCGGGGCCCCGTGTGCGCCACACAGGTACCCACAAAAGAGCTGTGGGCCCCCTGGGGGGAAGCACCAGGTGTGGACTCATAAACTGGACTTTAACCAAAAAGTGTTATTCCATCAAATAAAGTACCAACTCATTCAAGCTGTTTCGCTCTGCAAAGATTGACTAATTTTTATTTTCAACTGCCTCTAAATCCACCCGATTTGCACCCTCAGGCTTTAATTTGTTCCCAAAATTAAAAATGCTCCTGGCTGAACAAAAAAAATATGAGCAATAAATTAACCATCCAGACACTGAATGACTATTTCGTGGATTTTGAAGAAAAGAGCTTTAGAGAAGGGATCTTGAATCTGGAGAAATTTTGGACCAACTGCACCTATGTCGCACAATAAGGTAAGATAAAAGTCTCACAATGTTGTCTTTCGTATCTAATCAAGTTACTTATCGAATGACCCTGTCTGAAGTCTGTATGCAGGAGCCTCCAAACGTTGGCACATTTTTTTTTTTTTTTTTTTTTTTTTTTTAATCATAACTAGCCTGCTGCAGAGTTACTGTGAAGTTCCCTTTGTCTGCTGCAAAACCAAAATGGTAGTCTTCCCAGAATAACTAGAGTGCAAGCCTCTCATTATTTATGATGATTGATTTTGGAGGCATTATCCTGCCAAGTACCCTACAAGTTTCCCAGAAAATTCTTCTGCCATATTTGGTGGAAGCGTTGTGGCTAGTTTCTCCACTGCACCGAGTAAACTTGAAATGAGCATACTTCTAAGGACCATTGCCATGTTTAACACCTGCAAAGTACCTTTACAGTTATTTCAATAACTGCTTACCACTTAGGTTAATCACATAGTGAACATCCTCCATCAGCTGTGCTTTCTTACTCATTTGGTCAACTTTGTCTACTGGCACAGTGATGCACTGCTTCTAGCTAACTCCACTAGAGTCCCTGGACACAATACCTATCCTGTGGCACATATCTAAAATTCTCACTCTCACAAATGTAGCCTACTACTTTTATCTTAATTGCCACTGTGGATTGATGTGGATTTAATCCTGGCAAAAGCTGAGATGATGACTCCATCTTGACATCTCAGCAGAGAACTTGGGTAACTCAAGAATTAGAAAATAGAGGTACTTATACAACATTTTACCTTGCACATATAATCCATATATAGCATACAAATAACTATAAAGAGCACTCACTTATTGTTAAATTATTAAAATGACGCACATACACAAAGAAATATAGGCAACAAGTTAAATAAATGCCTGAATGGAGGATAGAGAGCATTTGCACAGGGTGTACAGCCATAGATGGCCAATAGGGTATAATGAAATCTACTGAAGCATAGAAGTAGACAAAAATAAAAATTCCCCACACATGAATGAATAGCATATCATTAAGCAATATTTTATAAAAGCAGGATGGACTACAAAGTACAAAATAAGAATCTTATAAGAAAACAGTATAAAAATAACAGAGAAGGACCTGAAAGCAAAAAGTAAATAAAGCCTAGGATTAGGAAATATGTGAGTGAATCTTCTGAAATATGGAGGAAGTGTGATGATATTTACAAAACATTAACGGAAAAGGGGGGGAGGGAGAGAAATCAGCCGCAGGAGAAGATTCCCCAATGCAATGGAATTTGTCTTATATTTCCTCGGAAAAAAAAAAAAAAAAAAAAGACTTACCAAAAGGACCGGCTCGTCGATAGAAACAAATAAAATCACACACAAACACACATACAAGCTTTCGCCACCACTGGCAGTTTCTTCAGGAAAAAGAGGAAAAAAGGGGAGGAAAAAGGGAAGGATATGGGTTTTAAGGAAGTGGAAAAGGAGTCATTCCAATCTCAGGAGTAGAAGCTTTCGCAGCCAAGCTGCTTCGTCAGGCAGAAGGGAAGGAGAGGGAAAAGGAAATGATGAGGGTTTTAAAGGAGTGTGTAAGGAGTCATTCCAATCCCGGGACAGGAAAGACTTACCTTGGGGGGGGGGGGGGGGGGGAGGGTAAACAAATACACACACACCCACACATTTACACAGACGCAAGTACACTTAGGCAGACATACAGTATGTCTGCCTAAGTGTACTTGTGTCTGTGTGTGTGTGTGTAGACATACTGTATGTCTGCCTAAGTGTACTTGCGTCTGTGTAAATGTGTGGGTGTGTGTGTATTTGTTTACCCTCCTTTTTTCCCCCCAAGGTAAGTCTTTCCTGTCCCGGGATTGGAATGACTCCTTACCCACTCCCTTAAAACCCTAATCATTTCCTTTTCCCTCTCCTTCCCTTCTGCCTGACGAAGCAGCTTGGCTGCGAAAGCTTGCGTTTGTGTGTGTGTGTGTGTGTGTGTGTGTGTGTGTGTGTGTGTGTGTGTTTATTTGTTGCTATCACTGCCTGTGCTCCTTCGCCTGGTAAGTGGACTTCATCTATTTTTTACATATATTTTTCCTGTTTGGAATTTTTCCTCTAAATAAGATAAGATGGTATGCATAATAAGTGTTATCCCAGCATCAGCTACACTTTTTTTCCAATTTTAAAGGAAGGACGGGTTAACTTTGTAAGACGAGTAAATTGGTTTCAGACAAGGATGACTGTCCTAAGTCTCTTAGGAACAGGTGAGTGTCAAGAGGAAAAAGGGTCAGGTGGGGTCATACTGACATCATTTCTTTTCTTCTTTCAGCAAAAACTCTATTTTGCGGTAATGTTAAGTTTTATAATAAAAATGCTACTTTGTTCAGTACTTCCCTGAATTCTGATTGAAAATATACAAATAAAAAGCATGAACTATAGCACACAGACTGAAAATATCACCAAGTTCTAAAAGTCCAGTTCCCAATAAGGAATGCAATCTTATTAAGAAGTATTGCAAATTAGGGTGTTGTTGTTGTTGTTGTTGTTGTTGTTGTTGTCTTCAGTCCAGAGACAGGTTTAATGCAGCTCTCCAGCCAGCCTACTATATCCTGAGCAAGCCTCTTCATCTCCACATGAGAACGGCAACCTACATCTGTCTGAATCTGCTTACTGTATCCATCTTGTTGGTCTTTCTCTGCAGTTTTTACCCCAAACACTTCCCTCCAATGCTAAATTCACGATTCCTTGATGTCTAAGAATGTGTCCTACCAATCGATCTCGTCTTTCAGTCAAGGTGTGTCAGAAATTCCTTTTCTCGCCAATTCTGTGCAGTACTTCCTCATTAGTTAAGCGATCCACCCACCCAATCTTCAGCATTCTTCTGTAGCACCACATTTCAAAAGCCTCTATCCTCTTCCTGTCCGCACTGTTTATCATCCATGTTTCACTCCCATACAAGCCAACACTCCACACAATGCCCTCAGAAAGGACTTCCTTAGGTTTAAATCAGTATTCAATGTTGGCATATTATCTATTTCAAGAATGCTTTTCTACCCATTGCCATTTTGCATTTTATATCCTCTGTACTTCGACCAGCATTTCTTATTATACTGCCCAAGTAACAAAACTCATCTAACTCCTTTATTGTTTCGTTACCTAATCTAATTCCTTCAGCATCACCTGATTTTCTTGGAGTGCACTCCATTATCCTAGTTTTGCTCCTGTTAATTTTCATCTTATATGTACCTTTCAGAACACTGTCCATTCCGTTCAACTGCTCTTCCAGGTCCTTTGCTGTCTCTGACAGAATTACTATGTCGTTGGCAAAACACATTGTTTTTAAATTCTTCCCCCTGAACTTCAATTCCTTCTCCAAATTTCTCCTTGCTTTCCTTTATAGCTTGCTCAATGTACAAATTGAATAACATTGGAGACAGGCTACAACCCTGTCTTACTCCCTTCCCAACCACTGCATCCCTTTCATGCCCTTCAACTCTGACAACCGCTGTCTGGTTTTTGTAAAAGTTGTAAATAACGTTCCATTCCCTATATTTTACTCCTGCTGATTTCAGAACTTGAAAGTGTTTATTCCAATCAACATTGACAAAAGCCTTCTCTAAATCTACAAAAGCTAGAAATTTAGGTCTGCCTTAACTAAGATAAGCTGTAAAATGAGTATTGCCTCCTGTGTTCCTACATTTCTGCTGTATCCAAACTGGTCTTCCCCAAGGTCAGCTTCTACCAGCTTTTCCAGCCTCCAGTAAATAAGTCATGTTAAAATTTTGCAACCATGACTTATTAAACTGCTGGTTCTGTAATTTTTACATCTGTCTGCACCTGCTTTCTTTGGAATGGGGATTATAACATTTTTCTTAAAGTCTGAGGGTACTCTGCTTGTCTCATACATCTTACACTCCAGGTGAAACAGTTTTGTCATGGCTGGTTCTGCCAGAGACTTCAGTAGCTCTGAGGGAATGTCACTTACTCCGGGAGCCTTGTTTCGACTTAGGCCTTCCAGTGCTCTGTCAAATTCATATCTCAGTATAGTATCTCTTATTTCATCTTCATCTAATTCCTCTTCCTTTCCTAGGATATTGTCTCTAAGTTTTATTGCATTTGTAGAGTCCCTCTATAGACTATTTCCACTTTTCAGCTTTCCCTACTTTGCTGAGAACTGGTTTCCCATCTGAGTTCTTTGTATTTCTTTGCTTTCTACAGTATGTATGCCTAGGTGTGTTGGTGTTTGTGTATGTGTGTGTATTTGTTTACCTTCCTTTCTTTCCCCCCCAGGTAAGTCTTTCCTCTCCCAGGATTGGAATGACTCCTTACCCACTCCCTTAAAACCCTCATCCTTTCTTTTTCCCTCTCCATCCCTACTCTGCCTGAAGAAGCAACTAGGTTGCGAAAGCTTGAATGTTTGTTTGTGAGTGTTTTCATTTGTGTTTTTTGTGTCTATTGGTGAGCCCGTGCTTTGGGTAAATCAAACAATCTTTATTTTTATACATTTTTTCCCACCAGGAAAGCCTCCTTCTATAATATAAATTTATTTTGTCTGTCGCAGTTGCACAATTTTGAAGGAGTGCCTAGTTTCGGACTCTACCGTCCATTATCAAACCATTTTCAAACTGTGACAATACAATGCATGTCTAAATGGCTGAGTACACGTTGGAGGCCCATGGATGTATCACTGTTTTAACTGCTATTTAAATTTTAATGTAACTAGTGACATGTATTGACACAGGATATGTACAAGATTCTATCAGCCATTTAGACATGCATTGTATTATCATGGTTTGAAAAAGGCTAACGATTTGATAATGGACAGTAGAGTCTGAAACTAGTCACTCACTCCAAAATTGTGCAACTTTCTTAGCTGACGTTTTCTACCAATAAACTATATTCCTGCCAAATTTCAGTTTCATAGGTGAAGTAGTTTTCGAGATTTAGTGTTTAGTCAGTGAGTGAGTGTCCTTTCGCTTTTATATAGATAGAGATTAAGGAAACAGACTGCTTAATTTTGGATGAAAGAGAATTAAGGGAGACTTGCGCACAAAAATAAATAGTAACATGCAAATCTGCTAACTTTATTTGATACAAGGACATGCATGATGCGAAGTTTTATGGCATCTACAGCGAAACTTTTGTGAATGGTAGACTTGTTTTCATTTCATCATTGTGTGTGTGTGTGTGTGTGTGTGTGTGTGTGTGTGTGTGTAGGGGTGGTTCGGTTACAAAACGCCGAAATTACATGTAAACATTGTTGCAGGTCCCTAATTACTCCCACTTTCCAATAATTGATGCATAACTCTGGGTATTGTCACGGGGTGGCCTCTGACTATTTATGACGTCATATCTCCTGAGCTATGTGTCGTGATCTTTTGTTTTTGGGTGAGGAACCTTCGTGGGTGTATGGTGAACAGTTTACCAAAGTTTCATTGCAATTGAATGAATGATTTATGAACACAGAGAACATACAGACAATAAATGATATGAATATTATAGGCGAAAAATTCCTAGCAGGAAAAATTATATATAAAATTGAATAATATAGAGGAAAAGTCCCTAGCAGGAAAAAAATATATAAAAAGTAGATGAAATTTACTTACCAGGCGAAGGAGCACAGGTAGTGATAGTAACATAAATAAAACACACACACACACACACACAGACGCAAGCTTTCGCAACCCAGTTGCTTCTTAGGATAGGATAGGATAATTTGGGCGCACAACAGCAAGGTTTTTAGCGCCCTGACAAAAGAATTAGACAACACTAAATAAATAAGAACACGCGATATACGAATGTAGGTCTTGTCAACAACCCGAACACATATTGCAAATCAGCGATGTAAGGTGGCAGACTGAAGTAGAAACCTTAGAAATTCTTAAATGACAATGTGGGAGTATATATATGTCAAAGTCATCAGCGAGCCCTCCTGTAACACAGTAAAACCTCCAGCCTAAGAGCTTAGGCCAGAGTCGAGAACGTTCACAAAATTGTAAAACGTTCATCACACTCGCCTCATCGTCAGCTAAAACAGTGGGTAGGGCACGACCAAGATTAGCCGCTGCCATCTCAGCACGATATAAAATACACTCAATTAAAATCTGGCGTACAGTGATTTGCACGCTACAAGCATCACAAATCGGTGGATCCTCTCGACGGAATAAAAAGCTGTGGGTGAAAGGGCTGTGCCCAATGCGAAGGCGCGTCAGTGTCACTTCGAAATGCCTAAATGGCTGGCAGGAGGTGCGCCATGGTCGAACAGTTGGTTTAACCAACTGCAATTTATTACCTGTCACTGCCAGCCACGTCTCCTCCCACAACTGAAGGGACCTCTGGCGCAGCACAGAGTAGACGTCCCTCAAGGGAATGGTACACTCTGTGACATTGGGGTCACTGCAGGCCGCCTTTGCAGCCACATCAGCCGCTTCATTTCCCCGTATCCCAACATGCCCAGGTACCCAAAGAAATGACACCTCTTTACCCCACCGTTGGAGGAGGTACAGTTGGTCATGGATCAATTGTGTTATAGTTTCAGCCAGGCACATGACCTGCAGTGATTGTAGGGTACTAAGGGAATCGGAGCAGAGGAAAAATTTTGTACCTCGAGCACGCCGGATGTGTTCCTGTGCCTGGAGGATGGCACGTAGCTCTGCCGAGAAAACGGAGTAGGCAGCGGGCAGGCGAGTCCCTATGATGTGACCTGGAAACACTGCAGAACACCCCACCGAGTCCCCTTGCTTTGATCCGTCAGTGTACACCATTGTACAATCACGATGCTTATTTAAAATATTGTAAAATTCGGACTGAAACGTTATGTTCGGGGTGCAATCTTTTTTAAAACTGGTTAAATCTAAGAGGAGGCTGGGCCTCTGTAATAACCAAGGGGGATATCGACTCCATCCTCCACGCAAAACAGTAAAATCTGAAACACCCATATCTAAGAAACAGTCCTTAGCACGAATCCCTAAAGGCCTCGTAGCGCAAAGCCGATTACGAAACAGCCGTTCCGTAGGCGGCTGAGCAACAGTATTGTAAGCAGGTGTATACGGGGTGGACAAGACTGCATACACCTGACGCACCATGAGGAGCTGTCGCTGTATGGAAACTGGCGGCTCAGCAGCCTCAGCGCAAAGGCTTGGTATAGGGCTGGTTCGAAATGCCCCGGCAACTAACCGAATCTCTTCATGGTGCACCACGTCCAACATTTTTAGGTAGGAAGGTCTTGCAGACCCATACACCGTGCAGCCGTAATCAAGTCAGGATCGTCCAAAGGCTCTATAAAACTGGAGCAGACGAGATCTGTCAGCTCCCCATGAAGTGTGACTGAGACACTTTAAAATACTGAGTGCTTTGAGGCACCGTCTCTTCAAGTCTTTAAGACGCGGCAACCAAGTAAGTTTGCAGTCAAATGTGAGACCCAGAAAACGTACAGTGTCTTTAAAATTCAGAACAGTGTCCCCCATCCGTAGTTCGGGTAAGTTAAAAATAGAACGTGAACGGTTAAAAAGAACACACACACACAGACTTCTCAGTTGAAAATTTAAAACCGGTCTTCCGTGCCCATACGTCTAGCCGTCTGAGAGTGAGCTGCAACTGACGTGTCGTCGTTGCAAGGCTATAACAGACGACAGAGAAGGCATCAACAAACAGGGAACTGGACAGGACTTTTCACAACAGAAGTAATACCGTTAATAGCTATAGCGAACAACGTCATAATTAAAAACACTACCCTGAGGGACACCGTTTTCCTGCTCAAAGTGTTTAGAGAGCACGCCACCAACGTGATACCTAAAATAACATGGAGAAAGGAAAGATCGAATAAAAATGGGAAGACAACGACGAAATCCCCAGTCGTGAAGCTGCTGAAGTATAAGATGCCTCCAAGTAGTATCGTAGGCCTTCTCAATATAAAAAAAAAGACGGCACAGGAAAGCCTGTTGTATAGCCGCCTCTAGAGAGGCCAGGTTATCGAAGGTGGAACCTCCTGAACCCACTGGAAGCGACTAAGGAGCTGCCTGGATTCCAACATCCAGACAAGGCGGCGGTTGACCATCCACTCTAAGGTCTTTCCAATGCAACTAGTGAGGGCAACACTACGATAACTGCTTGGGCATGTGTGATATTTCCCAGGTTTTAAAGGGGAATTAAAATTGCTTCTCTCCACGAATCAGGAAAGTGACCTGACGACCAAATGGCATTAAAAATATTCAGGAGGATTTCTTTATTTCACTGTGTTAGGTGCCGCAGCATACTGTAGTGGATGCTATCATAGCCAGGGGATGTGTCATGCGCCACCGACAAAGCAGAATCCAGCTCCCAAAGTGTGAAAGGGCAGTTGTAATCCTGATGACCAGTGGACCTGAAGTCCAAATTGCCCCTCTCAGCAACCACTCTGTGGCGCTGGAATACCGGATCCTGATTGGCAGTAGCTGTAACATTGGCAAAATACATAGCCAAGTTCTGGGCTATATCCCGCGGGCTTGTGTGGAGAACGCCATTCCCCAAGGTAGCTGTCACTGGACACCTCCCCCCTTTCCCAGAAATGCTCCGTATGGTCTCCCATACAGTGGAACTTTTGGTGGAGCGGGTAAAGGTACTCAGGAACTGTTGCCAAGATCTCTTTTGGCTTTTTCGTATTATCTGGCAAAATTTTGCCCTCACCATCCGAAAGGCCGCGAGGTTGTTTGCAGTTGGCCGACTCTTGAATCTACGCAGAGCTGCACGCCTGGCCCTAATTGCTGAGTGACACTCAGCCGCCCACCAAGGGACAGGCTGCCGTTTTGGTCATCCTAACGACAGCGACGTAGATGCATCAGCAGCACTGTGTATCATGTGAGTCATACAATCCACCCATTCCTGGACATTGCCGTGAATTTCCAGCTCAGCGAGTTGGCTGAAAAGTGTCCAGTCGGCTTTACTGATCACCCAATGAGGTGGTCTGCATTCGGGCTCCACTCTGTCTGGCAGGTGAAGCCAGATGGGGAAATGGTCACTACCATGCAGATCATTGATCACTTGACACTGTGTTGAGTGGGCGAGGGCTGGAGAACAAAGCGAGAGATCTATGGCTGAGAACGACCCCGTTGCAGTACAAAAATGTGTGGGCTGTCCCGTGTTTAATAAATGTGCGCTCAATGACAAGAGAAGCCTCTCGGTTACTCGACCCCTGGGGCAGGTTCTGGCAGAACCCCAAAGCACATTATGTGCATTAAAATCCCCACAGAGGATGAAAGGGCGGGGGAGCTGCATCAGAAGGTCTTCGAGGGCCGCTACATCAAATGCGTCATGAGGTGGCAGATAGAGGGAGCACACTGTCAAACTGTGGCACACATAGACAGAAACTGCAATGGCTTCTAACTGCGTAGTGAGAGAGAGGGGCTCAGAGCGATAAGCTTTATTAGCAAAAATTGCCACTCTGCCTCTCGCTCTCTCTCCACTAAGATCGTCCTTCTTGTGGAGTATATAGCCACGGAGGTCAGGGTTATCAGTGGATTTAAAGTTTGTCTCTTGAAGGCATATACAAATTGGTCTACCCTGAGTCAATATATGGAGTTCCTCCACATGCATCCTGAAACCCGGAGACACTGAATGTGGTGGAGGTCCAGAATGGGGCCGTGGGGGTTGCCCCTGAGGGAGATCCAGCTCCATGAGGTCTGAAACTAGGTCAGACGAAGGCACAGGCAAGTGCACGTGTTGGTGCCTACACTGACAACCTCAGTTTGTTGCAGGTATCAGCTCTGGCTACTGGATTTTGCAGTACTGAAGCAAAGGAGGTGGTAAACACAGCAGGTTGCATGGCCTTGAAGGTCTTCTTGGCCTCTGCATTGGAGGGACGCTGAGTGGCTTTAATTTTCTGTATCGTCTTCTCCTGAAGGTAGACTGCACAATCCCTACTCCAGACTGGGTGATCACCTGAACAGTTGACACAGATCATAGGTGGAGTACAGTCAAACCCATCGTGTGCTGCTTTACAACATTTGCCACAGGTAGCTTCTCCCTTGCATCCCAAGGTGATGTGCCCAAAGCGCTGGCACTTAAAACAGCGCATGTGGTTAGGGACATAGGTTGTACATTTAAACGCAGAAAACCTGCCTTAATACGCTCAGGTAGTCAAGGGCTATTGAAGGTGGGGATGAAGGACTCAGTTGGAACGAGTTCTCCATTCACCCTTTTCTTCATATTCTGCACATCGACTATGCCTTCTACAACACATTCTTCCATCAGTTCATCCATTGGAATGTCAATCAGACCTCTACAGGAGACTACGCCCTTGCTATAGTACTGTGTAGCTCCTTTTCGATTTGAAATTCCCCAAGAATCTTAGCTGTTTGTAGTTTGGACGCCTGTTGAGAGTTGATGTTTCAACCAAAAGGGTGCCATTACGTAACCGCTTCACTGACTTCAAAGGACCAGCAATTCCTTCGAGACCTTTGTTGATATAGAAGGGCGACACCTTCTCAAACAAACCTTCTTTTCTCTTCACGACAATCAACACATTCTGGTTAACAGCCTGTGTACTGCTACTCTGAACAAAGAATTTTTTGGAAGAGGACTGGATACCCGAGTCCTCTTTTTTGATTGGGTGTTGGCACCCCCTAGTGGTACACCCATCCCACTGGAAGATTAAATTAGATTTTTGCATCTCGGTCCCACGAGTAGCTAGAGAAGTACGTGTCCGCCTAGACAGAGCCCCGCATGCCTAGGTAAGCCTTATACAACTGAGGTGCGGCAGTATCCCCAGAGATTGCTCGCTAGCGACTGTTCACCTTCAAAGGCCATGCATCCCATCAGCACGTAGCACACGTTGGGATTGAAGGTTTTTTTATATAGGTTTGTACCATCCTTGCGACCCGAGTGGTCAAGCCAAGATCCCCACTCCCCAGTACACACAACGTTCCACCGCCGCACCACACAGTGGTTGCTGAAGCATGCCCAGAAGTTACGGTGTCTAGAGGACTGGCGGCGCTTACCAGTCCCCAGCTCAGGACCCCGGGTTCGCCAAGCCTGTACCCAGCAAACTAATGCTGAGCCCCTGAGGGGCCAGTTGCTTCTTCAGGCAGAAGGGAAGGAGAGGGAAAAGGAAATGATGATGGTTTTAAGGGAGTGGGTAAGGAGCCATTCCAATCCCGGGAGAGGAAAGACTTACCTTGGGGGGAAAAAAAAGGAAGGTAAACAAATACACACACACCCCCACACTTATACGCAAACGCACCTGGCATACATACTGTAGAAAGCAAAGTTGGACAGAGATACCGCTTGAGGCAGAGGTTCTGTCCAGACAACCGAGGCAAAGATGTTAAAGATGGTGGGCGGGAATTTGAATTTAGCGGAGGTTGAGAGCAGGTGGGCAACAGAAAGAGAGGATACGCTGAAGGGCAAGATCACATCTCTGGAGTTTGAGTGATTGCGTCAGCTTTCAGATAGTACCACATATGAAGTTCGTCAAGGCAATCCCATTCCTGATGTCCAGGCAGAGCTTCAAGGAATCCTCAAAACCTTAGGCCCCCTACAAAACCTTTCACCTGACTCCATTAACCTCGTGACCCCACCGATACACTGCATCCCCACCATCTACCTACTTCCCTAGATTCACAAACCCAATCCTCCCGGCAGCACCATTGTGGCTGGTTACCAAGTCCCTACAGAACGAATCTCTGCCTACATAGACCAACACCTTCAACCCATCATGTGCAGTCTCCCATCCTTCATCAAAGACACCAACCACTTCCTCAGCCGCCTGAAATCCTTACCCAGCCTGTTACCTCCAGAAACCATCCTTGTATCCATTGATGCCACTTCCTTATATACAAATATCCCACATGCCAAGGGCCTCACTGTGATGGAGTATTTCCTTTCACACCAACCACCTGCCTCCCTACACATATAAAACCTCTTAATACCTTAGCCAGCTTCATCCTAACCCACAACTTCTTCACTTTTGAGAGCCAAACATACCAACAACCTAAGGGAACAGCCATGGGAACCAGGATGGTCCCCTCGAACGCAAACTTATTTATGGGATGCTTAGAGGAAGCCTTCCTGGATACCCAAGCCTGTCAACCCAAAGTTTGGTACAGATTCATTGATGACATCTTCGTGGTCTGGACTCTCAGTAAAGAAGAACTCCAGAATTTCCTCTCCAACCTCAACTCCTTTGGTCCCATCAAATTCACCTGGTCCTATTCCAAATCCCATGCCACTTTCCTTGATGTCGACCTCCATCTGTCCAACACCCAACTTCACACATCTATCCACATCAAACCAACCAATAAACAACAGTACCTCCATTATGACAGCTGCTATCCATTCCACATCAAACGTTCCCTTCCCTACAGCTTAGGCTTTGTGGCAAACGAGTCTACTCCAGTCCTGATTCCTTAAACCAGTACACCAATAACCTAAGAACAGCTTTCACATCTCGCAGCTATCCTTCTCATCTGATACAGAAGCAAATTGCCAGAGCCACTTCCTCATCCCTCCAAATTCAGAACCTTCAACAGAAGAACTCCAGAAGTGCCCCTCTTGTCACCGAATACTTTCCGGGACTGGAGCTGACTCTGAATGTGACTCTCCAGCAAGGATACGACTTGCTTAAATCCTGCCCCGAAATGAGATCCATCCTTCATGACATCCTCCCCACTTCTGCAAGAGTGTCTTTCCGCCGCCCACCTAACCTCCGTAACTTCCTAGTCCATCCCTATGAAATCTCCAATCCACCATCCCTACCTTCTGGCTTCTACCCTTCCAACTGCCCCTGTTGTAAAACCTACCCTATGCAACCTTCCACCACCACTTACTCCAGTCCCGTAACCCGGACGGTGTACAAGATCAAGGGCAGAGCCACTTGCGATAGTACCCACGTGATTTACCAACTGACATGCCTCCATTGTGAAGCGTTCTATGTGGGAATGACCAGCACCAAACTGTCCATTTACATGAACGGTCACAGGCAGACAGTGTTTGTTGGTAATGAGGATCACCCTGTGGCTAAACATGCCTTGGTGCACAGCCAGCACATCTTGGCGCAGTGTTACACTGTCCGGGTTATCTGGATACTTCCCACCGACACCAACCTTTCAGAACTCCGGAGATGGGAACTTGCCCTTCAGCTTATTCTCTCCTCCCGTTGCCCACCTGGTCTCAACCTCCGCTAAATTCAAATTTCCACCCACCGTCTTTAACATCTTTGCCTCGGTTTTCTGGACAGAGCCTCTACCTCAAGTGGTATCTCTGTCCAACGTCTTTGCTTTCTCAGTATGTATGCCTAGGTGTGTTTGCGTTTGTGTATGTGTGTGGGTCTGTGTGTATTTGTTTACCTCCCCCCCCCCACCCCCAAGGTAAGTCTTTCCTCTCCCGGGATCGGAATGGCTCCTTACCCACTCCCTTAAAACCCTCATCATTTCTTTTTCCCTCTCCTTCCCTTCTGCCTGAAGAAGCAACTGGGTTGCGAAAGCTTGTGTCTATGTGTTTTATTTATGTTACTATCAATACCTGTGTTCCTTCGCCTGGTAAGTAAACATCTACCCCCCCCCCCCCCACACACACACAGGGAGAATTTGAAGAATCAAAATTTACATTG
This sequence comes from Locusta migratoria, assembly GCA_026315105.1. NCBI lineage: Eukaryota > Metazoa > Arthropoda > Insecta > Orthoptera > Acrididae > Locusta > Locusta migratoria. Next base: position 158,852,915 of record CM048749.1, read on the forward strand.
ATCAGTTTGCATTGTAAAAAGTAATGTAGAGGTTCTAATTTTTGAATATGGTAAACAGTAATGTCACCTAATGTGTATGAGTGGAGTGGAGGGGGAGGGTAGGGAGGAGTACAAAGGGAATAAGTGAATAAGGAATTACCAAAACTTTCAAAACAGTTTCTGTAGTATTGCAGATGAGATGGGCCAGTGTATTACTACATCTTTCTAAAGAGTGCAGTAAGAGTGTGAGTGAGTGGGGAGCGGGAGAGCTGGAAGTAAATCTTAATAACCAGTTTTTTTTATTTCCTCATTAATATTTATTTCACAGAATCCCTCCTTATTTCACAGAAGCCCTCCTCGCGAAATGTCTTTTTCACAATGACTCATAATCATTACTTTCACAAGGATCAGATTTTTCTTGCAACAAAAACGTCCTCGTTTTATGGAATTACTATGAAATGAGAGATCATTTATTGGTAATTTTCTCGTAGTACCCTATTTTACAAATAAGAAATGTTCACCAAACGCTTTGGCACAGCACATTGTATGACATCGCTGTGAGATACGGTGGAATAAAAAACAAAACGAACACAACTTCAACTTCTGAAGACAGATACGTAGGATATATGTTGTTCAAATGTTAAATAGCACTCACACACTTCACGTTTTTTCCTATAGTGGAGCAGCTATGAGTCAAGTGAAATGTCGCATTTTCAATTGCTGCTCTTAGATTCCACAATGGTGCGCTTTTGTGGATTCATTCCATATGCTGTATTATGCAGTTTTCGAGGTCATAGAAGTTACTGTCAATACTGGAGATTTCCAAACAAACATGCAAGGTGTTGTTCACAACCAGTTTACTTTTGTCAAACTCAAAAGGAAACGAGTTTTGTCGACGCAAAACAAATGACTCCAATTTGTTATTTAAACCCGAAAATCGAAATTTGAACCACTAAAATCATAAACTCATAATTTTAATCAATTCTCGTAACAATTATGATTAAATCGTAATGGTTGGAACCTCTGGTAATGACGCATTCGTAACATAAGAAAAAAGATCAATGATTCAAGTCATACAACACAACTGATGCCAGGGGTCAAAACTGAAGGGTAGTATCCTGTGCTGATGATATTTAAGAAAGAATTTTGGTGTTTGTTTCTAAGTTCAGGAGTCTTGTAGGTGATATCTTAGTTTGAGATATATTGTAGGATAATGGGGATGTCGATACCCTATGTTTGTGATTTTGTGACAAACAGGTGGGGGAGATGAATGGTATTGCTGTCTTTGTTTGTAGTGTATTATATGTCCAAGGAAGATGCCATAATATTGTAAAGGGGGTTGGTATCGCTTTCTTCATTCGAGGATTTACGTGCTGATGACTTCGTTGGTCAAAGCAGATTGGTGGTATTGAAACCTTTGGTATTGCAATTTTATTCCTGCCAAGCCTCATGATGAGCTTCGACAACACTGCTCCATGAAACACAGTCCTGAGTATGCTGTCAGTCCTAATCTAGACTTTTATTGGGAAAAATATGTACAGAAAGCAATGGAAGAAACTGATCTACCGTTAGACATCTGGAATAAAAGAGACCTGAGGATGTCGATACATGCCAACACCTACAGAACTGCCGAGTAAGTATTAGTATGGCCAATACTCTATTACTGTAGCATAGTATGGACTAGCCTACTTGGACTGTAAATCAGTTGCTGAAAAGCTCTGAAGACAAAGCTGAGTGTCTCCACTGTTCAAATAAGAAAATATAAACTCAAAATTATGAACCAAGTAATAATTTTCACATTTTCTATGGAACAAAAAGTGACATCCCAAACATTCATGTTTGGACTCTATGAGCTAGTTGCAACATGAAATCTTAATAAGCACCTTGGTATGATGAGAGTTTTTTTTTTTTTTTTCCCATATTATGCATTTATTCTTCCAATTATTGTTAATGAGGAAATAAATTACCTTGCGTAAATGTTGTTGGATGGAGAGCAAGTAAACTGTGACTCTGAATGTAACTTTACATTTCGAAACAAATCACAGAAGTTTTCAAACAATTCGAGGAGTTCTTCAGATGTATTCTCGTACACAGCTATCACTTCAGTAGTAACAATGTTGTAGACCACAAAAAAGGATGACTGAGCATTGGCCTCTGTTGCTTTTAATGTAACAATATCTTCACTTGCATATTTGACAAGCAGGTGATTCTCATCCAGAAGTTGCATCCTCCACATTCTAAGTGCCCGAAACTAAATTAGAGAAGGAAATGTTTAGTAGCACTTTTTTAGTGCAAAGTATAACAAAGAAATGCAATACAGCATTTGAATAGTACACTGACGCTTACCTGATCAAAGTACTGATAAAATTTCCGTAGTTCATATGGGTCATTGGTAGTATCCGATATATGCTTAGCTCTCTTGAATAAGAAAACCAACAGCCTGTGTTTCATACAATTTATACTTTTTTCTCTAAATGCTCGATAATTAATAGAATTTTGTCCTGGATTAGAAACTGGTGACAGAACGAAGTCATCGTCTTCATAGCAAAAACGACCAATAGTTCGAACACTTATAAACATGCCGTCACACAACTGAAAAATATGTATTGTCTGATGCTGTACTGATAGTACAGCTAACGTGTCTTTGTATAAGTACAAACCCTGATTGTGAGATAGGAATATTTTATCAACTTTAAACATTTTGGTGTCACAAAGCCGGCCAGCTTGAATGTCAACTAGATGAAGAGAATAATCCTCTAAAGGAGAACGTGGGTTTGGTGTCACCGACTCGTTATTAGTATAAATTTCGTAAAAATGGGGGCGTAAATCGTCCGGAATAAAAGCTGCCGAACCAACAATAACATACCGACCATCGTCGGTAAACAGACTGCACTCTCTATTAAGTTGTTCTCCACTCTGTGCAACATTGACAGTATATTTGATCTTAAAGAAACGATTGAAGACTGCACTTCGTATGTACTCACTCTCTCGATCGTTCGTGTGACCAATATATTCGCCTTTACAGTTCTGAACGAGGCCTGCAGCTGCTGAGCATCCTTGGTATTCATAAATTTCCAACGACGTCTGATCGGATGAAAATGCAATGAAATACTGTCCATCGGGACTGAATTTTCTGAGAAAACAAGGTGGTTTTTCGACATTTATTATAGTGAAATTGGGAAAAACGTTTTGATGAAATTCTCTTGCAACGTGGAAATGTGTACCTGGACGAACAGCTCCAAATGTTTCCCTCTTCCTTAACCGATGAACAATATTCTGTGGAGGGATGTACCTTGGCTTTATGGTGTGTTTACAAGTGTCTTCGTTCAGATTTTCTTCCATTGTTCATTAATGTTGCAACACTACACGTTTTCTCATACATGATGATGCCGCTTTTAGCTTATGAAAACTGCGAAAAACATGACGAGATTACTTACAAGTACACTGCCCACAAATACACAGTACGTCAACAAACATACTTCACATACAGACAAAACAGCCACTTTCTATCACACTTTTTGATTACAGTGCTGTACAGAATACCACTCTCAGTATTTGTAAACCAAGAGAAATCATTGCAGAGACATAATTTTCGCAAAGATATTCTGGGTCATAAATATCAACGAACACATCTCAATTGTAACCATTAACTTAACACGAGAATATAAAGATATGCAACACATGAGTAAATGATGTCAATACGTGACTGACGTAGAAATCATGTTGTAGTTGCCTGATGCACTTTTGTTTCCTCAAAACATGCAGAAACGTTAACTGTTTCTTACAACTTTGGGTTTATTTTGTGGAAGAATGTTGTAAATTTCCACGTGTTTGAGTTATATAAAGAAATAATCCAAACAATAATATCTTGTGAAGTTTCACAACATGTAAAAATCTTTGGATATTACAGCGATGGATTGTGTTAACGCCTCGCAAACAGTGGGTTGCAGTTGGAAGGCCTGCTGGAGAGTAATATAGAACCTATATCGTGGAACATCGTTTTAGCTCGTGAGAATTAAAGTCTGAATATAAAATACAACCATGGCTGAAGCAGTAGTGGAGGCGCCTCCGCTTTCTAGATTTTTTTGTCACAAGTGTAGTGTGGAAATAACCCCACTGCTACCGGTAAGCTTGACAACACATTTGCATAGAATGTAGAATGGGTAAAATTGAGATCTGTCATAAGGACCTCCTAATTTTGTCATATCTATCATGAAATATATATACGCTATTCTATTGTTATTACTTTATTCGTTATCATCTGGTAGAGTTTTATTTGGAAAGTCAATATTACTGCTTCGATTTACATGTACACAGCTATCCTGTCACAGTATTATAAGTGTTTGTTTTTGTAAGAGTTTTCGTCCCATAGTTCACAGTGTAAAACTGTCATTTTTTGAATAACAAAAGTGTTTACATTAGTTTTGTGTTTGTTTACGTGCCGTCGTAAAGGAAGTTCTTTCTCGTTGAACAGAGTGTAAGAAAGGTTAATATTGATAATGTAAGATAGATCTATATAGAGGCTTGAGTATATTGTTGATACAGTGTTTCAGTTTTTATAGTGAAATCCGTTTGTGGGGCAGTAGTTCATGTACCCTCAGAGGATTGTATTAATACCTACAGCTTCTCCAAAGTTTTTGTGTGATTGTCATGAGAGTTCCTTCATGGTGTTTATTTATTTATTGTGGTGTGACCTTGTAACTGCATTATTTGAAAAGTAAAAACATGAAATACTCATACAGAACAGTTGTAATATTGGAAGATGTGCCACATACAATGTAACATTTCTTATTCGGCTAGTTATTGTAGTTGGCAAATTTGGAATTAGCATTCATGGGACGATTTGATAACTCTAGCTGAAGTGATGGGTAAGGAGTAAGGATGGAGGTGAGGTGGGGCGCGGCAATTTATTTTTTTTTTCCACTTTGAATAAAGAAAATATGTGTTATGTACATCAAAGACAATTCTTACCGTGTTTGCCTTTGTAGTTTCCATCCCATGGTTTTCCATGTCAAAGTGTTGTTTTATAATAAATGATAAATAATAATAATAATAGCAAGCGTTTGTTACTTTTGTGTGCCAATAATTTTGAAAAAGGGCACTAAGTATCCAGAACTGGTTGTAATAAAACCATTTCAAATGCAACTGATTGCTGCTTTTTATAAAGAAACATTTCTCAGAGTATTTTTATGTATTCATAGTACGAAAACTACAAAAATGCAATGGGACCAACTGTCTAAATTTTGTCTAAAATTTGGTACCGTACAGTCTTTTTCTGAAATTAAATAATTATACCTGTACCTCATGTTCTTTATTGTCTTTTAACATAGAAATATAGTTGGCTAACTTTGTAAACCAAAGTTTTGAAAGTTCAAATCAGTTAAATTATATGCAGTACTAGAAATGTAGTGGAATGTGAATTGTTCCTCTATCTATGGCTGAAATTGTGAATGTGGCCTAATTAGACTCGGGTTCATGTTCTGCTGAGAATATTCCAGAAATCATGTAGGCTAGAAGTAGTGTGAGGGAGTAAGCAAATGTTAGTGTAGTATTTCAGTTAGTAATTAAGTATTTTTTTTTTTTTTTTTTTAAGATTTTAAAGTTTCCAATGAGCTTAAAACAATGGGAAGGAAAAGTGGAATGTATAACATGTGGAAACTACACAGATAAATTGCTGTACTGAATCCCATTGTGCCTGGCCGTTTATACCTAGAAACTTTTATGCCCGGTTTCACCAAACTTCGTGTAAATATGTTAGACAGTCGTCAAATTCAACGCCTCGTTTAATTGTCACGTGCCGTCAAAAGCTACAGCGTTTCATCATCGCCAGCCTCAATGAATTGACGAGCTGTTTATTTTAGCAGACGCCCCAATCGCAAGAGGGTCTAGTATTGTGTATTAACTTGATACTATAGAGTTTTATTGTTTGTTTTCATTGTTTTGCTCTAGTTTTCAATTGAACAAATGAATATCGCTACGTAAATAGTAGGATTTTCAGTTTGGTGAAAACGGGCAATAATAACGCTTAGAAAATGGAACATGGAAAATGGAACATTTTTAATTCTAAAAAGTATTTGTTCTCAAACAAATGTTAAACATAAATATCAACTACTCAGAAAAGTTGATCCAGTTGCAATTGAGACCTTTTTAAGCCTAATTAAGGAACAAGAATGGCAGGATGTTTATAGTGCTGATAATGCAGATGATAAATATAATGCTTTTCTGAACACATTTATTATGCTGTTTGAAAGTTGCTTTCCGCTAGAACGCTCAAAACAGGGTACTTTCAGTAACAGACAGCCAGGGTGGATGACAAAGGGGATAAGAGTATCATGTAGAACTAAGCGGGAGTTGTATCAAAATGTTAGAAGCAGTCAGAATGAAGATGCAGTAGCTCATTACAAACAGTACTGTAAGGTTCTGAAAAATGTCATTAAGAATGCAAAAAGTATGTGGTACGCAAAAAGAATAGCAAACTCTCGGGATAAAATTAAAACTATCTGGTCAGTCGTGAAGGACGTGTCTGGTCAGGAGCAGCAGGTAGAAGATATAATGTCAGTGCGTAGTAGGAATGTTTCTGTTACTGACAAGTTAGATACATGTGCAATATTCAATAATCACTTTCTGAATATAGTAGAGGAACTAAACAAAACTCTAGTTTCTACAGATAATCATATAAGGTTTTTAGAAAATGCGTTTCCGAGGCTGTTGCCTGAAATGATCCTTCATGATACTTCCATAGGTGAGATTGAGTCAATAATTAAATCACTAAAGACTAAGGACTCTTGTGGATATGATGGGGTATCTAGCAGAATTCTAAAGTACTGTTCTCCATATGTTAGCCCAGTACTAAGCCATATTTGTAATTTTTCCTTTCAGAATGGTGAGTTTCCTAACAGATTAAAGTACTCAGTAGTGAAACCGCTTTATAAAAAAGGAGAAAGGGATAATGTAGACAACTATAGACCTATTTCTATGCCATCGGTTTTTTCCAAAGTTATTGAAAAGGCTGTATATTCAAGATTAATTGATCATTTCAGTTCACATAATTTCCTGTCAAACGTACAGTTTGGTTTTAGAAGTGGTTTAACGACCGAAAACGCTATATTTTCGTTTCTCTGTGAGGCACTTGATGGGTTAAATAAGAGGCTACGGACATTAGGCGTCTTCTTTGATTTAACAAAAGCGTTTGATTGTGTTGATCACAAAATATTGTTGCAGAAGTTGGAACATTATGGAATACGGGGAGTAGCCCACAACTTGTTCACCTCTTACTTTAATAATAGACAACAGAAGGTAATTTTCCGCAATGTAGAAAATGGCTATGACGTGCAATCCCAATGGGGCACAATTAAGTATGGGGTGCCCCAGGGGTCTGTTTTGGGACCACTGCTGTTTCTTATTTATATAAATGATATGCCTTCGAGTATAACAGGTGATTGTAAAATATTTTTGTTTGCTGATGATACCAGCTTGGTAGTGAAGGATGTTGCTCGTAATATTGACACAGTATCAAATAATGCAGTTCAGGAGATAAGTTCATGGCTAATAGAAAACAAGTTGATGTTAAATCACAGTAAAACTCAGTTTTTACAATTTCTAACACATAATTTGACGAAATCTGACATTATGATTACACATAATGGGCATGTGATAAGTGAGACTGAACAGTTCAAATTTCTAGGTGTTCATATAGACAGTAAGCTGTCATGGAAAGCCCATGTTCAGGATCTTGTTCCAAAAGTAAATTCTGCTATATTTACCATTAGAACAATATCTGAGATAAGTGATTTTTCAACACGAAAAGTAGTCTATTTCGCTTACTTTCACTCACTTATGACGTACGGCATTGTTTTTTGGGGTAACTCGCCTGATGCAAAAAGGATATTTCTGGCTCAAAAACGGGCGGTTCGAGCAATATCTGGTGTAAGTTCGCGAACGTCATGTCGACCCCTTTTCAGTAGTCTGGGAATTTTGACTCTGGCGTCACAATACGTTTTTTCTTTAATGTCGTTTGTTGTTAATAATATCAGCTTATTCCCACGAGTTAGTAGCTTTCACTCGGTGAATACTAGACAGATGTCTAATCTACATTTGCACCACACCACCTTAACACTTGTGCAGAAAGGGGTGCAGTATTCTGCGGCATCCATTTTCAATAAGCTGCCACAAGAACTTAAGAATCTTAGCACTAATCCACATGCTTTCAAATCTAAATTGAAGAGTTACCTCGTGGCTCACTCCTTTTATTCTGTCGAGGAACTCCTAGAAAAGTTAAACAAATAAGCTAATTTATTTTTTCTTTATTGATTCTTTTCACTTTGTCTTAAGATTGTCGTGTGCAAAGGACTACTTAAAATTTTTCTATTACCATTATTGTGTAACAATTAATGTATTGACTTGTTCCATGACCATGGAGTCTTACTCCTGAAGTGGGTCCTATGGAACAGAAAAAACAAATAAATAAATAAATAAATAAATGCCGATGAAATAGAGGTTCTAAATTTTCTGATGATGAGAAAAGTTTGTTTTGGGCCTTATTTCGAAAATGAAAGACTTAATTCCTTGCGGGAATTTCACATATAGGGGTCTCAGCGACGCAATTGCTTCTGAAACCTTCTTGATATATCGGCAGACAGTTCATTTTGCAACCCCATTTACAGTAAGTCTGCTATTACCATTCGAAGAGAGCCAGTAGCATAGAATAATAGAGTTGAAAACAGCTTTTGTATTGGGGTTAATGGTCTGTTTCTGTTAGTTGGGTACTATAGTATATTTTCAGTTTGTTCCAGAAGTTTTAATGCTACTTTCTTGGACAATGTGTTACTTGTAATGAATTTTATATCATTCATTGTGTAAGAAATGATCATTGCACTCAGAAATTTTGCATTCAAGCCCTAGATTTTCTAGCAAATCTATGTACAATGCGTCTGCATCAAACTTATTTCCCATCTTCACAGCCAGAAGACATGAACAGCAATAAAGTATCTATGTTACCTTTACAAAAACTCCTGAATATTCTAACTACAGTAAAACTGTCTTGTATAAACGACTCGTCAAATGGTTTGACGACGCAAAATCGGCACGTCAGTTTTGACGGCTAGTTTAACGATTGTTACAGTAAACAGACGTCGATGAAATGCAAAAATGAAAATTAAATGATCGTCAAAGTCAAAAACGACGCTTGGTGAAATCGGGCATTTGACTGTTACTACTTTCAAGAGCATTGTAAGTGATAGGAACTACATGTTTCATTGTCAACTAGTTGTACATATGGGAATTTGACCATAGACCGCTGAAAGCATCACCTGTCTAGTTCATATGAGCACCAATTTGTGCTTAACATAACCCTGCATCAGTAACATCTGGTTTTAACGCTCAGTTTTAACACCCGTCTTTCAGCAGTTTTTGAACTTTTCTTAGTAACACCCATCAATTCGGCAAGTGTGATTCCAAACCAACACGCTACCCGTGTACACTTGTTCATACATTGTTCCTCAAAGTTTCACAGCTCACTGACAGTTTGAACGTAGCCAACATTTTGACGGATGTTACTAAGCTAGGGTTAATATAATGCAAATATGGACTAAGAGACTCTGATATCAAGAATTTTACAGCTCGAAGGAAGTTTATTACCTTAAGGTGAATAAGCACAAGCCATGTGCTGAGGCAATGTAAAACATGTATGCACCTTTCCAGTGTGCGTGGCCCTGATAAATTGTGGAGGTACCTTTAGAAAGATACTGGAAAACATTAGGACGATTTTGGACAAAGCTTGTCAGGTTACCTATGACTGCTATAACTGTAGGTTCAGGGCAGTATCGCTCAACCTTCACTAATCTAATTTCATCGGAGGTCACTGTGTGCCGGAATTCTATGCAGAAAATCCTACATCCATTCGTTTATCTTTAGAAAGTCTGTGACATCACTTGGAGAAATAATTTCCTGAGACTGTGTGTGGCAGGCATAGAGGAGGAGGCAGACACAATATACTCGTAAATTAAAATTCGTTTTGATTGCAGTTGTCACAAAAAAACATTTATTGGTCATCTTAGTTGCCCTCATTACCATTGGTGCCAACATAACCACTGCAGTCTGGCGAGAAGCGTCATACAATTTAACCGAAATTTGTGACTGCAACTTTTTTCTGTTGTTCAAAATTGTGGATTTATATTTAATAAGAATGTGCATATTACAGTTACCTTACTGATGGCTTCATATTGAAGGTTCAGTCAGGAAGTGTGGTCCACTGGAATTGGTTGCCAGTGAATGAGCAGATGGCCACTCTTTTTTTTAATCATTGTACAACTGTAATCCCATCAATCAGTTCCACTATGGATGTACTTAATGTTTGGTATTTTCTTAACTTCAGACCCTTTCTTCTCGTTCTTCCTGTGTAGGCGTTTGTTTACTGATTTATTAACATTTTCTTTTGTGTGGAATCTTGTTTAATTTCTGTTCCCAAAAACAATGACCATCTTTGATGGTACAGTACTGTGAGCAGATGCTTCTACTGTTGACAATTTTATGAATTAATTTCCTGGACTTCAATGTAATAAAACTGTCAACAAAAAATAAAATAATATGTAACTACTTCACAATTGATATTTCCATGGAAAAAACTTGGATCAGCATGATCTTATTGAAAATTAAACAGAAAAATAAAATGTAGGGACTTTCTTCCCGTGCTTGAGCCCAAACAGCAACTTCTCAAATATGCAGACTGTAGCATTCTTTGTCAGTCACCAGCCCTTCAGGTATTACTAAAGAAAATTTATTCATTAAACATGTAAATGTGTAATGTGGATTTTATCTCTAGTTCTTTGTATGACATCAGAAAATTCCGATCAGTAATGGCCAGTGAGAAGATTTTGTAGTTGATGCTGTATTGTCTTTTGATGCCACTTTCTTTCAGATAAGTCATTGATAACTCATTTGAGACATTAACTTGGTGGCTGCTGGAGTAATTCTTCATATTTTGTTCTTCCTGTATGTACAAGTTCCTTTTCAGTTTTCTTTCTTCATTGTTTAGGAACCAGGACCAGAAATTACATATCTGAAGCTGTTAGAATTGTAATATTGGATGATATTGACTTTGTGCCAGAGCAATCTAGTAACTGTGATTTGCATTTGACTGCATTGCTTTCCATATAGATGGTCATAGCCTTTGTTTTTAATTTTAGTTGTCAACTTATTCTGTTACTGATGTTGAGCTGCGGCAGCAGCAGCAAATGTCATTGAATGTGGCAGGTCGGGAAACAAAACTGTGATTTTTGACCCTCAAAACATCAATAATTTGTCAATTCTCCTCCCACAAAACTTTTCAGTCTTCGGTATCAAGACTGCTTTGGAATAGATGTGGCATATGATCAAAAGCACAAGATACAAAGTTGTCTGGTATACATTTTCATCTGTTCCAAATATGTGCTGCATCAGTTATATTTAGTTGGTATCAAGTAAGGTTGTAGACAACAGTGTCAGCTATTGCTTTTTCTATACCCCATGGGACATCTCTTCTTTCAACATTAGGCATACATTTCAAAAAAATTTGTACGTCGCTACCGATGTGCCCTCATATAAAACTTTGTGCAGATTAAAATTGTCTGCCACGCAAAGACTAAGGCATAACCTTTCCCCCTTTCACAGGCAAGTGCTAACCAACTGAATCACCTGAGCATGCCTCGCAGTAAGTTTTACTTCTCCTGGTACTTGGCAAAGGACATTGAAAGAGTATAAAGGGGAGCCCATGTTGTATTATTGTGAAATGAGGGAGTCAAAATGATACACAAATTGGTGTGGGAATCATTAGAAGGATGTGGTGAGTTCTAGTTACGAAAATTCTATCACTAAGTTAACTAACGATATTTGAATGTGAAAAATAATGTTGATTCTTACTGCATAGGGACATAAATGATCATTGTCATAAAATAAATCGGAGCTTGAATGGAGAGATTTAGGTGTTCTCTCTCCCTGCACAGTATTTGAGAATGGTTTTGTAGATATGTGGTATGAAAGTGCACTCCCATGACCCACGGACATCACTTGACAGAATTATGTGCAGTGTCCAATTTAATGATCACCAACACTTGGCTTAATCATCGTGAAAGAAGGCTGTATACCTGTAAGAGACCAGGAGACACTGGAAGGTACCAGATTGACTCTATAATGGTAAGGAATAGATTTAGAAATCAGGTTCTAAACTGTAAGACATATCCAGGGGCAGATATAGACTCTGACCACAACTTACTGGTTATAAACTGCAGATTAAAACTTAAGAGACTGCAGAAAGGTAGAAAAGTTAGGAGATGGAATCTGGAAAAATTGAAGGAAACTGAGGTGGTTGAGAGTTTGAGGGAGCATTAGGCAAGGATTGGCTGAAAAGGGGGAAAGTAATACAGTGGAAGAAGATTGGGTAGCTTTGAGGGGCCGCAGAGGATCACATAGGCAGAAGGATGAGGCCTAATAGAAATCCCTGGATAACACGGGATATACTGTACTTAATTGATGAGAGGAGAAAATATAAAAATTCAGTAAGTGAAGCAGGCAAAAGGGAGTACAAATCTCTCAAAAATGAGATTGACAGGAAGTGCAGACTGACTAAGCAGGAGTGGCTAGAGGACAAATGCAAGACCTTAGAAGAATGTATAACTAGGGGAAAAAGATTCCACCTGCAGCAAAATAAGAGATATTTGGAGACAAGAAAAGCAGCTGCATGAATATTACAAAATCGGACAGAAAACCAGTACGAAGCAAAGGGAGGAAACCTGAACTGTGGAAGGAATATATAGAAGGCCTACACAAAGGAAATGAACTTGAAGACATTATTCTAGAAATGGAAGATGAAGTGGAAGATGATGATATGAGAGATATGATACTGTGGGAAGAATTTGACAAAGCACTGAAAGATTAGAGTACGAAACAAGGCCCCTTGAATAAATGATATTCTGTCTGAACTGCTGATATTGTTAGGAGAACCAGTCATGAAGAATATGCCACCTGGTATGCAAGATGTATGAGACATGGAAAATAACCTCAAAGTTGAAGAATATTTTAATTCCAAAGAAAGCAAGTACAGACATGTGTGAAAATAACAGAACTATCAGTTTAATATGTCATGGTCTCAATGGAAAAAACTTCTGGAATCCGAACTTGGGGAAGATTGGTTTGGATTTAGGAGAAATGTAGGAACACTGGAGGCAATACATTAAGACTTATCTTAGAAGATAGGCTAAGGAAAGGCAAACCTACATTTGTAGATTTGGAGAAAGCTTTTGAGAATGTCGACTGGAATACACTCTTTCGATTCTGAAGGTGGCAGGGATAAAATAATAGGGAGCGAAGAGTTATATTCAACTTATACAAAAACAAGACAGCAGTTATATGTGAATGTAGGCTGTCTCAGAGAATTATGTAAATAAAGTCTTCACAGGTTGTCAATCAAGTGGCATCCTTGTTGTCTAGTAGCAACATTTCGATGAAATACATCTCCATCATCTTCAGACGAAGTGTGGGGGTTGCGCGCTTATACCTCTGCTGGACTGTTCTCCACTTGCCGCCGCTGTACTGTCAGGCACCCACAGATTCGGCCGATGCACTTGGAGCAGCGGGTCGGGGGGGGGGGGGGGGACCTGGGTGTGGGGTTCCCATTTGCTCCGGGCACGGACCTCGGTGGCGTGGAGTGTTCTTCTCTGATTTTTCTAATTGCAGGCTCCCAGGCTGTACTAAGGTGGTAGCCACTATCACAGTGGTCATGTAACTGTATTTCGATGGACTCTGATTACTCAATCCCAAAACCCATTTGCAATGCAAATTTTGTTTGTGTCTCCAAAATTGAAGGTGTGTTCCACCACAGCAGATTTGTTAGGCTGATCCAGACATACATGCCCTGATGTGCTCATCAGTGCTGTGAGATGCAATGCTGCGTCTGTCCTATATATTGCATCGCACATTCGCACACAATTCTGTACACACCAGGTGCCGACAGACCTAGTGGATGCTTGGTTGAACCGAGAAGGTCTTTGATTTTTCCTGCTGTATGGAAAACAGTCTTCACATTGTGTTTCTTCAGAATTCTTGGGATTTTGGCCTTTGGGGGACCCACGTATGGCAAGACCATACAGCCCATTACTTCGTCTTCTTTTAGTCTCTTTATCTTCCCCTTGTGGTATGAAAGGGACACAGTGGTTGGGAAGGGAATAAGAAAGGGTTGTAGCCTTTAGTCAATCTTGTTCAACCTGTACATTGAGCAAGCAGTGAAGGAATACAAAGAGAAATTTGTAGAGGGAATTAATGTTCAGAGGGTAGAATTAAATACTTTGAGGTTTGCTGATGACATAGTAATTCTGTCAGAGACAGCAAAGGAACGTGAAGAGCAATTGAATGGAGTGAACATTGTCTTGAAAGGAGGCTAAAGATTAACATTAACAAGGGTAATGGTATGTAGTGTAAGAAAATCAGGCGATGCTGAAGGAATTAGATTAGGTAATGAGACAATAAAAGTGGTAGATAAGTTTTGTTATATGGGTAGCATAATAACTTCCGATGGCCAAAGTAGAGAAGATATAAAATGCAGAATGGCTATGGGAAGGAAAGCATTTCTGAAGAAGTGAAACTTGTTAACATCAGATATAATTTAAATGTTAGGAAGTCCTTTTTGAAATCATTTGTTTGAAGTGTAGCATTGAATGGGAGTGAAATGTGGACGATAAGGAGTTCAGACAAAATAATGGAGGCTTTTGAAATGTGGTGCTGCAATGAATGATGAAAATTAGATGGGTAGATTGTGTAACTAAAGAGGAGGTGCTTAACCGAATTACGGAGAAAAGGAGTTTCTGGCATATCCTGGCAAGAGAAGGGCTAGAGGTTGGTGGGACACATTGTGAGACATCAAGGAATCGTCAACTTACCATTAAAAAGAAGTGTGTGGGGTAAAAATCGTAGAGGAAGTCAAAGGGACAAATACAGTAAACAGATTCACAAGGATGTAGGTTGCCAAACTTACTCTCAGATGAAGAGGCTTGCATAGGACAGGGGGGCATGGAGAGCTGCATCAGTCCAGTCTGTAGACTGAAGACCTAACAAGAGTATTAAAGTGATTCAATGAACCCTCTGTCAGGCACTTGCATATGATTTACAGTGTACCAATGTAGACATAGTACTTCATCTCCTTCTTATCCAGTATGAGAACATTGAATTCACCAAATTGTTCAATAGTGGTTAAATCCTAGTTTAGGTGAAGATAGATGCTTTTAGGGATCAGATATTGGTACCAATGAAAATGTCTTTCCTAGCATGAAGGACTATAGTGTGTAATTTGGAACTAGTAACTAATTCTCAGTGTGTGTCTCTAAAAAATCCCTATGGAAGATCTTCAGAAACGTATTTAGAGAACCACTCATTATACAGGGATGACACTTTTTTTTAATTTATGAAAATTTACTATAATTGTTAATAATACAGATTTCTTACCATTTAAAATGCTTTCCACTTAAAGCTTCTGTAGCAACAATGACAGTTGGAGCAGCAACATTTATGTGGAAATTCACGTAAAAAAAAAAAAAAAAAAAAAAAAAAAAAAAAAAAAAAAAAAAAAAAAAAAAACCCACCCACACACAAAACACAGTCATTTCATATGAATTTTTCACTATTCTCCTATAACAACTAGTCTTTTCAACTGAGATTCACACTACCACTCCTCAAAAACATTGACTCATTTCCAATGAATATGTCACAAATTTAAGCTACAGACGTTTACGTGAACGCCCCAGTGTTGTTTACAAAATGAAATTGAGAGGCATTTTCATTGCCTCTTCTCAACACTTCTTATTGGGTCCCTTATGGTACATATACTATGATATCATTTTTAATTAACACACACACACACACACACACACACACACACACACACACACACACACACACACTTGGTGTGCAGATGTTAGTAGCATAAGGTAGTCAATCAGAAGTGTAATTGAGAGAGCCAATGAAAGTGCAACTTACAGTTTTGTTTTACAAACCACACTGCATTGCCTGTGCTAATGTTTTTAGCCAAAATTAATGACATATTTGTTGAAAATAAGTCAATGGTTTTGAGAAATGGTGCCGTAAATCTGCGATGACGACTTGTATTACCATCCCATTACATTGCATACTCACCTACAGGCAGTTGCCGTCCGCATAACTCTATCCACATTTACCTTTTCCCTTTGTAATATCTATTCGCCGTCGTCATCTGCCCTTACTAGGGCAGATGTGCTACATCTCGTCGACCAGCTCCCTTCACCTTTCGTTTTGGTAGGCGACTTCAATGCCCACCACCCCCTATTGGGCTCTCCGGCGCCTTGTCCGAGAGGCTCCCTTTTGGTGGACCTTCTCCAACACCTCAATCTTGTCTGCCTCAACACAGGTGCACCGACCTTCCTTTCTGACACAACTCATACTTACTCCCACATAGACCTTGCAATATGCACTCCTCAGCTTGCCGGTCAGTTTGAGTGGTGTGCACTTTCTGACATGTACTCAAGTGACCATTTTCCTTGTGTCATCCACTTCCTGCATCATTCCCCAGCTCCTCTTCCCACCAGTTGGAACATTTCTAAAGCCGACTGGGGGCTTTATTCTTCCATGGCTGTTTTTCACAATCAGAATTTTCCCAGCTGTGACAGTCAGGTCGAATACCTCACAGAGGTTATTCTCACAGCTGCCGAACATTCCATACCTCGTACATCCTCTTCTTCATGTCGTGTCCAGGTCCCTTGGTGGACTGCAACCTGCCGCGACGCGCTTAGAGCCCGGCGCCGTGCTTTACGCACCTTCCGCCGCCACCCAACGTTGGAGAATTGCATACATTATAAACGTATGAGAGCGCAATGACGTCGTATCATAAACGACAGCAAAAAAGCTTGCTGGACTGCTTTTAACCATTCTACTCCCTCCATGATTGTTTGGGGTGGCCTACGCTGTTTATCTGGCATTAAGGTCCACTCCTCGATTCCTGGCCTAACCGTGGAGAACGCAGTCCTCGTGGACCCCGCTGATGTTTCCAACGCATCGGGATGTTTCTTTGCGGATGTTTCGAGCTCTGCCCATTACCACACTGCCTTTCTCCCTCGCAAACAGGTAGAGGAGGCATGGCCGCCTTCTTTCCACTCTTTTAATCGTGAAACTTACAATGTCGCCTACACCATGCAGGAGCTAGACCGTGCTCTCGCCCTGTCCCGATCTTCTGCTCCCGGGCCCGATTCCATTCATATTGCGATGCTGAAGAACCTCTCTCCTGCGGGCAAGTGTTTTCTTCTTAGTACCTACAATCGCATATGGACTGAAGATCATATTCCCACAAGTTGGTGTGAAGCCATTGTTGTCCCCATCCCCAAACCAGGGAAGGACAAACATCTTCCTTCCAGTTATCGCCCCATTTCTCTGACGAGCTGCGTCTGTAAGGTGATGGAATGCATGGTTAATGCTCGGTTGGTCTGGCTCCTCGAATCTCACCGCCTCCTGACTAATATCCAATGCGGTTTTTGTCGACACCGTTCTGCTGCTGATCACCTCATTACGTTGTCGACCTTCATTATGAATAACTTTCTAAAGAAGCGTCAAACAGTAGCAGTGTTCTTCAACTTGAAGAAGGCATACAATACCTGTTGGAAAGCGGGTATACTCCGCACATTGCACACATGGGGCCTTCGGGGCCGCCTCCCTCTTTTAATTCAAGCGTTTTTGGCAGATCGCAAGTTCCGGGTACGGGTGGGCTCTGTTTTGTCAGATATCTTTTGCCAGGAGAATGGGGTACCGCAGGGGGACAATGGGGAGCCTTGTATACTCTTCTGCACGGCTGTCGATTATCCGCCGTCTCAACTCTGTTCACCATCGGGGATTATGTCTGGCGACCGGTGCATTTTATACGAGCCCTGTTGAAATTCTGTATGCCGAGGCTGCTGTATTACCCTTGACGACTCGGCGTGACACACTCTTGTGTCGGTACACGTGCCGATTGCGGTCGATGCCCAACCATCCATCTTACTGATTATTTTTTGACGACTCACTCGATCGCCAATATCAGTTGTCTGCGATTGCCTTGCTTCCACCTGGAGTTCGGTTTCGCCGCCTACTACAGCGGCTCAATTTTACTCTTCCTTCCACCTTTCGGTTGAGGGGAAACCCATTACCACCGTGGCATCAGGCCCAGGTTCACACTCACCTTGATCTTAGTTCGCTCCCCAAGGAGAGCACTCCAGATTTGGTATACCGCTCGAGGCTTGTCGAACTCTGTTTGCCATTCGATATTGCCATATTTATTTACACCAATGGTTCCAAGAGCACTGCCGTTGTCAGATCTGCCTTCGTCGTTGGGGACAACCGTTTCCAATACAAGCTCCCTGACCGGTGCTCGAATTTCACGGCTGAGCTTTTTGCCCTCCACCAGGCCGTTTTGTACACCTGCCGCCACCGCCAACCTTTCTATGCCATATGTTCGGACTCCCTTAGTGCCCTGCAAAGTCTTAAGGACCCTTTCTCGAACCATCATCTTGTGTATCGGATCCAACGCTCCCTCCAGTTGCTAGCAGATGACAGCTGTCGTGTTTCTTTCCTGTGGGTCCCTGGCCACGTGGGTGTGACCGCCGAAATAGCAGCCAAGTCCGCAGCTCTTTTGCCTCGCATGGCTACCTGTTGCGTCCCATCGGACGATGTTCAACGGGCTCTTCGCCGGAGTATCGTGTCGTCCTGGCACAGTGCGTGGTTTTCACTGTACAACAATAAATTGAGAACTGTAAAACCGATCCTGACCGCTTGGAGGACCTCCTCACGCCCCTCTTGGCGGGAGGAGGTCATCCTGGCCCGGTTGCGGATCGGTCACTGCCGTTTCAGCCACCGTCACTTGCTACCCGCCGACCCTGCACCGCTGTGCTCCTGCGGTGAACTGCTGACAGTGCGACATGTTTTACTGACTTGTTAATTTTAAACATCTCCGTGTAGCCCTTCACTTTCCGTCTACTCTGGAGGAACTTTTAGCTGATTACACACGAGCAGCTGCTCGAGTTTTGCGTTTTATCAACTTGGCCAACTTATCCAAGGATATTTAACTCTTTTAATTGTCTTTTATCTTTCGTTTTTAGCCTCTTGTTGATGTTCTGACAGTCTACATTTTTTTAGATCATAGCGAATCTATGTTCTTGTCTGGGCGCTAATGACCGTAGAAGTTGTGCGCCCTAAAACCACAAAAATAAAAATTAAATCTGCGATGACATGAATATTTGTTATAGCAGAAAAATTTAACATTTGTATGACAGAACTCAATGTTATTGACTGCAAAGTATTTTAAATGTTAAAAAATCCATAATATTGCTAAATGAATTGCATTCAACTTTCATTAATTAATTAAAAAACCCTGTCCTACCAATGTAGTAACTGGTTCTCGGTATACCTTTTCCATTCACCAACTTATTGCGCTAACTTAAAATTTCTTCATATTATTATGAAACCTAATTCCACTAAATGGTAAAAATTTACTACGCTCCTTGCTTGGCTCCAGCGTTTATGTTGGCGACATGTGAAAATTGAGTGAAACGAGAGGACCAATGGTAGACCAAATTGATTCAGCCAATCGTAAGATGGTCTGTTTACCTTCTATTCAGTTTTGAAATTTTTCTATGCATATTCTTTGTTTCTGAGCCTCCCACTTCATGGTACAAATACTGGCCGATTATTCAAATTCATCACCTGTTTTGTCTGTAAATTAAAATAGGTGTGTGTCTCTACCATAGATGACACGAGCTTGTGAAATTTTTGTTCCATCTTGCAAATCTCTCATATAAACTGGGACATTCAAATTCAGATTAATGTTGTGCAAATTGAACCACATGGCAGTTGGTGTTACTCTGTGTCCATGACAACAAGCACATGAAGTAATATTTTCCAGAATGTTAAAACTGCTGTACAATACAATTTTTTTATTATATTATTGTGTCCATGTAGTTTCTCCACATGGGAAAGTTTCCGAAAACTTTTCCAGTTACGTTATCGAGAATCGTGTGTCCATTGCATACTGTAAGTAGGTGACTAATACTTGTAACTGGAACAATATCACAAGGGAAAACATGTCTCTCAAGGAATATTCATCATTCAAGAGACATACAGAACTCTTTTTAGAATGTAGAGCCATGTAAGAGACGAGAAATATTTCATATGGACTATGTAGTAATAATACTGTACATGCTCTATGGTTGACAGTTCCTGTATGTTCCCTAATCCATTCAGTAAACTGACTATCCTTGTAAATTAAAGATTATAGTTATGTAGTTATCATGTAAATATTTTTTTTTCACAAGTAACATATTGTAGAATCGTGACACATAATTTTCATAAGCTACAGAGTAAGTGTTATTGAAAATTAATACTGACTGCTCTATGGTTGACAGGTTTATGTATGTACCTTTGTTCATTTAGAAAAAAAAAATAATTTTAATTTTAATTGAAGTTTTCATAACAAAACATTTGCTTTACTACAAAGATATTGGTTTAAAAATTTGCAAATTTACATCAAATAGTAATTATAAGAAAGAGAGGATGTCAAAGAATGTTTGAGGAAACACATGAAGTGCCAAACAACAAAATGTGTTCGTATAGTCCACGGAAAAATAAAACTAATCTCATTGGTTCCCTTCATGATTGGTCATCTGAGTTGCCACCATTAACAATTGGTGCCAACATAACCACTAGAGCTCGGTGAAAAGTGTCGTACAATTTAACCCACAAAATACTATTAATGAAAAATTATACATTACATTGAAACATATGCCCCCATGTAAATGTCATTAGGAGATTTAAATTACACAGCATATTCCTTCAAGGTATGAAAGACTTCAGATTAGCCAACTTTTGTTAGTAACATATATGCATCAGTGAGATGCTAATATCACCTAAATTAAGATATAACCCACTTAAAAAGCTCCAAAAAGCAGCCCTGTTGATTTAACCTGATGTATCAGCTCAAATCTAAGATACCAGAGAACCACACACTGCTCAACAAATCAAATGTTAATCACTTGACTATATAGCTAAAACAACGTTTATAGTACCAAAACAGCAATATACATAATCTCACTAATGCCGGTAAACAAAACCCTACAATACCTGTCAGTCACAAATTTCGTAATTACCTGCAGCTAACAACACAGCTAAAAATTTATAAAATTTAACAGTGGAGAAATTTGATTGGAATGTCAATAATAAAAGATAGATAACAACTCGGCATAAAGACGATCGCTAAGCTGCTGATAGGCATTTAAAATAAGCAATCACATTCACACAATTTAACCCCCCAGGGGGGCCCACAGCTCTTTTGTGGATACGTGTGTGGCGCGCACGGGGCCCCGAGCTGAAGCGACCTTTCTTCCGCCCCAGGCCGCTTCCCTCTTTTCTCCCGGTTTGTGCCTTTGCCCGGAGACGGGCGTTTTCAATCAGTCCAAGGCTTCTTTTTTCGTTTTCTCTTACTTCCTCTTTTCTTGGTCCTCTTCCTTTCCTGTTCTTTAGCCTTCCCCCCTTTCTTCTTTCTCCTTGTCCTCGACCCGCCCTTTAATCTCCGCCTCGGCGTTTGAGATTCTCCCTCCTTTATCCCTTTCTCTCTTTCCTTTTTCCTCCCTGTGCGTGTCTGAAGGTCAACCCACGCTCGGCGTAGCCGGTGATGGGGTGAGGCGCAACTCCCCGCCCCGGGTAGACATGTAGGGCATATACGTACCCCCCCGGTAAAGGCCGGGCCTAGGGAGGGGTGATTACCTGAGCTGATACCTTCCGAACATGCCGATTGGTCCCTCCATCCGTTCTCGGGAGGTGTGACCTGAGGTGCGAACAGTCACCTAAGGCACAAGGAAGGAGCGCGCCATCGGAGACGCCGGTAATCATGGGGGACACCTCCGCTATGAAACCTTCCAAATCATCCTTAACCTTGACCCATAAGCGGAAACATGATGATTATCAGCCACAGAAAGTATTGCCTAACATTTCTAAGTTCCTAGTGGTGTCACGTACTGACAATAAGGATTTTTCTGCTGTGAATCCGTTCATCATTCAGAAGGGAGTCGATGCGATCGCAGGTCCCTTGAAGACCTGCTCCAAGCAGCGCAATGGGACCTTGTTGCTTGAGATAGAGAATGCGTTCCAGGCACAAAAATTACTTCGGGCTACACTAGTTCATACTTTCCCAGTAAAGGTGGAGGCTCACCGCACCCTCAACTCTTCACGGGGGGTAGTCTTCACGAGATCCCTGGATGGGTTATCCGATGAGGAAATACTCAGCTATATGTCTGATCAGGGAGTTACGGCAGTCCATCGCGTCATGAAAAAGGTTAACAACGACCTTGTGCCAACTCGTACTGTCTTCCTGACTTTCGACAGGGTTGACCTACCATCTAAGGTGAAAGCAGGCTATGAAGTCATCTCCGTTCGCCCGTATATACCCAACCCTATGCGCTGCTTCCATTGCCAGAGATATAACCATACCAGTAAGTCTTGTCCGAATGCAGCCAAGCATGGCACCTGTGGGAGGGACGCCCATGAAGGTGAATATCTACCTTCATCCCCTCACTGCATTAATTGCATGGGTGACCATGCTGCTTCTTCGCGGGACTGCCCCGTTTATAAAGAATAGCGGGTCATCCAAGAGATTCGTGTCAAGAAGGTCTCAACCTATGCCACTCGGAAGTTATTAGTGAGTAGGAAGCCCGCTGTACGCCCATCGGGTATTTTCAGCCAGGTCCTCACCTCATCTCGACCAACTAAGGAGGTAGGCATTCAGACCTGCGACTTAACATTCTGTGACACTGTTGTCAGTTCGGCTAGCCCGAAAATTGCTCGTTCCACCTCTCTGATCCCTTCTGCCCGTTCTACAGTACATTCGTCAGCCAGTTCCCAAACATCCCGGGCACCTAAATCCGCTGCCCGCAGTTCAAAAAAAGAACCTGTGCATGACGACTTCCTCAAGACTACGTATTCTCCATCGTCAACTGCTTCCTCTGCCTGTCATGCCTCAAAGAAGGCTCACAAAAAGAATAGCCCCCCTCCTTCCCCGCCACGGCGTGACTCTTCAGTCATGCCATCCAACAGTTGCCGGCCTCGGCCGTCTTCATCTGGACGCTCTGTCTGCCGGGCACCCGGCCCTTTACCGGCGGTGGAAACTGCCCCTCCTGATCAACTCAGGGAGGTGGCAGGCGCGTCGGTCGAACCTATGGACCACGACCCTTTGCCCCTAGACAGCGATAGCAGTGCTCCCTCGAAATCCGCTCCTCAGCGGCCGTCGAGGTGACCCCACTTGCTTGTTCGTTTTTATCCTCATTTCTTATCTCATTTTTCATCATGGCACTCCTTCAATGGAATATTCATGGCATTAGTTCCAATCGGGAGGAGTTAAAACTACTCCTTCGATTGCACTGCCCGCTTCTAGTCTGTCTCCAAGAAACTAAGTTGCGTCCAAGTGATCGTGCAGACTTTCCGCACTAAACCTCTGTGCGTTTCGACCTGCCATCTGTGGAAGGTACCCCAGCCCATGGAGGGGTTCTGATGTTCATTCGAAACGATGTCTATTACCATTCCATTTCATTGCATACTCACCTACAGGCAGTTGCCGTCCGCATCACTCTATCCACATTTACCTTTTCCCTCTGTACTGTCTATTCGCCATTGTCATCTGCTCTTACTCGGGCAGATGTGCTACACCTCGTCGACCAGCTCCCTTCACCTTTCGTGTTGGTAGGCGACTTTAATGCCCACCACCCCCTACGGAACTCTCCGGCACCTTGTCCGAGAGGCTCCTTTTTGGTGGACCTTCTCCAACACCTCAATCTTGTCTGCCTCAACACCGGTGCACCGACCTTCCTTTCTGACACAACCCATACTTACTCCCACATAGACCTTGCAATATGCACTCCTCAGCTTGCCGGCCGGTTTGAGTGGTATGCACTTTCTGACATGTACTCAAGTGACCATTTTCCTTGTGTCATCCACTTCCTGCATCATTCCCCAGCTCCTCTTCCCACCAGTTGGAACATTTCTAAAGCCGACTGGGGGCTTTATTCTTCCATGGCTGTTTTTCACAATCAGAATTTTCCCAGCTGTGACAGTCAGGTCGAATACCTCACAGAGGTTATTCTCACAGCTGCCGAACATTCCATACCTCGTACATCCTCTTCTCCATGTCGTGTCCAGGTTCCTTGGTGGACTGCAGCCTGCCGCGACGCGCTTAGAGCCCGGCGCCGTGCTTTACTCACCTTCCACCGCCACCCGACGTTGGAGAATTGTATTAATTATAAACGACTGCGAACGCAACGTTGTAGAGTTATAAATGACAGCAAAAAAGCTTGCTCGACTGCTTTTACTAGTTCTTTTAACCGTTTTACTCCCTCCACGGTTGTTTGGGGTGGCCTACACCGTTTATCCGGCATCAAGGTCCACTTCCCGATTCCTGGCCTGACCGTGGAGAACGCAGTCCTCGTGGAGCCCGCTGATGTTTCCAACGCATTGGGACGTTTCTTTGCGTAGGTTTCGAGCTCTGCCCATTACCACCTGCCTTTCTCCCTCGCAAACAGGTAGAGGAGGCATGGCCGCCTTCTTTCCACTCTTTTAATCGTGAAAATTATAATGTCACATTCACCATGCATGAGCTAGTCCGTGCTCTCGCCCTGTCCCTATCTTCTGCTCCCGGGCCCGATTCCATTCATGTTGAGATGCTGAAGAACCTCTCTCCTGCGGGCAAGTGTATTCTTCTTAGTACCTACAATCGCATATGGACTGAAGGTCATGTTCCCACAAGTTGGCGTGAAGCCATTGTTGTCTCCATCCCCAAACCAGGGAAGGACAAACATCTTCCTTCCAGTTATCGCCCCATTTCTCTGACGAGCTGCGTCTGTAAGGTGATGGAATGCATGGTTAATGCTCGGTTGGTCTGGCTCCTCGAATCTCACCGCCTCCTGACTAATATCCAATGCGGTTTTTGTCGACACCGTTCTGCTGCTGATCACCTCATTACGTTGTCGACCTTCATTATGAATAACTTTCTAAAGAAGCGTCAAACAGTAGCAGTGTTCTTCGACTTGGAGAAGGCATACGATACCTGTTGGAGAGCGGGCATTCTCCGCACGTTGCACACATGGGGCCTTCGGGGCCGCCTTCCTCTTTTCATTCAAGCGTTTTTGGCGGATCGCAAGTTCCGGGTACGGGTGGGCTCTGTTTTGTCAGATACCTTTTGCCAGGAGAATGCGGTACCGCAGGGCTCCGTCTTGAGTGTGGCTCTCTTTGCCATTGCAATCAATCCGATCATAAGATTGCCTTTCAGCCAACGTTTCCGGGTCCATTTTTGTAGACGATTTCGCAATTTATTGCAGTGCCCAGCGGACGTGTCTCTTGGAGCGTTCTCTTCAACACTGTCTTGACCGTCTATATTCCTGGAGCATCGCAAACGGCTTCAGATTCTCTACTGAGAAAACGGTGTGTATAAACTTCTGGAGATACAAGGAATTTCTTCCACCTTCTCTACATCTCGGCCCTGTTGCTCTCCCTTTCGTGGAGACTGCGAAATTCTTGGGACTCATGTTGGATCGTAAACTTTGCTTGTCCACACCCATGTCCTACCTGGCTGCCCGTTGTGCCCGATCCCTTAATGTTCTTCGTGTCCTCAGTGGCACGTCATGGGGAGAGGATCGTACCGTCCTGCTTCGCCTGTAACAGGCCATTGTTCAGTCGAAGCTCGACTACGGAAGCCTTGTATACTCTTGTGCACGGCTGTCGATTATCCGCCGTCTCAACTCTATTCACCATTGGGGATTACGTCTGGCGACCGGTGCATTCTATACCAGCCCTGTTGAAAGTCTGTATGCCGAGGCTGCCTTATTATCCTTGACCACTTGGCGTGACATACTCATGTGTTGGTACGCATGCCGCCTGCGGTCGATGCCCAACCATCCATCTTACTGATTATTTTTTGACGACTCACTCGATCGCCAATATCAGTTGTCTGCGATAGCCTTGATTCCACCTGGAGTTCGGTTTCGCCGCCTGCTACAGCGGCTTGATTTTACCCTTCCTTCCACCTTTCGGTTGAGCGAAAGCCCATTGCCACCGTGGCATGAGGCCCAGGTTCACACTCACCTTGATCTTAGTTCGCTGCCCAAGGAGAGCACTCCAGATTTGGTATACCGCTCGAGGCTTGTCGAACTCTGTTCGCCATTCGATAATGCCATATTTATTTACACCGATGGTTCCAAGAGCACTGCCGTTGTCATTGGGGACAACCGTTTCCAATACAAGCTCCCTGACCGGTGCTCGAATTTCACGGCTGAGCTTTTTGCCCTCCACCAGGCCGTTTTGTACACCTGCCGCCACCGCCAACCTTTCTATGCCATATGTTCGGACTCCCTTAGTGCCCTGCAGAGTCTTAAGGACCCTTTCTCGAACCATCCTCTCGTGTATCGGATCCAACGCTCTCTCCAGTTGCTAGCAGATGACAGCTGTCACTTTTCTTTCCTGTGGGTCCCTGGCCACGTGGGTGTGCCCGGGAATGAGACCGCCGAAATAGCAGCCAAGTCCGCATCTCTTTTGCCTCGCATGGCCTTTTGCGTCCCATCGGACGATGTTCAACGGGCTCTTCGCCGGAATATCGTGTCGTCATGGCACAGTGCGTGGTTTTCACTGTACAACAATAAACTGAGAACTGTAAAACCAATCCCGACCACTTGGAGGACCACCTCACACCCCTCTCGGCAAGAGGAGGTCATCGTGGCCCGGTTGCGGATCGGTCACTGCCGTTTCAGCCACCATCACTTGCTATCCGCCGACCCTGCACCGCTGTGCTCCTGCGGTGAACTGCTGACAGTGCGACATGTTTTACTGACTTGTTAATTTTAAACATCTCCGTGTAGCCCTTCACTTTCCGTCTACTCTGGAGGAAATTTTAGCTGATGACACACGAGCAGCTGCTAGAGTTTTGCGTTTTATCAACTTGGCCAACCTACCGAAGTATATTTAACCCTTTTAATTGTCTTTTATCTTTCGTTTTTAGCCTATTCTTGATGTTCTGACAGTCACAAATTTTTTTGAGATCTAGGGAATCCTATGTTCTTGTCTGGGCGCTAATGACCGTAGAAGTTGTGCGCCCTAAAACCACAAAAAAAAAATTTTTTTTTGGCCATGGCCTTCGTCATAAAAAGAACACATACATTCACACAATCACTCCTTCGTAACTTGTACGCTCGATCAGTATTTCTGGGCACTCCAGTGCTACAAGCCTCTTGTAGTGAGTGAGGAAGGAACCAGAGGTAGTGTAGCAGGAACGATGCCAGATAATGTTGGAGACGGAAAGTTCCTCATTGCATTATGGATGTAAAGGCTATGACAGGTAAGGGAATGTGCGATGCGGCATTGAATGCATTGAAGGGAAGGTGTGGGGCAGCATAAAAGGGTGGTGTGTGTGGGGAGGGAGGCGGCGGGGAATTCAGTTGGTAGTTGTTAGCCACCTTTCTTTCCTTTGACTGTTAGGAGAGTGAGGTACCTTGTTGCCTATATCTGGGTCACCATGAACTTCATATTTCTTGCATAGGTTTTCCATCTCCTGGTTCCAACACGGTACATATTTCTTCCTGAAACCACGTAGTATATTGTTTTTGCTAATCCTTTAACAACACCAACAAAGCATGAATAGTTTTCCAAAATTGCTGGGATCGTGGGGAGATGATTATTAACTTCCTCTCCATAAGCAGTCCAGTTGACCAGATTGAAATTCCACATTGGTTTTTGGACAAAACTGATTTGTGGAGTCTGGTTGTATCAGGTTTTCCTCACAGCCAATACTGCAGGTCCTCCTGATCTGACAATTAATGTATTTTAGCATTCACGTCTAACAACTAAGGATTTATCCATGGTCTACATTTCATCCTTCATTGTGACATGCAGTGGAATGTGTTATGTCCATAAATAACAAAAAATTAATTTAAGTCAACAATAAACAACACATTGCACTAATCATTTTCAATTTGGAAACAAATCTATGTCCCATCAATGCCATCATGATATTAACTCGCCAACAAACCTGCACAAACATTTAACTTATCTTTACAAGCAGCAGTAAAGCAGTTCAGTGAATAACATGGATACCATATTAAAACCCACACCCGTTACTGAAAGACATCGAATAAACATGATCCGTTTCAAATATTCTCTACCATCCTAAAGTCACCCAACATATTTACGTTACGGGTAAAAGCAGATGGGTGGTACTGTAAACTTCACTTGACCCAATCTTCTATTTGCTGATATACAGGTACTGCAGCCATTGTAGGTCAGACACTGTAACATTTCTCTATCTTCTCTCTCATTTGAGAAGATTTCATCTTGGAAAAATGTTTTGCAGTAATTTTTAGCACCTTAATATAGATATATGTGCTCTTCCATTAAGCACCAAATTCAAAAAGTTGGGTAATGTGATTAATTTCTATTCACCAATCACATGTCTTAGTGATCATACTTGATCCATTTTGTAAAAGGCTCCTAATGATGTTTTATTTGACAAGATAGTGTTGTATCATCCTCAATGACATTTGTTTGAGTTCTCGTTGCTGTTCAGTTGTCAGGAAAGGCGAGGTGCAGGATTCGTTGTCATCTAAAACAGGTTCATAAATTATTAATACAAGTTGTATTGGCTGAAGAATACAATACTCAACTTCTATCTGTTCTTCTCGCTTCTCGTGTTGTTGTCTTCTGTATGATGACAGATGCACTGAGACCTAGTTACTGCATAGTTTGTAACAAAGTTCTGACACGTTCCACATCATTACGAAATGTCGTATATATGATCTATGGAACAAGTATTAATCTAATCTAATCACATCTCGGATCAGATATAGCAGCTTGTAGAGGGTGCGCATTTACAGTTACTCCCTCCAAGAGGCGCGGCCCCGGCATGCGATAGACTGTTGGACATCATCTGCTGCCTTCTCCAAGATTGTTCTCTTACGTCTGGCGTGTTGGGCTGTCATTACGCCACAACATCCCTCCCCCCTAAAGTGCTGAACCGTTGTTGTATAGTGAGCTCAACAATGGGACAAGATGCAGGCTCATGGATGTACTGATGGACCGGAGTCTGTAGCTGCAGAGGATGGCCGACTACCGGCTACCTCTGAGGAATACTCCAAAGGGCCCACATCGACAACCTTTGGCCCAGATGATGACGTAGATAGTGATGTTGGGGCGACATCGGCGTCGGATGCTGCGTGGCGTGCTGGTCCAGTTCCATCGGGATGGCGAATTGAGGTGGAGGCGGCAATGGCTCCGTCTCCATGACGTTGGGCCGCGGTGCCGTGGAGATCTTCTGCGGGGGCAGTCGTGGAGGTACCATGGGCGGCGGAGGCTGCAAGGTCTGCGTGTTGCGTGAATCTGTGAGAGAAACACAGAAGGGTCAATCCAAATGAAGTGGTACAATAAAAATACCAAAACTTGGTATTCCAATTTTTTAAAATCGACTTTTTAGGCCCAATAATAACATACACGGAGTGACTTAAGAGAGTCTATTTTTTTTCCCTGTAGTTAGATATCCTACACTACTAGCCTCATATAGAGCAAGAACACTTACAAAGCACATAACACATTCTACACTCTCGATGAAGTATGTACGTCCACAATAACAGAGGTTTCAGAACAGACTGACTACAACAATGCCACACCAAGCTGTAATGTACTTCTACAATGCCACACCCAGCAATAATTTAATTCTTTATTGACAATAAACCTAAACATAAATGGGCGTTTTTATTACAATAGGACACAACCAAGACCACCTGTTATTTAA
This sequence comes from Locusta migratoria, assembly GCA_026315105.1. NCBI lineage: Eukaryota > Metazoa > Arthropoda > Insecta > Orthoptera > Acrididae > Locusta > Locusta migratoria. The sequence goes on from CM048749.1 coordinate 158,882,724, forward strand.
TATTGTATTATTAAAAATAAATAAATTAAATGAATATTGTGCGATATATTTAGTTAACACTAAGTCACAATTAAATTTTATTACAATGAAACAATAAACCATTTAAATAGGCAACAGTCATAATAACTGTTATGGTGTCATATGAATTATTTCCTCATTTTCAAAAATTCATATCTTTGTTCACACTCAGATATCAAAGTTGAAATTTTTACAGTACGTTGCTATCATATAGGTGTACAAACTGTGCAAAAATCATAATTTTATATTCGGTCCCATCCAAGATAACTAGCCTCAAACTTTACAAAAAATGAAAATTTTCAAATTTCAAAAATTCATAAAAAGTTAAGGAAACATTTGTAAGTGTTCTTGCTCTATATGAGGCTAGTAGTGTAGGATATCTAACTACAGGAAAAAAATAGACTCTCATAAGTCACTCCTTGTATGTTATTATTGGGCCTAAAAAGTGGATTTAAAAAATTTGGGTACCAAATGTTGGAGGTCATTTTGACTGGTTATTTTTGAATTTAGGGCATTTTGTGTAATAGACAATGTGGTAGAGGACACTTTTCTGAAAACAATCATGTCAATTTCAATGTTGTAACTTAACCCAGTGCGGAGATATTCAAATTTTCGCTAATGTCTCCAGACTGAAAAATCGGCGCGCGCGGTCAAATAAAAATGGCCGCCATTCAGTAAAGGTGCAAGATAAATTACTTTCAAAAACTGTTATGAACTTCTCAAATATAGGGCAATCACATATAAAAAAATTAAAATATTTAAAAATGGGGAAGCCACCATCCCTGTACCACTTCATATGGATTGACCCAGAAGGATCACAGGGCACATAATGAGCGAATTTCATTGCAGTGCCGACGTACAATGCCATCGGGACCTGTAATTTAAAACATGTGAGCTCTGCAACATTGGATAATCTCGCCCCGCTCCCACCATCTATGACCGCCAAAAAGTCTGAAAAAGACTGAGTTACGCGGAGCGAAGCGATACTTGTATGACGGTAGCTGCGACTGATGCGCGCGGCTTGGTGAGTGGAGCAGATGAAGAGGGTGCGGTGGCGGCGGCCATGCAGAAGTTCGGCTGGTGAAGATCCTTCTCGTGGATGCAAGCAGTAGGAGGCGAGAAACAGTAGCAAAGCTGCTTCCTGTGAGTGCTCCGAACAAAGTTTGGACATCTGTTGCTTAAATATCCAGATGAGGTGTGCCACAGCATTGTTTGACTGCAGGTGAAACGGTGCACTGGTAAGATGCTTAATTCGATTGCATTCACAAAACAAGCGAAATTATTGTGATGTGAAATGAGGGCAGTTGTCAGAGACTATTAGTTCAAAAGATAACGCCCTAATCATGCTACTGAAAGTCGTGGAAGACATCGGCACTGCAAATGGGTAACCACTAAAAGTATCAACCACTATAAGCAAGTTCGTGTTCCAGAAAGGACCAACATAGTCAATATGCACTCTTTGCCATGGTGAATATGCTTTTGGCCACACACACAATTTCTGAGGTGTGTCTGACTAGTTGGTAGCGCACACTGAACACTGTGGCGTCATTTGTTTGATTTGGGTACCCATACCCTGTCAAGTACAGTGTCATTGTGCCAATTGCTTAGTGCGAACCATTCCTCTATGTTCCTGGTGAAGTAAGTTCAATACTTCTTTCTGCAAACGTCGCGGGATCAACACACGCGATTGTCCATCGCCATTGGAAACTAGAATGACTCCTCTATGTACTGAAAGTTCATGCCTTCTAGCAAAATAGTGACGCACCAGAGAATTTTGAATGTCAGATTGTGAACGAGGCCATTCTGTGCAAATGTATCGCAGCAAAATTTGTAAATTAGGATCTGTTTCTGTGGCCCGAGCAATTTTCCTAAAGTCCAATGGGAAGGATTGCAACAAATTATCTTCCTGTGTATCTATCTGACAACAAGACAGCTCAGAAGCTTCAAAGTCTTTGTCGGGACCATTCAGAAGATGGGAAAGTGCGTCAGCATTTCCATGGCAACCTGTGGGTCTGTACACAATCTCGTACTAATACTGTGATAAGAACAATGCCCAACGTTGCAATTTGTGTGTTGTGCGAGTAGGAATCGACTCACCAGGATGAATCAATGACTGCAAAGCCTTGTGGTCAGTTACTAAATAAAATTTTCTCCCCCTTGGCCTGCTTGAGATTCGGTTAGTGCCAGTTCAGCCACCGACGCTTATTGACAGGCGATCCCCCCCCCCCCCTCCCCCCCACCTCCGCCACCATCAGTATGTGCCTGCGGTCACCCGATGACGGTACGTCATGTTTTAATGTTCTACTCCAATTGTAATCTAGTTCGTGTTGCAGTAAACCTGACAGCCCCTTTGGAGGCACGAGCAGCTGCTAGAGTTTTGTGTTTTGTACATATGACACATTTGTCCAAGGACATTTAACTCCTTCTAATGCTTTTTTTAATTCCTTGTTTTAGTGATATTCTGAACTTCTCCTTATCGACACCTTTTTAACCTTGTTTTAAGTCAATTTAGGGTCAGAATCAAGCGCTAATGACCAATGCAGTTGAGCGCCCTAAAACCACAAAAAAAGAAAAAAAAGTTTTCTGATCACATGTCCCATGATCATAAGTTGATCTTTGTACTGTCACATAGGCAGTAATCGGCTCACCAGAACTGGTCTCAAACCTAATGCATGAGAGGTGCTGAAATCGAGGAAGTTCCACATAATTTTTCTTTTAAACTAAATTTCCATTAATCCTGCTCCATGTGGTCATCTGGTTTTATCATTTATCAGGATTATTTTTGTTCACTTTTGTGCCAGAATGTTCATTCTGTCACAGCAGTTGTCTATTAACATAAGGTTGAGAAGATATGTGCTCCATCTGCATGTTAATCGTATAAACTTTGCCCTACAAGTCATGGTATTTTAACTATTTGTGTGAGTCCTCCCTGGGGCATGGGTGTGTGTGTTGTCCTTAGGTTAGTTTAGTTTAAGTAGTTTGTAAGGTACGGACTGATGACCACGCAGTTTGGTCCGATAGAATTACAAACATTTAACTATTTGTTTGTCAAATTTTCTGAGACAAAGTTTAGGAGAAAGGCAAGCATTTTAAACAAGCATGGAGAACTGCATGAAAACCACATTCACATTGTCTTTTTCACCATACAGATTTGATACGGGTCTTGAACTCCCTGTTTTGCAAGCTAATTGCATGGGTTAAGTTGCTAGAGCAGGTCTTTCTATTTTTACTTAAAAATACTAACAGGTGATAATTTAAAATTTAAAATTTGTGATATAAATATAATTGTGTGTGCAGGCTAGAAGGAAAAAAATGGCTAATTTCACAGTGTATTTAGCGGAGGTCCCATTGGTCCCTAAAGTCCCTTTTGTTCCCAAAAGTACCTAAAAGGTACCTATTTTTCCAATTTGGTCCCTGAAGTACCTTGTTTTTCCAAATTGGAACATACATTTTGTCGTATTTTACTAACTCAAATAAAGCTCAACTGAAGCAAATTTCATGTTACAGCTGGCTTTAAACTTTGTCTCCCCATTTTTGTTCCTTCTCAGCTCATGCACATTCAAATGTGCCCTGCAAAGTGGAGTGCAGGGAGTGATGGTAGGACATTGTCGACTGCAGGGTGAGGAAACATATGCAGAGACAGTGCTACGTAGTGCCATTTTATCTGGCATGAAATAGTTGAACCACCAGGCACACTTGCTTCCTATTACAGACAAACTTGCACTGTTAACTAGAAACTTATACCAAAGCTGCAAAAGCTACTTATGAGAAAATGTTAAGCAAGAAAAGATGTTGAAGGAAACTGAACAAAGATGAGCATCAGAAAAAAAGAATAGAAAAGTTGAAGGTTAAAATTGCTGCTGATGTGAATGAGTTGTCAAAAACTTTATTGCAGAAAAATAAGGAAAAGAAAATCCAAAGAAAAGCTGCTGATCAACTGCTCAAAGAAGCCACCAAGCAATTTGAAGAAGGAATTAAATGCAAGGATTATGGACAAATCGCCCCCATCCCAAGGTATGCTAGCTGGAGTTAAAAGAATTAGAAGTGGAGAAGCCAAATAATCGGATCAACAATTGTGCAAGACATTAAATGAAAAACAAGCCAAATATCAACCCAACTTTAAGAAAAAGTAAATTGTGTCTTTGCAGTTGCCAAAATCTGATATTTTAATACTGTGTTGATGCTAAGACTGTTGAAGTTTGATTTATAATTTGAGTTTTTTTTTTGATTTATAATTCCAATATTACAATATGGAGAGAAAAAAAAATATATATAGGTCTTTGTGGCAAACGAGTCTGCTCCAGTCCTGAATCCCTGAACCAATACACCAATAACCTGATAACAGCCTTCACATCCCGCAGCTATCCTCCTGATCTGGTACAGAAGCAAATTGCCAGAGCTACTTCCTCATCCCCCCAAATTCAGAACCTTCAACGGAACCCCAGAAGTGCCCCTCTTGTCACCGGATACTTTCCGGGACTGGAGCGGACTCTTAATGTGGCTCTCCAGCAAGGATACGACTTCCTAAAATCCTGCCCCGAAATGAGATCCATCCTTCACGACATCCTCCCCACTCCTCCGAGAGTGTCTTTCCGCCGCCCACCTAACCTCCGTAACCTCCTAGTCCATCCCTATGAAATCCCCAAACCACCTTCCCTACCTTCTGGCTCCTACCCTTGTAACCGCCCCCCGTTGTAAAACCTGCCCTATGCACCCTTCCACCACCACTTACTCCAGTCCCGTAACCCGGAGGGTGTACACAATCAAGGGCAGAGCCACTTGAGACAGCACCCACGTGATTTACCAACTGACATGCCTGCACTGTGAAGCGTTCTATGTGGGAATGACCAGCAACAAACTGTCAATTCACATGAATGGTCACTGACAGACAGTGTTTGTTGGTAATGAGGATCACCCTGTGGCTAAACATGCCTTGGTGCACGGCCAGCACATCTTGGCACAGTGTTACACCGTCCGGGTTATCTGGATACTTCCCACCGACACCAATCCTTCAGAACTCCGGAGATGGGAACTAGCCCTTCAGCATATTCTCTCTTCCCGTTACCCACCTGGTCTCAACCTCCGCTAAATTCGAATTCCCACCCACCATCTTAACATCTTTGCCTTGGTTCTCTGGACAGAGCCTCTACCTCAAGTGGCATCTCTGTCTAACTTCTAACTTCTTTGCTTTCTACAGTTCTACAGTATGTCTGCCTAAGTGTACTTGTGTCTGTATAAATGTGTGGGTGTGTGTGTATTTGTTTACCCTCTTTTTTTCCCCCCAAGGTAAGTCTTTCCTGTCCCGGGATTGGAATGACTCCTTATCCACTCCCTTGAAACCCTCATCATTTCCTTTTCCCTCTCCTTCCCTTCTGCCTGACGAAGCAGCTAGGCTGCGAAAGCTTGTATGTGTGTTTGTGTGTGATTTTATTTATTTTATTTGTTTCTATCGACGAGCCGGTCCTTTTGGTAAGTCATCTGTTTTCTATTTTTATTCTTATTGTAAATGAAAGAAAAGTTGTCCCCCATCAAAGTGATTATTCGAAAAACTTATTTTCTTATGTTACCTAATTGCAAGTGGCCTAATATTTTTCTTGTGTATGTATTCTCGCACTCGATACTGGCTGAAGCTAGCAAATGTGATAACGATTTGCAAATTAAAATAGCCTTGATTGCACTTTATTTATGTACTGCTAACTCGTCTAATCTTTTTTGGTCATCTACAGAACAATCAAAACCTCTTTATTAAATAAATAAAGAAAAATAGCTCTATGGGTAGGGTTGTTCATTAAAAAGAAATTTATTGATATGTCATATTTCGTATACCTATTGGTCCCTTAAAAGTTCTTTTTTACATGTTGGTCCCTTAAGTCCCTATTTACTTTTAAATTTCATTTAAATATTTGTTTGGACTGAGTATTTATGTTACTGATAATAAATGTGGCATGCCATATTCTTGAAATATAATATTTGTTTCCAGGACTTTGTATGCCCCAATTGTTATTTGGGCTTCATTGAACGACTGGAGGAACAGCCTCCAGAACCAGAAGAACCTGAATTTGAAATGGATGATGTTGTTCCATTGGATGTAAGTTTTGAAATATAGTGATGTAACATGAGCAGTACTTGTAAATAAATCATTCACTTGGAGAACATTTCTAAATAGCTTCAATATATGAAATGTTTGCCAAGTGATATCCAATTATTAAGCTAGATAATTAAAGACTGTTGGAAGCAAAGGTAGGTGGAACATTTTGACAAAAAGTTACTTGATGCATCAACAACTTCAGATTGCTGTATAATAATAATAATAATAATAATAATAATAATAATGTAAGGTGTATTATATGAGTACATATTAATTTAAGTGAAATCTGGTATACATGCTGCTTGCTCATAAGAATTAACACTGGAGGCTTTATATCCTTGTTCCAGCAAGAGCAGAAATATGACCAAAATTTTTTTGGCCTTTTCATACATGACTGCAGTGTTTTTGGTAATATTGGCCTGTCTTATTGACAAGCTCTGCAGAGGTCACACTAATGAATGTGCTAGACTGGATGAAGGTCGAGACGGATAGTTGAGGGTGTCAAAAAGAGGTGCAGAGGAGGGGGTGAATGGAGGGGAGGAGGGCAGGAGATGGCCAGTGAAATTGAGGATGAAGAGTTGTATATTGTGTTAAGCATCATGTCAACTTGGTAGTCCACCCACCTGCTGAAAATGCTGCCCAACACTGAGTGCTTCACTTCAATGACTTCTTCACAGCCTGGACCAGCTGGGTCCTTCCAAACCAGCATTTTTTTATTCACACAGGGCAGACTTATCCCTACAGCATCTTTACTCTCATAATTCCCCCACTATCCTGTCGTCTCAACTTTCACTAGTCCCTGTTTCCCATGCCAGAACTACACATGCTTTCAGTTCCACCGAAGCACATCATCTTTCTATCTTCTTTATCTCTCTCCACTCACATTCTCCCTACCCAACATTGATTTCCAGCTTCCTTCCCTTACCCTTCTACCCATTTATATTTTGGGCTCTATTTCTAATATAATACTAATATATGTTTAGCACAGTTCAAGCACCATCCTTCATGGCTTACAGTTAGATTTTCCAATGCATGTTGGGGGCATTTTATGTATGCCAGAAACATTAGATACCAAAAGAACGTTTATCCATACTTTTCTCATTGTATGTCTTCAGACAGGCATCAGTTTGGAAGAATCTGGGGATTTTGGAAGCAACATCTTGAAATTAACTCTCAGTTTATAACCATTCCTACTCCTGTGTGAAGCTTAGCCATACTAGTAGATGATTATGCTGTTTACATTATTACTGATTGTCCTATCATTTTTTTTTTTTTGCACCTAACTATTGTTAAATAATAACAAACAGTGGGTGAATTGTAAGACCCACAAACAGATTTCATGAAATTTATTATTATTATTATTATTATTATTATTATTATTATTATTATTATTTCAAAACACACTTATAAAGTAGATACAAACTTTACACTCATAATAAAATTACTGTGTGCCACAAAGAAACTGAGTTTAAACTGACTGAATCCCCTATCTCCTGCAACCAATAGCTAACCAACCCTCTTCCTTGCTGCACCTCACTGTTTTTATTAAGATCACTGATTTTTAGTATCCAGGGACTTCGGGTGCATTACCAGAAAAGAGCCTCATTGTATACTCTTTAAGTATCAACACATTATGTATCCTTACAGGTTTCATTGCACTCTAAATTTGGTCATTAGTTTAGCCTATGGTGTAATCTTCAAACTCTGTTTTAAAAACATCACCCTCCCTTGGGTGAGCAGATAACTTTTTTTCTGCATACATTCAATTTCTGATTGCCATACTCATTTTTAAACCTGTCTTATCACCTGAGCTCGAAGAAAAATCTTTACCCTCCTCACTTAACAATTCAGGTAACATTCCTTTCAGTGCCAGGCCAGTCAAAAGGGATCCTTTTTCTTACTGTTGCTAAACCACTTGTTCAAAGTTGGATGTTTTCATTTTTTTTTTTTTCTTTCTATGAAGGATTTTTTAGCTTAATCTATAAATTTATATTTCAGCTTCACTCATTGTTTATTAAACTTAATTCAGATTCATAGATAGCAGCTAATTTCTCAGTGAAAATGGTGAAAATGATTCACAACACACACAGCTGGAGCACTTTTCTATAATATGTACGGATTTATGTTATTTTGATCATTCAATAGGATATGAGGCACCTTTCTAGTTTTCTTGTTAAATCTGAAGTCTGCTTGTCACTTAGTAGTCCTATCTCAAATTTCTTGTGATGTTCATTAAGGAAGCATACACATACCATGTCATAAGAAAAAGAAATAATGCTAAATATCTCGCCACCAGGTTATTGATGAAAATGTTGATAACATCGCAGCAAACAAGTGTATTGAGAGCTGGAGGCTACAATTGATAATGAATCAAGGTGTTTATTTTTTACATTCCTTGTACTGGTGGTTTCCCTTTGATGTGAGGGAGGAAATTGCACTTCTGTAATCAGCAAATGTAATTGTTCACCTCTTAAGTATGCACTTAGGTATGCCAGAACTTTAGAATTGTCAGTTGCTGAATTGACTGTGAAATGCATTATAAAATTACTTTTGTGGGTTAGCAGACACCTTTGAAGTCTCTATCGGTTGCAGAAACACAAAAGTCCGAGATATCTGACTGGCTGAGCAGTGGACACACTTGTCCCACATGCAGCACGCTGCATGACAGATGTGACTGTCACACACACTCGGACTTGAATGTGCCCGCTCGTACCAGGATAATATTGATGCAGCAAGTTGCATAACTAGTGGAATACCCGGCTGTACCCATTCGATGCAGACCATTGGCTCCTCAAGCTGGCGACCTTCCTATCAGTATTCACCAATAAGAATTTGGGGAATACATAACTCCGGGTAGTAAAAGTTTATGCCTCATTGTCTCTGTTCATAGGGGTGAGTTATGTATGTCAGCTTCTATGCCCTAAACAGCTACCCAATCTGTTTAAACAAGGTCAATACTTAATCTGTAGTTTAGCCAGTCTATCAATCTGCATATGATGACATGAAAATATACAATTATACCTCTGAGTGACCAACAAAATGGATTCTAAGATAAAGAAGTGATCCACTCACAAAGTAATTCTTTATAAATGGAGTTTATTACTCTTATTAGACATGAAACACAGAGGTGGTCCTACTTTATACGTCATTAAATAACTAAATATTTCCCCAACTATTGTTCATAAGAGGCACAATAAGTATCACATGCGCTCTAGAGTAAAAGTTCCAAATTATCATGCGTAAGTTAGAGTAGTCCATCGAACTTTGCAGTTCCAAGTTAATCCGTGATAAAAGTATTTATTATAGAACACAGTTTGTCATCACACGAGTACATGATTGCTGACTTATCACAGTTCCACAGCCCTACCAACGTCCATAGCTTATCAATTTTCAAGCAGAGACTAAGTTCTTCAGTCACAGTCACGTAAATTTTCTAAGTCCACACATGACTATCTCTTCAAATCACAAGTTCGTAACATGGCTTCAGACCACTTAGTGTCACAGCCTTTCACCACCACGTCGAAGTTACGAGACCCTTCCCAAGCGTTCGAAAACCGTGCTCCCAAAATTGTATCCTTCCAGGCATCCTAACGTCTCATCTTTAAAATAGTTTCCCTTCCAAAATATTATACATTTGAATATCACAGAATTAAATGCTTTGACCACCTCCCTACAAATGTTATTTACATTTAACAAACGAATATATATTTAACAATACTAAAAATGGTAGAGACTGAAGCTCTTTGCTATTAAGAGTGGAATCTCACTGTTCAAATATACTGCCGCCATTGAAATATAGTTACACAATTATTTAATTTATCATGGCTTTTTAAGCAAATATATTCAGTTCTTGTCCACAAATACATATAATTGTTGAATTCAAAGTTATGATATGAATATTAAAGAGGAAAAATTCCTAAAAGGAAAATATATATATAAAAAATAGTTGAAGTTTACTTAGCAGGCGAAGGAGCGCAGGGAGGCTTTCTACAGTATGTCTGCCTAGGTGTGTTTGTGGCTGTGTAAATGTGTGTGTGTGTGTGTGTGTGTGTGTGTGTGTGTGTGTGTGTGTGTGTGTTTGTTTACCTTCCTTTTTTCCCCCCAAGGTAAGTCTTTCCTCTCCCAGGATTGGAATGGCTCCTTACCCGCTCCCTTAAAACCCTCATTTCCTTCTCCCTCTCCTTCCCTTCTGCCTAAAGAAGCAACTGGATTGCGAAAGCTTGCGTTTATATGTACGTACGTGTGTTTTATTTGTTACCTGTGCTCCTTCGCCTGGTAAGTTAACTTCATCTATTTGTTATGTATAATACATATAATTGTTTATATATAAATTATCTGCTGCATATCCAGTATTTTTAGTATGCCATGAAATATTTAAGTGGCAGCTACACTACAAAAATGAATGTTACTAAGAATAATATTAAATATAATAAAATACATATATAAGTGTAATGCACTCTGCTGGGTTCATGTTTTGTGTTTCTGTGGTGGAATCTTATGTCCTGAGACAAGAGAGTAAATAAAGTTTATTGAAAGAATACGGAAATAACATGGTACATCTTTTACGATAGGTAGTGTGGTGCAATGCTGCCCATTTGCTTCTTAAACTGTTACTGATAAACACTGTATCAATAATTGTAAATATAAGACTTGTGATATTATTATTATAGTACTGCAATTTGTCGACTTTTTATCTGTAAGGGATATTGAAATTGTAATTACGGTGTTTGATTCTCAGAAGTCTCCTGAATACATTCATTTAATTATATTTGCCGTATGATAGTTCCCTGATTTAATATGGATTTTTAAAATAATGTGTGTGGCTATATTGTATTTCAGTGGCAATCTGGGTTAGCCGCCCTCGCTCATCAAAGACAGTTGCTTTCTGCTTCTGAGCACATTAGGAAAACCCTGACTACCTGCTGTTTCCCATTTGTTAGGTCCAAACTTGTAGCAGACTGACTGGGGAACCCAACAGCCTGGCAAAACCCGCCTTTCACATGTAAACAATCAGCTTTCTCCTGTATTTGTACTGTTTCAAGCTTCACCAATAGCTGGTGATTGAAGGGTTAATATTGTTCAAATTTTTCACACATGATTGCAATGGAACGTTTTGATGATCCAAAGAGTTCTCATCAGCTTCTCAGACGTACAAGCTCATTTTAAGGAGATCCAATTTTTTCAGTCCTTTACTTTTGAGGTGAAAGATGCACTACAAATACGAATCATTGATGAGCAATGTTGGAATGGTCAAAATTGCCCTAAGGCCAGTGGAGTGACTGGGTGAGTACCTATACTAAAGGCAGTTGTCACCTTGAAAAATAGCATTTATTAAAATAAATGTGAAGCACATTCCAAAACTTTAAAGCTTTAAGAAAATTAATTGGTTTTAAACTCGGAACTTGACAAGCAGCGGATGAGACCCATACATTGTAAGAAAATTTATAGTACTACTACTACTACTACTACTACTACCTCAGAATTTTTTTAAATCAAAGTAAAATTGATTGTTGTGTGTAGTCCATTTAAAATCTGAACAGATTAAACCGAGAAAATGAACTTGGGGTGAAACCCACTTTAAAAAATTAACAATCGGTGTGTGAAGCCCAGTGTTAAATTTGACAATCACCAGGTGAAGCCCATACCTTAATCTTTCAAAATTATTTATAAAACAACTACTACTTCAGAATTTTTTCATTTAAAAATTCAACTGATTATCATAACTTAAAATTATCATAACTTAAAATCTTAACAGATTAAACAAATGACATTGAAGTTAGTGTGGAATGCAATTTAAAATTTCGCAAAAAATCCATGCCTCATAATTACAAGAGACAAAGCACCAAGTTGCCGTGATACTGTGAGACTATGACAAGAAAAGGTGCCATTGCCGGACTAAAATTTAAAGCAGCAATAGTGCCACAACAACATAAATAGGCATAAAAGTCCAACAGTGTCCTGCACACACATGGCTGACAATGATTAAAGTATTCAACTGGCCTGTGATGCCAACCATTAAACACCACAGTAAATCAGCTGGGTAAGGTAGTAGCCAGCAGGTGGAAACAACATTTAAGCAAACACTTCAACATGTAACCCCAAAATTTTGAGACAGGTAGGCGGGCAGTTACCCAAATCTCCTTCTAACTGCCAAATACACCCACTCTCCGAGGCACCAATCAAAGAGGAGCAGAAAGAACACAGCCAACAAATGTGTTGACTGGCAGGGCAATTAACTGACTGGTAGTGGCTACATAAGCAGGGGGAAAAAAACCCATACCCTGGTTACACTTACGGAATAGTAATGAAAACAACAAGGCGTTAACAGATTATGTGATATGCCAAGGAACAATTAACAACACAGAAATTGACTTACAAGGAATATGCTAGACCATTGAACAAAGGTACATACCTACTCAAGTTAGTGTCGTTATTCACGCAATTGTGGAACAATATTAAACATTCGAGGTAGTTCTAAGATAATCCTACAGGTTAGAGCGTGAAACTATTCAATAACTAACAGCAACCTATGTCATTTGTCCAAAAGTGTGGCATGAAATTTTACTTGAAGTGTCTGTACTGTTATTGGTTCAAATCCAGAGTAAATCTGCCCAAATTAGGCTTTAACCAATAACAACATGCCAACAATATAGCCCCGTGGTCGACCCACTCCTGAGATACGGTATGTATAATCTTCCCCCTCGACGATAAGTATTGTTTCTATGATAAACAATGCATCTGACCATACTGTGTTTTCATAAGACCCAGGGTTTTGCTGCCTTACACACACATCACCAATATGTACTGTCGGTATTTAGTTTCTAGCAACACAAACAGTTAACTCCAGGATTACCAACTTCTTCCAATTTACATATAAACCTCCAGAAGTAAAACTACAAATGTAATTATACTACACAAAATATCATAAGTAAAATGGGACACATACTCTTTGATTCTAAAACATAAGATAGTTTGTTTCCCTTTTCCTATTACTTTTATCCGGGCTTTAATTATTGATGCTAATTCACTTTATTTGGTGTAGCTACTGAAATTGTTACGAGAATGTGAGGCAACTCATCAAAATATACAGTATTCGAAGATACTTGCTATATTTATGCTGAAACCAGTGCTACAATTTCTTTTCTGAAAGCTTAAAACTCCATCTGTGTATTTAAAATCTCATACATACTAAATTCTCTAGTTCAAACTGTTAAAAAAATTACTCTCTCATTATTTACATGTCAACTGAGTTTTCAAGTAAGCGGTTGTAAGATTGTTTTATGTTCCAAAGATCCTATCAGCCTACAAACTTCTATGATCTCTGCACTTCACGTACCTGTGTGTTTTTAATGTCAATCTTATCATTTAATAAAGATTATCGTTTATTAAGACTAGTTTTTCTTTTTCTTTCCTTGAGTATGTTGAATATCAATAATCGATCTATTTTTGTCAATAGCAACTATTTTTCAACAGAAAATCATGCATCGATTAACTCGTAGTCGATATGACCTTCCTTAATCAATTTAATAAATAGTAGAAAGAAATTAAATAAGACGACTCAATATTTTTGTCTTAAGGCTATTGGCTTATTGCTTTTTGTTTAACTTAGAAAATCAAAGAACTTTACATCCTGTGATGTTACGTCAGGTCTAGTCTCTTTAAATGAAAATATTCCCCTTTAACTGATGCAGATGGCAGGAAAAAATTAAAATAAAAGCCCTACAGTGACTCCACCGCTTACCAGTTTCCCAATGCACAACAAAATAATCAGTTAAAAATAAATACATTTAGTACTGGGACCCAATTCAATTGTAGACGACTTCACAAAGCAAACCCTACTCAAATATCACTTCCCACAAAACATATGTCCCTAAGAGACTTGCCATTTCAAAACTGGTAAATATTGGGCTGAGTCGATCAAATACGATTCTACTTCGTTTCAACACCCCAAGTGTTTTTACATTTATAATCGTTCAACAGTACATTGAGCATGTGGACAAATTAGTCATTGCTTCTCAAGTAGTGAACTAACAGAAAGAGATTTTCCATTAATAAATTAATGTATCGAGTAAATTAGAGCAAAATAATTCTGACTCACCTCAAGGATACAGGCAGTCTATAACAATAAAATTAGTGAGTCACAGCCTCACTATTACGATGCATCGAACTCCCTGCAGGATTTGACTACATCCAACATTTCCACAACAAACCGCTCTGCTCTTGGATGATATTTTCGATACCCTTTAGCTTCAAAATTTAGTTTCTTTAATAAAGCTATCCATATGCCAGTCACTCGGCACTACGTTACCAAAAATATTTACCACTGTCAGCAAATAAATATTTCTACCCTCTCACTTCTTCTACAGTATTAATTAAAAATATTGTAGCCAAAACTGATCACGCCACAAATAGGCCGTGACAACTAATCTTTGAAACTTACAGTGCAGCATTCCACATACTACAGCACACTAAAATAATTCTTGAAAATTAATACTTTCCCATTTCTTTCAAAACAATGTATTTAAAATCAGATATTCCGATAATGGACTAGAAACCATTTTCTTTCATAGATGGAGACAACTTATAACTTGACTTTACTCCATCAAGCATAAATAAAAAAAATGCCTTGATTGAAAATTCTTTCGTGTTTTATCAGGAACCAAGTAACACTCACATTCAGACATAATTTTTTCCCTAAACAATATAAATTGGCTGTCATGACTGCTTTGACTAGTGGTCGGCTAGTTCTGTGATTCTACCGTCAACTCTGCTGTACCACAGTGGTCAGTGCGTACCTCTCTGGGCCACTGTTCTCTCACTCGCGTTGTAATACGAAATATCTACAACATACAATCACCAATGCATTTTAGTTCACAGATATAATTACCATTTTACATAAAATCATATCTCCTTAAGAAATTACCTGTTCATAATAAGTTGGAGTGATTATTTGTGGGATCCAGTAACGGGTAGTCCAAAACACAACCGCAACCGTATTAGCACCAATAAATTTCGTCAAAATGAGATCAGCAGGGAACTGGGGGACTGGTGGTAACCCATATGCGAAGCACCAGAATATGAATAGCCTACTTTACTTATTAATTCCTTGGCTGCAGGAACTGCTACTGAATAAATGTAGCATTGTGCACGAATCCTCCAGAAGCTTAGCAACCCATTACATGTTGAGGAAGATGCGAAACAGTCCGCACTTAAGGGCCGCCACAGGTAGACATCAGCTAATATGATGAAAACTTGTCACTGGCGCCATTCACAAACACACTGCCGGTGTAGGCTGCTTGCTACACTGCCGTAATCCCAGTCATCATTTCTCTTGCAGGCCCACGTACAGACTTACTCCACTTGTAACTGGCTGCCGACTCCCTGTCCATTGCAGGAGGAGCACGTGCGCACAAGGAGATCGTGTTAAGACGTGCCCACAGATAGCGACAAGTGCGCTACAAGTGATAGCAAGCGAAAACATAATCGATAGTACAGTCAGAGACTTACTTGCGCCAAAACAATGACAGAATGCACTGTAAAACAGACTGTAGGAAGAAAGAAGGCAATTCCTGACAAAAAGGCAATCTAAATCAGAGGAATTAGAAATGAAACTTATGTAAAGAAACTAAGATGCCAGAAATTGGAAACAAAAGTGGTCGTGAGTGCTAGAAGGGTCAGACCAGAAGAGAATATGAAATGGGATGCAAGAGCTGCCACGGCTCAAATGTGATGACATATTGGAAGGCAAGTTTAAGGAGTCATTGTGAATGTAACTAAGCAAACAAATACTAAATTGAATGAAACTACTTTTACAATGAATGAAAAATTTATCTTGAGACAAAATTTAACTACTATTTGGCCGTGCTTGGTGCTGCCACAAGTGGAGAAAATCGACATCAGTTGAAAGATATTCGTTTATTTACAAGCGCTACCAACGTTACAATGCTCCTTAACGCGAAGAATTACTGTACACATTGTTAGGTTAATGATTCTAGCACTGCAGCAAGCAGCCGATGCTGTCTTCCATTCGTGCAAGAAACGCCTCCTGCAGCTCCCAGGAGCTACCGCATGTATCGTCAAGTTATCATGGCCAAATAGTAGCTTACAGTTTGTTTCAATGTCATCAACCAAATTAGTTTTGATTATGGAATACACTTATAAGATTTGTGGCCTACCTGTCCTGATTGGATTCTCAAAATTCTGCAGAACTGTAAATGCTGCATATTTCTAACTACAGTACCCGCCATGGTGCATTGCGAATCAATTTTAACCAATCTTGGCCCAAGTAATTGAAAAAACGGAATTTTGGAAAATTTGTGATATGCAACTGTTTTATACCCTATGTTAGATTGATACTAATTTCCCTTTTTTATTTTCTCAAAAATACCAGTAGATGATGTTAGATGAACTGATTAAATTTTGTAAACAACTTACTCTTATTACAACAATGTCATAGGGGAAAAAAATCATAGAAGAAAATGGAAATGTGCGTACTTTACATCAGTAAAAATAATTAAAACATACCTGTTATATTAAATGTCTGTTTGAACCAAGATTGACCAAGCTACATGAAGCAGTAACATAGTAAAGAAAGAAATATTATCTGTCCATCCTCGTCACAAATAAAGGTATCCTTTGGTTAAAAAATGTTATGAATATAACCTGTTGTTTTGACCATCTTCCACATTTTATAATTTTCCCACCATTTAATTCAAACCTAATGATATATTCAGTTTCTGTTCTCCTAACATTATGCACAATCACCTCCTATGTTCAGAGACCAATTCAGTACTCCGTGCTCCTGGCTCTGTACAGATAATAATAGAACTAGCAGCACTGTATCCCTGACGAAGCTGTGATAACCAAAACAATGCAGTGAATCTGTGCAGTCACAGACTTTCATTTTGGAAGAAATTCCTCTTTGATTTCACAATAAAACCTTTCACGAGGTACTGGTGGAAGTAAAGCTGCAAGGTGAGTCATGCTTCAGGTGTACAGTTTATAGATTATTTGCGTACATGTTAGAGCCCTGGTCTTGCAAACAGATTTCACCTGTCAAGAAAGATCATTTACTGAGTTACAGTCACAGTATGAGAAAGATTGATTCAAATGACAAATTTCATACTATAATTGACAATAATGTTAATAAGAAATTTATTTAAATGCTGGGAGAAGTTATTTGAATAGAAAATGTCAGTACTTATTAATTAATAGTCTGGCGATATTGTTAGTACTCTTGCCTGACTGTTAAAGTAAGTCGACAATACTGTGATTTAACTTTTGGGGGGGGGGGGGGGGGGTTACGGGTACGGGTCGTCTTTAAGTCCTGATGGTTGTAACTGATCACTAGCACTATGCAAATAACCTCTTTACACTTTCAGAAAGTTTCACACATATATTTTAAAATTGGTAAAATAATAACATAGGATGGTCCAGTAAGGAATGTTACTAATAATATGTAGATAGGGAACAACTCATGGAAAAGACGAATGTTGAGCCACCGACAGACAAAAATGACACACACACACACACACACACACACACACACACACACACATTCTAAATTTTCAGCCGCGGCCTTCCTCAGAAAGAGAACACTAATCCACACAATCATTCAAGCTCACTCATCCACACACATCAGTCATCTCTTGCCGCCCAACACAGTCTCCCTACACGATAAGCAGAAGGGATGGGAGGGTGGAGGGGGAAGGAGAGGAGGAGGGGGGAGGGGGAGTGGAGAGGCAAGATAAGGATGGGGACACAGCAAGCAGAGGTGATGTCAGGCTGAAAATGAGATGCAGTATGAAAAACTGAGGGGGATATCATACCGTGCACAGCAGTGGCCGCTATTAATAAGTTCGTAAATGGCACGTGCGAATTTGCGATTCATAAGGAACCCGTATCTCAAGTTCTATTTATCTTAGAGTGGCCTAGAGATCATTTGTGTGCATATTAGAAGAATGGGGTATACTATAGCTATCATACAGTACATCAACAAAATTTTCAAAGTTACACACTTCCTGTAGCCCATCCAAATTGAGCAAATCAGTTGGCTTTTGTACATGACATGTAGTCTATGGTGGGCTTTAAACGGCTTACAAAAGCACCATTCATTCATGGGCGGTTCCTGAGAAAATCTCAAAAAACCATGATTTTTGGGTAGCACAAAATGAATTGTGGGGATGGTTACTTCGATACTTTCTATTCATTGCAAATCTTCGAAATTTTTACAGTATGTTCTCATGATGATATTCTCGAGGCCGTTTTTAAATTTTTTTCGATATTGTTATCCGTTACCGAGATCCAGAGGTAGAAACGTATCATAGTTTTTCACAAAATCACAAAACCTGATTTTTTGCCGCTTAAGCACCGTGAATCACAAATATCTAAATAACTAACCATAGAAAATTGTTGAAATATTTACAATACATCCTGTAGACATTTATCTATAAACAGCATTTCTTAGTTTTTGTAAATCTTAGTCCATTAGCAAGATATGGCCAAAAAACCATGATATTTTGCTAGAAAAAGTGTGTACTCTGCTGAAAGATGGCGTTTGGACAGTTCTGAAACTTACCATGCAATTTGAAAAAGGTACTCATCGAAAAAACTTGATTTTTGTACATCTTAAAGATTGAAATCTTCGGTTGATGGAGGAGTGAATTTTGTTTTCGTTTACTTTGTAGTTGATATACAGCATCCAGTTCAGTGAACTATTGCAACATATTTTAAAGAGAGTGCAGAGGTAAAAACACATTGTGTAGACTTCTCGTATGGTTGATTTTAGGTTACACATAGCTGCGTATGAAATGCATTTAACATATCAAAATTTTATTTAAAGTGTAGAGCAGAATGATATCTTATATGGTTCTTGAGATATCGGTCCATGAATAATAGCACGCGACAGTAATAGGTTCGAAAATGCTATTTCTGATATTTAGGTAACGTATCGTGAGGAATAGGAAATAACTAAAATGTTTTGTGTATGTTTTTTAGGTTTTTATCTGGAAAATCCGTTTTCCATTTTTGGGAATGTGTATTTGTTATTGCAATACACTAAAAAAATAATAATTTTTGGTAACAAAAGATCCAACTGTGTGCATTGGTAAATCTACACTTCTATTCATGGCAAATCGTCAAAATTTTTTACGATGCATTCTAATATTATGATTCCTAAAAGCTTTGAAAAGTTTTCCGATAATACTATCCATTACTGAGATCTATAGATCCAAGTTACCGCATATATTCATGACAAATATGCATGTAATATCCGGTCTTAGGTGTAATTATTGTTTTAACTAACATAGCGAACATACAGCAAGGGTTCTTGGTTTGGAGGTGACAAACCTGTGTTTCTAGTCGCCGTTTAGTTATAAAAGTTACAAATCATCATAACAGGAAAAAGATGGGAACCAGCTGAAAAATGTTCCTGCCAGTGCACAGAAAAGGCGAATATGTTCTCTGACACAAAAGTGTGGAACCAGATGCCTAAATCCTCATTCCTACTTCCTCACCAAAAATTTTGGCTTGCAAACATATTCGCGCTTTTTTCGGTTGCTTCTTTAATTTCTGAAAAAATGTTAGTGGCCTGTAAATGAGATACAAAGTGTGGTATGTGGCACTTAATGTCCTGGTAATTTGAAGACCCCTGATCTACAGCATCCCTGAAGCTCTGTAATTCTGTCACTGTCTTCGCTGATCTTATTTGACACAGAGTTGCTAACTATATTTTTTTTTTTGCCACTAGGAATGCCAAAAGGTACTGTGCCAAGTACACTTGTGTTTAGAGAAAAAGGGAACACTAGAGATGTGTTCATATTCACAGGACATACACAGTCGTATCTTCTGAAGAAATGATTAACATTTCAATAACCTCGGTTCAGCATGTGTCCTGTTACCTAGTAGGTACATGGTCTGCCATTGGCTGTGGTATAAGGTGCAAATGAAGTATGTGGTACCAAAGTTCACTTACAGTCCAGTATATGTTGTTTTACTATATTCCACACATTTTCAGTTGGCGACAAGTCTGGTAATGTAGTCGTACAGGTCAAAAGACTGGGCCACCAAGAAGGTACATCTTTGTGCAGCAACATGTGGTTGTGAATTGAATTCCTGAAAAATGACATCTGGGGTGTTGTGCTGAAAGGGTATGGCTGTGTGTTGCAGGATGTCATCTATATAAGTCAAACTGGTCTCTGGTGATAATACGAAATAGCATCCAATACCATAAGGCCTTGAGTTGGCACTGCTGTTAACCAAAATGTGGCAATATTTTCAAATAAACAGAATCTTAATTTGTCTGAAAACACTATCTGATTCCTCTCTCGTGCTCAGTAATGCCATTCTGTACACTATTGCTATCTAGTACTTTTATGCAAATTAGTGAAAGGTATGGGACAATGTGTTCCATTGTTTCACTATAGCCGAGGAGGGTGCAGCTCTGTCCTGCAATGCCATCTGGATGAGGTGTTGATCTTCTTGAGGGATGGTCTGGGCAGTGCAGCCTGCCCCACCTTGTCATCAACATTCTTCACATGCCTATTGCATTGTTGAAACACGTTGTCTCACATGAGCAGCAGTTTCTCAGTTAGGTGAAGGGATCATTTTCTCCCATGCCAATAATGTATTCTCTTTCATACTCAGTGAAGTCAGTATGTTTCATGCATACATCTGTGATGCATCTTGCATGTCTGCTTAAGTCACACTGATCCATTACATGTTTTATAGTAATGAGAGCCGCATCCACATTGTACCAGTTGGTGGTTTGTGCTGCAATGTTAATGTTGACCTTGAACCCACTGGCTGACAAGGTTGAAGTGTTATAATTTCTGCAAAACATTAATAAAATACGTGGTTTGTGAGAAAGAACTTCCTATTTCTAGTCATTCAATGTATTCAGTTTTTTTCTGAATATGAGTGTACTTTAAAAAGTACATATTTCAGTGCTATGATTCTGGAGTATTTAAAAAAATTAAGTATTTGAAGGAGTGTGATTCTAGTTAGGGACCAGTCTGGTCTTGGTTTCATTGCTACATATATTAGAAGAATGGTGTTGAGAAAGCAACATAGATATTATCTCAAAGTTATATTATAAGGGAAGTGTACCTCAAAGGATTTTTCTGATAGAAGTTCATTTGTTTCCAGACAAGTGTATCTGTGGGGGGATTTTTTAATTAATTAATTAATTAATTAATTAATTAATTTTTGGGGGGGTGTTGGCATCTTTTCCACCTTGTCTGCTGCACAGTTCCTCTTCAGTTAATGTAAGTGAGGCTTAATCCCGAATCATTCTGTATTATCTGTTTATTCTATATTTCCATAATTTGTCTTATTTCAGTTTAAATTATTTTTAACGATTTGTGCTGTTGTCAGTTTATTCATTGAATCACTTGATTTCTTAATGTCGGTACTTCATTAAATTGTTGTGCTCTTTCTCAAATAATTAAATGAATCTGTTGATTTTTTTCATGTAGATACTTCATTAAACTAGAGACTCATAGGTACATTTGTGTTGGTATTTAGCGGCTGGAAGACCGCATCACTGATATTCTGATGGGGGTTGGCCGTGGTGGCCTAGAAAGACGTGTACCTCGTGTTCGTGACAGAGATGGAACAGATCTTCGCCGGCCTGGTCCGAGGTAAGATAGTATCGTACACATTAGAAGGAAGAGGGAAAATGCCAGTAGTTTGCATTTTCACCCATTCTTTGTTTGTAATTACTTCCACTGGCTCATAGTTCAAATCAAGTGTGTAAGTAATGAAATGCAGCAATGTTGCCTGTTACGGAAAAAGGAAAAGCAATTGTGTTTATTAAACAGTATGTACTTTCCATTATGAAGAAATGTTTTTAGGGAACAACTCACCGTAAAGACCAATGTTGAGCCGTCGACAGACACAACTGAAAGACACACAAACACACACACAATTCTAAATTTTTGGCCGTGGCCTTCTTTAGACAGAGAGCACTCATCCACACAATCACTCAGGCACACTTGTCCACACACGTCAGCCATCTATGGCCGCCCAACACAGTCATTTCATTGTTGGAAAAAATGTTTTAGTACATTTAACTGCAAAAGGATAGTGTTATGTCTCACATCTCATTTGTTTAGTCAGTCATGTATGGAATAAGATCATTTAGCCCACATTCTTAGAATATAACCCCCCCCCCCCCCCCCCCCCGCAGAAATGTTTCAGTGTTAATAAGTGTTTGTTTGAATATATCTTTGAATAATTGTGCAGCAGTGATTATTGATAATTTATGATAGAAAAACAACATTCATTGGCACAGTGTCGCCATCAGTGTTAAACTGTGTGTCAGAGAAAGTGTAATTGCATCAATAATGATGATAGTTGCATAACCAAAGTAAATTTGTAATAAATTCTGTTGTGTACCTGATATAGTTTTCATAAATAATAATACGGAGTCACTTAATTTATTCTCACTGTGATATCTGAAGATCAGGTGCTTACTCTCCAATTCTGACTGTACAGATGTCCTACCTCTCATTCTTAAAACGTTTAGATAGTGTGTAAGGCAGTCTTTTTCCATACCATATCTTATCCTGCTGGTGTACAGAAGTCAATTTAAGGGAGATCTGTAAAATGTGACAAGTTAGAGACAGTGGTACGAACAAAAGTAAAATAAGCAAAAATCCTATTCATTATCTGCATCTACATATAGAAGTGTCAATACACAGGATAAATTTCACCTCTACAGGACCAAAGGTAAAATAGTTATCCATACACTGGATGTATTTTGATTTTAGTGCAAAAAAATATATGGTAGAAAATGTTCACCCATGAAGGGGGAAAAATTGAAAAAAATTATATAACTCATTTTTTTTTTTTTTTTTTTTTTTTTTTTTTTTTTTTTTTTTTTTTTTTTTTTTTTTTACTTGTCAGCTTGTAATTACATTATGCAATTTAATGCTCAACAGTGAGTAAAATCCACTGAGAACTCTTTGTTGCATTTCTCCTCAATTCATGACTGCACTGCCTCTATGGAGGAAACAATCAACTAAATGTTTAGAACAGACTTCAATGTATACAATATGCATGGTGTTGCCATCTGGCAAAAAGAAGTACCCTTAAAAAATCTAACAAAAATTTGTGTTGCCAAATGGCAACACCGTGTAGCATAGGGTTATATTACATAGTGATTTTTTTTTTGTAGTCATGAAAATCAGCTAGTTTAAATGATACGCCAAGTACATTCTGTGTGACATGTACCGTATTTGCACTGGCATATAAGACACACCCCACTTTTAAGATTTTTTTTAGGAAGAAAAAAATAAATTGTTCCCAATACATCATATTGCAATATAATTATAACACATTTGTTCATGTACATCAAATATCTAAGACAGTGCCTTCAAGTAGTGTTCATGAACTTTATACAGTCAAGTTTCTTCACAGTTTGTGCTTATTCAAACGGATATTTTGCCTATCGCTGTTTACGGTGCGCACAGACTATGGCACAATGGTTGATGAGAGAATCATGAAGACTTAAGACATTGACACCTAGATGCCTCTGCTGACGATTGTTCTGATCAGAC
Source organism: Locusta migratoria (assembly GCA_026315105.1). Lineage (NCBI taxonomy): Eukaryota > Metazoa > Arthropoda > Insecta > Orthoptera > Acrididae > Locusta > Locusta migratoria. The sequence continues at coordinate 158,906,388 of CM048749.1, forward strand.
ACTGCGCTGAGTATCAGTTAGCGCACTTCGCATGACAAGTAGGGGGTTTTCATGTTTAAAATGATGCGCTTATTGTGAAGTGTAAATAGTGATGTAAGTACTTTTTTTTTATGTTCCATAAACTGTGATAATCCCCCCAGGGGACCCACAGCTCTTTTGTGGGTATGTGTGTGGCGCGCACTGGGCCCCGAGCCGAAGCAGCCTTTCTTCTGCCCCAGGCTGCTTCACTTTCCCTCCCGGTTTATACCTTCGCCCGGAGATGGGCGTCTTTCGCGAGTTAAGGTGGTTTTTTGTTGTAGTTTCTCTTATCCCTTGGTTCCTTCCTTTCCTAACCTTTGCTTCTGTCTTTCTCTCCTTGCTGTACTCTCCTAGCCTTCTTCTCCTCCTCATTAGTCTCCGCTTCGGCGTTTGAGACACTTCTTTCCTTCTTTCTCTTCACTTCCTCTATTCTTCTTCTTTCCTCCCTGTGCATGTCTGAAGGCTGACCTACGCATTATCATGCGTAGCAGGTGACGGAATAACGCGTAATTCCCCGCCCCGGGTAGACAAGTAGGGCACATACGTACCCCCTGGTAAAGGCCAGGCCCAGGGAGGGGTGAAGGGGTGATTACCCGAGCTGGTACCTTCCGAACATGCCGATTGGTCCCTCCGCCAGTTCTCGGGAGGTGTGACCTGAGGTGTGAAAGCCCTCGGAGAGGGCCCCCACGAGGAAGGAGCGCGCCTTCGGAGACGCCGGTAATCACGGGGGACACTTCCGCAATGACTTCCTTCTCTTTTTCAGTGACTTTGACCCAGAAACGAAAGATAGATTCGCCTCAGCAAAAGAAAACTCTGCCTAATCTTCCGAAATTCCTTGTTGTCTCTCGAACCGACGGTAAAGATTTCACGTCTGTAAATCCTTTCGTCATTCAGAAAGGTGTTGATGCAATTGCTGGCCCTGTTAAAACCTGTTCGCGTCAGCGCAATGGAACATTGTTGCTGGAAGCGGACAGTGCCTTCCAAGCCCAAAAACTGATACGGACTACATTGTTACACACGTTTCCAGTCAAGGTAGAAGCGCACCGCACACTCAAGTCATCATGGGGGGTAGTTTTTAAGAGATCCCTTGACGGGTTGTCTGACGAAGACATACAAACCTATATGTCCGATCAGGGTGTAACAGCCGTCCATAGGGTGTTGAAAAAGGTAGATAACCAGCTGACAACGACTCGTACTGTGTTTTTGACATTCGACAGAGTTGAACTCCCGTCGAAGGTCAAGGCAGGCTATAAAGTCATCTCCGTCCACCCTTATGTACCTAACCCAACGCGCTGTTTTCAATGCCACAGATACAACCACACCCGTCAATCTTGCCCTAATGCAGCAAAATGTGTCACTTGTGGTAGGGACGCCCATGAGGGGGATTGCACACCTCCGTCCCCTCACTGCCTTAATTGCAACGGTGACCATGCGGCTTCCTCTCGAGACTGCCCTGTATATAAGGATGAAAAAGTCATCCAGCAAATTCGTGTTACGGAAAAGGTATCAACATATGCCGCTCGAAAGTTATTGGTGAGTCGAAAGCCCACTGTTCTCCCAGTGGGCACATACAGTAAAGTCCACACCTCTATTCGACCTACTAAAGATTAAAGTACCCAGACCTGTGACTTCACTTTCGCTGACACAGTTGTGCCATCCACCAGCCCGAAGATTGCCCGTTCCACGTCCCCGCTTCCTCCTGCTGCTTCTAAAGTTCAGTCTTTGTCAACCTCTAATAAACCACGGGCACCTAAACAAGATGCCTGGACTTTGAAAAGGAACCTGTCCGTGAAGATTTTCTACGTTCTCAGGCTTCCCAACCGTCCACTGCCTCTTCTCACCGTCACTCTTCCAGAAGAGCCAACAAGAAAAAGAGTTCCTCACCTTCCCCGCCGAGGCGTGACCCATCCGTCACGCCGTCCAACAGTACTCAGCCCCGATCATCTTCTGTCTCGCCGGGACGCACTACTGTTAGCCGGGCAACTGGCATTTTACCAGCGGCGGAAGCTGCCCCTCCTGATAAAGTCGGGAAGGTGGCAGATGACTCGTTTGAACCTATGGAACATGACTCTCTGCCTCTAGATGGCGACAGTAGTGCTCCCTCGAAATCCGGTCCTCAGCGGCCGTCGAGGTGACCCCACCTGCTTGTTCCTTTTTATCTTCCCTTCTTCTCTTATTTTTTTATCATGGCGCTCCTTCAATGGAATATTCGCGGCTTTCGTTCTGATCGGGAGGAATTAAAACTACTCCTTAGATTGCACTGCCTGCTTCTAGTTTGTCTCCAAGAAACTAGGTTACGTCAAAGTGATCGTGCAGACTTACCCCACTACACTTCTGTGCGTTTCGACCTGCCATCTGTGGAAGGTACCCCAGCCCATGGAGGGGTTCTGATGCTCATTCGGGACGACGTCTAATACCATCCCATTACATTGCATACTCACCTACAGGCAGTTGCCGTCCGCATCACTATCCACCTTCTCCATTTCCCTCTGAAATATCTATTCGCCATCGTCATCTGCCCTTACTAGGGCAGATGTGCTACACCTCGTTGACCAGCTCGCTTCACCTTTCGCGTTGGTAGGCGACTTTAATGCCCACCACCCCCTATGGGGCTCTCCAGTACCTGGTCCGAGAGGCTCCCTTTTGGTGGACCTTCTCCAACACCTCAGTCTTGTCTGCCTCAACACCGGTGCACCGACCTTCCTTTCAGACACAACACATACTTATTCCCATATAGACCTTGCGATATGCACTCCTCAGCTTGCCGGTCGGTTTGAGTAGTATGCACTTTCTGACATGTACTCAAGTGACCATTTTCCTTGTGTCATCCACTTCCTGCATCATTCCCCATCTCCTCTTCCCACCAGTTGCAACATTTCTAAAGCCGACTGGGGGCTTTATTCTTCCATGGCAGTTTTTCACAATCAGAATTTTCCCAGCTGTGACAGTCAGGTCGAATACCTCACAGAGGTTATTCTCACAGCTGCCGAACATTCCATACCTCGTTAATCCTCTTTTTCCAAATCGTGTCCCGGTCCCTTGGTGGACTGCAGCCTGTCGCGACGCGCTTAGACCCGGCGACGTGTTTTACGCACCTTCCGCCGCCGCCCGACTTTGGAGAATAGTATAAATTATAAACGAATGAGAGCGCAATGTCGTCATATTATAAACGACAGAAAAAAAGCTTGCTGGACTGCTTTTACTAGTTCTTTTAACCGCTTTACTCCCTCCACGGTTGTTTGGGGTGGCCTATGCCGTTTATCTGGCATCAAGGTCCACTCCCCGATTACTGGCCTGACCTTCGAGAACGCAGTCCTCGTGGACCCCGCTGATGTTTCCAACGCATTGGGCCATTTCTTTGCGAAGGTTTCGAGCTCTGCCCATTACCACCCTGCCTTTCTCCCTCGCAAACAGGTAGAGGAGGCACAGCCGCCTTCTTTCCACTCTTTTAATCATGAAAATTATAATGTCGCCTTCACCGTGCAGGAGCTAGACCGTGCGCTCGCCCTGTCCCGATCTTCTGCTCCCGGGCCCGATTCCATCCATATTGAGATGCTGACGAACCTCTCTCCTGCGGGCAAATATTTCCTTCTTAGTACCTACAATCGCATATGGACTGAAGGTCATGTTCCCACAAGTTGGCGTGAAGCCATTGTTGTCCCCATCCCCAAACCAGGGAAGGACAAACATCTTCCTTCCAGTTATCGCCCAATTTCCCTGACGAGCTGCATCTGTAAGGTGATGGAACGCATGGTTAACGCTCGGTTGGTCTGGCTCCTCGAATCTCTCCACTTCCTGACTAATATGCAATGCGGTTTTCGTCGATACCGCTCTGCTGCTGATCACCTCGTTACCTTGTCGACCTTCATTATGAATAACTTTCTAAAGAAGCGTCAAACAGTAGCAGTGTTCTTCGACTTGGAGAAGGCATACGATACCTGTTGGAGAGCGGGCATCCTCCGCACTTGCACACGTGGAGCATTCGTGGCCGCCTCCCTCAGTTATTCAAGCATTTTTGGCGGATCGCAAGTTCCGGGTATGATGGGCTCTGTTTTGTCAGATACCTTTCGCTAGGAGAATGGGGTGCCACAGGGCTCCGTCTTAAGTTTGGCTCTCTTTGCCATCGCAATCAATCCGATCATAGATTTCCTTTCAGCCGCCGTTTCCGGATCCCTTTTTGTAGACAAATTTGCAATTTATTGCAGCGCCCAGCGGTCGTGTCTCCTGGAGCGTCGTTTTCAACGCTGTCTTGACTGCCTATATTCCTGGAGCATTGCGAACGGCTTCAGATTCTCCGCTGAGAAAACGGTATGTATAAACTTTTGGAGATACAAGGAATTTCTTCCACCATCTCTACGTCTCGGCCCCGTTGCTCTCCCATTCGTGGAGACAACAAAATTCTTGGAGCTAATGTTGGATCGGAAACTTCGCTGGTCCACACACGTGTCCTACCTGGTTGCCCGTTGTGCCTGATCCCTTAATGTTCTCCGTGTCCTCAGTGGCATGTCATTGGGAGCAGATCGTACCGTCCTGCTTCACTTTTACCAGGCCATTGTTCAGTCGAAGCTAGACTACGGCTGCCTTGTATACATTTCTGCACGGCCGTCGATTCTCCGCCGTCTCAACTCTATTCACCATCGGGGATTACGTCTGGCGACCGGTGCATTTTATACCAGCCCTGTTGAAAGTTTGTATGCCGAGGCTGCTGTATTACCCTTGACCACTCGGCATGACATACTCTTGTGTCGGTATGCATGCCGCCTGCGGTCGATGCCCAACCATCCATCTTACCGATTATTTTTTGACGACTCACTCGATCGCCAATATCAGTTGTCTGCGATAGCCTTGATTCCACCTGGAGTTCGGTTTCGCCGCCTGCTACAGCGGCTCGATTTTCCCCCTCCTTCCACCTTTCGGTTGAGCGAAAGCCCATTGCCATCGTGGTATCAGGGCCAGGTTCACACTCACCTTGAACTTAGTTCGCTCCTCAAGGAGAGCACTCCGGATTTGGTTTGGCTTGTCGAACTCTGTTCGCGGTTCGATAATGCCATATTTATTTACACTGATGGTTCCAAGAGCACTGCCGGTGTCGGATCTGCCTTCGTCGTCGGGGACAACCGTTTCCAATACAAGCTCCCTGACCGGTGCTCGAATTTCACGGCTGAGCTTTTTGCCCTCCACCAGGCTGTTTTGTATACCTGCCGCCACTGCCAACCTTTCTATGCCATCTGTTTGGACTCCCTTAGTGCCCTGCAGAGTCTTAAGAACCCTTTCTCGACCCATCCTCTCATGTATCGGATCCAACGCTCCCTCCAGTTGCTAGCAGATGACAGCTGTCACGTTTCTTTCCTGTGGGACCCTGGCCAAGTGGGTGTGCCTGGGAATGAGACCGCTGACATAGCAGCTCTTTTGCCTCGCACGGCTACCTCTTGCATCCCATCAGACGATGTTCAACGGGCTCTTTGCCGGATTATAGTGTCGTCCTGGCACAGTGAGTGGTTCTCACTGTAAGACAATAAATTGAGAACTGTAAAACCGATCCTGACCGCTTGGAGGACCTCCTCACGCCCCTCTCGGCGAGAGGTCGTCATCCTGGCCAGGTTGCGTATCGGTCACTGCCGTTTCAGCCACAGTCATTTGCTAACCGCCGATCCTGCACCGCTGTGCTCCTGCGGTGAACTGCTGACGGTGCGACATGTTTTACTGTCTTGTCTTAATTTTAATCATCTCCATGTAGCCCTTCGCTTTCTGTCTACTATGGAGGAAATTTTAGCTGATGACACACGAGCAGCTGCTCGAGTTTTGAGTTTTATTAACTTGGCCAATTTATCAAAGGATATTTAACCCTTTTAATTGTTTTTATCTTTCGTTTTTAGCCTTCTCTTGGTATTCTAACTGGCAGTTACCAAATTTTTTGAGTTCTAGCGAATCTCTGTTCTTGTCTGGGCGCTAATGACCTTAGCAGTTGTGCGCCCTAAAACCACAAAGAGAGAGAGAGAGAGAAACTGTGATAATGATGGATGGTTTGTGTCTGTGTATTGGTCCATGCACTGTATGGGGCACAGCATGTTCTAAACTAAAAAATACAACTGTGAGATGCAGATACTGTGCAAACATCACAAAAAATACTTGTGTACGTATTTGTACCTGAGAATACAAATTAATTCCCATATATCGCCAGGTGAGCCATGGACAAATACGTGAGCAGTTTCATTATTCAAATAATGAATGGCACTGTACAGGATTGCCCAAAAAATCGATGATGATGATGATGATGATGATGATGATGATGAATGACATGTTGAAAGTTTCTACTTCCTAATGAAGTTATCAGTTTGTTACGCTTGGCATTAAATATAGTACAAATTCAGAAAATCTTTACTACATAATAAAGCTCCTGACAGGTATTTTGGTACTTATTATGTACATATATCAAATAAAAACTACGATAATTCAAGAGAGAACTTAAAACGTTATTTCCCGCATTTTAAAGTTCCTTTTTTTAAAAAAAAATTCCTTGAAAGGTAATTGAACTTGTAGGTATTTACTTTAACTGGCAACCGGCATATAAGATGCATCTACTTTTTTGACCAATTTTTGTAGGAAAAAAGTGTGTTTTATACGCCTGCAAATATGGTATGGTGCAAGCAAGAGTTACTTTTGCGTCTTTAAATTCACTTGAGACTGCTATGAATTTTCTGCTGAAGGTGCCGCACCAGATAGACAATTGGTTAGTCTGATAGTGAGTAATGTTGCAGTTTGTAATAGGGAAACCATCTATGACCTGCTGAGCTTCTTCTTCAAGGTAAAAAGCAAAGGATTTCCTTTGTGTCAAAGCTGGGATTCAGAACCCATATGCAGGCATGAGAGGTCATCTACATTGGAGCGCTGAGCCATTAGGCAGAAGTGAATATTGTAATGTTACTAACTGAGGAGAACAGCTCCCACAATTTCAGCCTATGGCACATCTTGCTGATTTACCACAAGGTTACAAAGGAAGATAAGTGGCTTCAGTTTCATGACATGCCAAAACTTGACAAACTATACCACATGGAAATTCTCGGTTGCATAAAAAGTAGCAAGAGCCTCCTTGATTAGTTAGGTTGGTATTTTAACATTGTTGATGTTACCATTAGTAGCTGCTTCAACCCAACAAGATTGCAATGGGCCAGTACAGCCCACAGTCAATGCTTGGATGCACCTGTAGCCATAACAAGCAGCTGAACAATCTGAAGTATGGCAAGTTGAGGGGCCAAGCAGAGCTTGTCCTTCAAACTATTAAATGCTTGGGCACATTCTAACATCCAGCAAACAATGCAACATTTTTCAGAAACTAATTGAGAGTATTTGGCTTAATAGCTGCTCGTGGGATGAATTTGTGGTGATCTTGTCTAAACGATTTAGGAGACAATGTGAGCAGCTCTCTTCGACTGTTTGCTGATATGCTGTCATTTATTGGTTAATAAAGTCACCTGATCAGAAACAACTGCAAAACTATTTAGATATCTGCATGGTGTTGGACGTGGCAGTTGACCCTAAATAATGAAAAGTGTGAGGTCATCCATATGAGCACTAAAAGAAATCCATTAAACTTCATTTGCACAATAAATGTACAGACTCTAAATTCAACTAAGTAGCTAGGAATTACAATTATGAAGAAAATTAATTGTAATTAAAAAATTGAAAATATTGTGGGAAAGGCAAACCAGAGGCTATGTTTCATTGGCCGAACACTTGGAAGGTGCAACAGCTCTGTTTAAGAAACTGCTTACACTGTAGTCCACTTTCCACTACTCTTCCCATACACCTCCTTGGTGTGTTCCTCGTCCGCAGCTACGGTTGGACTTGTCCTGAGACTCGAAAGCCTCCATTTCACCAGCGGTTCTTCGTCGCCAGTTCCAGGAACTCCTTGACTCATTCCACAGCGTGGAGGTCATCTATACCAATGGTTCCCTGGTAGATGGCCATGCTAAGTACACCTATCTCCATGGTGACCTCTTTGAGCAGCGGTCTTTGCCAGGTGGGAGTGGTTTCTTCACTGCAGAGCTGGTCGCTATCTCTAGAGCTGTGGAACATCTCCGAGCCTGCCCTGGGGAGTCGTTTGTCATCTGTAGTGACTCCCTGAGTGCTTTGCGAGCGCTCGACCAGTGCTTCAGCAAACTCCATCTGGTGCGGAGTATCCAAGACACTGTTGCCGCTCTCAATAGGTCTGGTCACTCAGTGGACCCCAGGGCACGTCGGCATACCTGGTAATGAACGTGTGGACCAGTTGGCCAAGCAGGCCACCTCCTCACGCCCTCTTGACATTGGTCTCGTGGAAACGGACCTTAGGTGGATGCTACAGCGGAAGGTGCGAGATGCTTGGGGTTTGGAATGGTCTGCACTGCGTATGCCAAACAAGCTTCGCACAATCAAACCATCCACAGCCACATGGAAAACCTCACTGAGGCCCCATCGTCGAGACTCCATCGTGTTATGCCATCTCCGTATTGGTCACACTTGGTTGACTCACGGCTATTTACTTCGCCGTGAGCCACCGCCTTTGTGTCGCTGTGGTGGTGCCTTGACAGTGGTTCATCTCCTGATGGACTGTACTGTTTTAGCCTCATTGCGGCAGTCTTTTAATCTTCCAACTACCCTATCCTTAGTGCTAGGGGACGATGCCTCCATGGCTGAGTCAGTGCTACGTTTTATCCGTGCAGCCGGTTTTTACAATTCTATTTAATGTAGGGTGATTTCTCCTGACTTTTAACCGTATTTTAATGTTTTATGTCTTCTGACTAGCAGACATTCGTGTCTGCTGTGACATTCGTGGCTGGCCCGTCCATTATCATCTCAGTGACCAGCCAGCCAAGGATTCTCATTTCAAATTTTAGCATGATTGAGTAAATTGTTTTATTTTTTATATCTGTGCTGTTGATTTCACTATTTGTGCTGTTTGTGAAATTTCATCGGTGACATGTACTCCCCTTGAGTATTCCTGCGGTTATTGTTTCCATTCAAATGGATACTCTTTGTTAGGAACAGGGGACTGATGACCCAGTAGTTTGGTCCCCTTTAAACAACAACAACAATTAAAATTACTTGCTAGTAGATGTTTGTTAAATGGTCTTACTTATTGCCACATACGCATCTGGCTACCGCTCGGCTGTAGGTGACGTACTAACACGGCGGGTCACTTCCAGACTGCTTCCTTTCATTCCTTTTCTCCAGTCCATATTAACCTACTATTTTCTCCCTTAACTGTGTGGATAATTTCCTTTACCACCTCATGCAGTTCTTTGATCTCCTCATCATGGGCAGAGCTAGTTGGCATATAATCGTGTATTACTGTGTTCGGTATTGGCTTCGTATCTATCTTGACTATGATGATGCGATCGCTGCACCACTCATAGTAGTTTACTTGCATTCCAGTTTTGTTATTCATTATTAGACCTACTTTGGTAATACCCCCCCCCCCCCCCCCACTTGACCAGAAATCCTGTTCATGTTTCTACCGAACTTCACTAATCCCTACTATATCTAGTTTTAATCAATCCATTTTTAAATTTAAATTTTCTAACCTCCCTACCATATTAAGGGGTCAGATCCGTAGAATGCCAGTGTTGTCTTTCCTGATGATAACATCTTCCTGAGTAGTCCCTGCCTGGAGATCCAGTGGAAGACTATTTCACCTCCGGAATAATTTTACCAGAGGGATGCCATCATCATATATTCATACACTATAGCTGCATGTCCTCAGGGAAAATGACTGTAGTTTCCCCCTTGCTTTCAGTAACTGTGTGGCAAAGTCACATTAGCTGATGTTACAAGACCAGCTCAGTCAATCGACCAGACTGTTGCCCCTGCAACTACTGAGAAGGATGCTGCCCCTCTTCAGGAACCACATGTTTGTCTGGCCTCTCTTGAGATACCCCTCTACTGAGGTTGCATCTATAGTAAGACTATCTGTATTGTTCAAGCACACGTCATCCCACCTGTGGTTCTTCTCACCTGATCCCTTAATTGTTTTGAGCAGTGTATTAGACAGAAATCGAATATGCATTTGGATCACATCTCCTTGATCCTTGTGCCGAAAGGTGTGAAGTATTCTGTCACAAAAATTCTGAGGGGTTAGGAGTAATCCATGTACTTTCAAGGCTAAACTAAAAAATTTCCTCATGGTTCATTGTTTCTGTTGTGTCAAGGAATTCCTGGAAGAATTAAAAAATTAAGCTAACTTCTGTGTTATGTTGTTGTTTTGTTTTATTTGTGCTTAGACCTGTCATGTTCTTAATATTGTTATACGTTTCACTTTATTAATTTCTACTCCTTTGTCAGAATCTGATGTACTTAATCAGTCCATGACCATGGAGGCCTTCTCCTTAATTTGGTTGTGTGGAGAAGTGAGGAAGGGGAAGGGGGGGGGGACCAATCTCTTCTTTAAGTCAAATTATGCCCCAAATTTCTTTTTTCTCAAAGTCTGTTCAGTACTTCCTCGTTAGTTATGCAATCTTCACTTTATCTTCATTTTTCTGTGGGACCTTTCAAAAGCTTTAATTACATTCTTGTCTGAATGTTTTGATCCTTGTGGGTCTATTATTGAATGTAATTTGTTTTGGACGTTGTAGGAAAGTGCATTTTTGTTAAGACAAAAGAATTGTGTTAAATTTTGAAAACAGCAAATTGAAGAAAACAATAGGCTAAGCACATAAAAATAGATGTGATGAGAAGTTTGACACAGAACCTGGGGTGTACAATTTGTTGATGTATTAGCATGTTTGATGTTGTGAAAAAAAATTCACAATAACTTGCTACAGCCGGAAGCACTTGTGTTTATGTATTAACCAAAACAATTAAAAGATGTACTAAGTTGTCCACAATAATAGCTTTTTATTTGGAGCCAGAGTTAAACTATATTTGACATTGTATTCAGTTACAAAATATGATGTGCTGGTACATTGGGATGTGCCTTGATAATTTCTAAAATAACTGTTAGTTGCAAGTCTGCTTTCTTATTTCACATGGATCTGGTCGTGTCATTTTGTGAAGGTATTGGAATTAATTTGAATAAGCGTTTTGTTCCTTTCCTTTTTGTGTGATTGTTTTCTCCCTTTGGTGTTTTGCCAGTTGGTGTTTGACATAGAATAGCTGTATGTTGCTTGCTTGTCTCATTACTATAAAAATTTGCTTGATGTGTATGTTTGATTTTCATACTTAGCATAATAAGCAGTCATAGCTGCAGGCATGTGTATATTATCCTTGGAAAGTTCTTTTTTTGATGTCAGGCCATTTAGTTTATCATGGTCAAATGGAAATATTACTGTTGGAATAGGTAGTTTAATGATATGTTTTTATTTATCATAATATCCTGTTGCTGCCCAACTGTTTCAGTATAGATGGTTAGTTTATTTTGGTTAGAAGATACTGTTTAATTATATTTTCTGACACTTAATTGTCATTTGTTTGGTGGGTGGACAGTATGTATCTTACTAGTATTCTTTTATCAATGAGTGTTCTACAGTTCTTTAAAGTGCTTAAATTCTTAGTACACATGAAGTTTCATTTATGTTCTGTTTCTGTGGCATGCTCTTATTAGCATATTTTGCAAATAAGAATTAACAGGAGGTAGTTCTGCTGTAACATTTAAAAGATTGTGGACCATGCAGTCTGAAAATTGACAGTTTGAAATCATGGTTATTATATGTGACACTGAGTTAAAATAGGTGAAAGTGGTTCCTGACTGTTCTTAATCAATTTTTCAATGATCGTAACATAATACATACCAGAATTAATCAGCTCTGTGTAGAACATAGATTTGTACCATGACAAGCAAAAATGGTCTGATGATGATTTTGAACAAGTGCATAATGAAGCATATCCAGGCAGACTATTTTCCTCAGTGAAACTTCACATTGAACATAGAAATAAAACATTGTAGCACTGAGTAATTGACATATATAAAATGAAAGTGTGATTCCCAGATGTAATCAGTTTTAACCCAGCAGCAGGCGTGCTTAAGATTGTTGCGTCATGAGCAAATGCGGCCTACATTTAAATACTATGTAAATGTCAGTTTTTAAATTTTTTGGTAGAGTTAATTATTTATTGTTGATATCATCATCCTTCACAGCAACTCGTATGGGCAACTTTAATAATAAATTCCAAATTACATTTCTGTTGTGTACCATTGCTAAAACAGGCTTCAAAAAAAAAAAAAAAAAAGTGCAAAACTTTACAGTAATAATAAAGAACAAGACAGTAAATTAAAAGACAATCACAAATACATATCAAGAATCACACACTTTGTTTCTCTGGAGAAACTCTGCAAACATTACATGTGACAAAGTTGTGGCAGTAATAATATAGTAAGGACGGTTCACAACTCACTGCAAAGACGTGGCGATGAGCTGCGACAGGCACATACGAAAGGCACACACATACAATACTTTCAGCTATCAGCCATGGCCTCCTTCAGAAAATAGGAACATTCATGCAATCACACAGGCACACAGCAGTCATACAACCATCACCTCCGGGTGCTGCACTTAGAATCACACTTTGCAGCGAATCGGGGACGGGACGGGAGGTGAGGGGAGAGGGAATAGGAAGGTTACGTCATGGTGGTGGGGATGGGTTAGATGGGAATAACGAGATGAAGCTGGTGGTGGATGGGATGATCCAGATGGCCTGGGTTGTGAAGTAGCCATTGAAATAAAGCATGTGCTTCGCTGCATGCTGTGCCACAGGGTGGTTCACCTTGTTTTTGGCCACAGTTTGGCGGTGGCCATTCATCCTAATGGATAGCTGGTTGGTGGCCATGCCAATATAGAAAGCTGTACAGTGTTTGCAGCACAGTTGGTAAATTATGTGGCTGCTTTCACAGGTGGCCCGGCCTCTGACAGGGTAGGATAAGTCTGTGACAGGACTGGAATAGGAAGTGCTGGGTAGGTGGATTGGACAGGTCTTGCAGCAGGGTCTTCCACAAGGATATGAGCCTTGTGGCAGTGAGCTGGGTATCGGGGTGGCATAAGGATGAACTAGGATGTTGTGGAGGTTGGGAGGGCGACGGAACACCACTTTAGGAGGTGTGGGAAGGATCTTGGGCAGGATGTCTTTCATTTCTGGGCACAAAGATAGAAAATCAAATGTAATTTAGTTGTCAGAGTCCAGGTTAGTACTGGGTAACAAGTGGTGCGCTCTTTTGTGGGTGGTTACTGGTGTTAGGAGGAGGATTTATGATGTTTGAGGATATGGCACAGGAGATCTGTTTGCAGACTAGGTCTGTGAGGTAGTTTCTATCTGTGAAGGCCTTTGTGAGACCTTCAGAGTGCTCCCCTGTCACCCAGTACTACCCTTGACTCGAACAACTAAATTACATCCTTCGCCAAGTTTTTAATTTTCTATTCTCTTGCCCAGAAATGAAAGACATCCTGCCCAAGATCCCTCTCACCCCTCCTTAAGTGGTGTTCCGCCGCCCTCCCAACCTCCACAACATCCTAGTTCATTCTTATGCCACCCCGAAATCCAGCTCACTGTCACAGGCCGGGCCACCTGTGAAAGCAGCCATGTAATTTACAACTGTGCTGCAAACACTGTACAGCTTTCTATATTGGCATGACCACCAATCAGCTATCCATCAGGATGAATGGCCACTGCCAAACTGTGGCCAAAAACAAGGTGGACCACCCTGTGGCACAGCATGCAGCGAAGCACATGCTTGATTTCAATGGCTGCTTCACAACCCGGGCCATCTGGATTCTCCCACACACCACCAGCTTTACTGAACTGCACAGATGGGAGTTTTCCCTACAATACATTCTCTGACCCCAAAATCAACCAGGCCTCAACCAACAATAACTTCCCTATTTTTTCCCCATACCTTACAGTTCCTACCCCTCTATTCAAAACCTCACCTATTTTGAGTGGTGCGTGCGCGCAGTATGCGCGTGTGCTGTGTGCATTTCGTATATTTATTTTATTTTACTTTCTTTTATTTTATTTGTTTTATTTTACTTCTCTCCCCTCACTGGCCTCCCAACTCCATTCCTAAGCTGCATCTCGTTATTCCCATCTAACCCATCCCCACCACCGTGACGTAACCTTTCTATTCCCTCTCTCCTCCCCTCCCGTCCCATCCCTGATTCGCCGCAGAGCGTGATTCGAAGTGCGGCAGCCGGAGGTGATGGTTGTATGACTGTATTGTGTGCCTGTGTGATTGCGCGAGTGTTTTCTTTTCTGAAGAAGGCCATTGCTGATAGCTGAAAGTGTTGTATGTGTGTGTCTTTTGTATGTGCCTGTCGCAGCTCGTTGTCACATCTTTGCGGTGAGTTGTAAACTGTTCTTACTCTATTATTAATTCCAACCTGGACTTTCCATTATTATAACGTTATGGCAATGTTGCTTGCAAACTAACCTTTTGCAGCTATTGCAAACGACTGTAGTTTTATTTACATTTATTTTTTATTTTTATTTTACCACTACAAAGATGGCACCTTCTATACATTCTTACAATCTCACTGTTATTGGTGGGAATTGATTAACAAGTTGACAGAGATCTGTGGATATATGTTAGAAGACTGCTGAGACCTTGTTATCTAATGGCTCTCCATCAGAGCCAAGGCCAAGTTTATTAGATACGTTCTTCTTCTGAATCTTTTTTCAGGATGGTTTCCAAAAAGTAAGATCTGGAAATTTATTCCAGCAATTTCCAGATAACAAAATGGACCAGCTTCTTGCGGTCCTTTGTATAGAGTAGGATGTCCACATATAATTCACAGTATCGACCAATGTAAAAATGACAATAAATATGTGGTATTCCTTTCACTTCATTTCCATAATTGCATGACTGCTCAGACTCACCGGAATGATTTGTAGTTTCAATTAGTTCTGTTTCCTTATCGCTATCAAAGAACTCTGCCTAATCTTCATCAGATGATACCAAAAGAAGGTACTCAGTTTCTTCTGGTGTCAGTTCCTTCATTTGTGTGGATCTATGGGACAATAAAATAATTATAATATCAAAGTAATGTTAATAACTGAATAATCATTCATCCAAAGAGTTGTAAGACTTAGCTTCTAATCTTCAAAACATTCAACAGTGGTGCGGCTACCTGCACTTACATTACTGGGCCAGTGTGGTACATAGTGCCGTCTCAGTGCAGTTGTCCACTTCTGAGGTTAGTCACAGCTGTTATGGTGGGTATAATATGAGCAGTAATGCAGTTCGGCACTTAACTAAATAACTGAAGCATATCTAGCACCCTTGTTGTGCACTTGGCCCTCTGACATAATTATTGAAAGAAAAGAAAACTGACGGCACTGTATGCCCAGCATTCATTTTCTAAGAGACTGTCTCATTGTAGACTTTGACCACTATATGGTTCAATTCCACAAGTTATCTTGGATCTTAATGTGCACATCAAATAGCAATCAATTTTAAATGTATCTTCTTTTTCCCCATTTCTTTATGACAATAGTACCTCACTTACTGATTCCCATTATCAGCTTCTGAGATTACTGCCCAGTCTCACCAAGTGTCATTCATGACTTTGACAATCGTTTAATTATCATTTTTGCATTTCAACAATTTCTATTTACTGTAAAGATTGTTAAACTCGCCAACTCGCCATCAAAACTGACGAGCCAATTTTGTTAAGGTAAGATAGATACTTTATTGCTGTTCACGTCTTCTGGCTGTGAAGATGGGAGATAATTTTGATGCATAGGTATTGTACATAATTTGCTAGAGAATCTAGGGCCCAAACGCGTAATTTCTGAGGGCAGTGATCATTTCTATACAATGAATGATATAAAATTTATTACAAGGTACAGGTTGTCCAAGAAAGTAGCCTTAAAACTTCTGGAACAAATTGGAAATAGACTAGAGTATCCAACTAACAGAAACAGACCATTAACCCCAATACAACAGATGCTTTTAACTGTGTGATTCTAAGCTACTGGATCTCTTCAAGCGGTAATAGACTTAAATGGGGTTTCAAAATCAACCGTCTGCCAATATATCAAGGTGGTTTCAGAAGCAACTGCATCGCTGAGACCCCTATATGTGAAATTCCCACAATGAATTCCGTCTTTCATTTTCGAAATAAGGCCCACAAACAAACTTTTCTCATCAGAAAATTTAGAACCTCTTTGTTTCATTGGCACATTCTATTTTCTTAGCGTTTTCATTGCCTGGTTTCACCAAACTTACGAATCGCAGCAACTTTGGCTGTAGTGAAAAGCCTGCTGTATACACAGTGATATTAATTTTTCCATCAAAAACTAGAGAACAAAAATGAAAACAAACAATAAAACTCAATAATATCAATTTAATACGTGATACTAGATGCCGTTTAGATTGGAGAGTATGTTAAAATAAACACCTCGTCAATTAATTGAGACTGGTGATGATGAAACCGCTGTAGCTTTTGATGGTATGTCAAAAATAAATGAGGCATTCCATTTGATGTTTGTTTAACATATTTACACAAAGTTTGGTGAAACTGAGCATACATCTCAGCATGCATCTTGTGCACTGCATCATGCATTCTTATACTAAGATATAATAATGGAAAGTCCAGGTTGGATACCTTCATTTCTTTACATCAGTCAAAAGTTTGACATTATATTATTTTGGCAATTACAATCAGCAGTTGTACAATTAGAAGGTTCAACCAATATAAAAGTTTTAATATTACATATTTGTAAAAAGTATAAACTGATAGGTGTTGTGTTATTTTGTTCCACTCCATTCTAAATGTAATCCATTCATCAAGGTATTAGAAAAAGAAAAGTAAAAACAAAATGTTATATTCCACACAAAATTATAATAGTAATTTTACAATAGATGTGATATATAACATAGACCTTGAGCACTCGATCAGCTGAGTACAATACTAGAGTTTATTACTTATCTACTGGGACTCGTCTAGCCACAGAGGCTTCTTATACCAGTCCTGTTGAGAGGCTCTATGCTGAAGCTGCTGTATTACCACTGTCCTATCGATGGGAAATCCTCCTGTGCCGGTTATCATGTATGTGCAGTCATCTTACGCTGTATTTTTTCGATGATTCTCTGGACTGTCAGTATGCAGCTAGTCTGTCTTCTCTACCACATCCAGGAGTGAAATGTGGACAATAAGTAGTTCACACAGAAAGAAAACAGATTTTGAAATTTAATGCTACAGGAGAATGCTGAAGCTTTGATGAGTAGATCGCATAACTTATGAGAAGGCACTTAAAAGAACTGGGGAGAAGATAAATTTCTGGAATATCTGGACTAAGAGAATGGATCGATTGGTGGGAAATATTCAGAGACATCAAGGAAATGCCAGTTTAGCACTGGAGGGAGGTGTGTTGGATAGAAAGCACAGAGGGAGACCAAGGGGCAAAACAGTAAGCAGATTCAAATGGATGTCGGTTGCTAATCTTATGAGGAGATGAAGAGGCTTTTTCAGGCTATGGTAGGGTGGAGCGCTGCATCAAACCAGACTCCAGAGACTATGACAGCACAGGACTTATAAGTGGGTACCCAAAAACCATGATTTTTTCCCCCACAGTTTACACAGTAACCAACCATCAACAAAGGGTGCTTTTATAAATCATGTTATATCCACCCGCTTTACAAAAACGAAATGATTTGTTCAATCACCCTGACCGTAGGAAATGTGTAATGTTTAAATTTGATTATTGTTGAGAACATTGTGGAAAACAGTGCTCTTACTTGCAATTATTAATTCAACTAACAGTAACAAGTCAGTCTATATTACAATTGCAATCTATACTGACTTGTTTTTGTTACATGAATTAATAAGTTTAAATTTGATCCTGCACTGTAGGGTATTTGCAGTGTGAAATCTCTTCGGATAGTGTACAAATGATGTCTAGAGCAAGGAATATCAAAACCATTTTACTCCTTATCTATGTGATTAATAGAACCTGAGATAAGGGCCCCTGAATAATTGCATTTTTTCACATGGTACTGTAGAATATTTGTGTATTAACAACTATGAATTATCTGTATAACTTTGGGAACCATATACACCCTTACATGCAGTTTGTTTTTACTTGTCATGGTGGCATCTACCATCAGGACATTGCAACATGTCATTCAACTTGGAGTGTTCATGTGTGGCTCAAAGAACAACAGGGCAAGATTACCTTAGTCCCATGGCCACCAAACACCCCAGATTTGAACCCAATTGAGAATTTGTGGTACCGCCTCGATTAAACTGGTCATTCTGTGGATCCTATATCAAAAAACTTATTGTCGCAACCAGGATATGGAGTTGGCAAAACTCCACATCTCTGTTGGAACCTTCAGTAAGCTCATTGACTTTCTATCTATAGATCTCCCAGCTGTTAGCACTGGAAAGGTGGTTATTCAGGCATTTGACAGGTGGTCACAGTAATGTAACTGGATAGTCTTTAAGTCCAGCAGTGTTATTTTTCCTTGGGTTTACATCTCAACTAGAGATGGGAAAACTGAAACCTCTGACAGTTTCAGAACAAATGAAACCATTTTAAGTTTTTGAAACACTATTTGGAAACCATTAAACAGTATGTATTTTGTAGTATTGCGGGCCTGTTTATTGTGCCATTGTCAAAGTATTCTGTATAAATGTTATCAAACCACAAACATAGTGGGAGGACACAATAAGAGAAAAAATTAAACTTCTATTTAGATTCCACAGCAGTTTTATAATTCTTGTGCTGGTTACATTTTACTTACTGCCCTGACAGCCTGACGTGACAATGTTGGCAATCATGTGATGTTGGTATTAGCCAGTCGCACAACAATGCAAATGTTTTGTCATGAAATCTTCTTTTTATGAGGTCAGTTACTTTCACTGAATGGAGAAGGGTACATACAAGACCCTGTCAACCATAGAGCACGGACTGCATTATTTATTTACTTCATAGTCTGTATGAAATGCCAATCAAATCATTCTACGTAGATTTATAAGGATATAAACATCTTGGCAAAGATTTTCTGCTACTGTATTTTGTTGATGATGCCAACATAGTTAAGCTTGACCAATGGGATGGTATGTAAAATTCTACACCTGCATGAAATGCTCAGCTTTCAAGGTAAGTAATGTTCCTGCTGTCCCATTAGCTGAGAACAGACGTTTTTATGTCTAATATATTGGTTTTTATCAAAGTAGCTATAATAAATACATTTTGCTTTCCTCTGATTTACTGCACAATTTCTTATATGTGATATTGAAAAGGCATATTATCACATTAATTTTATTTAGCCAACTTCTGTAGTACACTGTTATTGCACTGCCGAATACTTTACTAAAATAAACCTTATTTAAAAATTTGAGATTTAGAAATAGCATATCATTAATTTGTGGTTCCGTTTACCATCCAAACATTTGTATTACGCAAATATAAAAACCGAAATTTATCAAATACAGCACATTGTCAAATTTGTCATATGTCGTTTCTTATTTTAAAAAAATGAAGTTGTAGGTTTAGTCATATGTTTTCAGTATGATTATGGTAAATGAACAAAGGGTTTTACTGGATGTCCACCCTCGTGAACCATAGACATTGCCGAGGGTGGACGGCTTGTGTACCGCAACAATACAGATAGCCATACCGTAGGTACAACCACAGCAGAGGGTTATCTGTGTAGAGGCAGGACCAGTGAGTGGTTCCTGAAGAGGGGCAGAAGCCTTTTCAGTAGTTATAGGGGCAACAGTCTGGATGATTGACTGAGCTGGCCTTGTAACATCGGCTAATGTGGCTTTGCGACACCGTTACTGCGAATGGCTGAAAGCAAGGGGAAACCACAGCTGTTACTTTACCGAAGGACATGCAGCTCTACTGTATGAACATATGATGATGGCATCCTCTGGGAAAAAATATTCTGGAGGTAAAATAGTCACCTGTTTGGATCTCCGAGCGGAGACTACTCAGGAGGAAGTGATCATCAGGAAAGAGAACACTGGCATTCTAAGGATCGGAATGTGGAATGTTAGATCCCTTAATTGGGCAGGGAAGTTAGAAAATTTGAAAAGAGAAATGGATTGGTTAAAGTTAGATAATGGTGGGTATTAGTGAAGGATGGCAGGATGAACAGAATTTTTACTCAGGTGAGTACAGGGCTATAAATACAAAATCAGTTGGTGGTAACACAATAGTAGGTCTGATAATGAATAAGAAAATACGAATGTGGGTTAAGTTACTATGAACAACATAGTGAACACATTATTGTAGCAAAGATAGGCACGAAGCCAACGCCGACCACAGTAGTACAAATGTTTGTGCCAACTAGCCCTGCCGATGTTGAGGAGATCGAAGAAATGTATGAGGAGATAAAAGAAATTATTCACCCCATTAAAGGAGAAGAAAACTTAATTGTGGTGGGGGACTGGAACTTGGTAGTAGGAAAGGGAAGAGAAGAAACTGTAGTAGGTGAATATGGACAGGGGGGAAAAGGAATGAAAGAGGAGATCGTCTGGTAGAATTTTGTGCAGAGCACAATTTAATCATCACAAACACTTGGTTTAATCATTATGAAAGAAGGTTATATATGTGGAAGAGACCAGGAGACAGCGACAGGTACCAGATTGACTTTGTAATCCTTTGCTTCAGGATTATAAACAGGTTTTAAACTGTAAGCCAAACCCAGGGGCAGATATATACTCTGACCATAACTTATTGGTTGTGAACTTTATATTAAAACTTAGGAGATTGAAAAAATAAAAAAAAAAGAGAGAGAGGAAATAAGGAGATGGAATCTGGTCATATTGAAGGAACTGGAGGTAACTGACCGTTTTAGAGGGAGCATTAGGCAAGGATTGTCCGAAACGGGTGAAGTAATAGTCTAGAAGAAGAAGAAGAAGAAGAAGAAGAAGAATGGGTACTTCTGAGAGATAGAGTAGTGAAGGCCGCAGAGCATCATATAGGCAGAACAACACAGCCTAATAGAAATCCTTGGGTAACACAGGAGACACTGAACTTATTTGATGAAAAGAGAATATATAAAAATTCAGCAAGTGAAGCAGGCAAAAGGGAGTACAGATGTCTGAAAAATGAGGTTGACAGGAAATGCAGACTGGTATGAGTGGCTTGAGAAGAAATACAAGGCCGTAGAAGAATATATAACTAGGGGGTAGATTGATACCGCCTACAGGAAAGTAAGAAAGAGACATTTGGAGACAAGAAAAGCAGGTGTATGAATATCAAGAACTCTGATGGAAAACCAATACTAAGCAAAGAAGGTAAAGCTGAAAGGTGGAAGGAATATATAGAAGTGCTGTACAAAGGAAATAAACACGAAGACAGTATTCTAGAAATGGAAGACGAAGTAAAGAAAGATGAGATTGGAGATACTACACACACATCTGCCAAGTTATCCATTTTTCGTGGAAGATTTCTGGATTTTGTGGTAGTCTTTCAGTTATCTGGATGAACATAGTTTCTTCTGGATTTTCAACTCCTAGACTTGATCCCATCCTCTGCTTTCATATTGCCTTTCAGTTTTGACTTAATAGCTGCTATTATGAGATGTGAGTGTTTGAAATTCGACTGAATGTCTACCGATAATACTATCAATAAACCCTTTTCGCAGAATGTTGCTGCGCTCTTGAGTCAGTGTGATCAAAACAGTTTTCTATCGATAATCACATCTCGCATACTCTTTGCGCTTCACTGCAAGTTAGCGGGAATGTTTCGCTTATGCTTCCTTTTATGCCATGTTTGCTGTAGTTCTGCTATTCTTGCAATTGTGTGACATTTTATTTGTGTGATTTAGTGTTTTTGTGAGGAGTTCAACTAAGGAACGATATAATCAGTCTTTCTGGGATGCATATTCTATTGAATATTCGTGTATTATGTGATCTCAGAAAGGTAAAACATTAGAATTCCGTTTCACAAGTTCTTTTGGTACATACAAACATTACTTAAGGAGGAAGTAGTAAATTAATAAATCATATTAAATCTGTTAAACGTGTTTCCAGTAAGCATACACATGTTAATTTTTGTGATTTGGAATCTATGGATTTCTGATTTTGAAAGTTGGCAGATATGTATATTGTGACAAGAATTTGACAGAGCACTAAAATATTTGAGTAGAAACGAGGTCCCTGGAGTAGACAATGTTCCGTCTGAACTGCTATCGTCGTTAGGAGAGCCAGTCATGAAGAAATTGTTCCACCTGCTATGCAAGATGTACGAGACACGAGAAAGACCCTCAGACTTCGAGAAGAATATAGTGATTCCAACAGCTAAGAAAGCAAGTGCAGACAAATGTGAAAGTTACAGAACTATCAGTTTAATAAGTCATGGTTGCAAAATACTAACATGAATTATTTACAGACGAATGGAAAAACTTGTGGAATCAGTCCTTGGGGAAGATCTTTAGCATTTGTGGACATGGAGAAAGCTTTTGACAATGTTGACTGAATACACTTTTTCATATTCTGAAGGTATCAGGGATAAAATATAGAGAGCCAAGAGCTACATTCAACCTATTCAAAAACCAGACAGGAATTATTAGAATTGGATGTCATGATTGGGAAGGGAGTAAGACAGGGTTGTACCCTTTCCCCAATGTTGTTCAATCTGTAAATTGAGCAAGCTGTGAAGGATTGCAAGGAGAATTTTGGAGAGGGAATTATAGTTCAGGGAGAGGGAATAAAAACCTTATGGTTTGCAAACAACATAGTAATTCTGTCGGAGACAGCAAAGGACTTGGAAGAGCAATTCAACGGAATGAACAGTATAATATGAAGATTAACAAGAGTAAAACTAAGGCAATGGAATGTAGTTTCAGAAAACCAGGTGATGCTGAAGGAATTAGATTAGGTAATGACAATAAAAGTAGTAGATGAGTTTTATTATTTGGGTAGCAAGGTAACTACTGATAGATATAAAGAAGATATAAAATGCAGAATGGCTATGGGAAGAGATGCATTCCTAAAGAAGCAAAATTTATTGACTTCCAATATTAGTTTAAATGATAGGAAGTCCTTTTTGAAAGCATTTGTCTGAAGTGTAGCATTGTATGGCAGTGAAACTGGACGATAAGGAGTTCAGATAAAAAGATGATAGAAGCTTTTGAAATGTGGTGCTTCAGATGAGTGATGAAAATTAGATGGGTAAATCGTAATTAGTGAGGAGATGCTCAACAGAATTGGGGAGAAAAGGAGTTTTTGGCATATGTTGACTATGAGAAGGTATAGGTTGGTGGGACACATTGTGAGACATCAAGAAATCGTCAACTTAGCATTAGAAGGAAGTGTGTGGAGTAAAAATCACAGAGGGAGACTGAGGGACGAATACAGTAAGCAGATTCAAAAGAATGTAGGTTGCCGTACGTATTCACAGATGAAGAGGTTTGCACAGGACAGGTTAGCATGGAGAGCTGCATCAAACCAGTCTGCGGACAGAAGACTAAGACAACAACAGTTTCAATGGTACTAGTGAATGCTGTTTTATTGTTGTTTATGTTTATAAAGCAGACATAACATTTTGGAATACAGCAGTCACTTTTAGAAACAAATCTTGAGTTCCGTAATCTTAAACTGCAGACTCACACCTGTCCATTAGTTTTTGACACTCCTTAAACTGTTCATATACTAGAAAGTAAAATGTCGAGCTCCAGCAAAACAAAACACCACTGTTGTGATAAAATTTGTCTGTTCTGTCTTCCTGCATTATTGGTCTGAAACACTGCTATTGTGAAACAGTGGGACCGGCAGGATGAAACAGTTTCAGTATCGACCCCAAATGTGATCTGAAACCAAATAGAATAAAACCGTTCCGCATATTCTAACATTGTTTTGAAGGAAAGAAAAAAAAAAAAAAAACAGTGGCAAACTCTAATGTCAACTATTGGATATATTTCTTTAATTTTAGATCCCATTCTTTTTATATTTGTTTCTAGACAAATGAATGTATTATCATAATAACTTCCCTTTTTATGAGTGCATGCATAGAAAACTTAGATGTAAAATGTTTGTTGTTATGTGGCTTGCAGTTCCTCATGGTATTTCGTTAGATACAGTTGGTTTGTCTAGATGAATAAAGTTCAGTTTCTAATTTTGATTATTTCACGGTTGCACATATCTTAGTTTGCATGTTTCGTGCCTTTTGTGAGGTATTTTCATTATTCCTTATATACTTTCAGTAGTATTTAAGCCAGATGAGGAGCATCTGCATACAAACACTTGTTGCAAGAACAACTGAAGTATTTCTGTTTTTCAGCCCAGCGATAGTTATTCTGTTACAGCTGGCAAGCAGGTGATCCACCTCTGTCTCAAGTACTACTAATACCATTTATTAAATGCTAAATGACTATTTTACATTTTAGGTTTAGAGCTCGTCAATTGGAACCTATAGAACATCTAATACAAGATTTCATTGTGAACCTATCTGGTGTTGGATGGGGAGCATTTGGAGGGAGACAAGGAAATGCTGCACCAGTGTAAGTACATGACTATAGTATGTAATGCCTTCCAGTCATTGTAAAATTAGTCTCTGTAAAGGAAAGATTCTTGTTTAATGTTGTCTGTATTGTAGTTATCAGTGTCATTAACAATACAGCGGACCTGTTAAGTCATAATGAATTTTTGACAGGTCACAGAAAATCAACAAAATTAGGTGGAAGTGTAAAACCTTCTCCAAATCAAAGCAAAACTTTCAAAGTTTGTTACATGGTTTTCATTTTTGTGGTCGCACAAGTAATGGCACAATAATAAAATTAAACAAATTACATAGCTGCAGTGGGATCATAAATTCATGGTATTCCAGAAACAAAACAAGATAGAAATGTCATCTTCACTCATGGATAGAAAACTTTCCAAGCTTGTATACCTGTCAAGTGCAGCTCAATATGGCTTCCATTTGTCACTGCACAACATTTAAACTCTATTCCAAGTTAATTCTACACATCAGGTGTAATGGAGTGAATAGTGTCTCTGATTCTTATCTTTAAATGGTCCTTGTCGTTGTTCCTGGCATAGTGTGGAGGAGTGCCAGAGCAATGTTCAAAACATATTTTGGCAGAATGCAACTTAACCATCTTATTTATAAGTGTAATATTTTTATGTAATTTTGAAGCTTCCCAGGAGTATTTTGTAGGTCTAGTGTTGTCTGATATTTGATAAAACACGCAAATTAGAAATGTTACGCATTTCTTTCCTTCATTACTTACATGCTGTACTTTTTTCAGTCTCTTCTTGGGAAATCCAGGAGATTATGCATGGGGCCGAGAGGGCTTGGATGCAATTGTAACCCAGCTGTTGAATCAGATGGATGGAACTGGTCCTCCCCCACTTGCGAAGGATAAAATTAAAGAAATTCCAGTTGTGATGATTACAGAAGACCAAGTCAGTAAGTATTCTAAATACGAAAATCTACATGATCATTTGGGGGAGGGGGGGAGGTGTGTGTGTGTGTGTGTGTGTGTGTGTGTGTGTGTATTACAGATGTGGTTGCAGGCTATATATTTATTATGGATTAAGCATTTCACCTTTATGTGACACATTCAAAGAATCGACAGGAATAATAAATATCAAACTTTAGTATATGGTCCTAACATGCACAAAATGTAAAACCCAAGAGATTATTACTGATCTTTAAAATTGCCCTTTTACTTCACGTAAAAACATTAAGTGGTATGCGCTACAATGAAACATGTGTTGATTATTTAAACTGGAGAGGGCCTGGTCCAGAAATACTAACATAAACAAAATATGGTGGCTTATTTGAAGAAGCAGTACCTTAAGTGGAACCTTGTGAGCAGGCCACAATGGTGCTGTGGCAGGGTTGCATCCACAACTTATACACACATCATGCAAGTATAAACAAATGTGTCATCACAACTTTACGGCATGACCATCAGGAGAGCATGCTATCAACTGATAAAAGTAAGCCTGGCATAGAGTAGGTGCAGGTAGTGCACTTCTGTAACTTTCAAAGCAGCATTACAGTAAAAATATCCTGCACCAACTAAAATATAGTAAAATTGTGAAGTTATTGTCATTAAAATGAGGTGGTCACAACTACACAAATATATGTACTAAGGGGGAGACAGAACGGATAAAAATAAATACCAAAAATAGCTATGGAAAACTGTGATATAACCATCTGTATGTCTGGAAATAAGATCCTTGTCTTATTGTTTTAAGTGCCTCAAAGCACAAGACTAAAAATGATACCCAGTATATAGTGGTAATTAAAAGTAACTTGAAGCTAAAATTGAAGATAATGAATTCCCAGTAAAAAAATAACAAAAATACATATTGAAATCCCATTAGAAGATCGAGGCCAAGAGTATGTCAATATTTTAAATACTAATGTAAGAAACATTGGTTCTTACTAACCACTTATTTGTTGTGCAATTGATTATAGGACCCAGCACTAGCAACTAGTAAAGAACGAACTTTGAGAGGCTCGGGACAAAATATTGGTAGATCGGCAGGAAATTCAAATGTTGTTTAATCACCAAACTTGTGTGTGTCTTTATTCAAAATCTTCATAATATTTGGTATAATAATTATTATAGATAATGTAATTGTTATCAACGTATAATTTGTTTTGAAATGGGATGTTTAATATCATTTGCTCTCATCACACTATCCTCTTTCTTTGAGCAATACAGATACTAATCACACTTTTACATTTTACTAATAAGTGTCTTACTTATTTTGAAATGGAAACAGTTGTTTTTGCCTATATACTTCTTAGTATGGAGAAGTAAAGTTAGTGACTCTGTGTTCAGACATTTCCTCACTTTAGTTTTCATTAAATTGACTGCTGAAAATGCCCTCTCTATATTTGCGGATGAGTGGGGAAGGCATAGTAAATTACTAATAAATTTCTTAAATTTGAACACATTACAGAGCCATCACCATATTTTAATTTTTTTACATTCTGCCAAAAAGGCTCCACAGTGTTACGAAATATTTATCAAATATAAGTAGGAAATACTGCTCACTTTTCAATTTTTGTTTCCAAATCGATAAAATTCTTTCTCAGAATTGAAGGAAGAAATACTTGAAGTTGCTATGTCTTAATCAGAATCCTTATACAGTAAATAATCTTCTGTACCATACAGTGCATTACTGATTCCACACTTCTTAAATGATTTAACTACTATTTCAGTTTTTATAGTCCCATGTAACTTTGACCACACACAAATGTGGGAAATGTTAGGTCTCTTCCTCCTTCCAGGAGGTGTAGTTTCAAAATCTGTAGATTGCATCCATCTGTTCCGCTCCTCCTTCATAAGACCGTTCAAATGTCTGTTGATACATACATCTAATGGCTGAAGTTAACTAGTTAGCCCTCCAGGAATGGCAGCTATCTGAATCTTTAATTCATCCCGTCTGTTTTTGACATAATCTTTTCTGTAAGAATGATTCCATACCAACAGGGCAGACTTCTTAGCAGGGCTATAGGTCACCTAGACCAAATTTTATTCATCCACAACTTCATTCCTCCTCCAGCCATCCAGCCTTTATTGTGTACATGAACAAATACCCATTTCTCTAGGATGTCTTTCTTTTAAAAATCAAAAGTGGTGATATTTTGACCCATGAACACAGCGTGATAACACTACTGTCTGACTAGTCTTGTTGTGCTCTGGAATCAAAGTTCTGTTAGAAGGCACTTCAAAAATTCAGTCTTGTTCATGTGTCCTATTTGTGAAAGAATTTCAAACTTTTTTTCCCTTGCATTAATGATAAGTCAATGAAATTAAATAATTTTTTCTTCATACTCAGATGGCTTCCTCTGGATATAAAGCTGATACCTTTGCATAAATCTTACGCACCATGATGTTGATCCAGTAAAGTTGGCCACCCTTCTGTTAGTTGCTATTGCTTTTGCCTTTTGAATGAACATTTTGTAGCAACTGAAATTACTGATTGTCTGTTCTCTAAAATCCAGTTTTGAGTTCTGATTCAATTTGTGGTCATTTAACAGTATCACGTCTCAGATTATGTTTACTATGAGATGCTTTCTTTAAAAAATCTTCCTGATATTGCCAAGTTCTTATCTTTTCAGTTGGAGGTAGTCCAAAAGCCCTTCTACAGACCAGTTTCCATGCTCTTAAGCATGCTCTATCACTTGCAGCATTAAATGCAATAGTGCAACATTGCCATTTCTCAGCCAGAGTTGGGAAATAAAACCACAGTATAGGCATGACACTAGTGGGTTGCCACACTGAACTTAACTGAATCTTGAGTGAACCATTCAAAAGTGCATTTACACTAATTTTGAAACATTGTTGTTTCAGTTGGTGTGAGTGTAAGAAGTGTGACAATAAAATGGGTATGGCAAAAATGGATCTTAACTTTAAATTAATCTCTATCTATATAAAAACAAAAGGACATTCATTCATTCATTCACTCACTCACTGACGATTTTGCAATAGGACCGATAGTTCAGGAGATATGACATCATAAACAATGAAAACTTCCCCGTCTTGCGGCATCTGATACTGGGACTATCAGTCCACTATTTGGGAAAGAGAGCAGTTAGGGACTTGCAACAAACTTAAAACATAATTTCAAACATTTAGGAAACTTTTTCTCGCTGACAGCCATAGCAAAATGATGAAAGGAAAAATGTTTCTCACTTACTATTTTTCTGCTGTTCATAGAGTAAAATTTAGCATTCAGTATAACGTTGAAATTTATAATTTCTACACTACATATTGTACCTGCAGGAAATTTTACAGATGGTAAACGCACATATAGTTTAATGTACCTTCTAAATTTTTATTGCAGTAAGACACACAGTTCATGAGATACGAGCACATAAACAGTAACGTTCATGGAAAACTGCCCCATCATGCTCCAAGTTTTAATCTATTACTTCTTTACTACTAATTACATTCGAAACAGATTTTTCAGACATACAGCACTTACACAAATGAATATATACCTGAAAAATTATACATACCAAGCGAAGGGGCACAGGCAGTGATAGCAACAAATAAACACACACACACACACACACACACACACACACACACAAACGCTAGCTTTCGCAGCCTAGCTGCTTCATCAGGCAGAAGGGAAGGAGAGGGAAAAGGAAATGATGAGGGTTTTAAGGAAGGGGGTAAGGAGCCATTCCAATCCCGGGACAGGAAAGACTTACCTTGGGGGGAAAAATGGAGGGTAAACAATTGCACACACACCCACACATTTACACAGACACAAGTACACTTAGGCAGACATACTGTAGAACTGTAGAAAGCAAAGAAGTTAGAAGTTAGACAGAGATGCCACTTGAGGCAGAGGCTCTGTCCAGAGAATCAAGGCAAAGATGTTAAGATGGTGGGTGGGAATTCGAATTTAGCGGAGGTTGAGACCAGGTGGGCAACAGGAAGAGAGAATATGCTGATGGCTAGTTCCCATCTCCGGAGTTATGAAGGATTGGTGTCAGTGGGAAGTATCCAGATAACCCGGACGGTGTAGCACTGTGCCAAGATGTGCTGGCCGTGCACCAAGGCATGTTTAGCCACAGGGTGATCGTCGTTACCAACAAACACTGTCTGCCTGTGTCCATTCATGCGAATGGACAGTTTGTTGCTGGTCATTCCCACATAGAACGCTTCACAGTGCAGGCATGTCAGTTGGTAGATCACGTGGGTACTATCGCAAGTGGCTCTGCCCTTGATTGTGTACACCTTCCGGGTTACGGGACTGGAGTAAGTGGTGGTGGAAGGGTGCATAGGGCAGGTTTTACAACGGGGGCAGTTACAAGGGTAGGAGCCAGAAGGTAGGGAAGGTGGTTTGGGGATTTCATAGGGGTGGACTAGGATGTTACGGAGGTTAGGTGGGCGGCGGAAAGACACTCTTGGTGGAGTAGGAAGGATGTCATGAAGGATGGATCTCATTTCGGGGCAGGATTTTAGGAAGTCGTATCCTTGCTGGAGAGCCACATTCAGAGTCCGCTCCAGTCCCGGAAAGTATCCGGTGACAAGAGGGGCACTTCTGGGGTTCTGTTGAAGGTTCTTAAATTGGGGAGATGAGGAAGTGGCTCTGGCAATTTGCTTCTGTACCAGATCAGGAGGATAGCTGCGGGATGTGAAGGCTGTTATCAGGTTATTGGTGTATTGGTTCAGGGATTCAGGACTGGAGCAGACTCGTTTGCCACGAAGACCTAAGCTGTAGGGAAGGGAATGTTTGATGTGGAAAGGATGGCAGCTGTCATAATGCAGGTACTGTTGTTTATTGGTAGGTTTGATGTGGACGGATGCGTGTAGTTGCCGTTTGATAGATGGAGGTCGACATCAAGGAAAGTGGCATGGGATTTGGAATAGGACCAGGTGAATTTGATGGGACCAAAGGAGTTGAGGTTGGAGAGGAAATTCTGGAGTTCTTCTTCACTGTGAGTCCAGATCATGAAGATGTCATCAATGAATCTATACCAAACTTTGGGTTGACAGGCTTGGGTGTCCAGGAAGGCTTCCTCTAAGCGTCCCATAAATAAGTTCGCGTACGAGGGGGCCATCCTGGTCCCCATGGCTGTTCCCTTTAGTTGTTGGTATGTCCGTTCTTTTACGTATATTTTTCCTGTTAGGAATTTTTCCTCTATAATATTTGAAAAATTATACAATTATACAACGTATAACTCAGTAAATATGAGATCATATATACTGTGATGGGTAAAAACTTTTCACATCTGGCATTACGTTTTATCACATTTCTTATTTACTGCTAAGACACTCCTCTATTCCAGTGAACTTAAGCAAATTCCTGAAAGATGTCAGTGCTTTTGAAAACTTTGAAGCAACTTCGAACTTTGAAGCACATACCGCTGTAGGGAGAAGCAATAGATATGTATAGAGCTACAAGGAAAGGAAGAGAATGAAACAGAGTACATCTGATGAATACCCATTATTTCTGACAGATTTGGCTTTTAGCTTTAAGAGACTGCAGTTTGCAGTGGGACTTGCATTTTCTATTATGATTAATAAATCACAGGACAAGCTACTCAATACTGCGGAGTGTATTTGAAATCTTCATGTTTCTCACACGGACAGCTTTATAACACTTGCTCAGGCATAGGCTCTCCATAGAAAATTCTCATAATTATATGCTGGAGAAGTCACAAGAAATATTGTTTATAGTCAGGAAGGAAGGAATATTAGCGTTTATAACCCTGTTGACAACATGGTCATTAGAGGCGGAGCTTAAGCTTGGATTGTTTGGGTAAGAATGGAAAAGAAAATCGCAATTTGAAGTTTGTGTATACTATGCTTATAAAGTATGGTGTAGTACAGCAAATCTCCAAGAGTACTACATGGGGGTACTATATGGGGTTTCATTGCTCAACAGAGAGAACCTGGGGCAATATATAAGCTTCACTTTATCAAAATCGGATCAGGGGAAGAAAAGATATCGTAATTTGTAGTTTCTGATGTATGCTACACTTGAATTGCTGCGTAGTATACCAAAGATCCGATAGAGGCGCTGTTACTTACATAGTACACCAAATAATTACAAAATTGTGATGCTGTGTTTTTTATTTACATAACTAAGGTGAAATACACTGAAACAATGGCTATGAATTTCCTTTCGGCTGTGGTTTAGTGTATTGATGTTGAATCCTTTTTGAAAAATCAGTCTCTTACAATGAGGGGAATAATTCTTTGTGTTCATAATGAAATAAATAATTAATTTTGTTCCGATCAGTAAATTAATGATCCCCTTAAAGCGAATATTTCGTTGCCAATGTTAACACACTAGACTGCTGCCACTGCCAGTAAAATTAAACCCAGACAATTACACACCACAGTCTTAACTTATGAATACAACCCAACATTGAATTTACATCGTTCCGGAGTAGGGTTGTAATTTCACTTTTTGTATGAAAAACTTTATCATCATTCACCTTTTTCGACAATGACTGCTACTTAAATTTGTCATCTTGGTTAGGAGAAATGAGTTTATTGACTGAGGGATCCAACAAGGATTCTGTTTTTGCTGACCTAGGTCTGGAATGCTAAAAAACCATGATATACACAGGTCCCTCTTTAACAACCGTTGCGAAGCACGGGCATATAAGCTAGTAGTATAATATAACAATGTGTGGTTCAATGGAGTTGTGCAAGTCTCTCAATTGTACGCTATTTCGGTAACTTGCATGTCTTTAACTTACTCCAATTGTCCAACCAGGGAGTTTCATGTGGATTACTAAGCACCTTTCATTTCTGGTGACCCTTCACATTGTTGAGAGGTGAATGCTAGGTTAAAATTATTTATGAAACATCAGTGGTCCAACTAGGATTTGATCCTGCAACCTCTTGCTTGCCAGTCAAACACTTTACTGAGTGACCACTGGGCTTGCCTCGTACACTATATATACTGTTAATGATGGGGACCCACTGAGTTCCATGCAACCGAAAAGCTTAAAATTCGAAGGAATCTAACAATGAATTGTTTCAAGCTGAAACGTAGAAATTTGGATGAAATGGAACTTGAAGGTATCTACATTAACTGGCTACTGGTGTATACAAAACACATCCAATTTTTAGACCTATTTTTGTAGGAAAACAAATGTCATATATACTAGCAAATGTGGTACATTTTACAGAGTTTTCCTTAGTCATTAACTGATTTATCATCTGAGATCACAGTAATTTTCTTTCTCTATAAAACTAACTTAATCCTGCATCTTCGTTGATTGTATAATTTGTACAAAAATACACCAAGAAACTATAGAGTACAATGTAATGATGAAAAGTTGTCAGAAGCTCATAAGTTAGTAGCTGTAAATTCTGTTGATATGAATTTTTCACATAAGGCACTTTTATGTTAGTTTGAAATGTGTGCTAGCAAAGAAATAAGTAGTATCATTCTGTCCTATAGTCTGATTAAAGTTACTTGCTAGTTGACTTTTGTCATGTGGCACTACAGTGTTGCCACATAGGCAGCCGACTGTGGTCGGGCTATAAGTAACAGACCAACACAGTGGGTCACTTCACAGATGCTATTAATTTCCTTTATAATGTGGAGCAGTATTAGAAGCTGCTGCCAAGTTTTAATGGCAGTAGTAAAAAAAAAAAAAATCTGTCAACAGCTAATTTTAAGTGATCACTCACTGAACTGCAGCAAAAGACGCATTTTGTAGTCCTCAGTTTAATACGTTGTAACTTACTCATACACGATGTAGGTACCGTGTATCTGACAAAACAGCAGTCAGCCATCTCTAGCCGAACTAAAATCATGATTGCTTCATTCACAATGATTAAAGCTTGCCTCTATGAGCAAACTGTAATTTCTCCCTGTCATTGGTTGCCTGAAAGTATCCTCACACTAGTTAGTGGTTACATGAGCTGCTGTGTTATGAACCAATTAGTAATCCATGGCACATATCTACAGGTTATTAACAATAAAGGCCATTTCCAATCGGGAGAGGGGGAAGGGAGGCCATAGAATGAAAAAGATGCAACTAGGTATAAGAACTGATAAAATTCAGTCATGTAAATTGATTTAATAAAAATAATAATGAAAGTAATTTTGAAACTTCCTGGCAGATTAAAATTGTGTGCCAAAACCGGGACTCGAACCTGGAACCTTTGCCTTTCACGGGCAAGTGCACTACCGACTGTGCTATCTCGACACGACTCACAATGCCGCCTCACAACTTAACTTCCGCCAGTACCGCGCCTCCTACTTTCCCAACTTCACAGAAGCTCTCCTGCTAAACTTGCAAGACTAGCACTCCCGGAAGAAAGGATATGGTGGAGACATGGCTTAGCCACAGCCTAAGGGATGTTTCCAGAATGAAACTTTCACTCTGCAGCGGAGTGTGCGCTGATATGAAACTTCCTCGCAGATTAAAATTTTAATCTGCCAGGAAGTTTCATATCGGCGCACACTCCGCTGCAGAGTGAAAGTTTCATTCTGGAAACATCCCTTAGGCTGTGGCTAAGCCATGTCTCCACCATATCCTTTCTTCCAGGAGTGCTAGTCTTGCAAGTTTCGCAGGAGAGCTTCTGTGAAGTGTGGAAAGTAGGAGGCCAGGTACTGGCGGAAGTAAAGTTGTGAGGCGGCATTGTGAGTCGTGTCGAGATAGCACAGTCGGTAGTGCGCTTGCCCGCAAAAGGCAAAGGTCCCAGGTTCGAGTCCCGGTTCCGACACACAATTTTAATCTGCCAGGAAGTTTCATATCAGCGCACACTCTGCTGCAGAGTGAAAGTTTCATCCTGGAAAGTAATTTTGATTTATAAATTAAAATAACGTATGACATGATTCGAACCCGTGATGAATCATATGGCGAGTCAATACTTTACTGCTGAGCCATGTGACCCTATTTTTTCAAATGTCCAAGTGACAATACACACTCAGTAACAACTCTGAAATATAGCCTTCGGTTTCACATAAATCATACGAAGCTCATGTAACGTATGCTGATATTTGTGATGTAATACTTGTAAATGTCACATTAAATCGTGATCCAGTAGCCTGTGCTTAGTGTTGTATAAGAGTACATATTTTGTTAGCACCATTGTCCATGTGTTGTTTTTTTTATATGGTTATCATTAAAAGATAAAAAGCTAAATAAAAAGGGCAGACTTATGACTCGGGAACAAAACAAATTGAGGAAGAGAGCTAGAAAAGGAAAATGCAATGAATTGACCAGTTGTTGTGGCAGTTTAGCAATGAGGAATGATTTGGGCGTGATGTTGAGTGCTCTGATTGGAGAAAAGCAGCTCCAGGTCGTGAACTGTCCACTAGCAACTAATTTTAATTAGACTATAGAAAGATCATATGACTGAAAAAGCATGGAAGTGAAGAATATTGGTTCTGTTAAAACTGTTGCTCTAACACCACTCAAAGATAAGTTTTCATATTAATTTATACTTTTCCTTTTTTCTCAGGTAAAAGTTTGCAGTGTTCAGTTTGTTGGGAAGACTTTAGTTTGGACGAACATGTTCGCAAGTTACCATGTGAACATGTATACCATGAAAACTGTATTATACCATGGCTTGAACTGGTAGGTAACATTTGTGTAAAAATTCAATAGTGAACAAGATACTGAGGTGTACTAGCACACTTTTAATGTTTTTATCATTCACAGTCTATTATATATAAACTGTTTTGTTAATGGGGGCTGATCAATTGTGAAAACAGGTACAGAGGAGTAGTTTGTTGTTTGCAAATAACTGAGAAACGCAATTTTTATTACGAAACGTGGAGTTAATAGGTATGCATGCTAGTTGGGTAATCATTTGCAAATAAATGATGACCAAACTAGTATGTATACGTATTAACTCCACATTTACTAATAAAAAATGGCAATTATCTCAGTTATTTGCAAAAAGCAGATGTCCGCGTTTGATAACAAGATAAAGTATTGAAGCATGTATAGAAAACATACATTTTGTTGAATTTAAGTCACCGTGCATCTATATTCAAATCAGTTATGTGTGCATTACCTGAAAAATTAAGTTGACATTATTTCAATAAGTATCTTAAAAATTATCTGTAAAACGTAATTTTAACCAATTCTTGAAATCAACATAAGAGGGCGAACTATTTAACCAGACTGATACTGCACTGCCATTTGTGGATGTAGTAGAGTGTCTTCATGTTATGTGGGGGTAATAGAGGCCTTGACAAAACAACTGCCCAGATATTTTCAGTTTCTATGTGAACAGTAGCTCCTAATGTTGTTTTCTCTTATTATTTTTGTGTTTTGCCTATGAAGTAATTATGGCAGATTTAAAGGAACAAAGAGGATGTTTGAAATTTTGTTTCCTGCTTGAACAATTGGCAACATCAGCTTACCATATACTTCAACAGGCTTTCAAGGAGGTCACTCTGAGCTGCACAAAAGTTTTTGAGTGTTGTAGAACATTCTCATTCTGGACTCCCTCCAACATCTTTTAAAATCCACCTAAAAATCAATGAGGATTATTGTTTGAGATTGATGAAATTTCAGAAGATTCGTGAGTGGTTGGAGCTTTTGCCAGTAGAATGTGTACAAGGCTTTACAAATGAGACATGCTGGCACTAATTTTGTCCTTCATTTCGCACAGAGCATTAAAAAATTGATTGCTTTTGAGTGCAAGACTTGGAAAATTGACATTGAAAGTGATAAAATTTTTTGGGTGAAAGACAGTAAAGGCATTACTCTTGTATAATCAGAAACAAAGTAAGTGTAATGAAGCCAGTGAAAGACTTCTAGCCTCCGCCCTCAGACCACAAAAAGTTAGACAATTCATTTTCCAATGACAGATATAGTCTTATCATATCAAACATGATGATTACAAGGTGAGGCATTGAATTAAAATTTGTGCACAGCCATGGCACAGATTTTAATTCAATGCCTCTCTTCGTAATCATTATAAAGACAAATGGGTTGAATGTGAAGACAATGATCTTTGTCTTTATGTACATGTTATTGTGCTCTTGAGGTCTGTTACCTGTGGCTAGATTGTTAACCAGCACTTTTTTTTGCGAGTTATAAGACATTTGTGAAAGGATATGTGAGAAAACACCCGGAGCTTTGGGATGTACTGGTGCCATAATCATGACAATGTTCCAGTGCACATTACATATGAATCTGATTGTTATGACGACTTATTTATCTATCTTGGAAATTGTTGTCTTATATGTCCATGGAACCCAAACTGAACTTCTTATGGTTGGCTTCTATTCTCCCCCCCCCCCTCCCCCGCCCCCCATTATCTGCGAGCCATGACTGAACTAATAGTTACAGTTTTCACATGTGCCTCTTGTGTAATTTGTATTATAAGAGTCTTTTGAAGAATGAGGGTATTTCACTTCCTTTACATCTTACATTCCAGTTGACTAATCTCATATACAGTAACACTTCCCTTAACAGACACTTCCCAATGTGTGTTTTAGATTTAAAGTTTCGTGCTCGCGCTACATGCTTTAAAATGCCCACAGATAAAAGTGGCCAATTACCGAAAAAGAATCATTCAAGTGCCAAAAAAAAAAAATTTGCTGACTACGGGTGCGAAACGAAAAGAGAATGTGATCTCGTTGTAACAAAAGCTTTGCACTTCGCAGAAAATTGATGCTGGTGATCCACCCGCTAAGTTGCTGCTGATTTCCACGTCAGTATGAGTGCGATTACTGATTGAAATACAAATAGATCATAAATTTAAACATTTTGTTCCATTCAAGCATCAAGCAGCGCAATGAAATCTCGAAAAAGAATGAGAAAAGGTTCACATGCTCAGTTAGAAGAGGTTTTATTTTTGTGGCATGAACAAATAAGAGCCAAAGGCATGCTAGTTAAGGTTCTCTACTTCGTCAAAAAGTG
Source organism: Locusta migratoria (assembly GCA_026315105.1). Lineage (NCBI taxonomy): Eukaryota > Metazoa > Arthropoda > Insecta > Orthoptera > Acrididae > Locusta > Locusta migratoria. The sequence goes on from CM048749.1 coordinate 158,943,663, forward strand.
ATGACTTTTTATGAATTGATTGAGGGAAAGGAGTAACAATTCCTTGTAAATTATGGGCTGGCTGGATCGGTTGAAGAAGCTATGGAATAGGTTCACAGATTTGTGACTGGCTGGAAGACTTCCTAAGTAATAGAACGCAGTACGTTGTTCTCGACGGCGAGTGTTCATCAGAGACGAGTGTATCGTCAGGCGTGCCCCAGGGGAGTGTGATAGGACCGCTATTATTTTCTATCTATATAAATGATCTGATGGACAGAGTAAGTTGTAATTTGCGGCTGTTTGTTGATGATGCTGTGGTGTATGGGAGGGTGTCGTCTGTAACTGACTGTAATAGCATACAGGTTGACTTAGACAAAATTTCTAGTTGGTGCGAAGAATGGCAGCTAGCTCTCAATGTAGAAAAATGTAAGGTGATGCGCATGAGTAGAAAAAACAATCCTATAATGTTCGAATACAGCATCAGTAGTGAGCTTCTTGATGCGGTCGCGTCGTTCAAATATCTAGGCGTAACATTGCAGAGCGATATGAAATGGAACGAGCATGTAAGGACAGTTGTGAGTAAGGCGGACAGCAGACTTCGGTTTATTGGGAGAATTTTGGGAAGATGTACTTCACCTGTAAAGGAGACCGCGTATAAAACGCTTGTACGACCACGTCTTGAGTATTGTTCAAGTATTTGGGACCCGCAGCAGATCGGTTTGAAGGAAGACATAGAGGCGGTTCAGAGGCGAGCAGCTAGATTTGTTACCGGTAGGTTCGACCAATGCGCGAGTGTCACGGAAATGCTCCGGCAACTCAATTGGGGATCGCTGGAAGAAAGACGACGTTCTTTTCGTGAATTTCTGTTAAGTAAATTTAGAGGGTCGGAATTTGAAGCTGAGTGTAGTACGATCTTGCTGCCGCCTACTTACATTTCGCGTAAAGATCACAAAGACAAGATAAGAGAAATTAGGGCTCGTACGGAGGCATATAGGCATTCTTTTTTTCCTCGTTCAATTTGGGAGTGGAATAGGAAAGGAAATGCCTAGTAGTGGTACAGTGTACCCTCCGCCACGCACCTTACGGTGAATTGCGGAGTATGTATGTAGATGTAGATGTAGATCCCCAACAAAACAGAACCCAGTTGATAACCACAAATGGTGTGTGTACCGAGCTGTGTTTGTATTGGAGGATGATGACCTTTCACCTGCTGCAGTGTACTTTTGAAAAGAAATGATGTTTATTCTTGTCAAGTGCCATTGTATTTTTTAAAAATCATCATCTTATTCCCAAAATTCAGGAATTTGGAGGCAGAAAGCACTGTTGAAATAACAGTGAAATTAACAAGAACATCAGTTTTTTGTTAACTGTTGGCAGCAACAGAATTTACAAAACATACAAGGAAGCTTATGGAGCACTGTTAAAAACATTTAAATTTGATTAATGTGTAGAAATATATTGTAAAATAAATTCATCATTTTAAATGAAAATATATGGAAAAAAAAAGGTAAAGCAGTCAACAATCCGAAGATTGGTTTGAACACCACAGTGCTTTACTAGGCATGGTCCTGTTTGGAGGTGGTATGCCGTTGCCTACCTTCGAACTGACTTACCCAGCCAGTTATAGGGGGACCTACAGTTTAACGTGGGTTCCGAACCACGGTGCTACTCGGTATTTTTCACATAAGCAATACTGCCAGAGGTGAAAGAAGTGGAAAGTGACAGATTAAAATCCTAGGACCTGGCGGGGATCGAACCCGCGACCTTTGGATTTGTAGTCTGGCACTCTACCACTGTGCAACCGAGGCGCACTTGTAATTTTTCTCTTCAGAACAGGACTTTTAGTTCACCTTTCTGAAATTTTCATAGTGTTTTTTGGACTGTTCTTATTATTGGCAGCTGTACCCTATTATTCCGAACAATCCCTCAGTGTTGGCTACAAGGGAGGTTTTATAGAACTCTTTTGGAGTGAGGTAATGAATCCTATGTGTGTCCCTGTAGAGGTCTGGATTTGTATTGGCAATTTATTTTGAAACTGGTTATACTAAACAGGATAGTCATTCAGTTTATGTATTTCACTTTTTTTCTAACCCTAAACTCCATTGAAATTGATCTTTATCGGTCCAGTCAAATGGTAATTTGATGTGGAAAGTTCTCTTGTAATTGCTTGTAGTAGTTAATTTTATGTGCTGGGCGCAAATGTGAGGTCATCCAACAAAAAGGACAAATGTAAGTAGTTCTCAAATAAAACCATTAAAAATGTCATTAGTGTTTTTGAGATTAGAACTTGCAAAATAAGTTATTTATGCAAATCATGGCCACATAGTAGAATGTACAGGAGATAATTACCCATTTATTTAGGTCTCTCTCTGTTTGTATGTCATAGGGTTTCTACCCAGAAGTGTATTGAAGTAATTGGGAATGAGTAATTTTTGGAAAATAGCAAAAAGAGTGCAAGAATTTCTTCAGGGCAGGCTTGCAGGCCTAATACAACTAATCACTGACTTATAAGTACTTGATTATTTATAATAGATATGAAAACAGTACCTATTAAGAGATATATTTTTAACTCATTAATATAAACGTAGTGAATGGATTAAAGTGAGACTGAATTATTTGTGCAGAGTTACCATAAGGTAATCCAGAGAACTCCAGGTCATCCTATGCTACTAATTCAGTCTCCGCAATGGACTTAATGCTTTTGTTGTTGCAATATGGAACACTCCAGGCCTTCTTGAATTCACAGTTGGTCTGACAAATCTACAAGAAGTAAGTTTTTAACCCCTAAAAAAAAAAAAAAAAAAAAAAAAAACAACAACCCACACACAATAATTTGTGTAGAAACTATATGATATAGTGATATAGGAAAGAATAAAAGTTGGTGCCATAGATTGAAGGTCCACTTTTGTGTAAATGATTCCCTTTGCAATTTGAAAACCACTGAACTAATTTTGTCTTCCTTTAAGTTCAACACCCTCCACCCGTGAGAGAAATAATTACACCATAACTTTCCACTTCAGGACCATTTTGTGCACCATTTCACTGGACTAGTGTAAGGAACATAAAATTAATGAAAAGCTACTGCACAAATATGAAAAGGTAACATGAGGGTTTCCATTTGCATCTTTGCTGTTAGTGAACTATTCTTCTCCTCTATTGATTATTAAAATTTGTTTCAGCATGGGACCTGTCCCATTTGTAGGAAGACACTTGGAGATGATGGAATTGAAGAGCAGACTATTGTTGCAGCTCCTAGCCCTGTATCCAGTATGGCCTCAAGTTTAGCTGCACTGATAAGGTAACAAAAGCTTTACATTGACTTGTTTCCTGTGTCCAAATATTATATCTGTGCTACAAAGAGCAAGAAAAACTTGTTTTATGAATAACTGGCTTAGCACTTATAGTGCTGATGAAGTCTGTTGTTACCATCAGCTGTGGACTGGGTAATATCAGTGTTTTTCTGACTAATATACAGCTCGCTGTTGTTAGAATTCCAAAACATTTTTATGTTTATTAGACTTTTTATCAAGTACTCAAATTTTGGAGTCAGTAATTTAAAATTTGAAGGTTCAATGAATTTTAAAGTTGGTGATATTTATTGCCAGTAAAAATTGAAAAAGAATTTCAGTACTGTTTTATACATTGAAACATGTTATCTTCGAAAAATATTTACAAAACATTTGAAATGAACTAAAAATCAAAATAAGCAGAAGTTCAGTACACAATTTAGCATTCTTAGTCGACAACTTTTGGTGCACCCTTATGAGGTCCTTTTTTACCAGCTTTCACTGTTAAACATTTCGTGACTTGCCACTATTTTTGGATGACTTATAATCCGAATCGTTATCAGACAGCCCTATTTCATCATCTGAAAACTCATCAAGAACTTAATAAATCATTTGCTCCAAACATTTGTCCTGTTCACTGCACATATCAAACAGAAAATCAACACAAAACACTTGAAACGAATGAAACTGAGAGGATGCCAACACCAAATAATGTCTACGAATTAAGTAGGGTTGTGTTAGAGTGGTTCGGACAAATCCATTATTCGCTGGCTTCGGATTTGAGATTCGGTGCATAATGGCCGAATACTACCAAATCCGAAGTGTTATCTGCAAAAACTTTAGTTACAAATGTTGTAGTTTACTTTGCATACCATTACGTTTTAGTTTGCCTTATTTACTTTATTTTCCATAAATCTGATGAAAGATGCTATGTCACAAAATTAAACGACATTACTTTGGAATAGTTCTGATAAATGGTGCTGGGAGCTTCCACAAGTAAGTTTTCCCATCTAATATATAGGAAGTGCTACACAGGCTTGTTTAGCACTCACAAATATAAATACTAGCGCCAAAACTTTGCGCTCGTAAAAATAAAAAGAAAGGAAGAAGAGTCTAATTTCCTTTTTATTTTCTACTATTGAATTTTAATGCACCATCCAATGAAGGAAATATAACTTTTTGTATTGTTCAACTTCAAATGTAGCAGACTTTCGAATATAAGTAGCAAGGAAAATAAATTTTTTCACGTAAATACCAACAATACATAAGGCTTTAGGATTCTTGCACGAGTTGCCTCATTCTGATTTCACGTATTGTTTCGTCGAATTTTGTGAAGTGTTAGGGTATATGAACTGTAATAAAACACTAGGATTTCAAGAAGTTAGTTATTTATTATGTGGAAAAAAAGTTATAATCGTGCACCAGCCAGGCGGGATGACATCAATTCAGCAACAACTTGATGTCATTTCAATACATCATGTAAGGTAAAGCTTAAACACGTGTACACTTACAGCCTTTCGAAAAGTGACAGACAACTGACACCAATGGGTTACGTAAAACACGCAAGTGTGCCAATGGAATGAAGATACATTAAAGTGGGTTCCAAATCAGATTGCGTAACCGGCATTTAAAAATGTTCGATGGCGAATGCACTAGATTGTGCGAGGCATAATGCTCTGTAGCACGAAGGAACTGAATAACAAGGAATCAAGTGATGGTGATTCAGAATTATCGTGCCGATATCTAACTGCTATTATAAACATTTTGTATTATAAATCTAATAAAATTGCTTCATATTTCTGAATTTAGTTTCGTACAATAGCCGTACATTTGAAGTCTTATCTAAAAGCTACTATGTAAAGCCAACTGGAAAGCATGTGTTGTGTCAATATGCCTGACGCTACAATCACTGCCTTCGATCTACAACTTACGCATTTTTCTATTATGGGTAAGGGATTGTTCGCCATAATAATAATAATAATACAAATGTAAATACTACGCTGTGTTAGCTGTTACCAAATTTAAATTCTGTCTGCCTAACAAATCCGAAAGACAATGGTGAACGCGGTAGAATATACGTATCATGTTAATGTTTACATTGTATTATTCTTATGCTTAAAGGGAATAGTTAGAAATTAAGCACGGCAACTGACTTCTAGTACTGAGTACTGATTTTCAAATCTTCTACAAATAAAAGTTCCGTGCAGACAAGTTACATGATCTAAAATGTACAAAATATCCTTGCTTAACCATGCGGAATGCACAATCTATGCATTAAGTGCTTTTCACAGTTCTGAAATGTCTTTGTGGCAATAACAAGTACACAAACGTCGAATAAACTCGGGTTTCTCTGTCTGAATGTCCTGTACGTCACTCATGGAATGCCCGATATGTCACTATAAAATTATTTAACATTTACACATCCTATTTTTAAGAATCCATTTTTTTTTTTTTTTTACTTCCACATTAGCTACTCATCTTTTCAGCTTTTATTTTTGACTCCTCCCCTTTGAAGAAGGGGGGAAAATACTTTCCTTTCTAAGACTTCATTCTGCAATTATTTTTTATTTTATCAAAATGAAACACTTTGCAATAGAGTGAAGAAAGTTTCTTATTACCTTTTACAGCATCTAAACAACATATAAATCAAAATGTTTCATGCAAATTTCTTTTATGGGTTGCAGGGGGGTATTAAAAAATCCTTAAAATTCAAAATAAAAATCTAAATGAAATTTAAATTTTACTGTTAATATTGTCATTTGGGATCCACTCATGAAGGCTTTATTTTCATCACTGGCTGTGATTGAGTGGTAATTCTTTTTAAATACGTGTACTCGAGTTGACAGATTATTTGGGTATCAGATTCGGAAGATTCGATTTGGGTTCGGAATTTGCATTCCATTCGGTAAAATTGGGGTTCAACCCATCCCTAGAAGTAAGCTGCAATAACTAAGACTTTCACAAACACAAACGTATTCCACTAAGTTCGCTGTTGCCATCTAGCGTTTGTGGTTTAAACTACAAAGCCTGCAGACTACCGAGACTTCGCGGGAACTGTAAATGTGTTTGATGCCACAGAGAAACATTGAAACTGCTGATACATAATATTACATCAGCCACACACTAAGTGTTAAAGTAGAAGATTAAATTGTTTTACACCAGGTAATTTCCTGCAAATAATAAAAAAAAATGTAACAGCTTGTTACATGTGCTTAATACCTACTTTCCTATTCTGCTGTACAAATAAATGAAGAAGAGAAAGCAGTAGGAGAGGAAAAGTGAAAAGGTGTGACAATTTTGAGTGATCAATGTTCAGAAGACAAGAAGCATCTATTAGTGTTAAGACAAGAGAATAAAAATTCAAAAACTGAATAATTTCAAGTGTTAATATCCTACTCTAAAGAACAGTGCAGTTCAGTAGCCCAGCTAATTTTATTTAGCTGACACCAGAATTCGGTTATCATTTTATTTATTATCCATTAGTTTTGAAAGTAGGTTACTGCTGTCTTCAGTCTGGAGACTGGTTTGATGCAGCTCTCCACCCTACTCTATCCTGAGCAAGTCTCTTTATCTCCTCATAAGAACGGCACCCTGCATCCATCTCTTGGTCTTCTCCTGTGATTTTTACCCCACACGCTTCCCTCCAACACTAAATTCACAATTCCTTGATGTCTAATATTGTGCCCTACCAATATATCCCTTCTTTTAGTCAAGGCTTGCCAGAAATTTCTTTTTTCCCCAATTCTTTTCAGTATCTCCTAATTAGTTACGCAATCCACCCACCTAATCTTCAGCATTCTTCTGTAGCACCATATTTCAAAAGCCTCAATCCTCTTCCTGTCCGCGCTGTTTATCGTCCATGTCTCACTCCCATGCAAGGCAACACTCCACACAAATGCCTTCAGAAAGGACTTCCTTAGGCTTAAATCAATATTCGATGTTAACAAATTTCTCTTTTTCAAGACGCTTTTCTACCCATTGCCATTCTGCATTTTATATCCTCTGTACTGTGACCATCATTTGTTATTTTACTGCCCAAGTAAAAATTCATCTACCTCCTTTATTGTTTCATTACTTAATCTAATTCCTTCAGCATCACCTGATTTTTCTTACACTGCACTCCATTACCCTTGTTGTGCTCTTATTAATGTTCATCTTATATGCATCTTTCGACACACTGTCCCTCCCGTAAAACTTCTCTTCCAAGTCCTTTGCTGTTTCTGACTAAATTAGCATGTCATTAGCTAAACACAATGGTTTTTCTTTCTTCACCCTGAACTTGCTTTCCTTCTCCAAATTTCTCTTTGCTTTCCTTTATAGCTTGCTCAGTGTACAAATTGAATAACATTGGAGAAAGGCTACAACTCTGTCTTACTTCCTTCCCAACCTCTGCTTCCCTTCCATGCCCTTCTACTCTGAGAACTGCTGTCTGGTTTTTGTACAAGAAGTAAATTACTCTCCATTCCCTATATTTCACTCCTGCCGATTTCAGAATTTGAAAGTGTTTATTCCAATCAACATTGTCAAAAGCTTTTTCCATTCTACAAAAAGCTAGGTTTACCTTTCCTTAATCTAAGAAAAGCCGTAAAGTGAAGTTTGCCTTTCCTGTTTCTACATTTCTCCTGAATCTAAACTGATCTTCCCCGAGGTCGGCTTCTACCAGATTCTCCATCCTTCTGTAAATAATTTGTGTTAAGATTTTGTAACCATGACTTATTAAACCGATGGTTCTGAAATTTTCACATCTGTCTGTGCCTGCTCTCTTTGGAAGGGGGTTATTACATTTTTCTTAAACTGAGTGTATTTCCCCCTGTCTCTCTCACATATTACACAACAGGTGAAATAGTTTTGTCATGGTGACTCTCCCAGAGACTTCAGTAGCTCTGAGGGATTATCGCCCACTCCAGGGGCCTTGTTTAGACTTAGGTCTGTAAGTGCTCTGTCAAATTCTTCTCCCAGTACAGTATCTCTTATTTCATCCTCTACTACTTCTCCACTCCCTACAATGTTGCCTCTAAGTTTGTTTCCTTCGTAGAGCCCCTTTATATACTCTTTCCACCTTTCAGCTTTCCCTTCTTTGCTGAGAACTGGTTTTCCGTCTGTGTTCTTGATATTTCTAGAGCTGTTTTTCTTGTCTCTTTCATTTTCCTGTAGGCTGTATCTATTTTCCCCCTATTTATACATTCTTCTACATCCTTGCATTTGCCTTCTAGCCACTCCTGCTTAGCCATTTTGCACTTTCTGTCAATCTCATTTCTTAGTCATCTGTACTTCCTTTTGCCTGTTTCATTTACTGCATTTTTAAATTTTCTCCTTTCATCGATTAAATTTGGTATTTCCTGTGATATCCAAGGTAGATCTTGCCTTTCTATTTTGTCCTCTGCTGCCTTCACTATTTCATCTCTCAATACTACCGATTCCTCCTCTACTGTTTTATCCCCCCCCCCCCCTGTTGTTGTCTAAAGCTACCTCTGAAATTCTCAAGAACTTCAGGTACCTCTAATTTACACAGGTGCCAACTCCTTATTTGCCTACATTTCTGCAGTTTTTTTTTTTTTTTTTTTTTTTTTTTTTTTTTTTTTTTTTTTTTTTCAATTTCAGCTTACAGTTCATGGGCAATAAGATATGGTCAGAGTCTCTATCTGCCCCTGGGTATGTCTTACAGATAAAAACTTGGTTCCGAAATCTGTCTTAACATTATAAAAAACTATCCGGTGTTTCCTGATCTCTTCCACGTATACAACCTTCTTTTGTGACCCTTAAACAAAGTGTTTGTTATGGTTAAATTATATTCTGTGCAGAATTCTACTAGGTGGTTTCTTCTTTCATTCCTTTTGCCCAGTCCATATTCACCTACTATCTTTCTGTCCCTTCCTTGTCCTACCACCAAATTGTAGCCTCCCATAACAATTAAGTTTTCCTCTCCCTTAACTTTTTGAATAATTTCCTTTACCACATCATACACTTCTTCAATCTCATCATTGGCAGAGCTAGTTGGCATATAAACCTGTACTATTGTGGTCGATGTTGGTATTGTATTTATCTTGACTATCATAATGTGATCACTGTGCTGCTCATAGTAGTTTACCCACCTTCCTATTTCCTTATTCATTATCAGACCAACTCCTGTGATACCCCCCAACTAATTTTGTATTTATAATACTGTACTTCCAGAAATCCTGCTCCTCTTTCAACCAAACTTCACTAATCCCCACTACAGCTAACTTCAACCTATCCATTTTCCTTTTTAAATTTTCTAACCTCTCTACCTGATTAAGGGAACTAACATTCCACATTCTGATCCCTAGAATGCCAGTGTTGTCTTTCCTGATGATCACATCCTCCTCAGTAGTCCCTTCCTGGAGATCAGAAGGGGGGGGGGGGGACTATTTTACCCAAGAGGATGCCATCAACATATATTCATACAGTAGAGATGCATGTCCTTGGAAAAAGTAACGGCTGTAGTTCCCCCCCCCCCCCCCCCTTGGTTTCAGCCATTTGCAGTAACTGTGTGGCAAAGCCACATTAGCTGATGTTACCGAGGCCAGCTCAGGCAATCATCCAGGCTGTTGTGCCCCCCCTGTAACTACTGAAAAAGGCTGCTGCTGTCCCCCCCCCCCCCCTTCCGGCATGCAATCCACCCCACCTCGTCAATGTCTGTGGTTCATGGGGGTAAGGCTTATCGCTTTGAAAGTGGGTTAACTTATTTATTATAATTTGAATGTTTTATCCTTGGCAGAATTGTAGTTTATAGGTTAAAAAGGAAAGTGCCACCAGTTGCAGGGTTGCAGATTTATTAACAACTGGTTTCAGGCAATTATTGCCCTACTTCACATATCTGTACACAAAAATTTACAGAATATATGCATTTACAAATATTACAGAAAATTTGAAGTATAATCACAGAATTAAAGGGGCAAGAGTTACAACGAATATAACACTTTCTTGCAAAGTGTCAAAATTTGAAATATTAATAGGCTATACTGCTGTATTCTGATAAAGCAGTGTTTCCTAACCATTTTGAATACACAACCATTTTCCAACTATAAATATTTTGGCAACCCTCCACAAACCATAACACAACTATGTGTAATATCAAATGCAAGAAATTTAATTTTCTTATGTTGATACAACAACAAAAAAGTACAGTATTGTTCATTACAGGATTAGCCCGAAAGCAAATTATACTCCATGAACAAGGTCCACTGTATAGTCAATTTGTAAACATTCTATTTTTTCAAAATTACTTAGGGCATCTTGTAAATTTAGCTGTCGCCTGGTAAGCTGAAAACAGTTTACAGGTCTTTCCTTTATTCATTGTTAACACGGTATATTTATATTAAAACCATATTCATTCTATTTAACTGAAAATTCATGATTAAAAAGAATCGTGTAATTTTAATGTAAAATACATTTCTTAGGTATATGTGTTTGATTACTGAAGATTCACTAGTCTGGTTGTTTCATGGTGCAGCTACTGTGCTTCCTCTTGTGACAGACACACATTGCTGGCCACAACGATAATGTCCGTGTGTGGTGATGACAAATCCGTATTCATATAAATACAGCAACTTTCTAGAAGTTGTTGTTGTTGTAGGAAGCCTATTGATATTAGCAAATTACAACACAATACAGTAGAATCCCATTAGAAATAGTGTAAAATGAGGTGAAAATGTAAAATGCGGGAAATAATGTTTTGAACGGTAAAATATGCTCAGTTGATCACTCATGCATTTCAATAGTTTGTGATATATAATAAACTTTGATGCCTATTATGTACATATAATAAAGGTTATCCAAATTTTTACCATTTTAAGTGCTAGGGAACTGGTAATTTTATGGGCAGTAGAAATTTTTGAAATCATTTCAGTGGTCATAATCGATTAGTCAGCAAGCATTTAACTGGCATTTATTATTTACGTTGTAAAACTGCACAAGTTCCTTTCTTTTTGTATTTTTCGATGTTTTTCACAACGAAGTTTGAGAATTTTTTCGCATTCTCGAGCACAGATATATACACAAGTATTTTTGTGACATTTGCATAGGGTCGCCATCTCCCACTTACTGCTTTTTAGAGGTTATAATGTACAGTGCCCCCTTCAATATGCAGAAAAACATACACAAGCAATCCATCAGTCTCACCGTTTGTAAAACGTCGCAAAAAATACTTAAATATTTGCATTTCACAAATAGCATAATTTTCGAAACACATTTTGAAAAGCATGAAAAACTACCAGATCCATAAAGAAAGCAAAGCTGACAATCTGCATGGTGGCTGTAGGCCCCTACACAAGTTCAGATTTATCATCCAACCAACCAAATTCATAGCAGCCTACACCCATGCTGCACACGTTCCATCTAACTGTAGGCAGCATTGCAGCGCCTCACTGTTCTCTGGTGTCCATTTGTTGAACTGTTTTTATTTTCGCGTGTTCACTGTGTAGACAGCAGACGATCGCAGACAGAAAGTTGGTCGGGTAGAACTACACACGCAAAATTTCTTCTTCGCGAATGTAGTTTCAAAAAGTGTAAAATGCAGGAAAAGTTTAAATATGTTAACACTAAAAAAAGGGCGAATTAATATTGTGAACATAGGAAATTTGACGGGACTCACAAAAAATGATGTAAAGGGTGGGAAAACATAAAACCCGGGAATGTAAAAAAAACAGGGTTTTACTGTACATATAATTAAGTCACTATAAAACTAACAGTGACATAGAATATGGCACAGTTGAATTTGAAACAATGTGCAAATATTACAACCTTTAAATAGGGGAGAAGGGGTGGATAACCATCAAATTACAGCATGCTATTAGAATCTAAGATGTGATGACTAATGGGTGAAGGTAAAGGTTAGTTGATGGGAGGACAGTATGTTGTAGGGATAATGAAAATTGGTTGATGAGGATCAGCTGAAATGGTCAGAGTGATTGAAGTTGGTAGGGGTGTTGCTATTGGTGGGGCAGTATGTTAGGTGAAATTATAAAGGATGGAAATAAGAGGAGGAAGGGGTTGATTAGGTTTTATGCGAGGAGTGGGATAAAGAGGAAAGGTGAAGAAGCAGATATACACAGAAATAAAATAAGGAATTAGATGAAAAGGAATCTTGCAGACATGACAATGCATGGTTAAAAATTGGCATAAGTTTCTCTCTCTCTCTCATGAGAGAGAGAGAGAGAGAGAGAGAGAGAGAGAGAGAGAGAGAGAGAGAGAGGAATAATCATAGACCTAGCCATCTGTATTCAAAGTGAAACAAACCAATACATATTGGGGATTAATTAAGAAGTATTAATTATGGTGAATGTGAGGGAAGGGAGAGGGGCATCGGTGTAAGAAAACTTAGTTGTTATAAATGCGACAGACAGATAAATGCAGAGCACTGTTGGTGTGTGAAGACGTGTTTCGAGATAAGTGTGAGAAAGTATTGACACTTGTGGCAAGTGCCAAACATTACAAAAATTTTATTTTTGTGTGAATGGAGTGTGCTACAAATCTCCCATTCTTTCTCAGAGCATTAGTCAGTAGAAGTAAAATTTGTGATTCTTGTGCTACATTCTTTTGTATTTTTAACAATGTGTGACATTAAAGTGAAGTGTTTGCTCCATCTTCTTGATGAGGATGATCAATGTGCAGGGGGTAGAGCTTGTGCCTATGCTCCTCATATCATCATCATCATCATCATCATCATTGTGAACAAACATTGTTTGTAGTGAAATATGACTTGTTCTACAGCCTTTGACAAATGTTGTTTTGTCCTTCCCACAGAGCTGGCAACGAGTCTATGGGAAGTCGAAATGCATTGGGTTCATCATCTTCTGGAACATCCACATCCAGCAGTAGTCGCAGTACTCATCCATCAGACTTCAACATGGATTTAGAATTTGATTAGTCCTAAAAAGTACCTGTTTCTTGAATTACACTTTATCCCACTCATAAACTCATAGCAAATCAAGGTACTGTTATTTGTTTTAGAAATGAATAAATTGGATACACCCAGCAAAATGCTCAAATTGATGTAGTTATTTCTGATAGCTATTCCCATATGGAGATGTTTAGTCCCTACCATTTTGAAATATGTAGTTTAATGTGTACCATAAATTTCTTCATTAGCTTGCTGAACATGCCTTTTTTCTGCTTGAGTATTTGTGTGGGACAACACTATTTAAATTTCATTTTGTATTATACTTGCTGAAAAAGTTATTGTGATTAAGAACAGTAACCAGAACCTGTAGCAATTGACAAAAGGGTGATCGCTTTCACTTTTAATACTGGTATCACAATGATACAGTTATGGTATTTACAAAAACAATACTCATGCCCTTTATATATATAATTATATTAAAAGGCTGCAAATAATGTTACATTTGGACATAAATATTTGAGTTACTTTTTTCTTTTCTTCCTTTACAGGGCAGAATGGAAATATTTTAATATTTCCTCTATTTACCGGTTGAGTATGGCACAAACACCCCCCTCCCCCAGTTGCTTCGCCATAAATAGTTTAAAAGGCTTCATGACAACTGTTGTGCAACAAAATTTACCCTGAAAGAACGTAGCAAATATTTGAACTTTTAATTTTGTAAGTTCAGTAATCTGTGGTTTAAAGTTAGATATAATAATCGGAACATATATGTGTGTTTCTTTTAGCTGTAAATATCAGACTTAAGAATTCATGCACTTCAGCAGCATTAAGCGGTGACTGCTGAAACAAAATTTTGGTTTTTGCAAGATTGCAACTCAAAGGAATCTCAAAATTAAATGTAGAATTCTGAGATATCCATTTGTCTGCTAAAACATTTTATTATTGTCACAGCACTTATCAGTTACCTGTACATATGGTGTATACAGCATATAACATCGAAAGTTGAATTAAGTTAATGGGTGAATATCTGTAAAATCGTCACTGTAAAAAAAATATTGCTTTACTTTATACATTGCTTTGCTGTAATCAAAATAACAAAAATAAATGATATCAAAAAGTATATTTTGTAGTCTCTATACATTTCACTCAAATGAGTGAGAATATTTCCTCCTCTTCCCCCCCTTACAAACTTAAATCATCATCATTGAAGTCATTTTCTCTTTCAAATACATTAATCTTAGGCGTTACAAAAGGTTTGTCAGCTACTCTTTTTTCAGATGAACTGCTGGCTTTGGTGATTCTCTTTTCAGGTTTGCTTAGGATATTATCAATATTTAATGCACTATCAATAGTCTCTGTAGAAGACTCTGACCATGTTAAAGTATTCCTTTTGTTACATTCATTAACTCTAAGATTCTTAGATGACACCTGTGATGAGGTAAGACTCCTACCAAAATTGACTAAAGAAGTCAAATTTGATGTTTTAGTAGGTGGCTTTTTCTGCTGCAGTTCTACAGTTTTGTTAACCATTGGTGATGCAGCATCTTTTGAATCCACATGTATTTGCCCAGTTGTAATACACTGATTCAGTTGTAAATCAACTTGCAGTTGAGATTGCAAGTCTTCACTTTCTTGTGTACCATGTTTCTCACACTGTGTTTTCACCTTTCCACTATTAGATCTTCTGTAACCAAATTTTCTCTCTAACAATTCCCTACTAATGCTGGGATGTGACTTTTCTTCAATGGATGTAATTTCATTTACTAAAGAGCTGCTACTATGTCTCTCTTCAGGAAGTGATTTTTCTTCAATTGCTGTAACTTCATTTTCATTTATTAAAGAGCTGCTATTATGCCTTTTTTCTGATGGCATACTATGAATATCTTTCGCTGCCATCTCAAGATCAGAAATAGAATTTACTTTACTCTCCTTCCCATCGCTATTGTTACAGAGTGGGAGCATTCTAGAATGTGAATTTTCTTCAATCAATGTAATTTCTTCATTTATGTGAACTGAAGGGCTGCTACTATGACACTCTTCTGGTGGAATATTATGAATATCATTTGGTTCTATTTCAGGTTCTGAAACTGAATTTATTCTACTCTTCTTTGCTGCAATGGTGTTGTTTTGATCTTGTATAGTCCCAATTTTTGATTGTAATAATTTCCTTTTAGATTTCTTTTCTGCAGTTTTTGATAGATATTCAGCTGTCTGGCAAGCGTTTTGTACCTTTGTTTTTCGAATATCATCAAACACTTCTGTTAACCTCTGAGAGACTGCTAGTGACTCTAATGTTGGAAATGCATATTTCCTTGAAGCCCCTCTTACTGTACTAGAAGATGTATTACTGTTTTTATTTGTTTTATTTTCATATGCAACTGCATGATTATTACTTTGTGCTTTCATATCTGTTGAATTCTCAGTATACAGATTCTTGTTTGCACTATTGAGTGAATTGAGTTCTTCTGTCAGAATGTCTTCTAAGTTCAATTGCTGCAGAATGAGTGTGGCTGAAATTAGAAAGAACAAACCAAAGAAAATTAACTGCATTGTTGTATTATAAATTACAAAGTTATAAGAAAAACATGGGAAAGGGAACCCTCACTTACAGTGGACTTAGAAATGAAGTACAGGCATGTAAAAGAAAATAATTCCCATTAGCTTTAGTGCACACATTATTATAAGTGGCCTGTGGTTTCTTGGTTGCTCTTCTCATGATGATAATGAACTTTAAGATTTATTCAGTCTGTCACTACAATTCTCTCTCATCTATGTAACTAAAAACTGCCAAAATAGGACAAGATACACACCAAGCAAATACTGCTGATGCTGACTGGGATAAGAAATTAATCCTTCACACCAAAATACCTATAAAAATTTCTTTTAATAACTTCAAAAATTTGTTATAGTTACATGTATAGAGAGGGGAAAAAGCACAGGTACATAAATACACACAAATGATAAGCTTTCGCCACTGTTGGTAGCTTCCTCAGAAAAAGAGGACCCACTTTCTTAAAATCCGTACCCTTTCCTTTTTTCGCCCTCCTTTCTCTTTTTCTGATAAAGCTACCAACTGTTGTGAAAGCTTAGCATTTGTGTGTGTTTCTATCTACATATCTGTGCTCTTCTGCCTGGTAAGTAAACCATTCCTGATCAGATTTTTATTTATTTATTTTATTTTTTTTTTTTTTTTTAATAAAAAGTAAAGAAGGTTTGACTTCCCAGGCTAAAAGGCACCAGTTTGTGGAGACCGACAGATGCGTGTTTGCGCGCATACGCACGCACACACACACACACACACACACACACACACACACACACACACACACACACACACACACACAAAGGAAAAGGGGGGGGAAGGAGAGAGAGATTTCGCAACCCTGAGTTGCTTCTTCATAAAAATAGCAAATATGCAGGTTTTAAGGGAGTGGGTGAGGAGTCATTCCAATCCCGGATAGACGTCATTCCACGTCAAACCACCAGATATTTTAAAATGTTGAAACTCTACCATGTTCGATATTATTTTATTTATTGATTCATTGATGACATCTGCATGATCTGGACTAACAGTGAAGAAGAACTCCGGAATTTCCTCTCCAACCTCAACTCCTTTGGTCCCACCAAAATCCCATGCCACTTTCCTCGATGTCAACCTCCATCTGTCCAACAGCCAACTTCACACATCCGTCCACATCAATCCAACCAACAAACAACAGTACCTCCATTATGACAGCTGCCATCCATTCCACATCAAACGTTCCCTTTCCTATAGCTTAGGTCTTCGTGGCAAAAGAGTCTGCTCCAGTCCCGAATCCCTGAACCAGTACACCAATAACCTAATAACAGCTTTCACCTCCCGCAGCTATCCTCCTGATCTTGTTCAGAAGCAAATTATCAGAGCCATCTCATCACCCCTCCAAATCTAGAACCTTCCACCGAAGAACCCCAGAAGTGCCCCTTTTGTCACCGGATACTTTTCGGGATTGGACTCTGAATGTGGCTCTCCAGCAAGGATACGACTTCCTTAAATCCTGCCCCGAAATGAGATCCATCCTTAATGACATCCTTCCCACTCCAACAACAGTGTCTTTCTGCGCCCCCCCCCCCCCCCCCGCCTAAGCTTCGTAACCTCCTAGTCCATCCCTATGAAATCCCCAAACCTGCCTAGATGTGCTTGCGTTTGTGTATGTGTGTCGCTGTGTTTGTATTTGTTTACCCTCCTTTTTTTCCCCCCAAGGTAAGTCTTTCCTGTCCCGGGATTGGAATGACTCCTTACCCACTCCCTTAAAACCCTAATCATTTCCTTTTCCCTCTCCTTCCCTTCTGCCTGACTAAGCAGCTAGGCTGCGAAAGCTTGTGTGTGTGTGTGTGTGTGTGTGTGTGTGTGTGTGTGTGTGTGTGAATTTATTGATTTATTTGTGCTACTAGCACTTCCTGTGATCCTTCGCCTGGTAAGTAATCTTTTATATAAAATTAAATATAAAAATAGCTTAAGATTACTCACCAGGCGAAGGAGCACAGGTGTAACAGCATCACAAATAAATAAATGAATACACACACACACACACACACACACACACACACACACACACACACAAACGCAAGCTTTCACAACCCAGTTGCTTCTTCAGGCAGAAGGGAAGGAGAGGGAAAAGGAAATGACGAGGGTTTTAAGGAAGGGGGTAAGGAGCCATTTCAATCCTGGGAGAGGAAAGACTTACCTTGGGGGGAAAAATGGAGGGTAAACAAATGCACACACACCCACACAAGTACACCTAGGCAGACATACTGTAGAAAGAAAGAAGTTAAGAAATTAGACAGAGATACCACTTGAGGCAGAGGCTTTGTCCAGAGAACCGATGCAAAGATGTTAAAATGGTGGGTGGGAATTCGAATTTAGTGGAGGTTTGAGACCAGGTGGGCAACGGGAAGAGAGAATATGCTGAAGGGCTAGTTCCCATCTCCGGAGTTCTGAAGGATTGGTGTCAGTGGGAAGTATCCAGATAACCCGGACGGTGTAGCACTGTGCCAATATGTGCTGGCCGTGCACCAAGGCGTGTTTAGCCACAGGGTGATCCTCATTACCAACAAACACTGTCTGCCTGTGTCCATTCATGCGAATGGACAGATTGTTGTTGGTCATTCCCACATAGAACGCTTCACAGTGCAGGCATATCAGTTGGTAGATCACGTGGGTACTATCGCAAGTGACTCTGCATTTGATAGTGTACACCTTCCGGGTTACGGGACTGGAGTAAGTGGTGGTGGAAGGGTGCATAGGGCAGGTTTTACAACGGGGGCGGTTACCTCTGTCCTATCCAAAGGGCTGACCTTTAGCCCTACTTCCAAATTCAACCAAACAGCCCTTCTGAAAGATTTCCTATCCTACACTCGCAGTCTTTGCTGGAGATATCACTTTGCCACGAAGTAAAATAATCCTCCTCCTAATGATCCAGCTCCCCAAGACATCATTCAAATCGAACCCTGCCTGGAACAGTTCCATCCTCCGTCACAGCGAGACCCACCTGCTCTTCCTCAAAATCACCCTCTTCAAACCTTCCAGGAATTCCTTACTTCCACAACCTTGCCTCCCAGTCTTTCCTGAGAAACCTTAATCCTACTCACAACATTACCGCAGCAGAATCCCGAGCTATCCGTGATCTGAAGGCTGACCATTCCATCGTCATTCTCCCTGCCGACAAGGGCTCCACGACAGTGGTACTTGATCGGCGGGAGTATGTGGCAGAGGAAGTGCGTCAGCTTTCAGATAATACCACATGTAAAGTTTTTCAAGGCGATCCCATTCCTGATGTCCAGGCAGAACTTCAAGGAATCCTCAAAACCTTAGGCCCCCTACAAAACCTTTCACCTGACTCCATTAACTTCATGACTCCACCGACACCCCGCAATCCCCACCTTCTACCTACTTCCCAAGATTCACAAACCCAATCATCCCGGCCGCCCCATTGTGGCCGGTTACCAAGCCCCAACAGAACGAATCTCTGCCTACATAGACCAACACCTTCAACCCATCATGTGCAGTCTCCCATCCTTCATCAAAGACACCAACCACTTCCTCGATCACCTGAAATCCTTACCCACCCTGTTACCTCCTGAAACCATCCTTGTAACCATCGATGCCACTTCCTTATACACAAATATCCCACATGCCCAGGGCCTCGCTGTGATGGAATATTTCCTTTCACGCCGACCACCCACTTCCCTACCTAAAACCTCTTTCCTTGATACCCTAGCCAGCTTCATCCTAACCCACAACTTCTTCACTTTTGAGGGCCAGACATTCCAACAACTAAAGGGAACAGCCATGGGGACCAGGATGGCCCCCTCATACGCAAACTTATTTATGGCACACTTAGAGGAAGCCTTCCTGGACACTCAAGCCTGTCAACCCAAAGTTTGGTATAGATTCACTGATGACATCTTCATGATCTGGACTCACAGTGAAGAAGAACTCCAGAATTTCCTCTCCAACCTCAACTCCTTTGGTCCCATCAAATTCACCTGGTCCTATTCCAAATCCCATGCCACTTTCCTCGATGTCGACCTCCATCTATCCAACGGCCAACTACACACATCCGTCCACATCAAACCTACCAATAAGCAACAGTACCTGCATTATGACAGCTGCTATCCATTCCACATCAAACGTTACCATCCCTATAGCTTAGGTCTTCGTGGCAAACAAGTCTGCTCCAGTCCTGAATCCCTGAACCAATACACCAATAACCTGATAACAGCCTTCACATCCTGCAGCTATCCTCCTGATCTGGTACAGAAGCAAATTGCCAGAGCCACTTCCTCATCCCCCCCAAATTCAGAACCTTCAACAGAACCCCAGAAGTGCCCCTCTTGTCACCGGATACTTTCCGGGACTGGAGCGGACTCTGAATGTGGCTCTCCAGCAAGGATACGACTTCCTAAAATCCTACCCCGAAATGAGATCCATCCTTCATGACATCCCACCTAACCTCCGTAACCTCCTAGTCCATCCCTATGAAATCCCCAAACCACCTTCCCTACCTTCTGGCTCCTACCCTTGTAACCACCCCCGTTGTAGAACCTGCCCTATGCACCCTTCCACCACCACTTACTCCAGTCCCGTAACCCGGAGGGTGTACACAATCAAGGGCAGAGCCACTTGCGACAGCACCACGTGATTTACCAACTGACATGCCTGCACTGTGAAGCATTCTATGTGGGAATGACAAGTAACAAACTGTCCATTCGCATGAATGATCACAGGCAGACAGTGTTTGTTGGTAATGAGGATCACCCTGTGGCTAAACATGCCTTGGGGCACGACCAGCACATCTTGGCACAGTGTTAAACCGTCCGGGTTATCTGGATACTTCCCACCGACACCAATCCTTCAGAAATTCGGAGATGGGAACTAGCCCTTCAGCATATTCTCTTTTCACGTTGCCCACCTGGTCTCAACCTCCGCTAAATTCGAATTCCCACCCACCATCTTAACATCTTTGCATCGGTTCTCTGGACAGAGCCTCTGCCTCAAGTGGCATCTCTGTCTAACTTCTTTACTTTCTACAGTATGTCTGTTTAAATGTACTTGTGTCTGTGTAAATGTGTGGGTGTGTGTGTATTTGTTTACCCTCCATTTTTCCCCCCAAGGTAAGTCTTTCCTGTCCCGGGATTGGAATGACTCCTTACCCACTCCCTTAAAACCCTAATCATTTCCTTTTCCCGCTCCTTCCCTTCTGCCTGACGAAGCAGCTAGGCTGGGAAAGCTTAGATTACTCACCAGGCGAAGGAGCACAGGTTTGACAGCATCACAAATAAATAAATGAACACACACACACACACACACACACACACACACACACAAACGCAAGCTTTCGCAACCCAGTTGCTTCTTCAGGCAGAAGGGAAGGGGAGGGAAAAGGAAATGATGAGG
The DNA here is from genome assembly GCA_026315105.1 of Locusta migratoria. Taxonomy (NCBI): domain Eukaryota; kingdom Metazoa; phylum Arthropoda; class Insecta; order Orthoptera; family Acrididae; genus Locusta; species Locusta migratoria. The sequence goes on from CM048749.1 coordinate 158,964,727, forward strand.
GTTTTAAGGGAGTGGGTAAGGGGCCATTCCAATCCCGGGAAAGACTTACCTTGGGGGGGAAAAAAGGAAGGCAAACAAATACACACACACTCACACATATATACACACGCAAACACACCTAGGCAGACATATTGTAGCTATTAAATGAATTAAATAGTTTGTCAGAAGTGCAGAAAAGTTTTCTTAAGAGTTCATTTTGTGAGATGGGTAAATTGGGCTACATTGTTAGATTACAGTCTCTAAATCCACATACAAATGACAATAATCATACCACTTATTGAGTTGATTTTTCATTGAAGTAGCCTGAGGAATATATAATAAAAGAACAATGACTTCGAATTTTCTGCCTTTGAATAGAAAAAGTTATTTTATGACCTGAGTAACTTAATATCTGTAACTGTATGAAGTTCTGTCACAAAATTCTGTTTTGATTGTGCTAAATCTGGATAGCAGAGGGGTAGGGTGTGAATCTGATGGATACCTGGTATTCAAAAAATATATTTGTCAAAAGAAAAATCATTTAGTATTCCTTTTTTCTCCTTTTCATTGTTTTCATGCCAGCTGAGAGGACAAGAGAGCTCAAATCAGTGCGAATAGCCTGAGCTGTATCGGCTTACAAACTGAAAAAGGCAGAAGTGTAAGGACCAGTGCCCATGTACTGAAGTGCAACACAAGGGATGTTGGAAATTGAAACTTTTCAGTGCAATGGGCAGTGTATATTAAAAATGATGGATATTCATTCCATAATGAGACAATGACATATGGGGCATACCCACAATATTAGTGTGTTTGGTTTTTTTTTTTTTTTTTTTTTTTTTTTTTTTTTTTTTTTTTATGTGAGTCACATATACAGACTTTAAATATGTACAATTTTACAAAATTTAATATTTGTCACTAATTATAATTCCTTGTATTGTATTTTCTTATTCTTGTTTGATGGGGATATGTGTGTTATATTTTGGGGCTACTTTCGACATCCTGCACTATGTTTGGAAGTTGCAAATGGGGGTATTATGACGTGACAGTGCCTCCAGGCTAATGCCGTGTACTTGCATTCTATAGAGCTACACACCGACACATTTAAATCATGCATGTGAGAACTGTGAGCTTTGGAAACTTTATGACGTAGGGGTTTTTCCGTGGGACTGGAAAAACGGATGCAGACTTGCGCAGGGAAGGGGAGAGTCGTGTGGACAGCCACAGACGGGGGAGCACTGTTGCTCGTCGCCGCGAGTTTCTAAAAACGTGTGATAGTTTCTGTGGCTGAAGTGCCGTTTTTGCTTTTGCAGTTGAAGGATTTCGTTGTGTGGGGAAAAGTGTGAAGTTGCGTGGGGGCTCGAGTCATACAAAAAACATTTTTATAATATTACAAACGTGCAGTGTGATGAAGAGAAATTAAACTTATTTAAATCGATATTCTTTTGCAACTCACCCTATATGCCCATTAATGTGTGTACAATTAGTATGTACTTTTTGTTTATTAATTTGAAACTGTATTAAGGCACACATGGATGGAACAAGCACAAAAGCGGGAATCATACAGTGTCATCTCCTAAACGAGTACAAAACATTTTTCCTTCAGAAAGAGGGGGGGGGGGGGGGGGGGGAAGCATGTTCCATCCCATCACAGAGAGGGGTATTAAAAATCCTCAAGATTTAAAATAAAAAATCTAAATGAAATTTTAATTTCTTAAATTTTACTGTAATATTGTCATTTGGGATGCATCCCAGAAGACTTTACCTTCATCACTGGCTGTGATAGTGTAGTAATTCTTTTTAAATACATGTACTTGATGTGACAGATTATTTGGGTTCGAGATTCGAAAGATTTGGTTTTCAGATTTGATTCAGTAAAATTTGGGTTTAACCCATCCCTAGACAGGAAGAAACAAAAATGGTTGCTGCTGCACAGGTCTTCATGGACCCTACAAGTGATATGTGGAAGAAGGCTCGAGGTGCAGACAAACAAGCCTATGGTGGAATGCATTCCATACGCCATGCTAAAATATGTAGGAGCATCGGTGTTGAGTAGGTTGATGTTCTGCTGTGTCAGGAGAGTCTCAACATCTCTACCCCGGGCCAAGGTCTGTGTGCCACCACACAAAGTGTGGTGGGTGCAGAAATCCGTCAAAAGAAGAAAGGGTTGGGGAAAGTGGGCGACCAAGGCAAGGAGATCCACAGGAGAGACAACCTCACCTGGTAAAATTTTGCACTGCCAAGAGCGTAACAGTGACTGCCTCTAGAGTTGTATGTAGAGGCACAGCAGCACTGGGGACAGAGGCTAGTATGTAGATGCAGATACCACTGGAAACTCTTGTCATAGATGGAACAGCAGCCTCGAAGGGCAAGGGTGCTCTCAACGGGGAACCATGTTTCCTGTAGGGCTAAACAGAGCACAGGGAAGCGGCACAGTAACTGCTGCAACTCAGCCAGATGGTGGGACAAAAACGCTGCATTTCCACTACAGGATTTCTTTTGCACCAAGCTGAATAGTCATAATGTAAGAGATAATAGCTCATTCCGTAGGGACACCTGCTGCCAACTCCTCAGAAACTGCATGATCTAGAACCATGGGGTCTGGCGATCCAGTTGTGGCGAGATCCTCGGGGGATGCGAGGCTCTCTACCTTATCTTCAGAGGCAGAAGAGCTACTGAAGATTCTTTTTTTCTTTGCATTCTCCTTCTTCTTCTTCTTCTTCTTCTTCTTCCCCTCTCGGTGGCCCTTTGGTGTTAAGGGCTGGGAGGGCTTTTAGGGAGGGACATCAGGGACTGACAAAGAGCCGGAAGCCCTTCAACTAACAGTTTGTGGATCCTTCAGCCATTGGCTGGTATCCCTGAGTGAGAGGTGCCAGTGGAAGCTACTACTTCTCCGGCTGATGGTTGAGGAGAAGTTGCCCCCACAACAGGTGTTAGAGCAGTGGAAGATTTATGGTCCCTAGGTCCCAAAGGAGGTGCGATACTTTGATATTAGTCATACCTGAAGAGAGGGGACAACACAACAGCAGTAAAAGAGTTGTTTATATGTACTGACTGAAGCCACTTGTCCTACTTCTTGCCTCAGCATATGTAAGTTTGTCCAGGGTCTTTATTTGCATGATCTTCTATTCCCTATGTAGTACTGAACAGTCTGGCGAGCAAGGTGGACATAGTTGCTGACAGTTTACACAGATGGGAGGTGAGGTGCACGGAATGTCGGGATGGGATGGACACCCACATTCCTGCAGGTAGGGCTGGAAGTGCATCAGTAGAACATATGCCTGAACTTTCTGAAGCACCTCATAGGGTGAGGGACGTACTGTTTGACATTGCAACAGTAGATCATAACCTTGATCTTCTCGGACAATGTATCGCCTTCCAGGGCCAAGATGAATGCACTGGTGGCAACCCTGTGGCCTTTTGTCCTCTATAAACATGCCTGATAAAGTGAACACATTTCCATTCTAAGTCTTTGCATGGCTCGCCATCAGACTATGACAAAAGATCCTGGTGGTAAATATGACCCTCGTGGGGTGTGACACTGACAGGAATATCACCCAGCTAGTCACAGGCCAGTAATGCCTTCGACTGAGCTGGGGTCACTGACTGTATCAAAACAGCCCCACTTCTAATTTTTGAGAAAGATGCCACCTCACCATACTTGTCTTTGAGGTGGTCAAGGAAGAACTGTGCCTTGGTGGACAAAAAAGGGTTACCATCAGTGTGGGAGCAAATAAGGTATTGTGGCAAATAAGGCCCTGAATGGTTGAAGGCCATGTGTTCCTCCCATGGCGTAGCTAGGGAAGAGAACGACTTAGGGTCGTATGCTGGAGCATCAAAATCAGACTTCCCATGCTTAGAAATGGTGGTTTTGTGCCCGCCAACACTATTAATTGCTCGTTTCGTTCTGTACCCATGAGCAGCTATGGAACTATACGTCTACCCTGGCAGAGCCGCACTTGCCTGTGGGTAAGCCTAATACAACTGAGATGCAGCAGTTTCACCAGAGGTTGCTCGTAGCGAATGTTCAACCTCAACAGCTTTGCATCTTCTCGGCACATAACACATCTTGAGATTGAGGTAGGTTTTTTTTTTTTTGTAAGATTGTTAGATATGTACATTAAGCAAGCTGTGAAGGAATGCAATGAGAAATTTGGATAGGCAATTGAAGTTCAGGGAGAAGAAATAAAAAGTTTGTGGTTTGCCAATGTCATAGTAATTCTGCCAGAGACAGCAAAGGACTTGGAAGAGCAACTAACAGAATGGACAGTGTCTTGAAAGGAGGTACAAGATGAAGATTAACAGGAGTAAACAAGGATAATGGACTGTAGTGTCAGAAAATCTGGCAATGCAGAAGGAATTATATTATGTAATAAGGCAACAAAAAGATCATAGAAGCTTTTGAAATGTGGTGCTACAGACATATAATGACATTGGATGGGTAGATAATTCAACTAACGAAAAAGAGAAAAGGAGTTTCTGGCATATCCTGACTAAGAGAAGGGTTGGGTTGGTGGGACACAGTCTGAGACATCACGGAATAGTCAACTGAGCATTAAAATGAAAAGTGTGGGGTAAAAATCACAGAGGGAGACCAAGGGACAAATACAATATGCAGATTCAAAAGGATGTAGGTTGCCGTTCTTATTCTCATATGAAAAGACTTGAAAAGGACAGTGTAGCGTGGAGAGCTGCATCAAACCAGTCTGTAGACTGGAGACCACCACACAACAGTGTTATATGTAAAACAGTTTAAAATGAATGTCATAAATAGACGTATCTAACTTGCTTACCATGTTCCTTGTATTCAATCATTGGATTGTCAGGGAAAGAGGTATGAAGAGTATCCATTCCACTGATAAGAGCAGCACTTTGCATTGAGGATTCCATAAGTGCTATAGCTACTACTGCATCTTGTACTGTTACAGTTTCTCTAAACATTAACCTTGCATGAGCCTGCGAGATTCTGCAATGAAAGAGATTGTTCTCATTACCATGTGAAATATTTTAAGAGTTATTGTGTAACTCTGCTAAATATGCTAAAACACCACATATTCTCCTTTCTTCTAAATCTGTAATAATAGTTGCAGGATTATTTTACAACTGAAAATAAATCTTTTGGTATATATGAAATATATTGTAGAAGAGTAACAAAAATGAAATTTCAAGCAGTTAAATATACATTTTTTTGTTATAACATATTGCATGTCAGATCATCAACATCATTGCAGTGCAGTAGTGTTGTAATGATTATGTTTCAAAAAGCCACGCACAATTGAGGACTTGGATGTAATAACAGTGTTAGTCTGGCCCGGTAGTCTTGGGGTAAAGCGCCCTACTGGAAAACGAAGGGTCATGGGTTCAAAACCCAGTTGGACCTTGGATTTTTTTCAGTCTGTGTTTTACCCATCCTTTGCCGGTCGACAATGTGAGGATCACCAGAAACAAAATGTGGTTTGGATTCCACGTTAAGCTGTAGGTCCCCTTTCCCTGATTATATAACTGGGGTAATCTAGGGACACGCAAGTCGCTGAAGTGGCATCCAATTAAAAGACTTGCACCAGGCCAATGAGCCACAAGAATTTTTTTTATATTATTATTATAGTCTACTAGCTGGTACCCAGCGTGTTGCTGCCACGGAATAAATAGGCTGATTGTGGAAATAATATTTGAAATTTGAAAGTGTTAGCTTGCTTAATCACATGTGCTGTTTCAATGGCCCTTCAAATACATTTGCCGGTACAACACGCGCACCACCTGCACTATGTCCATGACCTTCGTGTAAGAGCAAGAAGTGTTAACGAAATTTTATCGCAATCAACCGAACATTATGGCAGCATATAAAATACGAACAAACATATATGAGGTCTCCAATCTTCCATTAGTCTGTCTCCTCCTTTGCCTTCTCTCTGTTCACTTGCCTCTCCCCCCCAACCCTCCATCTACTCATGTCCCTTTTTCTGTCCATTTCCTCCTCTCCCTCCCTCTATTCATCTCCTTTCACCTGTCGTCATCTCCCCTCTCTCATTCTCCTCCTGTCACCTCTCTCTGTCCATCTCCTCCCTTCTCCACCTACTCCTATATACATATATGCACCAGGTGTCATGGTGGCTGGTCAAACGGTATCAAAGTCCCAAGGTAACCTCCACCAGGCTAAATTCACTGGCTTGCAGTTTATAAAATCTCCTTCATGAAAATATACATATATGTGCCGACTTTCAAGGTGACCAGTCAAAATATTTGGATGTTTGTTGTAACGTACCCTCCGCCATTCACCTGCGAAGTTATACGAAAGGTAGACCATATATTAATTCGGGGTATAAGCTATCTTCATTCCACATTTCATTCAAATCTGTCCAGCTATTACAGTTGAATAGAAAGAATCATATTAATCCACTGTAAGGTACCCTTCACCACACGCTGCACAGTGGTATTATCAGGTTATAGGCTACCTCTGTTCCAAATTTCATTCATATTCATCCAGCCATTTCAGTGTGAAGGGTTTAGAAATGAATGAACTAACTGTAAAGCACCCTCCTTCATGCACCATATGAAGTCAATTTTAGTATGCCTATAAACTTTGCGCGAGTGCAAGCTATGAGTTGACAAAGTTTCATCGCAATTGTATGTGTAGTATGGACGTGCATAAAATATGAGCATAAAGACAAACAACCAAACATTAATTTTTATATATTAGATATATGTATTTATTTTCAAATTCAAATTAAAACCACATGTTGGTAACAACAAATTCCTTCTGCTGGTGGTTTTCAATGATTCGGTACACTTGGTATGCATCAAAGCTCACAGCCAAGAAACTGTCATTTAAAAATCTGAATGAATTACGCTTTCCACTGAAGCAATAAAAATCTTGCTTTAAAATGCTTACATAAAACTTACATGGTGTGAACAATATTTATGTTTTAAATGTTTCTTTGATGATTATCACCCTGAAAAATTCAACGTAACTTCCACAGAGAGGTGCTAGGAATCTCTGACTTCCACGCTCCTCTAACACCATCCTCATAACCCAAGTCTTGAAATACCTTTCCCATCCGTTTTTCTTCCCTTCTCTCCCACCTGAAGAAGGAACTGTGTTCCGAAAGCTTGTCCTTTTTCTTTTTTCTTCATTTGTGTCACTATTGGCGGTGCAGCACAAAGGTAAGTACTGGCCAGCCAATCTATCTCTTGAAAAATAATTTATCATCTCTGAGGAGAATTTCCACCACTAATAGAATTTTCAGAAATTTTATTTCATTTGAAACTTAGCTGAAATCTGAAAATTAACTGTTTAGTCATGTAAATTAATTGAAATATGTAATCTGAACATATTAATACTGCACTGATAAAATGAACTGTACAATCATATTTAAAAATTTCATCAGGATCGGAATACAACTGCAGAATCTGACGAAGTCCATATGTAAAGTATCCTCCATCTGCACCATCCAAAATTTTATGTGGCAGTGATCTTCCACTTGTTTTGAAGGTCAAGTGTCCAAAATATGAAGATTTTAGGATGAATAAACTGTCCTTATTCGCATGTCGCATGATGTCACAGGTTTTCAACCACATAATTGTTTATGACATCATATCTCCTGAACTATATGTTGTAAGCAGTTCTTACACCAACATCAATTGTTACCTCATGGAAGGAATATGTGTACCAAACTGGGTTGAAATCGGTACAGTGGTTTACAAGCAAATGTCGTATGATGCAGCACTTTTCCCGCGTATTTCATGGTTTATTACATCATATCTCCTGAACTATTTGCCGTACAGTCATTTAATGGTGCGTGTGACCATTGCGAAAGTGCAAGTAATACGTTGCCAGAGTCTCATCACAATCGGTTGAACAGTACGGGCATGCATAAAATACGAACACACAAACATTTATTTGTATATATTAGATTTAGGCTGTTATTTCATCCTAGTCCTTAACTGCAGTGTGGGTGTTGTTTTAATGGTTGGTTCCTATTTCATGTCAATTAATATAGCCATTACAACACCTGTTTGCTGTAGCTATGTCACATTATGTAAGTAAAGTCTGAACAAGAACCAGCGCTGGTGTCCAGGCAAATTATGTGACTAGATTAATCCCTTTTTCAAAAGATATCAATTGGGCTGAAATAAGTTCTTGGATAATGAAACCATTTTTATCAATTGGTTCGAACTTGAAACAAAGAGAGAGAAATGAGTATATCATAGTCTTAATTATCTGGTGTTGAGACATGGTGTTTTAAACTTAAGCTCAATTTAGCATTTGCTGATACTCATTGGATATCCAAACAATGGTGGACTACAAGGTTGATAGAATTTTGTCATCTGATTATTGTTTCATTGTTTGTGTGTTAATCACTGAAAGCTTTTAACTATATTCCGTAGAAAAATCATAAATATGGTTTCAATCTCTTGGCCGTAGATATTCTGTGTCCCCATCGTCTGAGCAGAAAACTCTTTGCGGCCTCCGGCTACTTTGTGTGTCACAATGTAGAGAACTTCTTTACAGATTGCTGGAACATTAAGTTAGTGTGGAGTACCTTGAACAAGTAAATTATAAAAATCGATACAAACTATTTATTAAAAAACCTTCTTATCTATGAGTTGCATATTTTAAATATTATGTAAAATAATAACTGAAAATAATTGAAATTCCAGGAAGGATTCAATAATATTTTTGAGAAGGATAGGTTGCTTACTCACCACAGAGATATCCAGCGAGCCACAGAAAGCCACAAATAACAGACAACAATATTATAGCTTTCAGCCTTTTAGGCTTTTGTCAGTTAGAGACGCAAACATACACAGACACACTCACATAGACATGACCACCATCTCCGGCCGCCGAGATTGGCCACAGCGGCCGGAGACGGCGGTTGTGTCTGTGTGAGTGTGTGTTTGTATGTTTGTGTCTCTAACTAATGAAGGTCTAAAAGGCCGAAAGCTATAATGTTGTTGTCTGTTGTTTGTGTCTTTCTGCGGCTCACCAGACATCTCTGTGGTGAGTAAGCAACCTATACTTCTCAAAAATATTATTCATAACTGAATATATTTACAGATAAATAATGCTTGATCATTTATAATCAAGTAGCATCACACAAGAATGAAAAATTAATTGACCACAGCTTATCAGTAGGCAAATATGTCCCGCCTGGAGTTGACGTTCTCGAAGTTTAAGATGCATGCACCCCCTGAGCCCTGGAGAGCTCACAGCTCACTCTGTTGGAGTATAACAGATACCTTATAAAAAGGTGAGAATCTGTCCAGATTTTTTTCTTTAATTTAAATGCTTTTCAAGCTGTCAGATAAGGCCAAAAATACATCTTCTCAGAGTTTTATTTTGATTCAGCAGCCGAGTGTGCACTAATATGAAACTTTCCTGGTGGATTAAAACTGTGTGCTGGAACAAGAATTCAGACCCGGAACCTTTGCTTTTTGTTTTTGCAGGCAAGCACTCTAATAACTGAGCTATCCAGATCTGTATGACTACTCCTGAAGTGGTGTTCAGTTGCCCATCCTAGTCCACTCCTATGCCCAACCCCTTACCACAGATGTCTTAGCTACTCTGGAAGACACTTATGTAATACCTGCCCAATCCATTCTCTCAGCACTCCCTATTACGGTCCCACCTGTGAAAGTTTCTGTGGGTTTGTCAACTCTGGTGAATGACTGTATGACTTTTTATACTGATTTGACTACCAGTCAGCTGTCCATCGGAAACTGTGGGCAAAAGAGGATGGACCACCCTGTAGGACAGCACGCATATATTTTATTTCACAGGCCATCTGGATGTCCCTGCCTCTGCCCCCCCCCCCCCAAAAAAAAGGGAACAAAAAACTCTTATGATCTACATAGATGCAAATCCCATAACACATCCTGTGGTCTTGCAACAATCCTGGCTGTAATGTGGTGCAACTGCCCATGCAGTCATCCTCCATCCCCACGCTCATCCTAATCCACCTCCGAATTCAAGTCACTTACAACTGTGTGGCCCCTTTTCTCTCCCCCCCCCCCCCCCCACTCTCTTTTTGCTCCTCATGCCCTCCACCCTCTCTGCACTTCATTCCAAACTACATCTCTCATTTCGACCTAAAAGTACTTCTCTGCTCCAACAAGCAACACAGGATGTTCTATCCCTACCCTTGACCTGTACCCCTCCCTCTCCCCTCCTCAACATTCCGTTTTCATTCACTGTTGTAATACAATCTGGCTGTAGCTGCCAGAGATGTCGCTCGTGTATGTATCAGTTGAGTCTGAGTGATAGTGTTTGTGCTCTCTTTCTTTTGATGGCTGTGGGTTAAAATTTAAGTTGTGTGAATGTGATTGACTTTTGTGTGTGTCTGTCTGGAGGTAGCAAATTGCTACCTATCCTCAGATTGTAAGGTGTGGTTGGAAATTAAGGCCTCGATATGAAGGAAGCGAACGATCCTGGCTGGGTCTTCCAATTAAAGGTGTGTTTGGAAATGAAAACATGAGATGAAGGGAGAGATCCTGGCTACAATTGTTAAATGAAAGGTATGGGGTGAGGGAGAAAAGAAGAAAAGTTGTGGGAGTATCCAAATTGATATCAAAGGTTAATACACTTGATATCAAAGCACAGACATGGCTGACACTCCGAAGATTAGGTAAAGTAATTATACTCTTTCTCACAAAGTAAACTGAATAATCTAACACAACAAAATAGTGATAAAGGAAACTAAACTCGTCTGAATTATGTAAATGGATAATTAAATTCAAACTGATGCCAAATGCACATCAGAGCAAAAAGCAAATAATATTCAAAGAACACCAAGTTAAATTGATAAAAAATCAAATAATCACAATAAGGATAAACAGTCCTATAGTAAATGACTGGTAAGTAGATGATTATTTTACTGATATAAGATACACAAAACAACCCACATTAACTGGGAAACAGTGGCATTATAGCAATATTTCGGTACCTGATTTCTGAAATTAATCTAACGTCTTCCCATAATTTTGATAACGAGACCAACCCTGAGTTGAACAACTAAATGCAGGCAATACTATACAAAACATAGGTGGCAGGCAATGATACTGTGTCGGGGCTAGGTTGTGGCAGTGTGCTTTGATAGCTGTAAAATGCAGCCCTGAAATACAACGCATCTTCATATTGCAGAAGTGGTATTTAACTGCTGTCATCCACTGTGACCCCGGCGGATCTCAATGCTGTAGTGTTACGACCGTGTATCTCTTCTTCTGAGAACACTACAAAGTATATATGACTTACGTCCGTATATCTTATGTTATTGAGTTTGCTCCTAGGAGAATGAGGCCCAGCTAGTCTGTTCCTCAACCTAGCAGTTTTTTTTTTTTTTTATTTTAAAGTCATCAGGCACTCGTATCAAAAGTTGTTCAGGACGAAAGAGTAGCATAAAATGTTTATTTTCAATATTGTACTAATCTTCTTCTAATAAATTAAAGTATTGAGTAATTAACAAATGACCGTACTAATTTATTGTACTGCAGAATACAATCCCCTAATCAACGATTTATAATTAAACAGACACACATCTTACAAAATAAGTACAGTTCCAGTCTCTAATAGTGTCTCTCTCACAATACAACACTATCAATAACTGAAGCAGCACAGTCTTCTGTCTTTCTCTGACTTTTTAGCACCCAACACTTATTAAGCCAAGGAATCCATGCTCTCTTCTCTGTGCCAACTTATTCATCACAGGTTGGTAAATTTGCATAATCACTCTTCTTACCATAGTAGATGTCACCAGGTGTTCTCACCTAGGAAGACAGAAAACCCTAGGCAGAATTTTGTCCCCTGCTAAATCTCTTAAATTAATAAATATGATTGTCTTGAGTCGGTAAGCAGGAATGCAGTGTCACTTGATACACTACAATGCCTATGATTTCACTTGTTCAGCTATGCCTTGCCACTACAGTCAATGTATATTACTATACGAGATTACTGTTGGCAAAGGTGACACCCGAACAGCAATGATGGCTATTAGCATGTCAATGTGTCTAATATCAGGCAGGCTGTCCTTGTTCTTGGGTTGCCAACACTCACCAAGAATAATCTGACAGCAGAATAGAGACTACTGCCCTCTTCAGCTGACCACTTCTCTCCACACAAAAAATAGCAAGCTCATCTACTCCAGCAACTCCAAGGCTCTGCCCTTCCTGAACTAAGAACACCAATCCACATCGAGGCACCAGAGTCCGACCAATGTCACTGACCTTGCCCTCGGAAGATGGACTGTCATACTATAAAAACCTTTGTGCTGTACCGCTGATAGTGACACAAACAAAGAAAAAAATACGAAGAAGGACAAGCTTTCGGAACACAGTTCCTTCTTCAGGTAGAAGAAAAGTGTGAAGGGAAGAAAAACGGGATGGGATCGGAAGGGGAAGGTAATTCACAACCTAGGTTATGAGCATGGTGTTTGAGGAGTGTGGAAGTCAGATATACTGTATATTAGTACCGAGCCACGCCAGAGAGTATATATATAACCAAAGAGAAAAGATCAAGCAGTAAAGAGAAGAAAAGATGAGTGAGCCGAGGGATGCTGAGCAGTGGAGGACGGGGGTTGTCTAAAACGCTTTTGATTAACAGGAAATGATATAGAGAAAATATACACACACTAGATGAAGTTTACTTACCAGGAGAAGGAGCACAGGTAGTGATAATAACATAAATAACACACACAGACGCAAGCTTTGGCAACCCAGTTGCTTCAAGGTGAGGGAAAAGAAAATAATGAAGTTTTAAGGGAGTGGGTAGGGAGAGCTACTTTTGGACACATTCTCTGAAAACTGTCTTGAGCAGTTAAACCAGCAACCCACGCGCAATGGAAATATTCTAGACCTAATAGCCACAAACAGGCCTGACCTTATTAACGATGTCTGTGTAGAGACAGGAATTAGTGATCATGATATCGTCATAGCGTTTATAAATCAATCAAGAAGGCTAGGAGCGTGTTTTTTGTTGGGAAGAGCCGATAAGCAAATGTTACGATCGCACTTAGAAAATGAATGGGCATCGTTTAATTCCGGGACTATGGCTGTAGAGGAATTGTGGACTAAATTTAAGTGCATTGTTAATAAAGGGGTAGAGAAATATGTGCCAGTAAGGACGATTAAGGATGGAAAAGAACCACCCTGGTATAATAATAATGTTAGAAAGCTGCTGAGAAAGCAAAGGCTGTTGCACTCTCGATTCAAAAAAGAACACGCCAATGATGACAGGCAAAAGTTAGTAGAGATTCGTGTGTCTATAAAAAGATCGATGCGCGTAGCATACAATAATTATCACAGCCATACCTTAGCAAAAGATCTTTCCGAGAATCTGAAAAAATTCTGGTCCTATGTAAAATCGATAAGTGGGTCAAAGCCCACTGTCCAGTCACTCGTTGATCATTCCGGGGCAGTAATAGAAGAAAGCAAACGGAAATCTGAAGTTCTAAATTTAACCTTTAAGAAATCTTTCATGAAGGAGGACCGCACAAATGTACCATCATTTGATCAACGTACTAATTCCGAAATGGGGGACATAGCAATAGGTATTTCCGGTGTAGAGAAGCAGCTGAGAGAGCTAAATACGAAAAAGTCTGCTGGTCCGGATGGAATACCAGTTCGGTTTTCCAAAGATTATTCTGCGGCGTTGGCCCCCTACTCAGCTTGCATTTATCACAAATCTTTAATTTAGCACAAAGTTCCTAGTGACTCCCATGTATAAGAAAGGAAAGAGAACTGACCCATACAATTACAGGCCAATATCGTTGACATCAGTTTCATGGAGAATTTTGGAGCATATTCTCAGTTTGAATATAGTAAATTTCCTTGAAACGGAAAAGCTTCTTTCCATGAATCAGCACGGGTTTAGGAAACATCGTTCATGTGAAACTCAGCTTGCCCTTTTCTCACATGACATCTTGCGAGCCATGGACGAAGGGCAACAGGCAAATTGTGTTTTTCTCGACTTCAAAAAGGCGTTCAACGCGGTACCACACTGCAGACTGCTAACCAAGATACGAGCTTATGGAATAGGTTCACAGATTTGTGACTGGCTGGAAGACTTCCTAAGTAATAGAACGCAGTACGTTGTTCTCGACGGCGAGTGTTCATCAGAGACGAGTGTATTGTCAGGCGTGCCCCAGGGGAGTGTGATAGGACCGCTATTATTTTCTATCTATATAAATGACCTGATGGACAGAGTAAGTTGTAATTTGCGGCTGTTTGCTGATGATGCAGCGGTGTACGGGAGGGTGTCGTCTGTAACTGACTGTAATAGCATACAGGATGACTTAGACAAAATTTCTAGTTGGTGCGAAGAATGGCAGCTAGCTCTCAATGTAGAAAAATGTAAGGTGATGCACATGAGTAGAAAAAACAATCCTATAATGTTCGAATACAGCATTAGTAGTGAGCTTCTTGATGCTGTCGCGTCGTTCAAATATCTAGGCGTAACATTGCAGAGCGATATGAAATGGAACGAGCATGTAAGGACAGTTGTGAGTAAGGTGGACAGCCAACTTCGGTTTATTGGGAGAATTTGGGAAGATGTACTTCATCTGTAAAGGAGACCGCATATAAAACACTTGTACGACCATGTCTTGAGTATTGCTCAAGTGTTTGGGACCCACAGCAGATCAGCTTAACGGAAGACATAGAGGCGGTTCAGAGACGAGCAGCTAGATTTGTTACCGGTAGATTCAACCAAAGTGCGAGTGTCACGGAAATGCTCCAGCAACTCAATTGGGGATTGCTGGATGAAATTCGACATTCTTTTTGTGAATTTCTGTTGAGTAAATTTAGAGGGCCAGAATTTGAAGCTGAGTATAGTACGATCTTGCTACCGCCTACTTACATTTCGCGTAAAGATCACAAAGACAAGATAAGAGAAATTAGGGCTCGTACGGAGGCATATGGGCAGTCTTTTTTTCCTCATTCAATTTGGGAGTGGAATAGGAAAGGAAATGCCTAGTAGTGGTACAGTGTACCCTCCGCCACGCACCTTACGGTGAATTGCGGAATATGTATGTAGATGTAGATGTCGACCTCCACCTGTCCAACACCCAACTTCACACATCCGTCCACATCAAACCAACCAACAAACAACAGTACCTCCATTATGACAGCTGCCATCCATTCCACTTCCCTACAACTTAGGTCTTCGTGACAAACGAACCTGCTCCAGACCCGAATCACTGAACCAGTACACCAATAACACCTTTCACATCCCGCAGCTATCCTCCTGATCTGGTAGAGAAACAAATTGGGAAGCACATTTCCTCATCCCCCCAAATCCAAACCACGGAAGAACCCCAGAAGTGCCCCTCTTGTCACCGGATACTTTCCGGGACTGGAGCGGACTCTGAATGTGGCTCTCCAGCAAGGATATAAGTTCCTAAAATCCTGCCCTGACATGAGATCCATCCTTCATGACATCCTTCCCACTCCACCAAGAGTGTCTTTCCGCCGCAGACCTAACCTCTGTAACCTCCTAGTCCATCCCTATGAAATCCCCATACCACCTTCCCTACCTTCTGACTCCTACCTTTGTAACCACCCCCGTTGTAAAACCTGCTCTATGCATCCTTCCACCACCACTTACTTCAGTCCCGTAACCCGGAAGGTGTACATGATCAAGGGCAGAGCCACTTGCGATAGCACCCACATGATTTACCAACTGACATGCCTGCACTGTGAAGCGTTCTATGTGGGAATGACCAGCAACAAACTGTCCATTTGCATGAACGGTCACAGGCAGACAGTGTTTGTTGGTAATGAAGATCACCCTGTGGCTAAACACACCTTGGTGCAAGGCCAGCACATCTTGGCACAGTGTTACACCATCCAGGTTATCTGGATACTTTCCACCGACACCAATCTTTCAGAACTTTGGAGATGGGAACTTGTCCTTCAGCATATTCTCTCCTCCCGTTGTCCACCTGGTCTGAACCTCCGCTAAATTCAAATTCCATCTTTAACATCTTTGCCTCGGTTTTCTGGACAGAGCCTCTGCCTCAAGTGGTATCTCTGTTCAACTTCTTTGCTTTGTACAGTATGTCTGCCTGGGTGTATTTGCGTCGGTTTAAATGTGTGTGTATTTGTTCACCTTCCTTCCCCCCCCCCCCCCCCCCCAAGGTAAGTCTTTCCTCTCCCGGGATTGGAATGGCTCCTTACCCACTCCCTTAAAAGCCTCATTGTTTCCTCTTCCCTCTCCTTCCCTTCTGCCTGAAGAAGCAGCTAGGCTGTGGAAGCTATTGTTTACGTGTGTGTGTGTGTGTGTGTGTGTGTGTGTGTGTTTTATTTATTTGTGTTACTATCACTACCTGTGCTCCTTCGTCTGGTAAGTCATCTTCATCTACTTTTTATATACATTTTTCCTGCTAGGAATTTTTCCTCTATAATATTTGTAATGACAACTAACCGGTTGTCCATCAGGATGAATGGCCACCGTCAAACTCTGGCCAAGAACAATATGGACTATCCTGTGGTGCAGCAAGCAGCGGAGCATAACACCTTGGACTTTAACTGCTGCTTCACCGCCTGAGCCATTTGGATCCTCCCTTACTCCACCAGCTTTTCTGAACTGCGGAGATGGGAGTTATCCCTACAGCACATCCTACGGTCCCACAACCATCCTAGTCTCAACCTCAGATAACCTAACATCCTACTTTCCATGCCCCACAGACCCCCTTCCCCTCACATCCTACATTTCCTTCATATTCATGTCCCTTTCCCTACTGTGTATTTTCTGTTTGGTTTTTTTAAGAGAAAGAAACTCCCCCCCCCCCCCCCCCCCCGCACTCCCATTCCTTCCGCTTGCCATGTAGTCAGACTTTGTTGGGCGAGCAGAGATGGTTGACGTGTGTGGATGAGTGTGCCTGAGTGATTTTGTGGATGAGTGTTCTCTTTCTGAGGAAAGCAGCGGCTAAAAATATAGAATTGTGTGTGTATGTCTTATTTGTGTGTGTCAGTGGCTTTGTTCCCCATCTACATAACCATTAACACTACCACTTTTTTTTTTTTAGTTTTGTTGTTCTGTTACACCAAAAAATCACTACTTCAACAGATAAGAATATTCTTTAAGAATAAAAATGGGAAAATCATATCTTAAAACAAAATGGAAAATAAACTTACTTTTGTTTACTAGTTATACCATTTGTATATCTGTTTTTAAAATAAAACAATATATTCTGTCAACTATGGTAAAACATAACTTTTTTTATTTTTCACTATTTATACAAGGTTTGGAACTTGATAGTGGCAACACTTCTGTGGAGACATTATGCAATGGAATCTACTATAGTCTCTGATAGCACATATTGATGATATACCTACCTTACCTCTGAGAAAAAATACTCATCCGTCTCGTGTCATCAGTGTGCACACAATTAAGAAAAACACAGTCATTTTCTGAGCGAGCAGTAACTTAACGATGGAAGGTCACCACACTGTGGGAGACATGCATTGGGCAGGTCATCCTAGCATCTCTGAAGAAGAAGTGCATATTGTTGTTGCGTTAACGGACAATTATCGACGGCAGACAACTTGTGATCTCACCCACTACAGCAGATTTGCGCATACGACTGTACTTCACATTCTGAAGGAATGTCTGAGCATGTGAAAAATTGCATCATTATGGGTTCCACATGAATTGACAGAAATGGAGAAAGGGATGCATTACAACACTGTTCAGGCACACTTGAAGTGCTATGTGTGCAAAGGAGAGGCTTTCTTATGCCGTACTGTAACACTGGATGAGACATGGGCCACATGGTCTGAGCCAAAACTGAAACACCAATCCAACAATAGACCACTCCATTTGCACCATCAACAGAGCAGGCTGTGCTAACGGTATACTAAGCCTTCCACACTGCTGGCAGTGGGTTCTACACAACGCTGGTGACTACTTTGAAGGACAGTAACAGGTGTAAACAAGTAACACTTTTCTATCAGTTATGAATAAATAGTTAACACTATTTCAGTTCCATCCCGCATACTTCTTGTTTTTGTAACAGTTTTTTATTTCATGTTTTTCATTGTGTTATTTTTTTAGTATTTTTAAATTAATTTTCAGTGCCCTACTGAATCAAGCCCATAATTTCAGTTTAAAAAATAATCATAGCCAAATGTTTATTGTATGTACTGAATTTTTAATGAAACTGGTAAAGTAAAATTTTATAGTTGCAAATAAACTACGTATAAGTGTCAATAACATGAGAAGAGGTAGCAATTCACCCTAAAGACAGCAACTGCACGGCAGACAGGCACGAAGAAAATACAATCACATTCACACAACTCAAAATTCCTGCCACAACCGTCATCAGAAAGATAAGATACACGCATAGAATCACTCAGCAATTACTCATGATACATATGACTGCCATCTTTGGCCACTACAGCACACCTCACATCTTAACAGTGAATGGTTCTGATAGGTGGGAATATCAAATGCAGCTTAGAATGAAGTTTTTTTACACTGTTCAAGGGACTTAAGTAAAATGGTGTAAAATGCAGGAAAATGTAAAATGCAGGAAATAATGTTTTAAATGGTAAAATATGCTACTGCATCAGCCTTGCATTTTCGTAGTTTATTTGTGATATATGTACATAATAGGCATCTAAATACTCGCCAGGAAGTTTATTATACAATAAAGGTTATCCAAATTTTTACTATTTCAAGCACCAGGCAAAACGTAATTTTATGGGAAGTAGAATTTTTTGACATAATTTCATTCATTATAATCGAGGATCCCGCTATTTTAAGCACCAGGCAGAACTGGTAATTTTATGGGAAGTAGAAATTTTTGACGTAATTTCATTCATTACAATCAAGGATGCCACTGCTGGGCTATGTAACATCTTCAAAATTACCTGAACCGCTTCGATATTGTTTGTACGCTGCCGCCAGGCTATGTAACACATCTTCAAAATTACTGCCTTTTACCGGCATTACGTAATTATTTATGTAGTAAAACTGAAAGTTCCGTTCTTTTTGTATTTTTAGATGTTTCACATGACGATATTAGAAAATTTATTCGCGTTCTCCAGTGCAAACATATGCATAAGTATTTTTGTGACGTTTGCATAGGATCGGCAACTCTCACTATTATCGCTTTTTTGAGGTTGCGGGTATTATGATAACCAACTTTGACAGGTAACATTCTTTATTAATCAGAAATATGTATCACAAAAACAATGAAACTCTTCATTCTCACTTCAACAAAGCAACTGGTTCTGATTGTTTGAGTAGACGCCAGCCGCTCTGGCAAAGAAGCTAGCGGAAAGGGGAACTACACCGCCACAAATCAGCGTTATTCTCACGCCAAGTGCTCTCGCAAAGAAGCTGGGGGAAAGAGGGACTACATCGCCTCAAATTGGCTTGTCGTAAATCAACAATGAAAGGCAAAATATACTTTTGAATAAATGCAACGGCGAATAATTTTTAAGCGCTATACTTTATGAGGAAAGCCATGCTAGCGTCAATTTATGTACATTACGTCATTTTTCTTCACGAAAATTCTTTTGAAAATCGTAAAACGCGGGAAACGTGTAAATATGTTAATGCAAAAACGAGGGCGAAGCGACATTGTAAACATAGGAATTTTGACGGGACCGACAAAAAATGGTGTAAATGGTGGGAAAACGTAAAAACCGAGAATGTAAAAACGAGGTTTTACTGTAATGGTAAATGGTGGGGAACAAAAAGGAGAGGTGCTGAGGGGTGAATAGGTGGCAGACAGTTGGAAAAGAGAGGTGATTTGGGAGGAGCTACAGGATGGGAAGAGGGGATGGGTGGTTGTTCAGTAGATATGGAGTGTAGGGATGATAGGTTAACTTAGAATGAGGCCAGGATGGTTGCAGGACTATAGAATGTGTGGGAAACAAATGGACAGATATGTTTACCACCAGCAATATGCTAATATACAATTGTGTTCTGAATATTATGAGAAATACAACTACTGTTAATTATGTCACTACTACTTAATATAAATATATAACTTTATTACAACTCTCACTTAACTAACACTACATAGTTAAATGGACCACACTTATGTTTTTAGTTATTATTTTATACAGGCTATGAAAACAAAATTTTTGCTTCCATTATATCATCATCTTTTATACTGGGCCAATGGTAACAGTGTTTAAATAATTTACTCAATTCGTGACATAAAGGAAAATTTTATTTTAATCAGTTATTCTATTCATGACATTGTAAATACAAAATAACAGTAATATTGCAGTAAGTCCACTATATCAAAAGGTTTGTAATTATGTTTTACATGTCTTACAGACTTGAAAATGAAACATAGATTTGCTGAAACCAGTATCAATAAAGGAATTTTAACCCTGAACCTCCTGATGTCAGTCTCAGAAACTCTCACAGTTTTATTTCTAATTTTTTTTCCATTGTTATCTGCCTGAAATAATCTTGAGCCAACATACTTTCTCCATTCCCCTGCCAGTTCGTGGTGAGCAGTCGGCAGCTGCACATGTGTGTGTTCTAAGAAATTAGGGTACCGTAATATTTTTTCTGCTGGCGGTCTGTCGACCAGCATCAGGAGGTTACGTAACGTTAGCTAAATAATAATTATTTTACTTTTGTAGGGTAACAATGATTCAAATGGAGAAAATTGAGAAAGAGATATAGTCTGATGGATTGACATATAGTAGAACCATGTTTTATGCTTTTCAAGGGATTTCAGTGAAATGGTGTAAAATGCAGGAAAACACAAAATGCAGGAAATAATGTTCTAAATGTAAAGTATGCTTACTGGGTCGGCCTTGCACGCTCATAGTTTATTTGTGATATATGTACATAATAGACATCTAAATACTCGCCAGGAAGTTTATTATACAATAAAGGTTCTCTAAATTTTTACTATTTTAAGCGCCAGGCAAAACGTAATTTTATGGGAAGTAGAATTTTTTGACATAATTTCATTCATTATAATCGAGGATGCCGCTATTTTAAGCGCCAGGCAGAACTGGTAATTTTATGGGAAATAGAAATTTTTGACGTAATTTCATTCATTATAATCAAGCATGCCACTGCTGGGCTATGTAACACATCTTCAATATTACCTGAACCACTTCGATAGATATCGTTTGGACGCCGCTGCCAGGCTATGTATCACATCGTCAAAATTACTGCCTTTTACCGCATTAATTATTTACGTAATAAAACTCCTAAAGTTCCAGTTTTTTTTTTTTTTTTTTTTTTTTTTTTTTCCCCTTTCGATGTTTTACACAACGATATTAGAGAATTTATTCGCGTTCTCGAGTGCAAACATATGCATAAGTATTTTTGTGACGTTTGCATAGGATTGGCATCTCACACTATTATCGCTTTTTTGAGGTTGGGGGTATTATAATACCCAACTTTGACAGATAAAGTTCCTTATTAATCAGAAATATGTATCACAAAAAAATGCAACTCTTTATTCTCACTTCAACAAAGCAACTGGTTCTGATTTAGTACAAGCCAGCCGCTCTGGCAAAGAACCTAGGGGAAAGAGGAATTACACCGCCACGAATTGGCGTTATTCTCACGTCAACAAACCGTTCTGTTTGTCTCAGTACATGCCAGGCGCTCTGGCAAAGAAGCTGGTGGAAAGAGGAACCACAAATTGGTGCGGCATAAGTCAACTAGCCGCATACTGCCATCAACGAAATGTGAAATATACATTAGAATAAATGCAAAGTGTCAAGAAACTCAACTGGAAATAATTTTTAATCACTATACTTTAAGGGGAAAGTCATGCAAGCGTAGTAGTTTACGTCATGTTTTCTTCATGAACATGTTTTCGAAATGCGTAAAATGCGGGAAAAGTGTAGATATGTTAACGCAAAAACGAGGGCGAATTAACATTGTGAACATAGGAAATTTGACGGGATCGACAAAAAATAGTGTAAATGGCAGAAAATGTAAAAACCGGGAATGTAAAAACACGGTTTTACTGTAGCTGACATAGATTCTGACGATTTATTATAAATACTGGAACTTCTGAATGAAGACTTTAGTGATGTGCAAGATGTTCCAGTGGATGACATAATTGAAGATGCCAATGATGCTCAAATTGGATATAAGTTGGACGCTTCTTAAGATTCTGATGGCAAAGGTCTACCAGCTGATCGGCCAACCTACCATCACAGTTTTGCCACAAATAACATTATAGAAGGTACGCACCGAAACGTGATGACTGATAACTGTTTCACATCAATTGAGGTACTGAATAAGCTAATACAAAACAGCTGACATAAGTGGGTACCATGAAGAAAAATAAGTGTGAAATTCCACCTCATTATCTTCCCCGGCACAACTGAGAAGTCAGATCTGCAGTTTTTGGCTTTACATCTAACACTAACATCATCTGCACCCAAGCACGATTCAAATACGAAGAACCCAGAAATGATCATATTTTACAACAGCACAAAGAGAGACGTTGACACACTAGGTCAGAAATGTGCTGTCTACTCTACGACTAGAAGAACTCAAGGATGACCAATGACAATATTTTCTAGAATCCTAGATGTATGTTCAAGAAACGCATACATTTTTAGTAACATGAACCCAGCACAGGCAAAAGTACCATGCTTGACTGCCATTTAAAAAAAAAAAAAAAAAAAAAGAAATAAAGAAAAGAAAGAAAGAAAGAAAGAAAGTTGGCAGAAGACCTTATAGAGCCTCACTTGAAATGACAGGTGCAGAGTTTTGGCCTGCCATGAGAACTTCACTGCAGCATACGTTGAATTCTAAAAATATAATGAATATCCAGTGCCTCCTCAACCAAAACTTCAGAGAAACATGAAAAAAGAAAAACGTGTTCTACTTGCGATCCCAAAAAGAAAAGTAAAACAGTGTATTTATGTTTCCCATGTATAAAACCTATTTGCTTTGAATGCAGTCAAAATTAGGGTTGTATCCGAGTGGTTTGGCCGAATCCATTATTTGCCGAATCTAGCACACTGGCTTCGGGTCCGAGATTCGGTGCATAATAGCCAAATACTACCGAATCCCAAATCCAAAGTGTTATCTGCAAATCTTTAATTAAGAATGTTGTAATTTACTTTGCATAACAATACTCTTTCGTTTGCGTTATTTACTTTATTTTACATAGATCCACTGAAAGACGTGATGTCATAAAATGAAACGACCTCACTTTGAAAGTTCTGATAAATGGCGCTCAGAGCCGCCACAAGTAACTATTCCGTCTAATATACACAGTGCTACAAAGGCTTGCTTAGCAGGCACAAAATACTGGTGCAAAAAAATGAAAATAAAAAAATAGGAAGACGAGTAGTATTGCTCAACTTCCCATCTAATCTAGGAAGTGATACACAGGCTTGTTTAGCACTCACAAATATAAATACTGGCGCCAAAACTTTCTGCTCGTAAAAATAAAAAGAAAGGAAGAAGAGTCTAATTTCCTTTTTATTTTCTATTATTGAATTTTAATGCACCATCCAATGAAGGAAATATAACTTTTTGTATTGCTCAACTTCAAATGTAGCAGCCTTTCGAATATAAGTAGCAAGGAAAATAAATTTTTTCACGTAAATACCAACAATACATAAGGCTTTAGGATTCTTGCATGAGTTGCCTCATTCTGATTTCACGTATTGTTTCGTCGAATTTTGTGAAGTGCTGGGATACGTGAACTGTAATAAAGCACTAGCATTTCAAGAAAAAAGTTATTCATTATGTGAGGAAAAAAAAGTTATAATCGTGCACAATCCAGGCGGGATGAATTCAGGTCAGCAACAACTTGACGCCTGATTCAATAAATCGTGTAAGGTAAAGCTTAAACACACTATGCCTACTGCCTTTCGAAAAGTAACAAACAACTGACAGCAACACGTGTAAAACACGCAAATGTGCCAATGGAATGATGATACCCGGAAATCGGTCCCAAATCAGATTGCGTAACAGGCAGTTAAAAATATTTGATGTCAAATACACTAGAAGGTGGGAGGGATGATGCTCTGTAGTACGAAGGAACTGTGACTTAGAATTACTGTACCAGTATCCAATTGCTAGTATAAACATTTCGTAAAATTTGTATTATAAGTCTAATAAAATTGTTTTATATTTCCGCATTTAGTTTCATACGATACCCGTACATCTGAATACTTATCAGAAAGCTATTACGTAAAGCCGACTGGCAAGCATGTGTTGCATCTATATGACTGAAACTATAACCACTGCCTTCGTGCTACAACTTACGTGTTTTTCTATTGGGGTAAGGGATTGTTCCTATGAATCATGATTCATAAATTCCACACTCTCTTCGCCATAAGAATAATACAAATGTAAACACTATTGCATCTAATCTTTTGTGTTAGCTCTTACCACATTTAAATTCCGTCCACCTAACAAACCCGAAAGACAACGGCGAACGCGGGAGAATATACATATCACGTTAATGTTTATATTTGTATTATTCTTATGCTGAATGGGAATACATAGAAATGAAGTACGGCAACTGACTTCTAGTACTGATTTTCAAATCTTCCACAAATAAAAATTCTGTGCAGACTAGTTACGTGATCTTAAATGTTTGAAAGAATAAATAAATGTACAAAATATCCTTGCTTAACCCTCCAGAATGTGCAATCTGTGCATTAGGTGCTTTTCACAGTTCTGAAATGTCTTCGTGACAATAACAAATACACACACATCGAATAAACGCGGATTTCTCAGTGTCTGAAAGTCCTGTCCGTCACTCATGGAATGCCTGATATGTCAGTATAATATTATTTAACATTTACACAGCCTATTCCTTAAGCATCTATTTTTTAATGTCCACAATAGCTACTCATCTTTTCAGGTTTTATTTTTGACTCTACCCCTTTGAAAAAATATGTAATCCATCCTTTCTAGGACTTCATTTTGCAATTATTTTTTTATTTCATTAAAATGAAACAGTTTGTAATAGAGTGAAGAAAGTTTCTTATTATCGTTTAGAGCATCTAAACAACATATATGTCAAAATGTTTCATGCAAATTTCTTTTAAGGGTAGAGGGTATTAAAAAATCCTTAAGATTCAAAATAAAAATCTAAATGAAATTTAAATTTCTTAAATTTTACTGTTGATAATGTCATTTGGGATCCACTCCAGAAGGCTTTATCTTCATCACTGGCTGTGTTAGAGTAGTAACTCTTTTTAAATACATTTACTTGAGTTGACAGATTATTTCGGTTCGAGGTTCGGAAAATTTGATTTGGGTTCGGAATTCGGCACATGTTTTATTTAAGATTCGGTATACGGATTCGATTCGGTAAAATTGTGGTTTGACCCATCTCTAGTCAAAATATATACACTGAATGTTGCAGCAATTTGTGAGTGTTTATGCCTTGCAGTTTTGATAAAAACCATGTTAATATGTGCAAAACATTACTTGGATAAGTTATAGAATGTTTGATAAATATGTAAGAATATTAATATTTCAAGAATTTGAACTGCTGGATCTAAAAATTTTTAAGTCTCTACAATTTTACCTAAAATGAGTACACTTGTATTGATTTAGGCTTTTTCACATTTTAAAGTTGCATTTCGATTTTAAATATTATTGCAATACTTTAATGGACTTCAACAAAAATTAAAAAACGCAAGCGGTCTCTTTGACCGCCGTCAGGTACTAGTGTATCTGAACTACATGTCAGACGGGTAAGGGTTAGACAAGTGATCTTGGCTCTTCTGCTGAAAAAGATTCCCATTACATCAATAATGTATGTTATGCCATTACGCTTCCCTTCAAGCTCTTCGACATCTACAAAAGTAGTAAGCATATATACTTGTACTAGTGTTATGAGAGTCAGATCTGTATCCACCTTGGTAATGACAATGTATTAACAATATTGTTTAACAAAATAACTTTTATTTGTAACAATGGAATTTCCACTTTGCACATCAGTAGCTCAAAATGCAGACGCCGGAGAAGGTGGCCAGGTGTGCAGGAGTTGCCTCTGTGTGATTGTGTGAATGTGCAAGTGCTCTGTTTTCTGGCCAAAAATTTAAAGTTATAGGAGTGTGTGATTGTCTATTCTACATGCCTGTCTACATCTACATGCATACTCTACAACCCACTTAAAGGTGCATGGTGGAGGATACTTGGTATCACTAGTAGTTATTGCCTTCCTGTTCCACTCCCATATAGAACAAGGGAAAAACAAATACTTGTATGCATCCATATGAGCCGTCATCTCTCAATTATCCTTGTGGTCTTTATGTGAAACGTAGGTTGGCGGCAGTAGCATTGTTCTGCCTTCTAAATTTTTTCAATAGTGCTTCTTGAAAACAATGTCGCCTCCCCTCCAGTGACTCCAAGTTGAGTTACCAAAGCATTTTTGTTAAACTCGGGCCTTGATCAAATCTACCAGTTACAAATCTCGCCGCCCGCCACTGAACTGCCCCTATGTCCTCCAAACTGATCTAGTGGGGATCCCAAGCACTTACTCAAGACAGGATGGTACAAGCATTTTATATGCAGTTTCCTTTACAGAAAAATCACACCTTCCCAAAACTCTCCCAAGAAAGTGAAGTCAACCAATTGCCTTCCCAACAACTGTCCTTATATGTTTTCTCCATTTCATATTATTGTGCAGTGTTATGTCTAGGTATTTAATTGTTGCGACTCTGTCAAGCAGCTCACTACTAATGCTGTATTTCAACATTATGGGATTGTTTCTCCTACTCATATGCATCACCTTAGTAGTTTCCATTCCTCACACCACCTAGAAATTTGTTCCAAGTCATCCTGCATCCTACTACAGTCATTCCATGACAACACCCTCTTGTACACCACAGTATCATCAGCCGCAGACTGCAACTCACTCTGTCCGCTACGTCATTTATATATATAAAAAACAGAAAACAAATGACTTACCCAAAGGACAGGCTTGTCGACAGACACAAATAAAATCACACACAAACACACATACAAGCTTTCACAACTGTTGGTCGCTTCTTCAGAAAAAGAGGAAGGAAGGACTTACCTTAGGGGAAAAAGAGGAAGGTAAACAAATACACACACACTCACACATATCCAAACGCAAACACACCTAGACAGACATTTGTAAAAAGCAAAGAAGGTGGACAGAGATACCACTTGAGGCAGAGGCTCTGTTCACAGACCCGAGGCAAAGGTGCTAAAGATGGTGGGCGGGGAATTGAATTTAGCGGAGGTTGAGACCAGGTGGACAACGGGAGGAGAGAATATGCTGAAGGGCAAGTTCCCATCTCCGGAGTTCAGAAAGGTTGGTGTCGATGGGAAGTATCCAGATAACCCAGACGGTGTAACACTGCACCAAGATGTGCTGACCGTGCACCAAGGCATGTTTAGCCACAGGGTGATCTTCATTACCAACAAACACTGTCTGCCTGTGACCATTCATGCGAATGGACAGTTTGTTGCTGATCCACGTAGAACGCTTCACAGTGCAGGCATGTCAGTTGGTAGATCACGTGGGTACTATCGCAAGTGGCTCTGCCCTTGATTGTGTACACCTTCCGGATTACGGGACTGGAGTAAGTGGTGGTGGAAGGGTGCATAGAGCAGTTTTTACAATGGGGGCAGTTACAAGGGTAGGAGCCAGAAGGTAGGGAAGGTGGTTTGGGGATTCCACAGGGATGGACTAGGAGGTTATGGAGGTTAGGTGGGTGGTGGAAAGACACTCTTGGTGGAGTGGGAAGGATGTCATTAAGGATGGATCTCATGTCAGGGCAGGATTTAGTCGTATCCTTGCTGGAGAGCCACATACGGAGTCCGCTCCAGTTCCAGAAAGTATCCTGTGACAAGAGGGGCACTTCTGGTGTTCTTCGGTGGAAGGTTCTGGATTTGGGGGGATGAGGAGGTGGCTCTGGTAATTTGCTTCGGTACCTGATCAGGAGGATAGCTGCGGGATGTGAAAGCTGTTATCAGGTTATTGGTGTATTGGTTCAGTGATTCGGGACTGGAGCAGACTCTTTTGCCACAAAGACCTAAGGTGTAGGGAAGGAAACGTTTGATGTGGATTGGATGGCAGCTGTCATAATGGAGGTACTATTGTTTGTTGGTTGGTTTGATGTGGATGGATATGTGAAGTTGGCCGTTGGACAGATGGAGGTCAACATCAAGGAAAGTGGCATGGGATTTGGAACAGGGCCAGGTGAATTTGATGGGACCAAAGGAGTTGAGGTTGGAGAGGAAATTTGGAGTTCTTCTTCACTGTGAGTCCAGATCATGAAGATGTCATCAATGAATCTGTACCAAACTTTGGGTTGACAGGCTTGGGTATCCAGGAAGGCTGCCTCTAAGCGTCCCATAAATAAGTGTGTGTTTACATGCTTGGGTATCCAGGAAGGCTTCCTCTAAGCGGCCCATAAATAAGATTGCATTGACAGGCTTGGGTATCCAGGAAGGCTTCCTCTAAGCATTCCATAAATAAGTTTGTGTTGATAGGCTTGGGTATCCAGTAAGGCTTCCTCTAAGCGTCCCGTAAATAAGTTTGCGTATCCAGGAAGGCTTCCTCTAAGCATCCCATAGATAGAAAATAATAGCTGTCCTATCACACTTCCCTGAGGCTCCCCTGATGATACTCTAGTCTTTGATGAACACTCACCATCAAGAACAACATACTGGGTTTTATTACTGAAGTAATTTTCGAGACACTCACATATTTGGGTACCTGTCTGTGACTCGATGATTGTCTTTGTGGCGAGTTGCGAACTATATTATTCTAAAGTATTCTTATGTTCTTCATTACCCCTATTAGATTTGCAAGATCAAAAATCCGTTTCTTCTCACACCACACTTCCTCAATTCCCACAATATCTAACTATAACTTCATTATTTCATTAAGAACTTCGAAAAGCAAACTGTCTCTGTTTCCTCTTCGCTATTCCTTTTATGGCGTAATTAGTTCTCCAGTGGCGTAATTAGTTCTCCAATACAATGCTTTTAGTCTGAGCCTTCAAAAATGTGTTTCTCCATCTGTATCAGACGCATAGATAACAAGCCATTAGAGAATGAACTCTTTGGTTTATATTTGCTTTTGATACAACCATTTTATTCTAAATAGACATTATTCATTCCGTATTTTACTACTGAATCCCTAAAGAAAGAAAGAAAGAAAAATGCAAAATGTTTGTTGAAGACTTACCTTATAAGACTCTCCAATAAACGCACAGTAGTCCTGGCAGCATTTCTGGAGTCAGCCTTACGCTGAGCTTGATAGTATTGTGTCAGAATTACATTGGCTGCTTCAGAGAAGGATGGCTGAATATGCTTGATGATGCAGAAATATGCCTGCAGTTTTTCTAGTTCCCATAAGTCACTGGAACTGCATTTGCTCTCCTCAGAAAATATCTTGAGAGGATCCCTCCCTTCAAGAATGAACCTCGAAACTAGCCTGCAAAAATATTGAGAAAATGAGTAGCAACTTGCAGACATGCAAATACGTAGTTTCAATTTTAATGGGTATTTCTGTGTGTTATATTATGATCTATATTTACAGTTAAGCTTTTTTAAAATTATGATTTATTTTCAGTTTGAAAGTGGGTTTAAGTGTGTACCTGTACCATGTGTGATAGCATTTATTAGTTTGGAATTTTATCTTTTTATTGCTATTCTGACAGGTATGACACACTACCTACAAGATTATTGGCAATGCTAAGCCCTTTGAGGAATATGTCTAATTTGAGAGTAAAGGTACCATCTTAACAGCTCACCAAATTGTTGATACACTGACTCATCAAACTGAACATGAAAAACAACACATTATTTACTTTCTCATGGGTGCTTTTACAGAGCAATTAAGCATTCACATGCACACTCACATGAGACATCTGCCCCCCCCCTCCCCCTAAATATGCATATGCAAATGCACATGCATATCTGGCTTCCTTGGGCCAGCATTGCAGCTTGATTGTGGTGTGTTGTGTGAATTATGAGGGGAAGGTAGTGGAAATTGGAAACATGCCATCATCCTTCCTCTACACCCAACAATCAGGCATATAGCAGTGCCCTCCTTATCACCGAATATGACCCAAATTGGAACAACTAAATCACGTCCTTCATGAGGGTAACATACCCAAGATCCTTCCGACCCTTCCACAACATCCCAGTTCATCTCTATGCTACTCCCAGTCCCAAACCTTTTACCAAACAGATCATATCACTGTGAAGCCCATGATGCAAGACCTAGCCAATACACTTCCTATTCCAGGCTTATCCTACATCATCAAGAGGCTGGGCCACCTTTGAAACAGCCATGTGATTTATCAATTCTGCTGTGATCATTGCACAGATTTTTATGTTGGTGTAACTAACAATTAGCTGTCTATCCGAATGAATGGTCACCATCAAAATGATACCAAAAGCAAAATACAGATCATGAAGTGGCACAGAGCACAAGGGAGCATAGCAGGTTTGATTTTGATGACTGATTTACAATCCTGCCCATATGGATCCACCCATACTCCACCAGCTCTTTTGAACTGTGCAGATGGGTCCTTGCAACACTTTCAACAGACCTGCAACCATCACCTAAAGCAAATTATCTATCATCCCTACACACCACACCTAACAGTCACTGCCCTGCTCCTCCTCTCCATCCTGTATCTTCTCCCAATTCTTCTTACAAATGTAGCTCAGTTGATACTATCGCTGACTATTTCGCAGGGAAGCCAGGTTTGATTTCCAGCAGGGGTCTGGGTGTTGCGTGTCATCTCCATCATCATTGACACACCAAGTTCCTGAAGTGGCATAAACTAAAAAGACTTGAACCAGGCAGCTGAACTATCCCTGATGGGATATCCCAGTCAAAAATGCCATACAATCATTTCACTGTACTATTTATCCCTGCCTTCTCCGTTTATTGATTCCAAGCTGCATCCCAAATTCCCATCATCAGTGCCTTTATGCTCTGCCAGGCAGAACTTAACCTCTAGCTTCCGTAGGTATCATATACAAGACCTCCAGTCAATAATTTTTTTACGCATTTTCTGACTGTTGGAGCGAGAGCACCTGGCGGTATCACGAAGTAGACATTCAAAGTATTCTGATCGGCATTTGTTAAAACCTTTTCTGCACCATACACAGCTGACAGCATCAGCTAGAAAGTGAACATTACAAAGGTGTGCATTTTGACGGGATGTAAAAAAATCGTACCGACGTGTTTTATGGCCCACTTTAGATTTGTAGTTTTATAAGTTTTGCAAACATTTTGGACCAAAATAATAATCTAAAAAGTTAATTAATAAGAGTGTCTGAAACCCTTGTAGGAAAAAAAAAGTAGTGACGGATTCCAAACCACCAACCTTTGGCATCATTGTCTAACGCCTTGCTCACTACGCTATGGCTATCAATGAGAAGATGAGTCCTATAATCTCATACTATTGATGGTCGTTGTTAACTGATGCTACTATGGCATTTGTAGACACTAGATTATAATTTATCGTACGAAGAACGGTGTGTTTTTGCTAATTCTTCAGTGCGCCATTGCTTTGAAATGACGTGTAAGTTACAATAAGAAAATCATGAAATACGCGCAAGATGGCGTATGCCACAGAGTTCTGCGCGAGGAATGTCACGTGACATCTCCCAACGGCTGATTTTTGTTAATTCAATGGAGGGTGTCAAATCTCCGTTATTTTTGCAAATATGTCTCAAACGATACGAGATATGAACAAAAAAACATAAGGGAACAAAGTTGTAGAGAATTTTCTCCTCTACCAATCAGGTTATTCAATTTTCGTATAAGATGAACAGTTCGTTTGCAATTACAATCGGCTTTTTTAGGTATTACTACCGTATTTTTTGTCCAAAAAAATTGGAAAAAGTGAGGTTCTGGTCTCTGGCGGCCTACAATCATGTCTGTAAAATTTTGTACTGATCAGTTGAACAGTTCGTCTTAAAAACAGGGAACATGTTATGGACAGACGGACGGACGGACAAACAGACAGACAGACAGACATACATCCCAAAATCGCCGTTATTTTTGCAAATATCTTTGAAATACTACAAGATATGAAAATAACATAAGAGAGCAAAGTTGCAGAGAATTTTCTCCTCTAAAAATTAGGATATTCAATTTTCGTGTCAGAGGAATGGTTAAGCCGTTATTTTCATTTAAATTTTGAGCTGTCAAAAGACGATCGCAGAGGCCCACTTTTAGTGTTACTACTGTAACCTAAAGTGGGCCAAAAGGTAAATATTCATGTCTTTTGTAATTTTACAAATTTAGAAGCATATTCATTTTCAGAAATGTGTCCTTTATCATGTAAATAAATATACTTACCTAGAAACTGCCCTCAGTGGTTAAAATGTTTTACTTACCTGGAGGTATCACATGTGATACCATAGGATTCTATGAGTACAAATGTCCTGTTTTTGTTAGATTATGTTGTTTCCTTGCATGTAAGTATGTTAGGTGTTTATGGCAACAAGAGAAAAAATTTACCCACACAGCCAATTATTTACTGGTGGCCTAACTGATGAAGAAAGAGTGTAACTGTTGGCAGTGTAATCTCCAAATATTTATGAATTTGAATTTCTATGAAGTTGAGGTCGATATACAGTAGCTGTGAGACCACAAATACCCGAAGTTGATGAGTCGTCATCTAATTCAGAGAAAGAGTTCAGGCAAATATCAAGATTTCAAGCCTGATGTAGCCCAAAATCTTATTTTCTATGGAATGGCAGATAATGAGCAATGCTTAGTCTCGAGCACTGATGATAATGATGGTCTGCCACCAAAATGGGAAAGAGTAGCTAAGGCTTCACAACCTGTAAGATTCAGGGTGTTAAACACTAAACACATGCCTGAAATGATGAACAATTGACAGAAAACTAGGTTGAAATGTAGGTTACAAGGTTGTCAAGGCCTAACATCTGTCTGATGTAAAATGTTCCTCTGCTTCACATCTGAGAGAATTTGTTTTGCTGATTTTCGTAAGAAATGGAACTCAAGTTAGTTTGCCACTAAAACATAATTATTTTAAACATTTGGATAAGTTGTTGTTAAGGTAGTATGTATCATTTTGTATCAACATAGACTGAAGGTATAATATACAATGCCATCTGTAGTTTTTTGACTTATTTGTGTCCACATGACTTGTGCATAGGAGTTTCACCAAAATCAGGCTTCCATACTCACCTTCAGAACATTTGAGGATAATGTTCTATGCCAACCATTGTCCTGCATCTTTCCCCCCTCCCCTCCTCATTCACTGTTAACGTGGGAATTGTGCCACAGTGGCCACATATTACAGTGCCACAGTGGCAGATTTGTGTTTGAATGACTGTGTGTTTAGTGTAACAGGTTACATTGCCTTATATTCAACTAAAGGTATCGAATAAATTTGTCTTGTGGGGATTGTCAGCTTATGGAGGCAGTTACTGTCCCAAGAACTCTGTTTGTACAGATTCTAGACCACCTCCTGCACAGTGGTTGATAGTCATGGAGAAGTATATCGGCAAGGAGCAGTTAAGTCCCAGAGAAGATGAACTACATTTATCCAGCAATATGTAATACAGCTTTCCTTTGTCTTGTTAGAGAATTATTCACTCAGATATAGATCATACTATTGTAATGATCAGTTATGTATTAGTAGGGTTAAGAGTTACAATAAACTCTTCAGTAATTTAAACCTTTCTTTGAATCATTTAAATAAATTTAGTATTTGTCTTCATGTTAAGCAATTTAGACCTAGAAGTTCAATTAAAATTATAAAAGGGATAACTTGGAACTCCTTTATGGGCACAGCATAGCTGGATCCATAAATTTGGAATTAACTTTAATAGATGTAATAAGAAAAAGAACCTGCAAATAAACAAAAAGGGAAATATGTATTGATCTCAGAAACATACTGAGATACGAAGTCACAATACATGTGACTGTACTTACTGCATATACTCG
The DNA here is from genome assembly GCA_026315105.1 of Locusta migratoria. NCBI lineage: Eukaryota > Metazoa > Arthropoda > Insecta > Orthoptera > Acrididae > Locusta > Locusta migratoria. Next base: position 158,998,599 of record CM048749.1, read on the forward strand.
AGTAATCAGCGCACTCCAAAGTTAGACAAGGGGGGGGGGGGAGGGGGAAAAACCACCCACACGCGGATTTGTGTAGATCAGGATAGCACCCGTCGGATTTGAACAAGTACTTGAATGCAGCCATTTGGGATATCACATCTATTAAATTTCAAAACGACACGTAAATATCAAAACAATTGACACCACACTGATTGAAAGAGAGAGAGAGAGGCGCGCAAAGTTCATATCCAGACCGTGCGAACCAACCCCATAATATTCTACCAACTGAAGGTTCTCATACAAACTGAAAAATATTTCATTTGTAACGTAGTTATGGGTTAAATTGTACCATGCTTCTTGCCGGACTGCAGTCGTTATGTTGGCACCAATGGTAAAGAAAGCAACTCAGATGACCCATGTTTGTTTTTTCGTGACAACTTCTATTAAAATGATTTCCCCCCCCCCCCCCCCCCCCCCCCTGAACAGACAAGGGTACATACAAGAACCTGTCAAATGTAGAGCAGGTGCAGTATTAATTTTGCTGCAAGTGAAATGAGCAGCAATAACATTTACTCTGTAGCTCATGAAAAATATTAACGCAATTCTACACTTCATTGTTCATCTATTGCCAACATAAGCACTGGAGCCCGGCGAGAAGTGTAAAAACGTACCCACAATAACACACTGAAACGAACACTTATAGAATGTGAACCGTTAAATAAATGGAGCTGAGACTGGTATTACATGGTCATATATCTTTGTAAAAGTCTATATGTCACGTATTTACATCAAAGATATTTGATAGTGTAATTAGGAGCTTCGACATACATGTATTTTTCATCAAAGAAATGTCTCAAATGTAGCGCCTAGCCGTATATTTGATTATGATAGTTTCTTGTCTTCTCTCCGCTGCAAATGTATCCGCTCTAAGCACTATCATCACTTTTGCTAATTGACGGGTGCATGTGTTTGAATATAACTGCAATGCCATGAAGTAATTATTGTTTAAACACAGTAGCAAGAAATCGCTGTAACCCTGTCTTCTCCACATCTAGTTGTCACATCCCGATACCGATATGGGTAGTAATAACTAACTAGATAGATTAAGTAGATAACGTACTTTATTACTCAGAAAGATGGTACCATAAACCACTCATTATTACATCAACAATCCAACTGTTCGTACGCGCCAGCCGTGCTAGCAAAGAAGCTGCTACTCTGCTATGTTTGTGACCGGCTAAGGCAGCACACAATAAAAAGTTATTTTTATCCGCTATCTTGAAATATGACGACAATAATACCCCTTTTTAACACCACGAAGATGATTTATGTCTAAGAAATATTACGAATATTTGATAATATTTCTTTGTCAAAATATAGATTGAAAATATTATCGTGTAATACCGGCCTAAAGGGATGTTTTTTTAAAGCGGAGTAATCCCCGCCTGGTGTGTTTTGTTGTTGCAGATGGAGTGATACCAATCTAAATTCGAGTAATCTGCGCACCCCAGTTTTCTGTTTATAAATTCGGGAAAAAATGTGCGTGGATTATTCGAGTATATACGGTATGTTCTTTTTCTGATGAAGGACATGGCCAAAAAATTAAAGTTGTTTGAATGTGATTGTCATTTCTATGTGCCTTAGTAACATTAGTTCCATAATGTCTTTCTGCACAATACCAGCTGGGAAAGGCACAACATCCCTATATTGTAATTTCCAGATCTTTTTGTTTTTACCTACACTCAATTTTTGTAGTTTTCACAAAAATTTATTATACTGTTTTCTTGAAATAATATTAATCAGTTAATTATGACATGTTATGCTATTTTTGACCAGTTTTTTCCCAATTAATTTAAGTATCCTCATCACCATAATCATTTTTCGCACAAACAAGGCCTTTAAGACTTGTTTGTGAAGCTTATGGGACTTAACTGTGGGTTCATCAGTCTCTGAACTTACAAACAAATTATAAACCAGCTTATACTAAAGACAGCACAAACATCAAACATCCGTGCCCACCCTCGTGAATCGGAGCATAGCACCTCAATCTGCCCATAAATATGTGATTAAGGGTTGAGTGTTCAGGAACGAACCCACATTAATAAGTGCAGCAGTGTTGCAAAGAGTTTGTAGCAAATTTCACGTCATGAAATTCCTCGGTAGTTTAATATCTGTGTAGCATCACCCTTCCTGAAAAAAAAAAAAAAAAACACAATTTTGTGTATGTTCCAAAAGTTTATTTTAATTCCACAACTGGTTTTCAGCTTACACGGCCATCTTCTGACTTTACTGTTTTATCAAAGAAGTTACAAGTACAGGCTTGAAAGATATTTTTCTCATTTAAACTTAAGATTCAAGCAAATAGGAAATGTCGTATTTGGCTCTACTGTGGTAGTACAATGAAGATGTTAAGAATTCAACAGTCTTTGATAGTCTTGCAGGAATAAACTAAATTTTGAGCTGGAAAATTTCTAACATCTTCAACACATAACCATTTCAATAAATAAATTACTTGTCAGACTGCTGAATATTATTTTAAATAAATTTTACTAGGATCATGCATTGTGGGAGCTAATAGAAAACACTTTATCTGTGAACTGAAAAACTTTAAATATACAGCATTTTAAATGCATTAACAATTTAAATTAATAAATTACTTGACCAAACTGCCTCCTGGAGTCTTGTTGTTCTTGAGTACTTTTAGCGCAATGCTGATTTCTTCCTCCGATGGTTCAGGGACACCTACTCTAACAAACAGGTACACAATTGGGTTGTTACCACTGTAGGGTAGTCCTGATTCAATACTTCTTAAAATGATTTTTAATAGATTTGCCTGCTCTTCTGATGGTACCGATTCACCTGCCTCATTTGTTACAACTGAGGTACATTATTGGTAGACACCTCTGGTATATTTCGAGGCTTGGGAAAAAAAGATTGACAAATGATTCTTCAAATGCTATCAACAGACTTTTATTATGTTCCCCTTGGTTCTTTTTTATGAGCTAATCTGTGTTAGACCTCATTTCATAGTAAGTTACACTTGCTTCTTCTGACAGTTGTTCTAGCCACTGTATCCTCTTCACTGATCTGATATCTACTGATGCTCGACATTCTTTATCATACGAAGGTTTACTTCTGTGATGTGAATGGCAAACAAGTTCTTCATTTGCACTCTCTAACACTACAATCTGTAACATCATTATGTCATGCAGTTTTATCCTGATAGAACTGTCTCACTTCTATGTCTTCCAACTTATCTTTGTAAAATCAGATAATTTTTTACAGTATTAATTTCAGAATATTCAAAAACATCCAAATGAAATTATAATAATTTGAAAGCCTACTGAAATTCTTCATTCGAGTGATATGATGCCTGTTATCTCATTGGCTAATCAGTGCCCCTGAAGCCGATTTTTACATTTGCAAAGTAACACACGGCAATTTATACCATATAATAAGGACAGTTTACAACTCACCGCACAAACGACCCGTGACAGGCACATAAAAAGGACACACACACACTTAATACAACACTTAAGTTATCGGCCATGGCCTTCTTCAGAAAACTGAATATTCATGCAATCACAGAGGCACACAACTGTCATCTCGTGTGCAGCAGCTGGATATGACGGTTTTGTGTGCCCTTGTGATTGTGTATTGTGTAAATATTCTATTTTCTGCATAAGACCAAAGCTGATAGCTTAAGTAAATAGCATTGTCTAATAACTAAAACTCAGAAATAATCTTAAGAGTGAGTTGCTTTATCCTCATATTATTGGCAGTCCAACTCAAGACTTTCCAATGTTTAATTAAAATCTTTTTTAAATTATATTTTGCTGGGGCCAACAATACATCATGTATAAGTAAGAACTACATAGAACAGAATTATGTACAAACCAGATTCAAATTTAAAGACCAATTACTCTCCTACATGAAATGTATGAGAGATTCACTACAATATCATAAGTCATGTGGGGGAAAAATGGCAATGGACCTTTTTGCACATCATGAGTAAAATTGTAGAGTGGAGCAAGGAATATGAATTATCACTCTTCCTGGGACTCACAGATTTTCAAAGAAATTTTTAGTCCATTTCTACATAAAGCTATTGAGAAATAAGGTGATGGTAATCTGAGGCATATGTAAATAAATGTGAGGAAATAGTGAGTAATTTTGAAGAGTAAGAGGGTAATGCAATAAGATTCCATATCTTCAAATATATTCTCACCAGCCCTACTGGAAGTTTTGGATTCCAATATTGGGAAAAATAGGAATAAATTTGTGTTAATGGAACAAACAGAAACAATCTTTTCTTTGATGACATCATTGAAATGGTTGCCTGGGACATAGAACAGTAGTCTAAAGAATTCCATAGTGAAAATTTCAAAGTTATAAACCAACTTCATTATACATTTTAAAACAATATACAACAAACATGTTGAAAATATTTTACACAGTAACAATACAAAAATGTGACCAGTTGAAGAGATTTTGAACGAATTAACCAGCAAAATAAACAAACAGAATACTAAAATTGCTTTGCACTACTTCTGGTAAACTGAATATGGTTTTCAACAATGTTCTGAAAATAATCACACAATTACACAAGCAAAACTAACACATATTTGAACTCTATTTCCAGCCACTTCAACCAAACTTGAGTATGTTAAAATATAGGAAACTTTTATTTTTCCTTTCTAAAGCTTTCCAGGTTTTCAGCAACTCACTTTCACGATAAACATGGTTTTCAACTTTTTATTTATGAGTTGTATTAAATATGAAGTTTACTAATATTTCTCTTTCCTTTACTTGTCGATTTTCCTTTCTTCCACATAGCAAGAAGATTTAGCAACAAATGGCCTAGGAGAACATGCAAGGTGAACAACAAATTACTGGAATCTTTCTATCTTTAATAGAAACTGAACCAAATAAAATTATTGAATATAAATGTGAATTTACAGTTTTACTATTAAGGACAGATAATAAATAAAAATTTTGTTTTTCAAGCTTTGTTTCAGAATGTTACCTGTCCCAGTCAGAATTTCTTGTATCTAGAAGTATGAGAACTAGGTCAAAGCGACTTAATAATGGACTCGCCAGTGCTATGTTAATGCTGATTGGCTGCTCGGGATCATAATGTCCTTTAGGGTTGGTAGCAGCAAGTACAGTACATCTGGTGTTCAACTTGCACACTAAACCAGCCTGAAATTGAATGTAATGACACAGTTAAAAAAGTCTTTTAGAACATAAGAAAAACTTAGCAGGACAATGGAAATATAATAATAATAGAAAATAATGCTTCAGGAGGCCAAATTATCTATAGTGACAGAAGTTCTCTAGGCTCCTCACATTTAGAAGTCTAGAAGAGAAGAAAGATGGTAAAATTTTTGGAGCACATGAGAAATCTGAAGAAATTTTTTGGAACAGCTGAAAGAAATACACAAAGACTTTTTCCCCCAAATAGGAAAATGAGAGGAAAGAATAAGTAAATTACCAATAAAAACAGTTCAAGACTGCACACCCAATATTCTATTCAGCAGGCAACCCATTCAATAATTTGTGTGTTAGAATATAGGACCCATTTATTATTACTATTTTTTCCAGGTGATTTCAGAGTTTCAGCTATCTGTTTCCACAATCTAAAGTTGTGCTCTACCTAATGAAAGTTTTCTGACAGACTGATAAATCCCAATCTTCCTTTCTTTTTCTCATAATTATATAACTTAGAATATTTTTCTTCCTTATTGCAAATGTGAATATTTACTACTCTCAAATCTGAGTGAATTCTTAACAACAAATTTCAAGAGTAAATAACTGTGCTATTGAGACTGTAATAATGTCCACATCTGCTTTAGAAAATTACTATAATGTATATGTTTTTTAACACTAATTCCTATTTCTTTATTTTATCAGGGAAAGACAAAAGATATTACTGTTTGTATGTTTGTTATGTTTTTTTTTCTTTTCTTTTAGTTCAGTAATGAAGTTCATTCCTCTAATCGAGTTCAAATGAGAAGATGCTTCATTAAATAAATATCAAAACTGACATGAGAGTTTATGAAGTGATGTTAAACTGGAAGGATTACACCAGCCTGAGAAGAGACACAACATTTTTGGTGGAAATGAATTGGTGCTAAATCAAATGGTGGTGTGTATATTGCAGTAATTTTTCCTCAGAATACTTCAGATTAATATAAAAATGCAGAAAATGAAACAGGCAAAATGGAGTACAGACTAAGTCTCTCGGAGAACCAGCCATTACAAAACTGTTTCACCTGGTGTGTAAGATGTACAAGACTGGCAAAGTACCCTCAGACTTTAAGAAAAATGTTATAATCCCCATTCCAAAGAAAGCAGGTGCAGACAGCTGTGAAAACTACAGAACCATCAGTTTAATAAGTCATGGTTGCAAAATATTAACACGAATTATTTACAGAAGGATGGAAAAGGTTGTAGAAGCCAATCTCGGGAAAGATCAGTTTGGGTTCAGGAGATATGTAGGAGCACGGGAGGCAATACTCACTTTATGGCTTGTCCTAGAAGATACATTAAGAAAAGGAAAAACCTACATATCTAGCTTTTGTAGATTTGCAGAAGGCTTTTGACAATGTTGATTCGAATAAACTCTTTCAAGTTCTGAAGCAAGTAGGAGTAAAATATAGGGAGTGTAAGGTTATTTACAACTTGTACAAAAACCAGACAGTGGTTGTTAGAGTTGATGGGCATGAAAGGGATGCAGTGATTGGGAATGGAGTAAGACAGGGTTGTATCCTGTCTCCAATGTTATTCAATTTGTACATTGAGCAAGCTATAAAGGAAAGCAAGGAGAAATTTGGAGAAGGAATTAAAGTTCAGGGTGAAGAATTAAAAACATTGTGTTTTGCCAACAACATAGTAATTCTGTCAGAGACAGCAAAGGACCTGGAAGAGCAGCTGAATGGAATGGTCAGTGTTCTGAAAGGTGCATATAAGAGGAACATTAACAAGAGCAAAACTGGGGTAATGCAGTGCACTCTAAGAAAATCATGTGATTCTGAAGGAATTAGATTAGGTAACAAAACAATAAAGGAGGTAGAAGAGTTTTGTTACTTGGGCAGTAAAATAACAAATGATGGTCACAGTACAGACGATATAAAATGCAGAATGGCAATGGGTAGAAAAGTGTTCTTGAAAAAGAGAAATTTGTTAACTAAAAATAAACTGCGTGCACTGGTGTTTGTGTTCATGCTTGAACTTTATGTACTTATTATTTTTTTTTTCTTCATTATTACAGGTATTATTACTTTCATTATGCTTATAATTTTTATTATTACTATTATTGTTGTTTCTACTATTACTATTAATATTGCTGCATGTGTGATGTAGTTGTTTCTTTAGTCTTATCTTCCAATTGTGTCTGTTTATTTGATGAAACTACAAATAAACCCTACAGGTTAGCCACATTCAAATAAATTAAGCAAATTCACTACTATGATATCCGAACAGTCCTTTTACATGTCAGGAACATGTTGTCTCATATAACAACTGCCGATGTACTACAGTAAAAATAGCTACTATGAGCAAGGCTTGTACTCAGGACCCTCAGTATGACAAACTAATGCTGTACCAACTTGCCCACGGGAGCTCGATGTGATATGACCTTGCCATTATGCCTTTCCTTTATTCTGTACGCCAGGTGTTGTTATAATAATATAGTAAGGACATTTTACAACTCACCGCAAAGATGTGGCGACAAGCTGCGACAGACACATACCAAAAGACACACACATACAACACTTCTTCAGAAAATAGAACACTCACGCAATCACAAAGGCACACAACACAGTCAGCCGATAGCTGAAAGTGTTGTGTGTGTTGTAGTGTAACAGCTTACACTGCATGTTTCCTGCTAGAGGCTCAGGAAATTTGAGTATAATAATTAAATAAAATCATATTTTATTTAGGAAAGGGTAGGAGAATGTATTCTGGCTCCAGTTTTTCTCTGTACAGGTTTTGTGCAGCAGAAAAGAATAAATGAAGAATGGGATACTGTGCCAGTGATGTGATTACTCCATGTTGAAAAGTTCTATGTTTCATATGTATTTGTATATTCTATGGAAAATGACATTGTTATCAATTACCTTTAGTCTTGATTGGTTGAAAGAACATTCTTCTTCTGTGAATTGAATTCCAGTAAGCGTGTAATTCACTGATGTAATAAAAGGTTATTTGTGTTACCTTAAAGTCACTGTTCACTTGAATTCTAACTTACCTGACTAAAAGGTAATTGCAAATGATATTTATTATCATGATTGGGAAATGAAAGTATCATCAAGAGAAAGACAACAGAAGTAGTTGTTATATTAGGAGGCACGGACTAGCCAGTCCTCCTACAGGGAACAACAATATGTTTGAACAATTTTTATAAAGAGACAGTACCAACAAGAAATGGTAAGGTGTTTGTTTTCGACACACACGGTTGGCCTTAATCAGTAACGGCTGTCGGAACGACTCAGTGTGTGTCTTTGGTATGTGCCTGTCGCAGCTCATCGCCACGTCTTTGTGATGAGTTGTAAACTGTCCTTACTATATTATTAATTCCAACCTGGACTTTCCTTTATTATAGGTGTTGGTATAATTTATACATGTTCTCCTGGATGACAGCAAATAACACAAATTATATCGAAGTTTTAGTTGATACTCTGTCGATACACAAGGTTTGGTACCAATCTTGCTGAGATTGAAGGTTTGGGTGTGAGGGGACAGGGTAAGTGAAGACTACTGACATTCATCAATTGTGGCCAATTTGTAAGATAAACCTGCCATTAATCCAATGGCAGGTTTGAACATCGCCATGGTTTATAAGGGTTCATTCCATTAGAAAACATCAGATTGGGATTGCATAATGGTTACAGATTTTAATGAAATTTGGTACAATTAATACCTGCACTAGAATAAGTTCATTTCTCAGATATTGAAAAGTTTAGCCCTAGGGTGCTGAACTAGGTCCCTGCCAAGTTTTAGTTCATGCCATTGTTTAAAACACATGTGACCTTGTGTGACCTCCTGTACTAAAAGGCATACAATCAGATGGGTGTTCTCATTTGAAAACTAACATTTACTGTATATGTAAAATGAGAATGTAATAATACATTGCAGTGGTTACAGTGATAAATTGCTACACATGATATCACAGTTTTGCAAGTTTTATATCACATATGAATAATAGTACTGAAATGATATTTGTGTGTAAGACTGCTTTTCCTGAACAAATTTGTTATATTCATTGCATGCTCATGTAAATTTTGTTGCTTCTGAAAATATAAGAAAGCACCATGTAGAACACTGCAAAATGAAAAGTGTGCAAGGTCACTATATGGCACAAGTTGCTTTACTGTGCAACTTGTATCTAAGCCTTTGTTTTATTTTACTTTTTATCATTCCAATGCATAACGTTTTAATTGTACTCGGATAATGTTTATATTTAGGAAAGAACAATATTTCAAGTTCCACAGAATTTTACTAAAGAGACACACAATAGTGAAACAAACTCAAACGGAATTAACAGAAACAGTATGTTTCACAATATGATGATATCAATAATTATCTAAATAAAAAGTTCCACTGAAGTGTTGTAGTCACGGAAAACAACTCTCTCACTGCTACACAGAACACTGGCGTGCACTGGCTGTACGAGTACCCGCGAAGTGAGCTCGTACCTCGTAAACAACACACTGCGCGCCGAGCACAACACCGCGCTGTTTGGGTCATTGACCCGCCCGTGGCGTGCTCTGGCGTTTGCCGCATTTTCCCGCGGCGCACTCTCGCGGCCGACTTCCGACGTATGTTATCGGCTGTGTGTGTGCCTTACAGCATTCCTTTCCCCTTGGGGAGGCTCGGATGTGAGCAATGTCCATGACGTCGTCCTCTGTTGGGCTCTGACTGAGGTTGCGGGCAGGCACCGTTGCGTAGGGTCGGAAGTACTTGGAGCGCGGGCAGCGTCGGCGCCCCTCCCCCGACAACCCATATGGCAGGACCGGTGATGGTGGCTCGGTCTCCATCTCCACCTCAGTCCCCGGACCTGGTGATGGTGGACCCGAAGGGAGCAATGCATCAGGAGGAGATGAATCCAGCATGGGTGTTGGCTGTACCCGCAAAGGTGTAGGTCCCTGAGAGGAGGGACCTGGATCAGTCCCTGGCGGAGGCAAACAACTTGCAGGTAACGGCAGGAACCTCTCTTCGGCCTGTGGGCTGGTTAGTGGAGCAGACTGGTGCGAGAGCATCGGCTGAGGGATGGGGGGCTCCCGCTCTTCCACACGCAGGCGCAGCTGGTCATGGTGACGTGCAGTGATGCCGTCTTCTGTGCGTATGTCGCAGAGACGGCGGCCGCGGCATCTGGTGATGATGGCAGGAATCCATTTCGGTCGACGTCCAAACCCACGTGCCCAGACAGCCATCCCTGGTCGGAAGCGAGAAGATGGAGACACAGATGAATGTCCCGGGCTCGGATGCAGGAGATGAAGCAGAGTCCTGGGCTGCCGGCCATGGAGAAGTTCCGCGGGACTCTTGTCACCAAACGGGGTGAACCGAAAAGATGAGAGAAATTGATCGAGGGCAACATCAGAAGGGTACCGAGCCACATATTTTTTTAACTGGGTCTTAAAGGTGCGAACAAATCTTTCAGCCTCCCCATTTGACTGCGGATGGAAGGGTGGGGCCAGGACATGGCGGATACCTCGGGTGTTGCAGAAGGAGGCAAACTCGCGGGAAACAAACTGAGGACCGTTGTCGGACACCACTGTAGTGGGAAGGCCTTCAATCGAGAAAATGCGTGACAAGGCGGCAACCGTGGCCGTGGCTGAGGTTGAAAGGGAACGGACCACATAAGGGAACTTAGAGAAGGCATCAATAACCAGCAACCAATAGGCATTCAGGAAGGGGCCCGCAAAATCAATGTGTAGGCGATCCCAGGCCTGCGAAGGTCGAGGCCATGGGGCGAATGTTGCCCGAGGGGAAGCATGATGCTGCGCACATAGGGAGCACGAGGTAACCATACGAGACACGTCGCTGGCCAGTCCCGGCCAAAACACATGGCGGCGGGCCAATGCCTTAGTACGAGATACCCCCCAATGATCGGCGTGCAGCAGCTTGAGGACCTCTGAGCGGAGGGCCGATGGAATGACGACCCGAGGAGAGGAATCCTCAGAATCAAGGAGAAGCACGCCATCTACAACAGAAAAACGGTGTCGAAATGCGTAGTAGTTTCTGAGGGGGTCCGATGCCCGTTTCGGCGGAGTCTCAGGCCAGCCCTGCTGGACCAGACGGATCACCTTGCGGAGGACCGGGTCTGCGGCACTAGCCCGAGCCACCTTGGCACCCGTGATGGGAAAACCATCCACTGCTTGCTGAGCGGCTAAGTCGACATGAAAGCACAGCACTTCTTCCTGGTCAAAGTCTGGGTCTGGTCCAGCCGGAAGCCGGGAGAGCGCATCCGCATTGGCATGTTTGGATGTAGGGCGAAAGTGTATCGCATAGTTATATCGAGATAGGAACAGCGCCCAACGCTGAAGACGGTGAGCGGCCTTGTCCGGTAGCGAAGCCGAAGGGTGAAAGAGAGAAACCAGCGGCTTGTGATCAGTGACGAGATGAAATTTTACGCCATACAGAAAGACATGAAACTTCTTCAGAGCGTAGACAATAGCAAGGGCCTCCTTCTCAATTTGCGAATATCTGGTTTGGGCCGGAGTGAGCGTTTTAGAGGCGAAAGCGATCGGTCGCTCAGATCCGTCTGGATATTTATGAGCGAGCACTGCCCCAATCCCATGTTGAGAGGCTTCTGTTGCCAAGACAAGAGGGAGGCCGGGTTGATAGGTGACGAGGCAGGGAGCTGATTGCAGCAGCTCCTTTAATGTGCAAAATGCTGTTTCACAGGCCGATGACCAATGGAAGGAAGTCCCTTTGCGCAGCAGGTCATGCAGGGGTTTCGCAATAGATGAAGCCCCCGGCAAGAATTTATGATAATAAGCGACCTTTCCTAAAAACACTTGCAGGTCCTTGACTGAAGTCGGCCGAGGGAGAGCCAATACGGGAGAGACATTCTGACGGAGGGGCTTGCTGCCCTCACTAGAAACCTCAAACCCCAAAAACGTGATAGAAGGCTGAAAAAAGTGGCATTTCTCCAGGTTGCACGTCAACCCCGCCTCCTGTAGTACCGTGAACAGTGCCCGTAAGTTGCGTAAGTGTTCATCGGCTGAGGACCCGGACACTACTATATCATCGAGATAATTGACACAACCGGGCACAGACAGTGTGAGTTGTTCAAGGAAACGCTGAAAAATTGCTGGAGCGCTGGCCACCCCGAAGGGCAACCTCAAGTATTGGTACAGACCAAAGGGCGTGTTCAGGACCAAGAGACGTTGAGAGTCAGCGTCGAGAGGAACTTGCAAATACGCCTCAGAGAGATCTATCTTTGAAAAATATTGTCCACCCGCCAATTTCGCAAGAAGCTCGTCCGGGCGCGGCAATGGATAAGTGTCGATGATAGATTGGGCTTTCACGGAACGTTTGAAATCGCCACAAAGGCGCAACCGCCCCGACGGTTTTTTTACAATGACCATGGGAGTCGCCCATTCACTAGACGGAATGCGTTTTACCACCCCAGCTTCCTCCAGGCAGTCCAGCTCCGCTTTGACGTGGTCACGGAGTGCAATCGGAACCGGCCGAGCGCGGAAAAAGCGGGGCCTGGCGGAGGGCTTCAAGGTGATGTGGGCTTGGAAATTATTAGCACAGCCCAACCCCGCCGAAAACAGCGCCGAAAATTCGGTGCGTAAAGAGTCTAGTTGCGGGAAGGGCACCTGGTCAGAGACAATGTTGACGTCGTCGGAAATAGTGAACCCAAACCCCTGAAAGGCGTCAAGACCAAACAAGTTGTCCGTGTGAGCATTGTTTACAACAAGGAAAGTGAGCCTACGAGTGACAGATTTGTAAGTAACAGGCGCTGAGAACTGTCCCAGGATCGGAATATTTTGTTTATTGTAACTGACCAATTTCCGTGACACCGGTAAGAGAGAGGGAGAACCCAGATCCAAATAAGTCTTTGAGTTCAATAAGGTGACGGCCGCGCCTGTGTCCACTTGCATACGCAACTGTTTGCGGAAAACAGTGACGTCAATAAAGAGCTTGTTGGGTGCAACCGAAATCGCTGAGACGCAATTTACATCCATCTCTGCGTCGGAATCTTGGATTTTGGAGGCACAAACAGAAGCAATGTGACCTTTCTTGTGGTACTGATGACACGTGGACCACCGCCTGGGGCAGTCAGGTCTATCATGATCGACAAAACAGGAGGGACACGAAGGAAGCATTTTCCGGTCGCGTGACTGCACGCCGCCTGGCCCGAGTGTCCGCGGCCGTGCACTTGGCCGATCGCCCCGGCGCCGAGGCTGCGCGCGGACTGCCGCGACCACGTCATCCCTTTGCGACCCTGCCTGTAACGGGGAAGAAGAGGGTTGGATTTCAGCCACCTCACACCAAGCCTCAATTTGGTTGCCCGCCGCCCGCGAAACCTCGAAAGACTGCGCAATGTTAAGAACCTCCGAAAGTGAAGGATTTTCGCACAGGAGAGCGCGTTCGCGAACCTCGCGATCGGGAGCGAGCCGAATAATAGCGTCCCGGACTATATGATCGGCATACGATTCGTTATGCACATCCGTAACAAAATGACAACGACGGCTTAAACCGTGGAGGTCCGCGGCCCACGCCCGATAAGACTGTTGTGGCTGCTTCCTGCAGCGGTAAAACTCAACACGGGCCGCTATCACATGAGTCCGTTTGCGGTAATATTGTGAAAAAAGGCCGCACATTTGATCAAAAGACAGCGACGCAGGATCCTGCAAGGGGGCGAGTTGGCAAAGCAGCTGATACAGACGAGGCGACAGCCACGACAGGAATAACGCACGACATAAGGTGCCATCAGACCAGCCAAAAGCTTGAAAATGTTGTCTTAACCGTTTTTCATAAGCGTCCCACTCTTCGACGGACTCGTCGTACGCCGGAAAAGGTGGCGGATAAGACAGAGGGGGCGCGGGGGGCGAAACAACCTGCGGGGTGGACGGGGGTTGGGACCCACTAGACAAGGCTGCAGCAAGAGATTGTAATACCTGGTTCTGAGCGTGAATCGCCGATGCAAAAACCTCTTGTTGTTCGACGAGGCGACGCAGAATCTCATCGGAAGAACCAGTAGACATTGTGTAAGACGAACAACCACTTCAGACGGAAAACGCGCGGAAGAAAACAAAAAAAAAATACCGCACTCGTCGCCAATGTTGTAGTCACGGAAAACAACTCTCTCACTGCTACACAGAACACTGGCGTGCACTGGCTGTACGAGTACCCGCGAAGTGAGCTCGTACCTCGTAAACAACACACTGCGCGCCGAGCACAACACCGCGCTGTTTGGGTCATTGACCCGCCCGTGGCGTGCTCTGGCGTTTGCCGCATTTTCCCGCGGCGCACTATCGCGGCCGACTTCCGACGTATGTTATCGGCTGTGTGTGTGCCTTACAGCATGAAGAAACATGCCTTGAATATCTGTGCCTGCCTCACTTTCAGTGCTGAAAGTGGTTAAACAACTGGAGTATAAGAATTATAATTGTCATGTCCAGTGTGGTTAAAACTAAATTTTAGCTGGTTCAAGTGAATGCAGATATTTTACCTAAAAAGCCTTGTTCTCTTCTACACAGTTTATAAGAAAGCCGAGGTACCTCACTGTGTCATACCGACAAATAAACATTGTAACAAGATGGTTTGATGTCATTTATTTGTACTGTCTGGTACTGTAAAGGAGGCTGTTGATCGTACCCAAAATGCATTTTGGGGCACTCCATATGACCATTCTAGAATTTTCAAAAGCCAAAACCTATTTGTGCTTGCAAGCGACACAACCAAATTTGTTCAATGAATTCAGCCTAATCAATTTCTATACCCAACAATTATTACTTCAGTAATCTCATTCACACATAAGATTAAAATAAATAAATAAATAAAAATCGAGAACTCGCAAAAGAGATAACTTTTGCCTGTGGGTCATGTTTGAGCTATGAAACACAGAAAAATTATTACTACTTTCTCCTACAAGGGAGAGGTGTTAGCTTTCAAATAAGCCCAAATTTTTGTATGCCTATTAGTACAGGAGCTACATGGTAACCACTAGTTGCATGTCCTTTGAAGAAAAAAAAAGGCAAATTTTTTAACTTTGCAGGGGTATAGCTCAGCCCCTGGGAATTACACATTTCAATACCCGAGACGTGAACCTACTTCAGTGTAGGTATTAATTGCATCAAATTTCAATAAAAAGGGGTTAGAAGGATGCAAGCAATTGGCTAAAATTTCATAATTTGCAATGTAACGACTGTGTAGTGTAACAATTTACCTACATTCATCCTGAACGACCCAAGATGACCAAATAATTTATTTTGCAGGTAATTTAGAAGTTATAAGGGCAAATACTGCCCCGGATATTTTGTTTGTCCAGATGGATGTCTGAGCAATTACATGACAAGTGCCAGAGATAATAAGCAAGTGGACCTGTACAAGGAACAATCTCTGTTACTAAGAAGAAATATATATTTGAGTTCTGTCAGAGATCAATGGACATAATATATATGTTCTCTCTTGTTATTGATTGTTGTATTCAAAGAGGTTAGAATAAAGGGAGATGGCATGATCTATGCCAAGCACATACATCAGTTGAAGCCTGTCCGCCATCTTGGTCAGATTTGAACTTCGACCATATATACTGGTAGACTGAGCATGGCATTGTTTTCAAGACACCAACATCTCTACAGCTAAACCATTGTTTTGCCAACAGTCACCCGGTAGTGCACAGCTTTGCCTAGCATTATATAGAGCTTTTTATGAAGGAAATTAACATTAAATTTCAAAAGAAAGTTATATTAGTTTAAAATGATGGCATTTCTAGAAAACCACGGAGTTGTTTATTATAGATGACTAATGTATACCAACAGTCATGTGGTACTATATTTGAACCATGTCATGTGAATAGCCGTTCTACTGTTTGTCTGGTCTGTTAGTATCTATGGTAAAAGGTTTTGAAATGCTATTTTTCTGTTAAAACTATGCATTAAGTCAACCCTCTTACTGTTAATGCATTGAACTGACAATCAGTGCAAAGTATGTATTTCAAACAATATACTTTCTTGAATAAATAGTAATAAATACTAATCATAATATATTTGAAAATTTAATTTTTAACGACTAATTTTGACTCTTTTAACACATTGTACATGACGGCAAAACTGGCAGACTTTTATTCCTGTTTTAACTGACACAAAACATCAGCTCTGCAATAAGAATGCTTCTCCAAGACTTAGGAATATGGCACAGGTAGGCTTCACCTTTTCAGTGTAAAGGTGTCTCCCTGTATTCTAACCTCCTTGGTTGCACTGAGTTATGGACTCAGAACTGATATAGTATCAATAGACATTTGAGAGCTGTTAAACATCCTAGTCGTTGTGAAATGTATTAGCTTGGGCTACAATAAACCCTAATGTTTTATTCAGCACTACACATTTGAAGAGTCTTTATTTAACAGTGTGAATTGCTGAATGCATGATGCAAGTCTCCTTCATTATCCAGATGAAACCTTCTGTGACAATGGTCTGAGCCTAATCAAGAAGAAGCTGCTTTGAGAGGAACATTTTACTGGGCCTCTATTCTATAATTACATTTCATAAAGAAAGGTAACTCAACTGACATGGTCAGCATGTTTCACTACTCTGCAGAGGACCCTGGTGTGATACTTGGCACTGCCTGTGATTATTTCTTTGTAGAAGGACTAGAAATGGGTGCACTAAGCATTGTGACAATAATCAAAGTGCTAATTGAGTTAGAATTTCGAGGTACAAAAACTCTGACAACAGGTTGAGAGTGGTGTATTGGCCCCACATCTCTTTATACTGCAGTGAATGGTGCCATTCGTTCAAAACAACATGGCAATTAGTCAGTCCCAATTGGCTCATCCGCGTCATAATAAGAAACTGCTTTACACTAGAGGTGATATAATGTTGCCTTCTTTCAGTATTTTAACTGAACTACTTAGAGAGTTATAAGGATACTTAAAGTATATAATAAAACATGGCATTTTCACACTGATATTATTTCCAAAGAACAAGTTCTTGGATAAAGCAAGAAATTCATCTCAAACATTAGGTCTTTCCAAACTGTGAGTAAAATTTTTTTAGTATTTCCTTCCCGGACAGCAACACAGATAAGAATGGAAAGAGGGCAGATAGTTGAAAGAGAGGAAGAAGCATAGGAGGAGGAGAAAAGAAAGATGAGGAGGAGAAAGAGGAGGGGGGACAAAGTGTGAGGAGGAGAAGATTATAGTGCAAGGACAGGGATGTGTACCAGAGCTAGGGTGCCCACTCTTGTACAGTTGTATTGGTGTTCCAATGGAAACATTATCTTTAAGCTTTCAAACAGGTCATCCTATCAGTCTCATTACACGGTAATGCACACTTTTTTAGAGCTATTGTCTCTACTGGAAAGGTGCTGCCCACTGATGAGAGGTTTATCTTTGAATCTGGCATTACTAAATTGCCTTGTTTATGAAATTTAAAATATATGGTTTGAACACATTCTTATAAATTCACATTTCATGTCCATTCGTATCACGTGATCTCCTATAATAGTCCATTCATCACTGTACTTTGCAACCACCACATATTTAAAAGCTGTTGCTGTTCAAGTAAACATACTGTGGACGAGAGTAATTATTTTCAAATGGTCAAATAGGTAATACTAGTATAATTTCACTTTCATTGACCACAAATCAATATTTTCTATTTTTTGCAACAGAATATGAAGAAATAGAATAACATTTTTCCTAAGTACTTACCTTGGCTACACTGATAGTCTGCTGCTCCATAGCTTCATGAATGCTAGCACGATCATGTTCCCTTATTGAATTAAATTCATCAATGCAGCAAATTCCTCCATCGGAAAGGACCAAAGCACCAGCTTCAAGCTGCCACTCTCCATTCTCCTAATGGTGTAAAGCACAATTTTAAATATTACAAAATTCATGAAACAATGGTTCACAAACTCATTGAACTAAGAGATAGTGGTACATGAAATATGACAATGTCACATACTGCAAATTCCTTTGCAAGGAATCTTAACAAGAAAAGGACAATGTGTCTAAGAACAGGTTCACACATTTTATTATGAAACTTGTTTGAAAGATAAAATTTAACTAATAATTTTGTCAGTGACCTACACATAAAAATTAACCATGAAGATGAAGAATCTGTTTGTAGTAGAGTGTCAGAATTTATCCTCAACATTGTTGGCTTCTTGGCTAATCCCCTGTGCTATATTAATTCTTCATCTGCTTGACATCATGAACTTATAAAAGAAACATATTTTTCCTCATTTCAATTGTGCACTGCTGGCTCTATTCATGAGATTCCAGTTTTGCTATTTACTTTGAGTAAATACGCCAAATCTCTTCCAGAATATTGTGATACACCGGGTGATCAAAAAGTCAGTATAAATTTGAAACTTAATAAATCATGGAATAATGTAGACAGAGAGGTAAAAACTGACACACATGCTTGGAATGGAATGACATGGGAATTTATTGGGGGGGAGGTTCAAAAAATGTCCGACAGATGGTGCTGGACAGCAAAATGTCAGTGACTGCGCATAAAAATTGTGAATAAAAGGAGCTGTACTGAGAAAGAGAATCAGATGCACCAGCAGTCGCAGCATGTTGACATTACCTGTAAAGGCACTTTTAGTGAAGCTGTATTATCAGTATGGGGAATGTGCCAGTTCAGTGTTACGATCCTATCACCATAGGAAGGGGATTTGAATGGGTAAAGGTCCATTGACAACTGCAGCTGTGGTGAGAATGACTTTGAAGTTTGAAGCCACAGTTGTTTAGACGATAGACCCCACAGTGGCCAACTGAGCACAAGGCGTAATGCTGCTGAGACAGTTCAGGAAGAAATGAAGACTGTAGCGGGTTGGTCTATGCACAAGGAAGTCAGCACTTGTGCAATCGCACATCGCACCGGCATTCCATACACTACTGTTTGGTTGGCACTTAGGCGTACCCTCCGATGCTATCCTTACAAAATCCATCAGCATCATGAACTGTTACCTGCCGATTTAGTGAAGCAGAGGAAATTTGCGGTGTGGGCATTTCAAAAGATGGTGGAAGATGAAGATTGGTTGAGTAACATGTTGTGGACCGAGAAGCTCATTTCACGCTCCGAGGGTCTGTCAATGCCCACAACTTCAGAATTTGGGCTACCGAAAATCCTAGAACTGTCATGGAAACTCCATTGCATGACAAGAAAGTCACAGTAAGGGTTGGATTTACCACATCTACCGTTATCGGGCCTTTTTCTTCGAGGAACTTCATGATTCTGGTTTTGTAACTGCTACCGTGATGGGTGAGAGGTACGCCGATATGTTACAGAATCACATCATCCCCAGCCTGACTGATAAACACCTGCTGGAAAGTACGATTTTTATGCAGGATGGCGCTCCACCCCATATTGCTAGATGCGTGAAAGATCTCTTGCATGGTTGTTTAGTGATGATTGTGTGCTCAGCCACCACTTTCGTCATGCTTGGCCTCCCAAGCCCCAGACCTCAGTCCGTGTGATTATTGGCTTTGGGGTTACCTGAAGTCGCAAGTGTATTGAGATTGACCTACATCTCTAGGGATGCTGAAAGACAACATCCGATGCCAATGCCTCACCATAACTCCGGACACGCTTTACAGTGCTGTTCACGACATTATTCCTCGACTACAGCTATTGTTGAGGAATGAGAGTGAACATATTGAGCATTTCCTGTAAAGAACATCAGCTTTGCTTTGTCTTAATTTTTACGCTAATTATTATTATTATTATTATTTGTTCTAATAAAACCCCATGTCATTTCAAGCATGTGTGTTAATTTTTACCTCTCCATCT
Organism: Locusta migratoria; assembly: GCA_026315105.1. Taxonomy (NCBI): domain Eukaryota; kingdom Metazoa; phylum Arthropoda; class Insecta; order Orthoptera; family Acrididae; genus Locusta; species Locusta migratoria. The sequence goes on from CM048749.1 coordinate 159,018,566, forward strand.
ACATTATTTCATGATTTATTAAGTTTTCACATTTGTATTGACTTTTTGATCACCCAGTGTATTAAGATTTGCAATTTCAGTTATGAAGTTTCAAATGGGGATGCATATTTTAGCAATAGATAACCTGAAAGCAAAGAAAAACAAGTGTGATTTCCGTAGTGCACCAATAAAATCACATGGCAGGAGAGAAGTATCTGCTGTGGCAATACACTGTAGTAAGTACATGCCCGCCACCCATCTGCTACAGCAGAAAAATGCCACCCGTATGCTCCCACAGACAACATGCCACCCATCTGCTGAAGCAGACGACGTACGGCATACCACTCTTAGTTAATATCTGTGCACTCGCCCCCAGACCAGTATCAAAATTGTGTGAACTTGTAATGAACTAATTGTCATGTCACCATTGTGCACAATGATGTGTCTTTTTATTTAATTTAAAATTATTATAAATTTTGTTACTTCCGACACCAGTCATCCTGGCCAAACAAGTCCTCCTCCCTCCCTCCCCCTCCCCTATCTCCCTTCCTCCCCCACCACTACGCTTCACCTGCTGCTGCGTCACGCCCCACCAGCTGGTCACCTCCCACCAGCCACACTTCCCCCTCCCCACCCACACTTGCATACTCCTCCCACCCCACTCTTCGCATGTTGCCATACATTTGCTTCCATTCCACCTGTGAGCCCCCCTAGGTAAGGTTTGCTTTTGCAGTATCACAAGGGACAAAATGCAATTTGCACTAGCAGTGGCACAGCTTAAGTCTTTTGTCACTGAAGAAGCACACATTATTATCACAAACCCACATGCCCAGCAGGATCATTAGCTGCACACTATTTTCTAAGCTCTATTACAGCGGCCACAATGCCAATAGTCTTTGAGGTCATTGATCTTACACTGTTGCTGTTGCCACATGGCTTATTGATCCTGACATATGTACATATGATTATATGCCCGAGCAGCATGCGACACCATCTGTTCACTCAGTCTAAGATTCCGGCCGCAATATGTTGCAGTTGCTGGCCAAACTACTAAGTGAGGTAGGCTGGCTTACTACCAACCTGGAGTTCATATACTGATCACCCTCCCCCATCTCTCAAAGCCACTCCCACCTTGTGCACACTAAACTCTCCCCATGCAAAGCCCTCCTTCACCCTGTTATCTATATGACTGACAAAGGCTCCCCCAACAAAAGAAAAAAACTATGCCCAAACGCATGCACGGGACTGGCGAATATTGCTGGTACCACTAGTGTTTCAGGAGAAACACTGTAAACAGCCAAGCACCATGGGCATGGCGCCCCAAATGCCAACAGCAGCTAGCATCTCCAAGAGCCCCTACCTCCTCTTTCTGTTTACACCCCCCCCCTCCACCACCACCACCACCAACAGTTACTCACTGCTGCAAATGGTTTAACCTCAGCACCGATATCTTTTTCCACTACGTCCTCATCCTCAACCTGGCAAATTGTCATATTGTTGATGGCATCTCCAACCATGAATGAAAATCTCACCCGTTCCCCTTCAAATCAACACAAAGACACGCACATTTAAAACTTGCCTCAATCATAGAGGATCATGAACTTGTTTGCCCAGTCTAAAACTGATCAGTAAAACTAAGAACACTAACAAACAGTCTCAGGACGAAGTGACTGGCTGAGCATTAAGAAAAAGGATGGAAGAGCCAGTCAACCTTATGACACTTTAAAAATGTTGCCCTTGAACTTCAGGAAGTAAATCCGAGGATTCACAAAATTTTAAAAGACGGACCACAGTCATCTGATCACCTGTTAAAATAGAGAGCCGATCACTTGGCAAAAGAGCTGCCATCTGTTGGTCTGAAAATAATACACATTCAACTAAAATGTGATGCACCACATCAAGGAGAATCCTTTCGCCAGAGCAAATAGCCATGTGTCATGGGACAGTGATCAATATGAAGACGTGTTGGGAGGACCTCATCCCGCTAGTTCAGTTAGAAAGAGGTTTACCTTGTGGTGGACTTCATGACCCACAACTTATTGTTTGTAACTTCCCGTCATTCATCCTCCCATCAACACATAACTTTGTACCTCTACAACGAAGTATCAGCCTGCAGGTGGATGGCACAATGAAATATCTGAAGCTCACAACTTGCCTCTTTGGCTGCTACATCTGCCTTTCATTCCCTCAAATACCCATATTCCATGGAACCCAGCAGACAGAAACCACTTTCCCCAACTTTTGTGGTTGGGCAAGGGCATCCTGTATGTTTTGGATACATTTATCTGGTGGGTACAGGGTTTGAAGAAGATTAAGGGCACTCAGTGAAGCTGAGAAACTGGTGAATTTCACACCTGCAACACGTCTCATCTGTTGCAATGCTCATAGGATGGCATGAATTTCCACATCAAAAATAGTATACTCTTGTGCCAGTCTAAGCTTGATGACCCAATCATGGAAGATGACAGAGCAACCTATAGAGTCCCCCCCATTTGGACCCATCCACGAATACATCTACAATGTCATGGTGCTCAGACAAATTTCATAAAATAAAGATCTAAAAACAAGCGCAGGATGTCTAACTTCTGTTGTACTGCACTAAATCTAAAATTCTAGCACCAGCTGCTGAGGATTCAAAATGACGTCATTGCTCGTTCACAGTTTGAGAAAAGTCACCGCATATTAGGGCAAGCAACAGTTCGATAAGCTGGGGAATTTGGCTTAGCAAGAAGCTGACACAGTATGTGGAGTTGATAAGTGAAGGGTCACCGGACTAGGTATGGGGATGGTCCTGTAAGAACTTGTTGCCCATCTAATCCCCTCAAGGTGAACAGCATCAATGGTCTTCAGATATGAAAGTCTCACTGATCCATAAACTGCATGCATGGTATAACCATGATTGTATGAAAAGCCCTATAAAACTTGAGCAGACATGCCCTATCTGCTCTCCATGACCTGCGTCTAAGGCATTTTAAAATGTTCCACCTTCTGGGTCCTGATTTTCAGGCCCCTCGAGAGTGGTAGCCATGGAAGTTTGGTGTTGAAAATGAAGTCCAGAAACCTCACCAATTCTTTGAAAGGAATGCACACACAATGATAAGCAGAAAATTCAAAACCCATCTTTGCAGCCCAGTCCTCTAGCTTTAGCAGTGCCAGCTGCAATTGGTGATTCACGGCAGCAGTACTTGAGGAAGAACAGAAAACTGGGAAATTGTCAATAAATAGGGAGCACTGTACAGGTCTCCATACTGTGGACATAATGCTATGATGCTGTTGATGGCTATAGCAAAGGGGGTTACACTTAAAACACTGCCCTGAGGAACACCATTCTCCTGCTAACGATCTGATAACATGTCACCAACTTGGTACCTAAAATGGCTCTTAGACAGAGAGAACTGTATGAAAATAAGAAGGTGGCCAAAGAAGCTCCATTGATGGAGCTGCTCTAGAATAAGGTGTCTTCAATGTGCCATATGTCTTGATTTGATTTGATTTTTTTCAGGGAAGACAAAACAGTGTTGGTCCAACCCGCCACTGTCCGCACAGAAACTGAGTTTATTGTGTGGTATCGCTCACTGTATGTCTAGTAAAGCCAACCAATGCCATTGAACAGTGCAAGGAGTCCCTTTACCAGTTCTTTATTAGACACAATTTCTTCAGGTCCGGTTGTCCCAAATGTTCTGTGCCTTTTACTCTCCAATGCAATGCATTCGAAGATTAGATGTGATGCAGTTTCATCACCGTCATCACAGATCCTACATTTAGGGCCCTCTTCTGTTATTCCCATTGTATGTAGGCGTTTTTTGAAATTCCCATGGCCTGTCAGCAACCCAAGCATGAGTCTAATCTCTCTCCTGTTCAGACCCAGGATTGCAGAGCTTCTTTTAAAACATTGCTTTGGCATCATTACCTTGCCATGTTTTTGTTGGTGGACTTTGGTTCAATATTCTACGTGCTGTCTTCTGCCAGTTACATAGCTCCAATTTGATCATTGCCTTGGTGATTGTCAGGACAGGTTCCGGTCCAATAAATGGAGTCTCTGCCCCCATCCTGGCTAATCTGTCGGCATGTTCGTTGCCACTGATCCCCGAGTGGCCAAGGACCCTCAATAGGTTTACTCTATTGCTTTCCCCTAGCTCCACTAGAACCCTGTGACATTCTGCAACAATTTTAGACCTTGTTGCAGGGGCTGCCAGTGACCGCAGGGCTGCCTGGCTGTCTGAATAGATATAGATGCTACAATCTTTGTAGCACCTATGCAAATTCTCCTCCACACACGCCCTGATGGCAGTGATTTCCGCCTGGAATACTGAGGCCAGTTTTCCTAGAGAGATGATGCCCTCCAGTCTTGGCTGCACCCCATATACCCCAGCCCCAACACCTTGGTCTGATTTTCACCCGTCAGTAAACCAGACAATATCTCCCACTTCTCCCTACTTCCAATTGTTATATTGAACGGCTTGTTGAAGCAGTATGGGGTTATAATATAGTCGGCTGGCATTTCTCCAACCTTTCCTATATTTACCTCAATCACTATTGTCGCGTTGCAATGGAAGCAGGCTTGACTTCGAAGGCAACTAAACACAGCACTTATACTGAAAGCACATTTATTACGAACTCAACATACACGAAGCACTGACTGCCTCTCAGGCAGAGTGCTCTGCTATTTATACACTGACAGAATTTACGGTATTGTAAGCAAATGTCACGACTGGCAGAATTGTATCCCAATCCTTCTGCTCAACATCGACGTACATCGACAGCATGTCGGATAACGTCTTGTTAAAACGTTCCATAAGACCATTTGTCTGAGCATGGTATGCAGTTGTCATTCTGCGGGCAATGTTGCACTGTGACATTACTTCTGATACTAGTTTTGACTGGAATACTTTTCCACGATCAGATATCATGACACGTGGTGCTCCATGCTTCAAAATAATGTCTTCTACAAGGAATTTTGCGATCTCTGGAGCTTCTGCGGTCAGCACAGGTTTGGTGACAGCGTAGCGTGTGAGGTAGTCAGTGCAGACTATTATCCAACGGTTACCTGTTGTCGACTTCGGGAACCTCCCTAAAAGATCGATTCCAACTCGGTGGAATGGAGCTGCTGCCGGCGGAATCGGTACGAGATGTCCTGGAGGTAATTGCGGCACATGCTTCCGTCGCTGGCACTCTTTACAGTGACTCACATAGTGCTTGACAGATCGGTAGAGACCTTTCCAGTAATACCTGCGTCTGATTCTGTCTAGGGTCTTCACGAATCCCAGATGACTGGATATTGGAGCATCGTGGAAATATTTGAGAATAGCTAGCTGGAGGTGAGCTGGAACAACAGGTAGCCATTTGGGGCCCAGTGGATCGTAGTTGCTCTTGTACAATGTTCCATTTATAAGTTGGAACTCTCCATTGGTCGGTTCTCCTTTCTCCAAGGCCTCTATCGTTTTTAATAGTGCTGGATCTTCCCTCTGTTCAGCTGTAACGTCATCTAATTCAGTGAATTCACTGCTGAAATTTCATTAATGCTGTTGTGTTCCACTAATGGATTCCTCGAAAGGCAGTCGGAATCCTTCTGTTTGCGCCCGTTCTTGAATACCACTGTGACATCGTACTCTTGGAGTCTTAGTGCCCATCTTGCTAGTCGACCTGATGGATCCTTCAAGCTAGTCAGCCAACACAAAGAATGGTGGTCTGCCACGCCGGAGAATGGTTTGCCAAATAAATACAGCCGGAACTTGTTTATAGCCCAGATAACTGCGAGACATTCTTTTTCAGTTGTAGAGTAGTTTATCTTGGACTTTGAGAGTACTCTTGACGCATAGGCTATCACTTTTTCAGCACCTTCCTGAACTTGTACAAGCACTGCACCAATCCCATAACCACTGGCGTCTGTGTGAAGTTCCGTTTCTGCATTCTCGGCGTACAAGGCTAGCACAGGTGCAGAAGTTAGAACCTCCTTAAGTGCTTGGAAAGCTCTTTCTTTTGTCTCATCCCAGTAAAATTTGGCGTCTCCCTGCAGAAGTTCTTGTAATGGACGTGCCTTGTTAGAAAATCCTTTTATGAAACATGGGTAGTATGAGCACAGCCCGAGAAAACTTCTCGCATCACAAATATGCTGAGGAGTTGGAAATTCTGTGACTGCGCTTACGTTATCTGGATCAGGACGAACACCATCTCCGTTGACTAGGTGCCCCAGGATTTTTATCTCTTTGGCGACGAAGAGGCACTTCTTTGGATTGAGGCAGAGACCTGCAGCCTGAACACACTTCAACACAGTTTACAGGTGCCTCAGATGTTCTTCAAATGTTTTCGAGAAAACGACAATATCATCTAAATAGCAGAGACACGTAGTCCACTTAAGGTGTCGAAGCAAGTTGTACATCATGCCTTCGAATGTGCCTGGAGCATTACATAATCCAAATGGCATTACTTTAAATTCATAGAGGCCGTCAGGTGTAATAAAAGCCGTCTTCTCCCTGTCAGCTTCGTCAACCTCGATTTGCCAGTAACCTGTCTGCATGTCCATAGTTGAGAAGTATGCAGCTCCTTTCAAGCAGTCTAAGGTGTCGTCAATATGCGGCAATGGGTAGACATCTTTCTTTGTGATTCTGTTCAGCCGCCGATAGTCGACACAGAATCGCCACGTGCCATCCTTCTTCTTTACGAGGACCACCAGAGACGACCAAGGACTCTCCGAAGGTTGAATAATGTCATCTCGCAACATCTTCTCCACTTCCTGCCGAATTATCCATCTTTCAGCTGGCGAGACTCTATACGAACGCTGGCTAATTGGCAGATGATCCCCAGTATTGATACAGTGCTTTATCGTGGGCCGTTTCGTCTGACTTTTCCCCTGCCGAAAATTGGCGTAGTATACCTAACACACGCTGGCGTTGTTCCTTGGTCAGTCCAGGCCCTATTGGCAGTTCCACATTTGTTTCCTCCAGCGTGTTGTCTGTACTAACAGCAGGGCATGGGTCATTGATGACATTGAGCTCACCGTCCTGGATTGGTTCAGCTGTCCCGATACACATTCCCTTGGGGATAAGTTGTGACTGCTCATGACAATTTGTGATCCAAATCTCTCCTTGACCACCGGTAATGCTTATGATAGCCACTGGTATGTAAATTTCTTTTGTGAGCCTCATAAACTTTTTACTATCAACAAGAACTTCACAGTTTAACCAGTCATCTGTGTTTGTGACTGCAACTCTTCTCATTGTCAACGGCGGTATCGTCACATTGTCAACGACGAATAGCTTCCCAGAAAATTCTGTATTACGTGTATCCGGCAGAACAACTTCTTCAATTTGCAGCTCAGATCTTCCACAGTCAATGATAGCTTGGGATGCCTGAAGGAAGTCCTATCCGAGGATGACATTGTGACTACATTCTGCTAACACGACAAATTCAAACGGCTGCGTCCTGTTGTTGATGGTTATTCTTGCGACACAAGTTCCTGCTGGATGGACGTACTTTCCATTCGCGATCTTCAGCACAGTTGCCCCCGTATCACAGAACATTGTCTTCTTTAGTGTGCGGCGGTAATTATCCGACAATACAGAAAAAGACGCTCCTGTATCAACTAATGCCCGGATAGGTTGGCCGGCGATTATGACGTCGAGAGATTTCCCGACATCTTAGCGACTGTCGTCCTTGGAGGATTTTCATCTGCGGCGGCCCCACCTCCGTAGATGGTCGCCTCACTTAGTTTTCCTGGGTGCGGCGGCTAGGGGAGCGGCTGGTACCTCTGTACAGCGATGGTGAACGGCTGCGGCGCGTCAGGGAGCAACCTTGTCTAGGGTACGGCGATGGGCTTCTCCCCATAGGTCGACTGAATTCATCAGCAGGTGACTGCCTGGGATAGAGCTGCTCTGACGGATGACGTCTTGCGGCAAAATAATCATCGAATACTCGCTTCCTCTCTCTGCAGTAGCGTACGACATGTCCAGGGCGTCCACAGTGGAAAGACAGTGGTGTGTTGTCTTCTGTCCTCCAGACATCTGTTCTGCTGCGGGGCGTCATAGTTACCAGGGGAGCTGGCTGTGGTCGTGACGGCCGGTTCATGGACTGCCGTTTGGCAGCTGCAGCGTAAATCATAGCAGGGCGACGCCATTCTTCACGTCGGGTGCGATTGATGGGGCAGACAGGAGCTAATGTTTGAAATACCTCGTCCTCAGCGGCGTCTGCTCCCTCGTGACTTACAGGTCTCACATCCATGGCTATAATCTGATGCTCGCTCGGTCTAATAGTCCTGGCTGCCATGCACTGTTGTAATTCTTCTCTCACGATTTGTCATATGAGAGAAGCGAAGTCATGCTGGTCTTCCACAACGGCCATAGGGACTACATTTGGGAGTCTGTCATACTTCTTGCGTCCAACCCTCCTTTGTTGCATTTCTTCAATACGCTGGCACCACTTGATGAACTCTTCTGTCGTAGCGACGTCTTTTATCAGAAGAGCTTGGTACATATCTTCTGCAATTCCCTTCATCAGGTGCGTGATTTTGTCGGCCTCAGTCATGTTCAGATTCACTATGTTACACAGGGCCAAAACATTCTGTATGTACGTTTGTGTCGGCTCACCATGTCGTTGGGCCTGCTTCTTCACTTGTTCTTCCGCCGAGCGGATTTGTCGCTGGCGGTCTCCAAATGTCTTCTTCAGTTCCTCCTGGAACGTCTCCCAGTCTTCGTTGTTCTCGAACCATTGCTGGGCTGTTCCGTCCAGATAGAAGTAAACGTTGGCCAAGCACATCGTATGATCCCACCTGTTGTACTTGGCGACTCGGTCTAACCCTTTTAGCCAGTTGTTTGGGTCCTGTCCAGCGTCTCCAGAGAACACCGACAGGTGCCTGATGTGTAGCTGGCTTACTGCTGGTTTCGTTTCCATAGTTCTTCTGATGATACAGACTCTTGGAAGGATGTACTTGATGTATCCCTTGTATTCCGGTTCCAGTCCGTGTAAGCAACAGCTTTTACGTTGCCTAATCGGATCCACGATGATGCAGCTATTGCACAGTGTACCCGGCGCCTCCACCAAACAATGTCGTGTTGCAATGGAAGCAGGCTTGACTTCGACGGCAACTAAACACAGCACTTATACTGAAAGCACATTTATTACGAACTCAACATACACGTAGAACTGACTGCCTCTCAGGCAGAGTGCTCTGCTATTTATACACAGACAGAATTTACCAGAAATTAGAAGAACAGTTAACATAAGAATCAAGTAGAATTTACAAGTGAACATAAGAAAGACGTAGAACCTTCTGGAATTGTTAACTACAAATAAATAAATTTTTGCCGGTGGGCGGGATTGAACCTATGACCTTCTGCACCACTGTCCGTGACGCTATCCCCTGCACCACGCCGACAGTCGGTGTTCTAAAGAAAGAGACTGCAGTACTACAGGTCTGTTTTCCTATCTCCTGCCTCAGCCTTTTAGGATCACGCTTGTCCAGAGAGGAGGGAGTCTTAGATTCCTCCCTAACCCTCTTGCCACCTGTCTTTGACGTCGAGGGGGCAGTTTCTTTTTGGGGGTCTTGGGCTCAAGCGCTTTTGATTCTCTCCACTTATGCTTAGGAAGCCATTATTTTCCTTCCGTTTGCTTCAGTTCCTTGAGAAGTTTCCTCCTCTGAGCCCCGGACAAGGCCTTAATCCTAATCTGGTCCAACTTCTCTGTTACATTTCCCACTTCTTGCTCAGGTCTAGACCCTGATTCAGAAGTAGGAGTGCACTCCATCGGTCCTGATCCCAATGTCTGATTATCTGAGGTCTCAGATTGCCCCCCAGATTCTTTTAAAATACTTTCTTTCTCTGCGTTCATCTTAGTCCCACGAGATTTGGGGATTTATATGGTCCACACCACGATAACCCCACATGGTGCAAGGCTACTTACTCAGGGAGGTCGCCCGGTATCGAGGCTCCGTTCGAGACACATCCACCCATGTGCCACGCACCCCTCGGCATGGATCCCATCACACCTTGGGCTGGGAATGCCATACCTTTTGCTAGTGTTGAAGAAACACAAATTATGTAGGAAAGTGTCCTGGATAGCCAACTCTAACAGGGCAAGGTTGTCCACAGTGGAGTGTTAATTCCTGAATCTACACTGAGAACTGCTAAGTATTTCCTGATTTGAGAAGCATGATTAAAATTACTACCCCTCCCTCTACAAGTTGTGGAAATGGCCCCACCTGCCATATCAAATTAAAACATTCAAGGAGGATTTCCTTTGACACTTCAGACAGTTGCTGAAGCCATCTGCACTGTCTGTTGTCATGGTCAGGTGAAGTGTCACAAACTGCAGACAGAACAGAATTCAGCTCTCACATAGAGAAAGAGCAGTTGTAAGATTGACGAGTTTTGGACCTAAAATTCAACTTGCCCCTCTCCGTGGTGGCACAAAATTGCCAGGACACATAGTACTTGTTAAATGCTAAGTCACTGTCTGAGCAATGTCTCTAGATGTTGTTTGTAATCATCCCTGTTTCAGCACAGCTGCAATAATAGGTAAGCGACTGCCTACCAAAAATTCTCCTGATGGCTTCTCATCCTTTTGCATAAAAGCTGACAGAGCTGAAGAATGCTTACCATGACCTTTTCTTGCTCTCCTTAATAACATATCAAGCCTTGGCTTTTGCAACTTGAAAGGCTGCAAGGTTTCAGTTGCTGGAGCAACCTTGGAACTGTTGAAGGGCCATACTCCTGGTTATAATTGCTGTTTGTCACTCATCTGTCCACCAAGGAACAGGATGCTTCCCAAGATGACCAGAAGATGTAGGAATAGAAGAGACAGCAGCATAGTGGATCAACTGTGTCTTATGTGGTCCATCCAATCACGGATGTCATCTTATTATTCGAACACAGCCAGACAACTGAACAATATCCAGTAAGCTCTGCTAGTTATGCATCTCAGTGGCTTCTGCCCTAATGTTGCGTCATCTGGTAAGTGGATCCACAGTGGGAAGGGGTGACTGTAGTAAAGCTCATTAGTTGCTTTTCAATGAGAAGCATCTGCGAGGGCTCAAGAGCAGAAAGAAAGGTCAATGGCTGGAAAAACCCCAGTGGCGGCACAGAAATGTGTGGGATGCCCATCTTGAGGAAGCAGAGCCCCAGTGTCTAAAACAAAACCCCCAGGGCAAGTAAAGTCTGAGCCCCATTGCCCACTGTGGACACTGAAGTCTCACAGTATAAGATGTGGGTGAGGGAATTGCTCCATGAGACCATTGAGAGCCTCAGAGTTATTGGATCCCCCCCTCCCACCCCCCTTTCAGACCCCATGAACTTCCACAGCCACAGATTGGAGATCCGTAGCCAAAGAAACACAGAAACACACAAATTCCTTACTTCACCCTCTCATCACTGGGGCCATCCTTGCAGTAAATGGTATAGCACCTGAGAATGGGGGTGTCAAAAGCTTTAAAATGAGTTTCTTGTAAACAGTAGCACAGGGGACGTGCCTGTGTTAGCAATATCAGTTCTTCGATGTGAACCCTGAATGCATTGAATTTCCACTGTAATATGGGAGCCATGGATTATGGAGTTTCCATCTTCATTTTTCTTTTTCTACCGAGGTGGGGATACTGAACTAGGTGGTGGTTCAGGTTTGGAGCAAGATGATTTCCCAGATGTCTTTCAACCACCATGGGCTCTGGAGACGAGTCAGATGAGGCATCTGCAGTAATGACTTCAACACTGATGAACAGTTTGTTTTCTGTTTATGCCTGCAGTTTGGTTTTCCACGTGCTTTTTTGACCTTGGGTTGTTTTGTAGGGACTGCAGTGGATGTGGTAGTAGTGGCACTGGATGGGTAAACAGGTTCTGCAGAAGGAAGTAGTAACGGGCTCTACAAAGGTGGTAACTGTAACTTTTACAGATATCATTGATTGGGCTGTCAGTGCTGAAGGTTCTCCTGCCTTACAAATGCATTGGCATGTGCAAGTATTTGTGCCTACACTAACAACCTTCATTTGTGTGGAGTTATTAGCTTTGCCAACCAGCTTTTGCAGAGCAGAGGCAAAGGAAGTGGCAAACACAGGAGGCTGCATTGTCTTGGAGGTCTTCTATACCTCAGCATAGGAGATAGTTGATCTTCTGTATCTTTTTCTCCTTGTGCTAAGCCCTACTCCAGATGATGATCCCTTTAGCATTTACACACTTTGCAGGTGGCATGCAAACAATCCCTTCATGCGCAGCTTTGCTACATTTGCCACAAGTGCCCTCTCCCTTGCATCCCAAGGTGGTGTGCCCAAAGTGTTGATACTTACAGCAGTGCATGGGATAAGAGTCATAGGGCCATACATGTAATCTCAGAAAACCTGCATTCACATGCTCAGGCGGTCGTGCAGAGTATTGAAAATTAGGATGAAGGACTCGGATTTGATAAGTTTTCCATACAACCTTTTCTGAACATTTTGCAAATCGAGTACACCTTCTGCAGCCCATTTTTCCTTTAGTTCATCTACTGGGATGTCAACCAGATCTCTACAGAAGACCATGCCCGTACTATGTAGCTCTGTTTCTATTAGATATTTCTCAAGGTTCTTAGCTGTTTGAAGTTTTGATGCCTGTTGGGAAAATTATGTTTCCACCAACAGTGTACCATACCACAACCGTTTTACTTATTTCAGGCTACCTGGAATTCTTTCTAAAACCTTGTCGATATAGAAGGGTGAAAATTTCTAAAAGGAACCACCCTTTCGTTATTGGCTAACAACCTGTGTTCTGTTACTCAATACATAAATTTTCAGTAGCTATTAAGTTCAGAGAACTGGTAACCCTAACCTTCTTTTTTTGATTGTGTGTTAGTAACTCCTCCTCCCCCCCCCCCCCCACCCAGTGGTACACCTACCGAAATGGAAGGTGGAAAGGACAAAAGCGAAGTATCCATCTTCGTCCCATGAGAAGCTAGCAAAATAAATGTTTGCCTAGACAGAGGTCCCCGGACTGCCTAGATAATCCTTATACTGAGACTGGGCAATATCCCCAGAGGTTGCCCACTAGCGACTGTTCCGACTCAACAGCCACGCATCTCATCTGCCATGCAGCACACCTTGGGATTGAGGATTTATTTATAGGGGTATTTTCCTTCCTCATGGCCTAGGTAGTCAAGCCAAGATTCCCACTTCCTGAGACACAAAATGTTCCATCACCGTGCCAAACGGTGGTTGCCGAAGCATGTCCAGAGACTAAGGTGTTTAGTGACTGGTGGTGCTCAGGGACCCTGTGTTCACCAACCCCATACTCGGTAACCAAATGCTGAGCCCCAGAGGGGCACAAATAGAAGGCTGTACAGGCAGAGACAAAGGTACCAACTGCAGTAGGTATACTCCGCCCTTCCAAGAGTCTGTGGACTTCTGCCCTGCACCTCAAGCCACAAAAAGATGGTATGTGGTACCCTGGTGGAGATTTTTAAAGGTCAAATGCCAGAACAGTGCCCGACCAGTACTCCATTCCACTTCTGTGTAGCTATGATGATGACCTGAGTGGTGCTACTATTTTCAGCAAAGCGGTCTGTGTTAAGGTGTTTACACAGTTACCAGTTGCCCCTGAGGATGTCAAGAAGATGGCAATTATAATGCCCTTCGGCCTATTGGAGAGTGTTTTTATGCCATACGGACTCTGCAACATCACCCAAACATCACAACAGTTCCTCGATGACGACTTACATAACATTTCAGTGTGTTATACCTATCCAATGAGATTCTGGTCAACACATTAAACCCCAAGGAACATCACCACCCTCTCCATGAAGTATTCTCTCACCTCCCAAATGCGGGTGTGATTATCAACCTCAAAAAGTATGCTTTTCACATGGCAGAGGTACACTTTTACACTTTTGGGGCACAGGATGTTGTCCACAGGTTCCTTTCCCCTAGATGAGAAGGTTTGAGCCATAGCAGATATTCTGCATCCCACTATGTACAGGGAATTCTTGATGATTTCTGGGAATGGTAAATTTCTTTAGACATCATCTGAAGAATGCTGCAAGTATACAAGCACCATGCTCTGCATGGTGACTGCACTAGGGGCAACAAGCCCGTCCCCTGGGTGGTGGGAATGTTGGACAATTTTGAGCAAATGAAGAACACCCTCACACAAACCGCATTGCTAGCCTACATCAACACAAACATGCCACTTGCAATTTTCAAGAAAGCTAGATAGATGGCAATTGGCTCCAACAATATGTGTACCAGGCAAAAGCAGCACTAGGCCGCATATGATAAGAGCACTACTAATAGTTGATAAAGCAGTTAAATATGATCTTCATTGAGCACCACCCCTGACAACTGGTTTCTGTCATAAGCATGGTGCACAGATTTCACTCTGCCAAGTCCAAAAGCAAGATCACATAGTTCACCACAGAAGTGTGTCATGTGGCTAACATTGACAACATAGTAACTGATTGCCTTTGTTGTTCGTGTGTCCTTACTGCGCCCCCTGCAGCTGCACAGACAGCACACCCTGAGCTCCTGCAACTGCGGAGTGATGAAAGTATGGGCCTCAAACTGCAACCGCACACCATTCCGGGAGCACACAAACTAGCTTAGTGCGATGACTACACTGGTACCGACTGCTGAGGCTGTCCCTTAGAGCACACTTCCACTCACCTTCCCCCAGATTTCCGCAAAGCAGTCTTTTCAACACCTGCACAGTCTTGCCGGCCCCGGTGTCCACCACGATTCTGCTGCACTCATTCAGAAACTATTTTTTTCTTTTTTTTTTTTTTCGACCCAGCATCAAGCTTGACTGTATCAGTGAAACTACATCTGCATACTGTGTCAGTGTTACTAGGTATATAGGCAAGTTACACCCCCATTGTGTCTCCCCTCCTGGTGGAGGGTAGATTTTTGCACAGCCACAGGGACATCATGTAACAGCCACTGTTTCATTCACACTGTCATATACAATTCATCCAGTGGCCTAAGGCAATGACACTTCAGTTATAACTGCCGATGCAGTAGTGAGGGATTTCATCAACATGTGGGTCTCAAATTTTCAGTGTGCCTGCCACATCACTAAGGACTTGGTAAATAGTTCATATCTCGCCTCATCAAAGCTCTGACAGAAATATGCGGTATGCTCTGCATTTTACAACATGCTACCATTCTGCCACAAACGGTATGATATAGTGCTTCAACAGTTCATTAAAAGCTGCCCTTACTTGTCACTCTGCAACTTGGTCTGCCGCCCTTCCTCTGGTCCTCTTAGGATTGTAGGTGGCTCGCAAAGCTGATCTGAGGTGTAATTCTGCCGCCTATCTTATGTACAGGCATCCGCTAGTCATCCCAGGTGACCTCACTGAGCTATGCACATTGCCACCAATGACCAGCATCTCATATTTTGTGCAGCAACTGCATGGCACAACTTCACACCTGCCTCCAGTGCCTTCCAGGTGACACAGTGAATCTCAGTCATTTGAGCATAGGGAACTCTTCACATGCACCCACATCATGCTCTGAGAAGATGGCAGCCACCCACCACTCTGCCTATGGTACTCGGGCCCACAAATTGTCCTCATGCGTGGTGAAAAGCCCTTCTCGATGCGACACCGCAGGCAGGGACACTGGATGGTTTCCAGTACACCATTTGTGCTGCCAGAAATGGCCTACCTGTGGGCCAGCACATAGCCTTCTCTGTACACATCTGCTGTCATGCCTCCACATGCCATGCCACATCAGTTGCCTGGCAGTGCGATGTCACATCTCCAGACACGAGGATCAATATTGCAAGGCACCAGATATGCAGCATCCACAGTCGCTGCTCCTGCTGTTTGGGTCCCCCTCTCCATCTCCTTCTTGCAGGGGGCAGGGGTGGAGTGGGGGTTGGGAGAAGGGAGCTATGTGTGATATGGTAGAACGTATGTGTCCGGTCCACATCTGTTCCAGCAGATGACACGTCACCTGCCTGCTTCAGCAGACAATGCGCAGTACAATGCCAGATCAGGCTGCAGTCGAACAGCTACGAAACAACACACACTCCCCCCACTGTTCTGTTCTTCGATGAGGTGCTGTTTGTTTTTGTTTGGACAAGACGTGATGTGGAGGTTAACTGTAGCTTGCATTTCCACCTTGATGCTTGGGACGCGTGGCAACGTGGTGTTTAGCATGACTGTGTTTTCAGTGTGCCTTAGTTATTTGTGATGCAACCTACTGAAGTATTATGATTTCTACATAACTCCGAAGAATGGGAGGGCAACAGATCTTAGACAATGAGTGAATGAAGGTCTGGCTGCTGGGCAAGCATTCAGACCAATTTGCCATTAGCTAATGTTTTAAGGCGCTGCTATCACCGGTGCTTATAGCATGCACTGCCCCCAGACCATGAGACCCGAAATAAAAATGTGTGAACTCGTAATAACTAATTGTGTCACTGTTGTGCATATAGCACTGGTGTGTGTGCAGGTGGTATCATGTTCCAATTCAATCACAGTGTATGTATCCCTGGTCTTTGAGCTCTCATTGGCCTTTTTATCTTTCTTTCTTTTAAGTAGATTTATAAGGTCTCTAAATTTGTTCAGTTAAGCGAGTAACATAATTCCCACACTGCTTTAGGGCTCATTTGGTAGAAAAGTCAATATGGTATAGAAGAAAAGAAAAAAATTGGTCATTAGCAAGACGTATGAATTGTTGTTATGAATGATAATGTAGTTCATAACTCTCTCTGAATACTTAGTCTCCCTTAGTTTTTCTTCATAATGCTGTTGAGATGGGACAGCAAATGTTCAATAAAACTGTAACAAATAACAAGAATGCACAACTGTGAAGATTACGTTTTGCTGTATAATTTTTTAAGAGTACAGCAGCTGGACCATCCTGGGTTCCAAATGACCGGTCTTCTGATTTAAACCTTTCCCTCTTTCTTCAATGAAGTAACCTCTTGTTCCTAAAGCTGGATAGTTTTGTGTACTTTGATGTATGTACATCGGTAGTAATAAATTGTTTATCTTAAAGGTAAATGATTTCAACATTGTGTTTAGAATGGTTAAATAATGAGTGATGCAAGAAAAGGTTTTGAAGATTTACTCATTCCACAGAAAATGCTTTCCTTTTATTCATCATTTCTTATCAATTATTGATTTTAGCAACAAGAATCCAAAAGACCCATTACATGGACGTTCTCATGGTGCAATTTCACCTTTGTTCCACCCTCGCACAGTGCAATTTCAAAGTTTCACATCTTGTTTTTTCTCTGAACGTGTATACTTCTGCGTTTTCAACCAAGGTTACACCTGGGAGAGCCCTTTTCGATGTCCCAACTACTTATAGTCGCACTGTATGCCACCATCAGAATCAACTTTAAAGTCGCATGTGTGAATATGGTGATCCTGCCGCGAGTTTTACTTTCGCACATCCTGGGCAATCACTGCCCCCCAGGCTGGCATAACAGTCAGTCAGCCTACGGACCTTCCTCCTGCACTGGGACATCTTCTTCAGCCTCAGTAGCTTCCAGGGTGCAGCCACCTACACAATCCACTGTGCAGCCTTTGCCTTCAGCAACTGACCGGCATGAATTTGGACCAGCCATTGCCAGACGACCTGGACCCCATGCATCTGGACACCATTGTTCCATCTCCATCACTGTAGTCATCTGCAGCTTCTTCCATGGATGTTCGCTTGCTGCACACTTGACCAACAGACCTGGACATGCACCCTGGCCACAGTTTCGGCAGGCTATCCCATTCGGACTTGCAAGACGAATGCTGGAGTACAACCGACTGACAATGTCAACTACCATTTCCTTGCCAGTTTCACCTTCAACGCCAGCGACAGTGCTCCTCCTTGAAGTGGTTTGTCATGGTTCGAGTGCGGTTTGCTAATTAGGGGAGGAGGCAATGAAAGGCTCCTACATCAATATTGATAAGGCCAAAGAACAGCTGGCAAAACACATTACTATAACCCTGCAAGAGGCCGCACATTATGAAGTCAACCACGTGATGGAAATCTGACTGACTGAAGCATAGTTAAATAGTCCTCGCATATGCTCATAGACAGACTGCGCATTGTATTCATCCAGTGCGTGCATCGACTAAGCAGTGCTACAATCTAGCAGATAGAGTTCTACAATTCCAGATATAGTACCACACTACACAGAACAGAGCCTCAAGACACCTCTCCGTATCAACACTTGTAAGTTATTGCAGACAGCAACGGAACATTGACGTTTTAACACAAGAAACCTGAACTTCAATATTTTCAGTGTGGCTGTCTGTACTCCTACACCATCAAGTTGAGTATTCATTTACTTTTAATAAATTTCACAAGTGTTACTAAAGTTGGAGGATCTTTCTGTTAAAGTGTACCTACAAACGCCCACCAAATAACATCCCCACAAGACTGGCATAGTCAGAAATTTTGCCACAACAGTTTCACCACACATGTGATCTGGACTCTCCTTTTTTGACATCAGCTTCTCAGAACTCCTAGTGTGGGAAAAGGCATTACAACATCTACTTCATTCAGGCCACCTACCTGGCCTAAATTTACTTTAATTTCTTTGGCCTGATCCTTTCTTTTGAGTAAATGTTCAAGCTATTTTAATTTTCTCTAACTTTTACTATTCACCTTTTTAAATCCTCCATCCTTATTACTCTGCCTTCCATATGTAGGCTCTCCGTTTCTCAAATCTCTTTCCAAGCAAATCCCAAAAAAGGATGTTTCTTTCTCATCCCATACAGTACGTCTCCTCTGAACTGGGGTCCTGGGCACCTTTACCACTGCCCTCACCAGTTCCTAAGCCTTGGCAATCCTCTCTCTTCATTTCCCTTTCGGTCCCTGCAATCATTTTGCCAAATGAAGGAGCCAGTGTCTCCAACTAGCTTGCACATATTCATATCTTTTGTGTGTGTTTTTATCTATAGAATCATATTATAATAAGAAAGAATGTTTTGCATTCCTGGCAAAAATGCAACCCTAATAAGCCTGTACTGTAAGTGTATGATTAGGTCAATCTTCCATATATTCACTACACAGCAATACAGATTAACAGACTTAAAAACTGAATACTGAGATTTGTCAGCGACAATTTATTGACATGGATGGTTAATGAGAACTTTCAATTTAAACCATGTTGGTTATTAATAATTCCATTATTTTTTGGACCATGAAATTTATAAAGTAAAAATAATTCACAAGCTGTTTGGGAATGAGGCTGCACTTCACGAATATAATTATAGGAAGTTCTAACACAATACATTTGACATTATTCTCAAAAGGATAAAGCATCATTGTATTCAGCACTAATATCAAGACATTAACCAGTGTGAGAACTTTTTAATGGACTCACATGGACGGGGATTTCAAATAGTATGGTAACTTGATCAGAGATATTGTCCTTGTGTTTTTGGAATTTCAGTAATGTTTTATTGCTTTGACATCACGACAATATCATGCTTTGAGAAAAACTTTCTTGCTTCCTTTATAATAATCTGCAATGATAACTTATATCAGAATAAATATGGACTTATCAGGAATTATAACGTCAGTGTGCAATGAAAGAACAGTTTCTGGTATTATACAATCACTTGCAGATGGCAACAACACCATCACAAGTCTATCAAATACCATTTGCTCAAGAGTCCTTATTCATTAGATGAATTCTCTCTAAGTGAAAACATATCAGAAGCTGTATCTCTAAGTATGAACACGAGACATTGTCTATACGAAATACCTGTTAACCAGCCAGGTCACTTTATTACTTTTATGTACTGGAATTTTTCTAAATAATTTCTGTTTTGACTCAGATGAATATTTTGCCAATAATTGTTTCTGATTTTTTAAATAGATTGACTATTTATGTTGTTGTTATAGAAGTTATTTATGTTTACTAATCATTGTGTCTATAAGTGAGGCTTACTTGTGGTGTCGCACAAGTACAAAGTGCGCGCCACCTACTTTCGCCGCGCGCCGCCATGCACGCACGGCGCGGCGTTCTCACGACGACAGCCACGAGCGCCCTCTGGACAACTCCGCTCGTGGCCACCACTGAAGGACATCGCCACTTCGGACTGAGATAGCAACGAGTTAGGACCTTCGTAATCAGATAGGCACCAGTGAAGACTTTGCTATTGTACAGGCACCAGGCAGGCCTCTAACAACTATGTATCAACATTCTGCAGTACTATGTAAAAGTTAAGTATTGTTACATTCTGTGCAATATATCTCTTTCTAATTTACTTGAGTGTTTATAGTTTCTGGCTGCTCCCCTCCGTACCTGCACCAGCGTGTCGGTCTCATTCCACTCGGCCACCGACACCTACGACGAGGCTGGGACACAAAAGCGGCGACGAAGTCGGGACACAAAAGTGGCGACGATGAGTGATAGAACCTTGGATCAGCCCGCTTGCAGCAGCCAGACAGCAGCAGTCGAGTACGTAGAAATTGCTCCCGCCCACCCACCCTTATTATAAGATTTTTGGGGGAACATATTCTGTTACGTATTTTGTGGACTTTTTTGTTGCAGGGCGTCCTCTTTCATATTACATTTGTGTTTTGTTATAAGTTACTTGTATACGCGGCGCCTAATCGGTCAGCATGGCCACTACCCCGAACCCAAACTTAATGGAAATTATTCAGTTACAGACGACGCAAATAACGCAACTCCTCCAGGCGGTGTCCCAGCTCACAGCGCAGGCAGCTCACCAACAACAACAGCCGCCGCTTCAGCAGCCCACACCTGCCGCCGCAACACTTCCTACGTTTCGCCAATACAACGAACGTGAGGAAGAATGGAGCGACTATTTCGCACAGTTTCAAGAACTCGTCGCGGCTCATCAAATTACAGGTCAGAAAGTGAAGCATCTGTTATTATCTGTAGTGGGCCCCCAGACCTTCGTATTATTGCAAAAACTATTCCCTCACGCATCTCCTCGTGATGTAGACTTTGAACAAATAGTAGAGGCACTACATGCTCATTATGAGAGAAAAGTTCTCGTAGCTGCGGCTCGGTACCGATTTTTCAGACTTAAAAAATTAACGCAGCAGTCACACCAAGAGTGGATTACGGAATTGAAGGGCTTAACCCGCCAATGTAAATTTACTTGCTCTTGTGGACTTTCGTATAGTGACGTGATGTTGAGGGATGCGATTACGCAGAATATTCAGGACCCCAGAATTAGAGCAGCAATTCTGAAACAGTCTGACCCCTCATTAGACAGTGTACTGCAGCTTATAGAAGCGCATGATACTTTTGACTTAGCAGATGTAGAAATGCAAAGCCACAGTGTTAATTCAGTGCGCCGCAACGGACGCTTTCCTAGCCGTAGTTCTCAGTATAGCACTAGTGATTCTTATTTTTCTACCGGCCGTGCTGAACAGACAGTGAACAGTAGCCAGTGTAAAAGTGCGACGCAAAGGTCGCCCCGTAGTGTTAGACACAGTAATTTGAATAACGGGCACCAACGCTCATTTCAGAAAAATGTACGTAAATCTTGCCCCCAGTGTGTGTCTCGCCACAAGCGTGCTCATTGCCCTAGTCGCAACGCAACCTGTTATCAATGTAGCAAATCAGGACATGTACAGTCTGTGTGTATGCAAATTAAAAACTCAAAGAACGGTACAGTTAGAAACAGTGCTTCGCAGAGTGCGAGAACAGTTCATTCTGTAAATGTTATACGGGCTGTGGAATTGAACAGTGCTTTCCTTGGATCTCAATTGCAAGAAAGTAGTTCTGCGCCTATGGCAAATCTATATAGTGCGCCACGTAGCAAGCGCCGACGAGCGCGTAAAACAGTGCAACGGAAAAGGGTTCGGGACAAGCAAAATGACTATGAACAGTGCATTCCTGTAGTGAAAATAGTGCCTTCTGCAACTGCTCCTTGTAATAGTGCCCAGTACTGTGTAGCTAGTGACAGTAGACATCAAGTAGCTACTCAAAAGTGTAGTGCAGTAGTTAATAAATATGGAATAGCTTCGCAGGCTTGCGCGGACGCCGATCCGGCGGATCGGCGGTAGTGTCATCTAGTGACAGTGTTGTTAATCCGCTGCGTGCCGAGCCTGCGCCGCTTCCTTCACTACGCGGCCCGCGCAAGCGCAGTAAACAAACCGTAACAGACGTTGCCCACATTCGCGCACCTGTCGAGCGCCGAAAGCAAAAACTTTTTGTGAATCTTTCCATTGACAATAAGACTGTGCAATTTCAGCTCGACACTGGTTCCGCTGTTACCTTAATTAATAAAGATACTTATGAACTTCTGGGTTCGCCAAAATTATCGCTGTGTCAACAAGTGTTAACAGCTTATACAGGTGAAAATATTCCCGTGCTAGGAACGTGTAGCCTGCCCGCCTCTTTTCACGGTGTCACAAAGACGGTTGCTTTTGTAGTTCTTCAGGCCAAATTTACACAGAACATTTTTGGACTAGATGCATTCGACTTATTTGGTTTATCAATTCAAAGAGATGTGCTTCAAATTTTGTCAATAGTGCCTCAGGATAAAATCAATGCATTGTGTGACAAATACAGTGACTTGTTTTCGCCGGAACTAGGTTGTGCAAAAGACTTCGTGGCACATGTAACTTTAAAAGAATCTGCAGTTCCAAAATTTCGTAAAGCTAGACCAGTGCCTATCGCATTGCGTGATACAGTTGCCGAAGAACTTAAACGTTGGCAAGATAGTGGGGTGGTTTCTCCTGTTTCTGCGAGTCAGTGGGCCTCGCCTATAGTAATTATACCCAAGCCGTCAGGAAAACTTCGTCTCTGTGCGGACTTCAAATCAACAGTGAACAGTCAAACAATTGTAGACACTTACCCTCTGCCCAGACCTGAGGAACTGATGGACAAATTAGGACAGTCTCGCTTCTTTTCCAAGATTGATTTAGCAGAGGCATACTTACAGATTCCACTTGATGACGAGTCAAAAAAGTTTTTCGTCATTAATACTCACATGGGCCTTTTTCAATTTCAACGCCTACCCTTTGGCAGTTCTTCCGCTCCCGCTATTTTTCAGCGTTTTTTTGGAACAGCTGACAGTTTCTGTACCGTGTTGTTCGAACTATTTAGATGATATTGTGGTATCCGGACGTACAGTTGAAGAACATTTAGCAAACCTGGAGTGCCTTTTCAAAGTTTTGACTGCAGCAGGTCTACGTTGTAATAAAGCAAAGTGTTCGTTTTTTCAAACTGAAATAGAGTACCTAGGCCATGTGATTAATGCCCAAGGAATTCATCCCTTACAGTCACATCTTCGAGCAATCAAAGACTTGCCTCCTCCTAAGAATGTGCATGAATTGCAAGCAGTGATGGGAAAGCTTAACTATTATTTCAGATTTATTCCCAATGCCTCTCAGATTGCAGGTCCACTGCATCACTTACGTAGGAAGAATGTTCCTTTTGTATGGTCCAAAGATTGTCAGGTTGCCTTTGACAAACTAAAGTCTGCACTACTCAGTGATGCATGTTTGATCCCCTTTGACCCACAGAAGCCTGTAGTGCTAGCAGTTGATGCCTCATCGTACGGTGTGGGTGCAGTTCTGTCACATCGTATTGGATGTCATGATCGTCCTATTGCCTTTGCATCCAAGCTACTGACGCCGACGCAACAGAATTACAGTCAGATAGAAAAGGAGGCCTTAGCAATCATTTACGGTGTCACAAAGTTTCATCATTATCTCTACGGCAGAAAATTCT
Organism: Locusta migratoria; assembly: GCA_026315105.1. Classification (NCBI taxonomy): domain Eukaryota; kingdom Metazoa; phylum Arthropoda; class Insecta; order Orthoptera; family Acrididae; genus Locusta; species Locusta migratoria. The sequence continues at coordinate 159,042,166 of CM048749.1, forward strand.
ATTTGTTGACTGACCACAAGCCTCTCACGTCGTTGTTCTCACCCACAAAGCCGATTCCGCCACGTACGGCACAAAAGCTTCAGAGATGGTCCTTCACCTGCTGCAGCCTCCCACGCACCGAGTCGGTTCGTATGGCGCTACGCGTTTTCAGGTTTCTACGCCGGTGCTGTACAGGGTGTTTGCTGGAAACAAGAAGACATGGCTGCCGGGCACCATTCAGCGCGTGCTCGGTAGCAATATGTATGTTGTACGTTCTTCCACAGGGTCGGAGCTGCGGCGCCACGCAAACCAATTGCGCCTGCACCGACCGCGCGATCCTGTCTCCGGTTTCTTGATTCCAGACCCAGTTCACCGCCAGGGAGCACAACCACATCGTTCGTCCCCGGACTACGAGATCGTCCCGATGGAGATCGACGCGACGCCGCCGCTGTCGCCGCCGCAGATGACAGCGTCACCGAGAGGGACTCCGGGACCGTGCGTGCCGCCGCCGCCTGGGCCACACACCTCAGAAGAAGATGACCTGCTCCCTCTGGGCGGGGGCGGGCGCCCTTCCCCAGGTTTCGGCGGGTTCCCTGGAGGATCTCAAGGTGGATGCCGGGGCGCGGACGGCGTCTCGATCCCGGCCTCAGCTACGACGCCCGTCCCACCAGGAACGCCCCCGCCCAGGCCCTCCTCCCAGTGCCGTCGCCGTGGCCCTCAGCCCTACGCCACGACGGCGCGGCGGTTTGGGGGGGAGGGGTGTGGTGTCGCACAAGTACAAAGTGCGCGCCACCTACTTTCGCCGCGCGCCGCCATGCACGCACGGCGCGGCGTTCTCACGACGACAGCCACGAGCGCCCTCTGGACAACTCTGCTCGTGGCCACCACTGAAGGACATCACCACTTCGGACTGAGATAGCAACGAGTTAGGACCTTCGTAATCAGATAGGCACCAGTGAAGACTTTGCTATTGTACAGGCACTAGGCAGGCCTCTAACAACTATGTATCAACATTCTGCAGTACTATGTAAAAGTTAAGTATTGTTACATTCTGTGCAATATATCTCTTTCTAATTTACTCGAGTGTTTATAGTTTCTGGCTGCTCCCCTCCATACCTGCACCAGCGTGTCGGTCTCATTCCACTCGGCCACCGACACCTACGACGAGGCTGGGACACAAAAGCGGCGACGAAGTCGGGACACAAAATTACTTATTAAGTGTGAGCAATGAGGCTACAATGACTGTAAAGATATGTGTGACTTATGTAGAGAAAGAGTACACAGACAAAGAAGTACAGGTATCATATGGGAAAAAAATATAATCTGTAATATTTCGATGTTATATGCTTAATGTCATATTCTTCATTATCTCAGGTATTAAAAATCTTCAAAGCTTCCTTTCAAAAATTACATATAAAGTAGCAATCGCAACACAAAAATTCCAGTTATTGACACACACCAACAGTCTTTTACCTTTACAGCGCTCACAGTCAGTCCAGCAGAAGTGGTCCCAACACCAGTCGTAAGGACGGAACGAGGGCATACTTTAGCAGCAAATCTTAATAAGTGTGACTTGCCGGTACCAGGATCTCCCACAAGTAATAGGTGGGATTCACCTCTAACTCTGCATCCAGATTTGTCCACACGTTGGACTCCTCCACACAGTACTACGGCAACTGCTAACTTGACAATGTACAGTCCGAACACCTGTTCATATGAGATGATATACAAACAAAAACTATTTGAATCTAAATATTGGTGCCAAAATAGTTGTTCAAATAAATAACATTTTCGTACAAATAAAAGTGTTCAGTATTCAATAATCTACAAAATTAATATCATGTTACAACCTAATGACACAAGTCTAACTAAAAATAAAGAATTTCCTTCTATTTCACAAATCTGAAGAGACAGAAAAGTGTTTTACATTTTTATGAAGCAAGTATGTAAAATTTTTTGGCATATTAACACTGTGTGCTGGTCTGAGATGTGAACTTGGGACTCTTATCTTTGTTTCACTGACTGAGATACCCAATTATGATTCACAGCCTATCTTCAGAGCTTTCAGTTTGTCATCTCATACCTCCCAAACTTCACAGAAAATCTATGGTGATACTTGTGATACTAGCACTCCTGAAAGAAAGGATATTGTGAAGATCTGGCTTTACAACAGATTTGATCAATGTTTTCTGAACCAAATATTTTTGCTCTTCAGTGGAGACTTACCTTGGGGGGGGGGGAAAATGGAGGGTAAACAAATGCACACATGCCCACACATTCACACAGACACAAGTACACCTAGGCAGACATACTTTCTACAGTATGTCTGCCTAGGTGTACTTGTGTCTGTGTGAATGTGTGGGCATGTGTGCATTTGTTTACCCTCCATTTTCCCCCCAAGGTAAGTCTTTCCTCTCCCGGGATTGGAATGGCTCTTACCCCCTTCCTTAAAACCCTCATCATTTCCTTTTCCCTCTCCTTCCCTATTGTGAAGACGCAACTGGGTTGCGAAAGCTTGCATTTGTGTGTGTGTGTGTGTGTGTGTGTGTGTGTGTGTGTGTGTGTGTGTGTATCTGTGTGTTTATTTGTTGCTATTACTGCCTGTGCCCCTTCGCCTGGTAAGTGTACTTCATCTATTTTTTACGTATATTTTTCCTGTTAGGAATTTTTCCTATATATAATAGAGGAAAAATTCCTAACAGGAAAAATATATGTAAAAAATAGATGAAGTCTACTTACCAGGCAAAGGAGCACAGGCAGTGATAGTAACAAATAAACACACACACACACACACACACACACACACACACACACACACACACACACACACACACACAAACGCTAGCTTTCGCAGCCTAGCTGCTTCGTCAGACAGAAGGGAAGGAGAGGGAAAAGGGATTGGAATGACTCCTCACCCACTCCCTTAAAACCCTCATCATTTCCTTTTCCCTCTCCTTCCCTTCTGCCTGACGAAGCAGCTAGGCTGCGAAAGCTAGGGTTTGTGTGTGTGTATGTGTATGTGTGTGTGTGTGTGTGTGTGTGTGTGTGTGTTTATGTGTTACTATCACTGCCTGTGCTCCTTCGCCTGGTAAGTAGACTTCATCTATATATATATATATAATAGGTTCGTCGACAGGCACAAATAAAATCACACACAAACACACATACAAGCTTTCGCAATCGTTGGTCGCTTCTTCAGGAAAAGAGGAAGGAAGGAGAGGAGAAAGGGAAAGGTGTGTTTGCGTGTGGATGTGTGTGTATTTGTTTACCTTCTGTTTTTCCTCAAGATAAGTCCTTCCACTCCTGGGATTGGAATGACTCCTTTCCACTTCCTTAAACCCCGTATCCTTCCAATCCCAGGAGTGGAAGATAGAAACACAAAAACACACACAAACACAAGATACAAGCTTTCGGAACCGATGGCCGCTTCTTCAGGAAAAGAGGAAGGAAGGAGGGGAAAAAGAGGTAGGATGCGGGTTTAGGGGAGTGGGAGTCATTCCAATACTGGGAGTGGAAGGACTTACCTTAGGGGGGGGGGGGGGGAAAGAAAGATAAACAAGCGCACACACATGCACATGCACACGCAAACACACCAAGGTAGGGTATGTAGAAAGCTTTCTGACTCAAACTGTGTTAACAGAGTACAATTCACTGTTTCTGCTGCAATTGCACCTTCCCCTCCAATACTGGGAGTGAAAGAACTTACCTTAAGGGGAAAAAAGGAAAGGTAAACAAGCGCGCACACACACCCACACACATATACAAGCAAACACACCAAGATAGACATATGTAGAAAGCTTTCTACATATGTCTACCTTGGTGTGTTTGCGTGTGTATGTGTGTGAGTGGGTGCGCGCTTGTTTACCTTTCCATTTTCCCCCCTAAAGTAAGTCCTTCCATTCCCGGGATTGGAATGACTCCTCTTGCACTCTCTTCAACACGCATCCTTCCCTTTTCCCCCTACTTCTTTCCTCTTTTCCTGAAGAAGCAGCCATCAGTTGCGAAAGCTTGTATCTTGTGTTTGTGTGTGTTTTTATTCATGTTTTTGTGTTGTCTATCTACAAGCCTATATATGGCCATTGTTAATGATAGAAGATATTTAAAGAACAATAAAAGTGCCATTAGAGGGTTACTCAGTTTCAAACTGAACATACGAGTGATGTATTACCAGTTGGTAAATATTGAAATACAATAAATAATTGTACACTGAGGTGCAATAACGTATGTTGTGTTTCTTCCCTGGGAATTAAAAGCTTGTGATGTTTAAGCAATTACAATGCAGGTGCAACTGCAGCAGAAACAAAGTGAATTGTACTCCGTTAACACAGTTTGAGTAAAAAATTTATTACCAGTTGCAACTGTTCAAAATTTCAAGATCATAACAAATCTGAACCTGAACACACACATTTACTGAAAGGGGACATCACCTGTTCTTACACATGAAGTGTACCAAGAGTAGGGAGAGAGGGACTCTCATTATTACCAAACCTCTTATTTGTGTCAATTTCAATAACAATGTATTGTATTAAAAAGCTGACAAAGAAAAATTGACTCACCTGTGGGCAAATGGAAGCCAGTATTAAATTCCTGCCTACAAGTGGCTCGTGAGCATGTTTCTCCCAGAATTTTGAAAACATATCATGTGTTTCTTGCGTTATCAAAACTGATGAAGCTTGTTCATTGCACACTTCCAAGTAATTTCCTTTAAGCACAAGCTCAATATCACACCGGCTTCCACCGTTTATACTGCGCCATCTTCTCAGTACAGTACCACTAAAATTTATTTTGTGGAAAAAATAAAACGAAATGTTATTTTTGTGTTTTCAACAAAATATCCTCTCTAACTATAGAGACAGGATTATAAAAAGAAGTAAATCAAAATGAAGAAGCAGCTCAATTGTGGCTGGTTACTGTGTTCCCACTAAAAGAATTTCAGCCTTTGTTGACCTGAACCTCTGAGCAATTGTTCAAAACTAGCCTCCCACATCCAAAATACCAACTACTTCCTTCACCAACTCTCCACCATCCCCACCCCTTTACTTCTAGCATTCTTACTTGTGATGTCCACAACTGTAAGAGACGGTTGAAAGTGACACTAGCAGCAACAGCAGCAGCAGCAGCAGTAGTAGTAGCAGTAGTAGTAGTAGCAGCAGCAGCAGCAGCAGCAGCAGTAGTAGTAATGCATCACTGTTTGTATGTTTGCTGCATCATCTTTCCCTCAATAACTAACAGATGCCGCTTGGCAGGTAACAGACGTTACAGCAACAATTCACATCAAACCCCATTCTGAGCACCTGCAGTATCAGATACTTTAAGAGAGATACGGCACTGCTTAATAATTCACTAAAAGATGAGTTCCCGCATACACATTGCACATAGACACACCTGGCCCGGAGCCAACCAATGATGGTGATATGAACCACAGAATCAGCATGGGAATCATTATGAGTATCTTTAACAAAGTGTCATGTGCTACTGATGCTGTGTAATTCAGCAACCCGGGCTGTGTAAGACAGGTCCCAAAATGCATGCATCTACAGTGATAACTTGACAACAACCCACAAATTTAAATCAAAGAATGTGATGCAAGTTTCTGAAGTGACGCTAACTAGCAAAACAGCTGGTAAATTTGAGGAGAAAATAGGAAAAAAAAGCCTTACACATGCTTGTGCCTGTGATGACAAAGGTGAGGAAATATTTCTGAAGCTACTTCTCGTAAGCCTCAATTTTCTGACTGCATTGATGCAAGGCAGTAACAACAGCAGATCTGCAGATGATGTGAAAGCCTAATAAAACAATATCAATATGGCCAGCATATTAGCAATAGTCGCTGAAGAGCCTGCTATTGATAAATGAGAGTTTTGAGAAGGATCTTTAAGGGTACAAGAAATGACATAACAACTAAATTGACCGAGCATATAAAAATGAACAACAAACTTATTGCTGAATTTTGTTTTAAGATGCCAACAATGGCAAAAATACTGGAATTGAAGTTTACTGGCAATCCACGTACAACCCCTTAGAAAGTGAAACCTAAAAACAAATCCACAGCACATCAATAGGCAGTCATATGGCAACATTTACGTCATCTCCCGGAACTACCCTTAATCCCAAATCCTTCATTTGCTTCATATTCGCTGACGACATCTTCATAATCTGCACCAAAGGGGAAGACACATGATCCACCCACTTCCAAAACCTCAATACTGTCTAGCTCATTCTCTTTACCTGATCCTCTTCAACTCCCAGAAGCCACCTACTTGGTGTTCACCTCCACCTCAAAGATGGCTAAATCAGTACCACCAATAATACCTCCACTTTGACAGATGCCATCCATTTCACACTGAAAGTCCCTTCCATACAGCCTAGTCACCTGTGGTCGTTGCATCTGCAGTGACAAGTACTCCCTTTCCAAAGCTGTCACTGAGGCCTTCACAATCTGAAATATTGTACAGAAACAGATCTTACGTGTTTTGACTTCCAGTAACGCACCACCTTCCTCACGTCCACTGTCCAGTCACAAAGCAGCACTTCCTCTCATGTCACAGTACCACCCATGACTGGAGCAACTAAATCACATTCTCCACCAGGGTTCTGACTACTTTTCAGCCAACTTTGTAACAAGATCATCCTACCCACTATCCTCCTCACCCCACAAACAGTGTGATTCTGCCACCCACTAAATCTATGCAGTTTCCTTGTCCATCCCCTTTTCATCCCTGCTCCTAACCCCTTGCCTCATAGTTCATATCCCTTCATAGATCCAGATGTAATACCGGTTGTATTTATCATCTCAACACTCCAATTCCAGTCCTGCCACAAGCACCTTCTATACCATTAAATGCAGGGGATAACTTGGAAAGCAGTCTTGTGATCTATAAATAGAGCTTAACCACTGTGTAGCTTTCTACAACGGGACGACTACCAACAAGTTGTGCCTGCATGAAAGACTATCAACAAACTTTGGCTAACAGACAGCTGGACCATTCAGTTACTGAACATGGCCCTACATTATAAAGTTCACTTCAATGACTACTTTGCAGCTGTAGCTGTACCATCTGGATCCTTCCTATCAATACCAGCTTTTCTGAATCATGCAGGTGGGAACTTTTCCCATTTAGGGGTGTCTGTTTCTCCTAGAGTGTGAAATAACAAACCTTTTTTCCACATTTTGTTGGAAATGTGGAACTGTTTATTTTTATGTAAAATTTCAAAGTAATCATCAAGACTGTGTTTGAATCACATCATTTGAATTTAACAGTTCCACAAGTAATGGTAATGAAATCTGGATTTCAATGACAACTGATTCTACATAATTTTGATGTGTATCCCTATCCTAGATTGTACTGACCAGAAGACATGGCAGAACAGATCTCACTGATTTCGCTCATATTGTGTGAGAAGATGCAGGTAGATATATCTCCCATATTCCTAAAATAGCTCGCCTGAATACCATAGGAAAAGAGAAAATGCAGACAAAAGTTTTTACCACTAAGTTTTAAGCCATTCTAATTTTAGGTGTTGTCTTGTTGCGTGTAAAAATAGCTCAATTGGTTAGAGCTTGGTTTTCTAATTTTGTGGTCATGGGATCGATACCCAAATTTTTTAATTCTTCAAAATGTTCAGTTCTTAATTTTTAAATAAAATTAAACAATTCAGTTTTAGAAAATAGTATTAACGTATTCAAATTAATTAGTCATTTCCATTAATTAATGTGACTATGCATTTAATTTTTGTATTTTGGTGAAGTTTCAAGTGAAGTAAAATTTCCAAAAATTCTAGTATACCTCATTCAGATTTTTAAATCATGGTTTTTCATCTGTCAGCTTTGATGCATACTAAGTGAACCGAATCACTTAGGTGAAAACATGAGCACTGAATTGATGCTGTACAATTGAATATATTTTAATTGCAGTTCTTGCTGTTGTAGCAATTCAGTTCTTTGTGACCTTTTAGATTTTTGACCTAGCAATGAAAAATTACATCACAGGGTGGATCAAGAGCAGTACATTTGGGTGGAGCGATCTTCAAAGTAGATGTTGCTTCACCTTCTTCATGGATGAAGATCTCATCATACAGTGTCAACCTATGAATGCACTAACTGAAGGAATTTATTGTTACCAATGTTGTTTATAATACTGTTTGCAAGAATTTTGAATAATTATCTTTGATTAGTATTCCTGATTTCGAGTAAGTAATGACAACATCCTTATACTCCTCTTCGAATGTCCTGATGGTATCACAAATTTGAGGACCAAATTTACTGGCAGGCTGCTGCATACATAAACAACGGGTAAAAGTTTTCCTGAAGCAGTCAAACTGTACTGCACAGTGGAAAAGTGGATGGTTTTGAAGAGATTGAGTTATTTCACCAAAATGGTCTTCACACCCTAAAATTCCAGTGTACTATTACAGGTATATCTTGATTCATATTGACATCCAGTCTGGTCAGTAATGATTAATGATTAATGTCTATCGAAAATTGATAGTGGTACTCAAGGTACCCTCCGCCACACACCGTCGGGTGGCTTGCGGAGATGTAGATTAAATAATCGGGCTGAATTTACACATTGTGCGTCTCATATGTATGCAAACCTTCTCTGATGCTTCCACTATTTCTTTCCAAGTTTCAAATCACTTTTGCTAACAAATTTGCTGATTTTTTGCTGCCTTGTGGAATACTTGCATTTGAAGCTTATTGCCCAGGTATTTCTAACAATGAATTGAAATTTGTCTGAAAAATATGGGAATGCAACTGCCATTGCCCATCCTGAAATCAGTCCCACATTTCGGAGTCGATGAAAGCAATTTTGTTGTTTCTTGGGCCACCTTGTTCTATTTCTTTCCTTCAAATATGAAGATGATTTTTACTAATATTGAGAACCATGAATGTAATGATGGGAACCTCCAATTCGGAGGAGAATCAGCAAACTCTATAATCTTCTCCTCATTTTCCATGAGGAACATTCACCAGGATTGGAATCATTGTCATTTGAACAAGGAACCTGTTACAAATAAGACAATACACACACACACACACCTCTTCATAAAGATTTTGTTCATCAGATTCGGTGTACAATATTGTATCTTTAACATTTACTGTGAAATTTCCATTCATAATTTTCATAACCTGCTCTGCAATAGTTCAGCCACAGCTATTGGTACAGAACACATAGGTGCATTATTGTCACTGGTAATTCCTTTGTCTTTATAAATTGAAAAAGTATTATTTTATTGTTGTTCTTCACGGGTTTGCAGCCGGATTATGTCGATCTGCTAATATGATATTTCAGCGGTCCACCTGGTCGCCATTTTCAGGTATGACTGGTGCACAATCACGCCGGAACTGAGGACACATCAGTTACGGCGGCTCCTTTATACCACAGAAACAGGCCAGTGTGCAGGTGCAAGAAGTGGAAGAACGCCCTCTGGGACGTGAAGAGTATTGCAGCGCCACCAGCGGTAGAAGTTAGCCAAAGCGAGTAATCTATTACTCGCTTTGGATAACTTCTACCGTGTCATAACACAAGCTGTGTGTTATGAACAATGTAATGTCATGGGGAAGGGGAAACAAAAGATGGATAGAGGAGCCTGCAGTTCAGATGATTTGGCGTGGCATGAACATGACCGGTGTAGGTCGCTAGCAAGTGTTGGTGACGGAATCGGAGAGGAGAAATTCCTGCTTTGACAAGAAGGCTCGTCACCGGACTATTGCGAAAGGCTCCCGTTGACAGCCTAACGCCACAATGGAGTATCAGGTCAAGTATGCACGGAGCTGAAGGCACTGCCGAATACTGTTATGCTTCCGTAGTCGAGGCAGGACTGGACCAAGGCCTTGTACAGCTGCAAGAGAGTCATTTGTGCAGCCCCTAAATCAGTGTTGCTGAGGCAGCAGAGGATGTTGAGGTGTCGCCAGCACTGTTGCTTGAGCTGACGAAGGTGCAGCATCGAAGTAAGGTGAGCATCGAAAAGCATGCCCAGAAAGTGGTGCATCACCTCTACCTGAAGCAGTTCATCAGCAAGATAGAGCACCAGATGCAGATGAGCCAGCCGACGGTGACAAAAGTGCATCACGCTGGTCTTGGATGCGGTGAATTGAAAACCATGGGCAAATGCCCATGATTGCGCCTTTCGGATTGCACCTTTTAGCCGTCATTCAGTGACACTGATGCTTGTGGAGCTATAATATAGGCAGAAGTCATCAGCAAATATGAAGCAAGAGACAGATGCACCTGTTGCTGTTGATAGACCATTAATTGCCACCAAAAAGAGGGGGACACTTAGGACGGAGCCCTGCGGGACACCGTTCTCATGAATGTGAGGGGAGCTCAAAACAGGTACGGATCCTGAAATGTAAAGTACAGAGGGAGAGGAATTTCTGAATAAAGATGGGAAGAGCACCTCGTAAGCCCCATTTGTGCAATGTTGCTAGAATATGATGACGTCAGATGGTGTCGTACAGCTTACAAAGGTCAAAGAAGACTGCAACGAGGTGCTCACGCTGAGCGAAGGCTGTGCGGATGGCTGACTCCAGGAACACTAGGTTGTCGAGAGTGGATCGACTCTGATGGAAGGACCCTGTTGCAAGGCCAAGAGGACCCAGTCTTCAACAATCCACATGAGCTACCGGCTGACCATACGTTCGAGGAGCTTGTACATGACGTTGGTCAGACTAATATGGCAGTAACTATTAGCCACCTGAAAATCAGCTCCAGGTTTCAACACTGGGATGATGATGCTGTCCCGCCATGGAGACGGAAAAACACCTTCAACCCAGACATGGTTGAACAGGGTGAGCAGATGGTGCTGAAAATCCACAGACAAGTGCTGAAGGAATTGGCTATGAACGCAGTCTGGTCCTGGAGAAGTCTTGAGGGAAGCAGTAAGGGCACTCTGGAACTCCCACTGACTAAACGGTGCACTATTGTCTCCCAGTGGTACGTGCGGAACGACAACGGCTTTCGATCGACTCGCTCTTTAAGGGTGCGGAAGCCCACACTGTATGCTTCTGTAGCAGAAATATGAGCAAGATGCACTGCCATATGTTCGGCTATAGCGCTGGGGTCTGTACAGACGGTTTCCCGAATGAGGAGACATGGGATTCCTACAGTTGGTCAGTACCCAATGAGTAACCAGATGTGTGACCACATCCGAGAGGTGGAGGTGCGAGAACCGATAGTGGCAACATATCGCTCCCAACAGTTCTTTTAACTCAGCTGGATCAGTCGTCGAGAACGAGCACGAAGACATTTGAAAGTTATCAGGTGCTCAATACATGGATGGCGTCGGTGGCGCTGCAGTGCTCGTTGATGATCCTAGATAGTCTCGGTGATCTCTTACGTCCACCAAAGCACCGACCTGCCCCTTAACATGCCTGGGGAGCATGGAATAGCTCCCTCAGCAGTGGAAACAATGGCTACAGTAAGCTGGTGGACTGCTGCATCAGCTTCAGTGGGAAGTTGAGCAGAAACCACAGCAGCTGAGGTATAAACTGTCCAGTTGGCTCTGCATAGAGACCATTGGGGCAGGTTGGCTGTTGATTGAGGCTGCAGCAGAGAGAGGAAGACAGGAAAGTGGCCGCTGCCACATAGGTCATCATGTACACTCCAACTGAGGTGGGGAAGAAGGCGTGAGCTATGGAGTGAGAGGTCTATGGCCAAGAATGTGCCGTGTGCTATACTGAAGTGTGTGGGAGCACCAGTATTCAGGAGGCATACATCCAGCTGTGTTAAGAGTATCTCGACATTGAAGTCCCCCAGAATGATAAATGGTGTGGGAAGTTGAATAACCAATGCGCTGAGATCAGTGTAATAACCTCATCTGGGAGGGGGGGAGGGGTGACGGAGCAGATGGTTATGTCCTGAACTGTACAGATCTTGACCGCCACTGCCTCGAGCATTGTGTGGAGAGGCATGGGAGTACTGGATACAGATGCGAGGACATACACAGAGACACCCCCGGATACCCTGTCATAGGTCGAGCGGTTTTTATAATAGCTCCGATAACCGCGGAGGGCAGGGGTCTGCTGAAAGGGGAACCAAGTTTCCTGCAGTGCAACACAGAGAGCAGGAAAGCGGCACAATAGCTGTTGCAGCTCCAACAAGTGGCGGAAGAAACCGCCACAGTTGCATTGTAGGATCAAGCTGTTATCTGAGATATAGGGCATGCTAAAGAAGAAGGTGGCGAATCGGTTTCAGAACTGTCTATCGTGGCTGGCTGTTGAGGTTGAGCCTCAATGTCCATGGCTTCTGAGGCCCCAACAATAGCCAAGTCTGCAGAAAATGCGAGTTTTTCTATCCGGCATCGGACGCAGAGGTAGGAAGGGGTGGCACAGTAGCCACCTCTGATTCATTCTTCTTTTTATCTTGCTGATCCTTAGGTCACTCCCGATAGGAGAGCTTTGCAGATTCAGTCTCAGGGACTGAGGATGCCCTTGAAGCCCTGCAACCAGCAGTTTGTGTCTCTTTCAGCAACTGACTGGTATCCACTGTACCAGTGGGAGAGACCTTGGGGGGAAGGGTTTCAAGGGACTCCTTCCTGGCAAGGGGAGCCAGACGTAGCTGTTGGTCCTCTGGCTCAGGGATGGGGACCAATGTCCCCAAAGGTGGAGGTGTCATTGCTCCCTTGGGTGCAACTGAAGTTGAAATACCACCAGTCAGCAAGGGGGCAGATGTTGGCGGTTGGGCCGAAGGGCCCACTATGGAAGACGAGACAGTGGAAGGTCGTAACAGAGGTGGCAGAGGTGACAGTGACGCAACTGTGGCATAAGATGTTTTCGTGCTTGCTGGATGGAGTTAAGCATACTTTTTCTTTGCCTCTGACTATGAAAATCGGTCCAGGGTCTTGTATTCCATTCCTTATGAAGAACCATGCAAGTCTGACGAGCATGGAGAGTGGTGATGCTTGCAGTTAACACATACTGGAGGAGGACATAAGGGAAGTCTGGGTATGATGCATGTCTGCACTCCCGACATGTAAAGTTAGCATCACATTGGGAGGACAAGTGCCCAAACCTCCAGCTTTGAAGCAGCACACAGGAGGAGGAATGTAGGGCTTTACATCACACCAGTAGATCATTACCTTGACTTTCTCTGGGAATGAATCGCCTACAAAAGCCAAGATGAATGCACCGACTGCTACCCTATACACTCCTCACCTATCTAGGTTCTTCTGTAACTATTTGTCAGACTGCAATAAAATGTCCTTGTGGAATATACTTCCCTGGACCATGTTCAAGCTCTTATGGGGAGTGATGCTAACAGAAACATCACCCAGTTTGTCACAGGCAAGCAGTGCCCGTGACTGGGCTGGGGACGACTTCATTATCAGTACAGCCCCAGATCTCATCTTAAACATGACATCCACTTCCCCAAACTTATCCTCGAGGTTTTTCACAAAAAACAGAGGCTTCGTGGATGCAAACAATTCACAGTCTGTTCTAGTACACATCAGATATTGGGGGGCATAAGTCTCACCTGGTTGATGGGCCCTGCATTCTTCCCATGGTGTGGCCATGGATGGCAATGCTTGGGGGGGGGGGGGCATAGGTAGCAGTATTAAATTCTGTTCACCCACTCTTAGACACCGGTTTTTTGTCTGGCAACACTCTTATTGACTTGTTTCATTGTGGTCCCATGAGCAGCTAGGAATTTATACGTCCACCCAGGCAGAGCCCCACTTGCCTGGGTAAGCCTTATACAACTGAGGTGCGACAGGTTCCTCAGAGGTTGCTCGCTATCGACTGTTCAACCTTCAACAGCCATGCATCTCCTCGGCACGTAGCACACCTTGAGATTGAGGTTTTTTTTTCTATAGAGGTTTATACCGTCATCACGACCTGAGCGATTAAGCCAAGATCCCCAGGCTCTGAAACGTACAATGTTCCACAGTCTCGCCAAACGATGGTCATTGAAGCATGCGCAGAGCTTACGGTGTGGCGGACTGTTGGTGCGACATAATCAACAGCTCAGGACCCCGGGTTCACTAAGCCCGTACTCAGCAAATTAATGCTGAGCCCCTGAGGGAGTGAACAGTGTGCAGAAATCTTCTGAAAGTTACTTGCAGTTTTTAGGATTCATTTATATTTTCTGCAAGTTGAAATTGCATGTTTTGTAAGTATATTGTCCGCATCACACACATATTCAACCTTTTGCAGAATGTCATAATTAATTTTATATGACCATCCCATGTACTATATGTTAACAATTAACAGAAATTGAAAAGAAACGAGAATGGAGAAACAAGATACCAAACATGGAATTAAGTTGTTGACACATTGAATGATTCTCTTCAGTCGTCGTTGGTTCAATTCTTGCAGCATGTTTCTCCACCACAGCGATGTCAGAGTTTTGATGTTTTACTGGATCTCCAATATTCACACTGCACCTCTGAAATGTCTGTATAGCAAAATCCGCACCTCATTGTTACCTAAGAGATGTTGTTTCCCATCTCTAATGTGCCGACTACAACACCATGTTCAACCTGCCATTGTATAAGCAGTAACTGATTGAACGATTCCATCAGACACCTGTTGTCTTATGTAGGCACTGCTGACCACAGCACCGGCCTCTTGAGTGGTTTACATACCTCTCTGTTTGTATACACATGACTATACTAGTTTCTCTAACTTTTCAGTGTATTTCTAACAACCTGAGAATGTTGAGAAGCCTTTTAAATGTGCATTTTTGCAACTAGTTGTTACGTCTGTGTCATGGTCCTGTTAAGACTTTATAATAGCTATACATACAGATGAACATCATCGCTATGTGAAAAGTTAGCACTGTGCTACAGGCTCACACTACCTGTATAAAGTACAACTCTAGAATGTTAAAGGCTTTCAGGAAGAATGAAGAGTTGATTTTCTTGGGATTTATATTTTAGAGTTGTATCAATATGTTTTGATACCATTTATTTTAGTTCTGAACTTCATGTACCACAAAAATCTTATTGTCATTTGGTTTCCTTGTCAGTAGTACTCATGACTGGAATGATTCACATTCTCTGACAGGGTTTTGATTACCTCTTATTGTGCTCTGAAATCTGAAATATCATTCCCAACATGCACCATATCATTTTTATGTCTCCACTCTACAGCTGCTCTGAATCTCAAGCTCCACAGCTCATATACCTGCAATATAAACAGATGCAAGATCTACTGTGCACATTGTCCCACTGCCACTGTCCCATCAGAGACAAATCCATTCGTCAAAGCAGCCATGTAATCAACCAATTTAGGTAGAAGCATTGTGTGACATAACTCTTTGGGGGCACAACATTCACTATACCCTGTTCTCCACCTGCTTATCTTCTTCCACTCCCTCACTTCATACGTGTGTGTCTTATTCAAACAATGCAACTACATTCTTCTCTCACCTTCTCTTCACCTTGTCTCCATCCCCCTCGTCCTCCCCAGCCCAGCTGAGCCTATTGATGCTGCACATAGCAGCCCTAACTTCTCCCCCAATGTCCTCCAACTAGATTGCTTCTACCTTAGATGCAGTCACAGTCAGATGTTAGCAATTGGACGACTGTGGATATGTGTGTATGAGCTGTGCTTTTGTGAATGCATGGTTTTCCTACTTTTGAAGAACTTACTGTGTTTACTTCAATCTAAGCCTCCATTTTTTCCCCATTTTTGGGATCCAATAAACTGCCTGTAGCTCAGAATCAAGTGCAAAGTAAATAGAAGTTTGGAAAAATGACATTAGGAGCCACCACAACTTACTTTTGCCATCCAACATAAGCAGTGCTAGGCATCTTTCCAGACTCAAAGATAAATAGGCCTATTGGAGGCAAAATTATGAGCTAATAAAAACACAAATACAAAAATTCGGTAAAAACTGAGTATACTTTTTCAGAGTTTCATCCACTGAACCAATGCAATGTGATTGAATCAATGCAACAAAGGAATGATTCTTTTTCAAAAGAGAGAGATTGGCTGGCCAGTGCTTACCTTTGTGCTGTACTGCCGATAGTCACACAAATGAAGAAAACGAATAAAAGGGGACGAAACAGGACAAGTTTTCGGAACACAGTTTCTTCTTCAGGTGGGAGAGAAGGGAAGAAAAAAGGATGGGAACGGAAGGGAAAGGCAATTCACGACCTAGTTCATGTGGATGGTGTTTGAGGAGTGTGGCAGTATCTCTGACTTCCACACTTCTCAAACACCACCCTCATGACCTAGGTCGTAAATTACCTTTCCCTTTGGTTCCCATCCTGTTTTCTTCCCTTCTCCCCCACTCGAAGAAGGAACTGTGATTCAAAAGCTTTCCCGTTTCGTCCCCCCCCCTTTTTTTTTTTTTCTTTTTCATTTTCTTCATTTTTGTGTCTATCGGCGGCACAGCACAAAGGCAAGCACTGGCCAGCCAATCTATCTCTCTTGAAAAATAATTTATCATCTCTGAGGAGAATTTCCATCATTAATCCAACAAAGGAAAGAGAAATTCAGATTTGTTCTTATCTTCAAATGTAGCAGCGTGTCAAATAAACGTACCAAAATAAATAATAATTAATTAATTACATCAATACCAACAAGGCTTTAGTATTTTTGTGCAGGTAGGTAGTTGCGAAGATGTCATGATTTTTGAATATCTGGTTCAGCAGGAAAGTAGTAGTGCAGCTTTAAAATACACAGTTTTGCGAATCAAAATATTCACGTGTGTTTCTACATATTTCACTTGACTAATGAGGGGGCAAGAGAAGATGTAGCGAATTTATAGCTGAAATTGAAGAGATAGTTTGGTTTGGTGTTTTTGGCAGTGCATATTGGTGATTGTCGTAATTCCTTGTGATTATGGTCACAATACAAACTAATCTACAGACAGTCTCCTCGTTATTTAATTGCAAAACACTAATCATTATAAACATTGTGCCAAAGCAACATTTTCTTCTCGCATGATCAAAATCTTATATTTAATTGCATTTTTCTTCAGAATGTGGTCTGTATCCTGCCTCATTCCAAGCATTAGACAACTGACATATTCACACACTTGCTTGTCAGAAGTATATTGGTATGTTCCTATGAATATTTCATGATTTTTGAGTTTGTGGTTAGGTTGAACAAACATAGTAACACAGCCGAAGATGGAAACACAGATTCAGAAAGACTATGTGGCTGTCTGCAATAACAACCATGCTTCCCATGATCTGCTAAGTGTACAACTCAAATGCAACTACTGTAGTTGAATCCATTCTACCTAATTAGTATCTCATGTTAGAATGAAAAACTTTTGTTTCAAGTTCAAAATGTGGCCTGTAACTTTCTCCATCCTTGAATTTCGAGTATTATTTTTTGTGTGAGGCTTGGATTTTTGTGCTCCCCCCTCCCTCCCCCACTCCCCTTTGAAATTTGAGTTTCATTTTTTGGCTGCAGCTTGGATTCATCCTGAAAGCTGAATACTCTAGCATTTATTTTGGTAACCCCTTCTAGCCTCAATCTTCACCTACCTACCTACCTACCTCCCCCCCCCTCTCTCTCTCTCTCTCTCTCTCTCTCTCTCTCTCTCTCTCAGACCTATACTGCTCCCACCATGCCCTTGCACAGGATCTTCCCCCACCACTACCCTGCTATCCCTCTCCCTTCTCACCCCACAACACCTGCAAATCCCACCACCAACACAGTGCTGGTCATGTGAAACGCAACTGCAGTCAGGCCCCAGTGCTCAGATACACTGCAGATGTATTTTTCAGTAGTGCTTGTGTGAATACTATATTTTCTACTTCAAAAGAAGGGGTTTGCCCAAAAGCTTAAGATTTTTTCACTGTGTCTGTCCCAGTCAATTCCTTCCACATCATTTTTATAAGAGATTAGCGTGCATACAAAAATATATAGGGTGTCTTTTTTCCTTGCTCTATATCCAAATAAATTAAGACATGGAATTGCTAATGCTGGTATGAGGTACTGTCCACCATATGCTGAACAGTTGTTTGAAGTAGGATTCATCTTCAATATATTTTTCCCTTGATACTCTACTTCTCACAAACAGCAGTATAGGTATGACTATTTTGCTGCCATTGAGCTTTTGTGTACCTTTTTTTAAGAAGATTTTCTAACAGAGTCTTAAAAATATTTTATATAATATAATACACTTCATGAACATACTGTGTGTCTGAATTTACTATGAAAAATTGCAAAAAATTATATTAGTAATAGACCTTGGAAAGAGATTAACTGGCTGGCCAATACTAACCTTAGTTCTGTACCACCGACAGTAAAAAAAAAAGGGGGGGGGGGAGGGGGGGGAGAAACTCAGAACACAAGTTTTCGAAAATATTTTCCTTCATTAGGTACGAGAGGAGGGACGAGAAAGAGAACAGAACTGAAATGTAATCCATGGACTAGGTCATTAGTATCTCTGAGTATTTCTGACTTCCACAAATCACCCATCATGTCCTCACAGCCTAGGCCGTGAAATACCTTTCCGTTCTGTTCATTTTCTCTTCGCTCCTCTTGTACCTGATGAAGGAAAATATTGTCGTGTTGAAATGGGAGTAGGCTTGACTTCGAAGGCAACTGAACACAGCACTTATACTCAAAGCACGTTTATTACGAACTCGACATACACACAGCACTGACTGCCTCTCAGGCAGAGTGCTCTGCTGTTTATACACAGACAGAATTTACCAGAAATTAGAAGAACAGTTAACATAAGAAACAAGTACAATTTACAAGTGAACATAAGAAAGATGTAGAACCTTCTGGAATTGTTAATTACAAAGAAATAAATTTTTGCCGGTGGGCGGGATTGAACTGGTGACATGCACCGGAGTCCGTGACGCTATCCCCTGCGCCACGCTGGACGTCGGTGTTGGTGGTCTCTCGCGGCATTGCTCCCTCTCCTGGAGAAACAGCGACCCGCTGTTATGATCACTGTGGAGCCAGCTGCAATGTGCTGGATCTTGACCATGTCATTGGTCCTCTGTATGACAGTTCAAGAGAATCCTTCCCTTCTCTGCGATTATCGACGACAGACGTTCCTGTTGTGGCTTCATCAGGAACATTACCGTGCTGAAAGTCCTTGAACAAGAAGCTATTGTCGTCTACCTGCTCTTCAGGATCGTAGTAAGGCTTCATGCGGAGGACGTGAACAATGTCCCTTCGTTTTTGACGTTTCGACGACGGCTCATAATCCTCAACTTCGTATGTGACGACTGACAGGCGGCGTATGACACGATACGGACCAAAGTATCGCTTCAATACCTTTTCTGACAGTCCAACCTTCCGAACAGGGGTAAAAATCCATACCAGATCTCCTGGGCTGTACACAACAGGTCGGTGCTTGTCGTTATACTGCAGACAGTCCTTCTCCTGGGCGTCCAGTGTCAGTATGCAAGCCAGCTGTCTTGCTTCTTCAACCCCGGAGATGAGCTGTTTAACATAGTCATCCTGAGTCTCGTCTGGTTGGAACGGGAACAGCGTATCCATTGTCGTCTCAGCTTCAGAGCCATGGAGCAGGAAAAATGGCATGAAGCCTGTGGTGTCTTCTCTTGCGGTATTGTAAACAAATGTCATAACTGGCAGAATTGTATCCCAATCCTTCTGTTCAACATCGACATACATCAACAGCGTGTCGGCTAACATTTTGTTAAAACGTTCCGTATAACCATTTGTCTGAGCATGGTATGCAGTTGTCATTTTGTGGATAATGTTGCACCGTGACATTACCTCTGATACTAGTTTTGACTGGAATACTTTTCCACGATCAGATATCATGACACGTGGTGCTCCATGCTTCAAAATAATGTCTTCTACAAGGAATTTTGCGATCTCTGGAGCTTCTGCGGTCAGCACAGGTTTGGTGACAGCGTAGCGTGTGAGGTAGTCAGTGCTGACTATTATCCAATGGTTACAGGTTGTTGACTTTGAGAACCTCCCTAAAAGATCGATCCCAACTCAGTGGAGTGGAGCTGCTGCTGGCGGAATCGGTACGAGATGTCCTGGAGGTAATTGCGGCACATGCTTCCAACGCTGGCACTCTTTACGGTGACTCACATAGTGCTTGACAGATTGGTAGAGAAGCTTCCAGTAATACCTGTGTCTGATTCTGTCTAGGATCTTCACGAATCCCAGAAGACCGGATACTGGAGCATCGTGGAAATATTTGAGAATAGCTGGCTGGAGATGAGCTGGAACAACAAGTAGCCATTTGGGGCACAGTGGATCGTAGTTGCTCTTGTACAATGTTCCGTTTATAAGTTGGAACTCTCCATTGGTCGGTTCTCCTTTCTCCAAGGCCTCTATCGTTTTTAATAGTGCTGGATCTTCCCTCTGTTCAGCTGTAACGTCATCTAATTCAGTGAATTCACTGCTGAAATTTCATTAATGCTGTTGTGTTCCACTAATGGATTCCTCGAAAGGCAGTCGGAATCCTTCTGTTTGCGCCCGTTCTTGAATACCACTGTGACATCGTACTCTTGGAGTCTTAGTGCCCATCTTGCTAGTCAACCTGATGGATCCTTCAAGCTAGTCAGAATGGTGGTCTGTCTCGACGGTGAATGGTTTGCCGAATAAATACGGCCGGAACTTGTTGATAGCCCAGATAACTGCGAGACATTCTTTTCAGTTGTAGAGTAGTTTATCTTGGACTTTGAGAATACTCTTGATGCATAGGCTATCACTTTTTCAGCACCTTCCTGAACTTGTACAAGCACTGCACCAATCCCATAATCACTGGCGTCTGTGTGAAGTTCCGTTTCTGCATTCTCGTCGTAGAAGGCTAGCACTGGTGCAGAAGTTAGAGTCTCCTTACGTGCCCGGAAAGCTCTTTCTTTTGTCTCATCCCAGTAAAATTTGGCGTCTCCCTGCAGAAGTTCTTGTAATGGATGTGCCTTGTTACAAAATCCTTTTATGAAACGTCGGTATTATGAGCACAGCCCGAGAAAACTTCTCACATCACGAATGTGCTGAGGAGTTGGAAATTCTGTGACTGCCCTTACTTTATCTGGATCAGGACGGACACCATCTCCGTTGACTAGGTGCCCCAGGATTTTTATCTCTTTGGTGACGAAGAGGCACTTCTTTGGATTGGGCAGAGACCTGCAGTCTGAATACACTTCAACACAGTTGACAGGCGACTCAGATGTTCTTCAAATGTTTTCGAGAAAACGACAATGTCATCTAAATAGCAGAGACACGTCGTCCACTTAAGGTGTTGAAGCAAGTTGTCCATCATGCGATCGAATGTGGCTGGAGCATTACATAATCCAAATGGCATTACTTTAAATTCATAGAGGCCGTCAGGTGTAATAAAACCGTCTTCTCCCTGTCAGCTTTGTCAACCTCAATTTGCCTGTAACCTGTCTGCATGTCCATAGTTGAGAAGTATGCAGCTCCTTTCAAGCAGTCTAAGGTGTCGTCAATATGCGGCAATGGGTAGACATCTTTCTTTGTGATTCTGTTCAGCCGCCGATAGTCGACACAGAATCGCCACGTGCCATCCTTCTTCTTTACGAGGACCACCAGAGACGACCAAGGACTCTCCGAAAGTTGAATAATGTCATCTCGCAACATCTTTTCCACTTCCTCCCGAATTATCCGTCTTTCAGCTGGCGACACTCTATACGAACACTGGCTAATTGGCGGATGATCCCCAGTATTGATACGGTGCTTTATCGTGGGCCGTTTCGTCTTACTTTTCCCCTGCTGAGGTGTGAATGCACCCGAAAATTGGCATAGTATACGTAACACCCGCTGGCGTTGTTCCTTGGTCAGTCCAGGCCCTATTGGCAGTTCCACGTTTGTTTCCTCCAGCCTGTTGTCTGTACTAACAGCAGGGCATGGGTCTTCATTGATGACCTTGAGCTCACCATCCTGGATTGGTTCAGCTGTCCCGATACACATTCCCTTGGGGATAAGTTGTGACTGCTTGTGACAATTTGTGATCCAAATCTCTCCTTGACCACCAGTAATGCTTATGATAGCCACTGGTATGTAAATTTCTTTTGTGAGCCTGATAAACTTTTTACTATCAACAAGAACTTCACAGTTTAACCAGTCATGTGTGTTTGTGACTGCAACTCTTCTCATTGTCAACGGCGGTATCGTCACATTGTCAACAACGAATAACTTCCCAAAAAATTCTGTATTACGTGTATCCATCGGAAAAACTTCTTCAATTTGCAACTCAGATCTTCCACAGTCAATGATAGCTTGGGATGCCTTAAGGAAGTCCTATCCGAGGATGACATTGTGACTACATTCTGTTAACATGACAAATTCAAACGGCTCTGTCCTGTTGTTGATGGTGATTCTTGCGACACAAGTTCCTGCTGGATGGACGTACTTTCCATTTGCGACCTTCAGCACAGTTGCCCCCGTATCACAGAACATTGTCTTCTTTAGTGTGCGGCGGTAATTATCCGACAATACAGAAAAAGAGGCTCCTGAATCAACAAGTGCCCGGACAGGTTGGCCGTCGATTATGATGTCGATGAGATTCCCGACATCTTAGCGACTGTCGTCCATGGATTCATCTGCAGCGGCCTCACCTCCGTAGATGGTCGCCTCGCTTAGTTTTCCTGGGCGCGGCGGCTGGGGGAGCGGCTGGTACCTCAGTACGGCGACGGTGAACGGCTGCGGCGCGTCAGGGAGCAACCTCGTCTAGGGTACGGCGATGGGCTTCTTCCCATAGGTCGACTGAATTCATCAGCAGGTGACTGCCTGGGATAGAACTGCTCTGACGGATGACGTCTTGCGGCAAAATAATCATCGAATACTCGCCTCCTCTCTCTGCAGCAGCGTAAGACATGTCCAGGGTGTCCACAGTGGAAACATAGTGGTGTGTTGTCTTCTCTCCGCCAGATGTCTGTTCTTCTGCGGGGCATCATAGTTACCGGGGGAGTTGGCTGTGGTTGCGTCGGCTGGTTCATGGGCTGCCGTTTGGCGGATGAAGCATAAGTCATAGCAGGGCGACCCCATTCTTCGCGTCGGGTGCGATTGACGTGGCAGACAGGAGCTAATGTTTGAAATACCTCGTCCTCAGCGGCGTCGGCTCCCTCGTGACTTACAGGGCTAACATCCATGGCCATAATCTGATGCTCGCTCGGTCTAATAGTCCCAGCTGCCATGCACTGTTGTAATTCTTCTCTCACGATTTGTCGTATGAGAGAAGCGAAGTCATGTTGGTCTTCCACAACGGCCATAGGGACTACATTTGGGAGTCTGTCATACTTCTTGCGTCCAACCTTCCTTTGTTGCATCTCTTCAATATGCTGGCACCACTTGATGAACTCTTCTGTCGTAGCGACGTCTTTTATCAGAAGGGCTTGTACATGTCTTCTGCTATATCCTTCATCAGGTGCGTGATTTTGTCGGCCTCAGTCATGTTCGGATTGACAGTGTTACACAGGGCCAAAACATTCTGTATGTAAGACTGTGTCGGCTCACCATGTTGTTGGGCCCGGTTCTTCAGTTGTTCTTCCGCGGAGCGGATTTGTCACTGGCGGTCTCCAAAGGTCTTCTTAAGTTCCTCCTGGAACGTCTCCCAGTCATTCAACTTGTCTTTGTTGTTTTCAAACCATTGCTGGGCTGTTCCGTCCAGGTAAAAAGAAACATTGGCCAAGCACATCGTATGATCCCACCTGTTGTACTTGGCAACTCGGTCGAACCCTTTTAGCCATATGTCGGGGTCCTGTCCAGCGTCTCCAGAGAATACCGACGGGTGTCTTATGTGCAGCTTGCTTATTGCTGGTTTTGTCTCCATCGTTCTTCTGATAATACGGACTTTTGGAAGGATGTACTTGGTGTATCCCTTGTATTCCGGTTCCAGTCCGTGTAAGCGACAGCTTTTACGTTGCTTAATCGGAGCCATGGTGATGCAGCTGTTGCACAGTGTACCCGGCGCCTCCACCAAACAATGTCGCGTTGAAATGGGAGCATCTTGACTTCGAAGGCAACTGAACACAGCACTTATACTCAAAGCACGTTTATTACGAACTCAACATACACGCAGCACTGCTGTTTATACACAGACAGAATTTACCAGAAATTAGAAGAAGAGTTAACATAAGAAACAAGTAGAATTTTCAAGTGAACATAAGAAAGTGGTAGAACCTTCTGGCATTGTTAATTACAAAGAAATAAATTTTTGCAGGTGGGCGGGATTGAACCGGCGACCTTCTGCACCGCAGTCCGTGACGCTATCCCCTGCGCCACGTCAGAATTCGGTGTTGGTGGTCTCTCGCGGCAATATTTCCAAGAACTCGTGTCCTATTTTTCGTTTCTAATTTCATGCTTTTGCATGACTGTCGGTGGTACAGAACTAAGGTAAATATTGGCCAGCCTCTCTATCTCTTTTCAAGAATATTTTATATATAAAACAATTCTTCAAAACCACGATCTGTTGTGAAAAAAGATTGGAGAAAATGGCATCACAGAATTCTACCTGATAACAAGGAATACTATTAACAGCATAACTGATTTGTTAGTCATGCAAGTAAGTATTCAGATAAATAGCACAATCAATTAAAATGCAAATCATGCTCACCATACAGTAATGTCATCTCCTGGTTTACACTTATCAACCAGGTCATCTTCTAGTGTCACCCACATGGAACGTGGAATAGACCCCACACTAAGTTTTGCAACCTGCTCCTGAAATAAAGAGAAAAACAGAGGTAATAAAAGAAACAGCTAAACAATAAATATAACAAATGCTTTATTAATAATATTATCAATGATAATTTGATGACACTGTTTGGTATATTGTTTCCTTGTATGATGAGGACAGACTGCCACTTATCAAGAGTCAGTATCCTGAAGAGCTAAAATTCACTCTCTCTCTTCTCTGTTACGTGACCATAAAATCCCAAATGAAGTGAAGTTCAAATGTTTGTATAGCTTCTGGGACTTAACTACGGGGTCATCAGTCCCTAAACTTACAAACTACTTATGAACTAGCTTATACTAAGGACGGCACAAACATCCATGCCCGAGGGGAGATTCAAACCCCCGACCGCAGCAGCTGTGTAGACCGTGACTGGCACGCCGCAGACCACTCGGCCACTGCGGCCGGCAAGTGATGTTCACATTGAAGGTTAGTAAGAAAGAAAAGTATAAAAGATGAGAGGAAAATTACCATGTAAGGTACCAATGTTACGACAAATGGGAGACCTAAGAGTTACAAACAGAAAGCAAGGTAAAAATGATGGACAATGGAAAAAAAGATGGCCAAGTGATGGAAAATAAAGTAATCAATGGTATCTCACAATAGGAAGTCCAGTTTTAAATAGCAATACTATAATGAATACATTGCAACTCACCATGAAGATAATCACTGAGCTTCAGAATGGCACGTAGATATGACAATCACATTCACATGACTAAAGCAATATTAACTGGTGGCATCTTTAACGTACTGAGTATAGATTGGGACGTCTATGACTTCATTACAGGTAGTACAGATAAGCACTCTTCAAAACTACTTTTGAACACATTTTTTGAAAGCTGTCTTGATCAGCTAGACCAACAGTACACAGGCAATGGAAATATTTTAAGCCTTGTAACTACAAATAGGCCTGACCTTGAAACTTCCTGGCAGATTAAAATTGTGTGCCAGAACAGGGACTCAAACCTGGGACCTTTGTCTTTTGCGGGCAAGCGCTCTACCATTGAGCTATCCCAAAACGACTGACAGTGGCGCCCCACACCTTCAATTCTGCCAGTACCTCGCCTCCTACTTTCCAAACTTCACAGAAGTTCTCCTGCGAAACTTGCAGGACTAGCATTCCTGGAAGGAAGGGTATGGTGGGGATATGGCTTAGCCACAGCCTAAGGGATGTTTCCAGAATGAAACTTTCACTCTGCAGCAGAATGTGTGCTGATAAGAAATTTCCTGGCAGTTTAAAATTGTGTGCCGGAACCGGGACTCGAATTGGGAACTTTGCCTTTCGCGGGCAAGCACTGCAGAGTGAAAGTTTCATTCTGGAAACGTCCCTTAGGCTGTGGCTAAGCCATGTCTCCACCATATCCTTTCTTCCAGGAGTGCTAGTCTTGCAAGTTTTGCAGGAGAACGTCTGTGAAGTTTGGAAAGTAGGAGGCGAGGTACTGGCAGAATTGAAGTTGTGGGACGGCACCGTGAGTCAGGCCGGGATAGCTTAGTGGTAGAGCTTTGCCCGCAAAAGATAAAGGTCCCAAGTTCGAGTCCCAGTTCCAGCACACAATTTTAATCTGCCAGGAAGTTTCATATCAGCGCACACTCCGCTCCAGAGTAAAAGTTTCATTCAGGCGTGACCTTGTGTGACATCAGTGTAGAGACAGGGGTTGATGATCATTATGTCATAGCAATGACAGTTACAAAGGTTAACAAATCGGTCAAGAAGCCTAGAGTGTGTTCATGCCAGAAAGAGCTGATAATCAATTATTAGCACACCACTTAGATAATGACTGGACATTATTCAGATCCAGTACTATGCAATTATGTGCAAAGTTTAAATGTATTGTAAATCAGGTGCTGGAGAAGTGTGTGCCAACAATATGGATGATGGATGGATAAGACCAACTGTGGTTTAATAATAATAATAATAATAATAATAATAATAATAATAATAAATCAGAAAATGCTGAGGATGCAAAGACAGTTGCACTCTCGGTTCAAAAAAGAACAAACAAATGTAGTCAGGCAAAAGTTAAGAGATATTTGTAAGCTGTAGAAAGACCTACATGGAAAACATACAACAACTACTACTGTCACACCTCAGCAAAATATATATGTTGTCCAGGGACAGAGAAGATTCTCATCCTATATAAAATCAATAAGTGGAACAGGGTCTTCTTACAGTCACAGAAAAGGAAACATGTTTTAAATTTGACACTTTAGTAGTCCCCATACAAACATACCATTGTTTGGTCATCGCTCGGACTCCTCAATGCAAAAAATAGTAATAGGCATCCTGGTGTAAAGAAGTAGCAGAGAGAGCTGAAAATAAATAAGTCACGAGGTCCTGATAGAATATCAATTCAATTTCATTAGTATTCTCTGGCAGCGGTCGGCAACTATTGACAGCAGGCCATAGTCCATGTCTTTGTGGCCCATGGCTAATTTCTAATTAATGAGTCTTCTATACCTAAACAAATAATTAGATTGGTTCACGCCCAGTTCAAGTATGCGTGCCTCTGCAATCTGCGAACAATCTTGTGGACTTAATGCCATGTTCCCATGCAATGCCACCCGCTTGTACCGAAGAAACAATGAAAAGCAGATGACAATACAGTTGCTACCTATATTCCATCCATGCTAAATGACTGTGTCTTCAAAGGTCTGAAACAAGTATTTTCATTCATACCGCACAGTGCTGAATGAATACAATTTTGTTTGAATTTCAGTAAGTGTGAAAGATTTGACATGTGAGTTAATAAAGCTAATTAGCAATGGTTTTAACTCAAGACAGCAAAAGTTTGTTTCAATTATTTTTCCTTGATTGCCTTTGGTATCACTAATTGCCAAACATACTAGAACAGGCACAGAAGGCAGACACAGCTTATTCTAGTTAAAACTTTCTAGTTCTCCTTTGTTATCACGAATAGGAAGAAATCTAAATTGTACACCACGACATATTCAGATACGGGCAAGCCCAGATAAACAAGATATCGCCAAAATGCCTAATTGAAATATTTCCACGAATGTTACTTATCACCTGTTGTATGTTTTATTATTTTGATTATAAGAATATCATTCCTAACACCTGAATTTGAGAAAAGTACTTTGCAATAATTATTTCTCTTTATAGGTCACATTACAGGTTTTTAATATTCTAAATGGCTACTTTATTGTTGGAGAGGGGAGGGGGAGCGGTGTACTGCTGAAAATGTTTGGTTCTCCATTCCATCAAGTAAAATTTTAGAAATTAAGCATTGGATAAAGAGGCAGATTTATCACCAAGCATGGATAGCTATGGCCTGTCTTTATTTCAATTTTCTACTAAGTGGCAAAGGTTGTGGTATTGACCCCTTACTTAGCCTGCAAATCATTGTTCCAGTGCAAAGTCCCAAGTTACTACAATAGAGCAGATATCACTCCCGTTTGTAAGAAAATAAGAAAAGTAAAGGAACAAAACTGCATAATTACAGACCAGCATAATTAACAACAGTGTGTTACATAATTCTTGAACATATTCTCACTTCTAATATAATAAATTTCTATAAATTACATAATGTGGTTACTGTGCTTTTGAACATGTCCAAATCCCGGGCCCATTTGTAGTTAATGTCATACATTCCGTGAATATGAAATAATAAATTTTCTCAAGACTGAAAAGCTTCTGTCCATGCATCAGTGTGGCTTTAGAAACCATCGTCCTTGGGAAACTCGGGTTACCCTTTTCTCACATTATATCTTGCAGCCCATGGATGAAGGACCACAAACAAATTGCATATTCCTTGATTTTCAAAAGGCACTTAAAATAGTGCTGTGCAGAAGACTGCTAACAAATGTAGAAGCACATTGAATAGATTCCCCACATATATGAATGGCTCAAACACTACTTAAGTAATAGAACTCAGAATGTTGTTCTTGAGAGTCGAGAGTATTGTCGCAGGTCTCCCAGACAAGTGTGGTACATAGAGCCACCTGTTTTCCACAAAAAGTGGAATCATGAAAATATTTACCTTTACGCAAAATCATTTAATACTCAACAGAATTGTACTGAATTGCATGATTTGAATTTAACAGTGGATATTCCAATCAAGTTAAGGCAATGAAATCCGAATATCAATGACAATCATTTCTACACTATTTCGCTAATGATGACAAGTTACTCTCACAGACGTTAGTGCAGTGGTAAGATGAGCAAAAAAATGTTAAGAGATCCATCCATCTTACCAATATCTAAAGCTTTCATGGCGGCTAACATTCCACTAGAAAAAGCTGATCATCCAAAGCAGATAAAGTTGATACACACCAGGTTTGTGTAATTAAAATTTCCACAGATATTTTCCTAATGCAAACTCAAAAAATAAATAAATTTGGTTTTATGGAAGTAAATGTTGCTAGGCAGGAAAATAATTGCTTCAAGCTTGTCTAAACCCACCTCAACATTATCTCACTTTAATGGCAAGAATAAGACTGAGATCTCATTAGTCAGGAATGCTCGGAATTTCGTACATGTCAACTGTCACCTAACCAAGATGTAATGTGTCAGGATTTCAGAATGTTTAAGGTATGAAGTTTTGGGAATACATATCTAAGTTGGCAACAATATTTACCTGTGCACGAATCGACCGCACCAATCACAATCACCATATTGATGCTATGTTGGCAATGAGAAGCCTCACAGTATATTTTTGGAAATATTACTTAATGCATTTACAGGGGAATTTGAATAGAATCCACCTTCCATACTCAGTACTGTAGTTTTTATTGTGGTATCAGGCAAGGCAAAATATGAAGAGTTGTGAGCTGTAACCAATGAACACTGATGAAATTCGGAAAGAAAATTTTGCAAAATTACTGACAAAATTAAATAAAATATACCAAATTAGGTTTTTAAAAATGAAGAAATGAGGCAAGAATTTTCTGCATGAACAGGTGCTTCTAGTGAAATGACTCATTATTTTCTATCTACATAAATGATCTGATGGACAGGATGACTACCAATTGTAGTGGTTCCCTGACAATACTGTGGTATATGTAAAGGTGTGCCTGTTGAGTGACTGCAGCAGGATACGAGGTAACTTGGAGAAAATTTCTAGTTGGTGTACTGAATACCAGCTACCTCTAATGTAGAAAAAGGTGATGTGATGTAGATGAGTAAGAAAAACAATCCCATACTGTTTGAACAGAATATTAGTCATGTACTGCTTGACACAGTTGTGTCAAGTAATTATTTAGGTGTAATGTCGCAGAGTGATTCAAAATGGAACAATCTTGTAAAGGCAGGTGTGGGGAAGGCAGATGGTCAACTTCAGTTTATTGGGATACTTTTGGAAATGTGTGATACTGGAGTACTACTCAAGTGTAGGACCGCCACGAGATTGGTTTAAAGGAAGAGACAGAAGCAATTTAGGAGAGGGCTGCTAGATTTGTCACCAGTCGGTTCGATCAACAGGGATATAAATATCAACAAATAATACAGTTCCTTGAGATGTGCTTGAAGACAATCCGTGTAGTCGCTTTGTCCGTAATGCTGTGTTAGCTGAGCGATCTAAAGCACCTGCCTAGTGAACTGGAGGCCCCAGGTTTGAATCCCAGCCACAGCACAAATTTTAATTCAATGTCTCTCCTTATGTTTTGTAGATTAGATTAAATTCAGTCAGTGTGAGAAGAGAAAACAAAGAGAAATAACTAGGTATACAGCTACACAAATGAATTAAATGAGAACAATAGAGTGACAAAAGGTGAGACAAGAATAAATAAAAATTAATGATGTAATAAAATAGGAACAGAAACTCTTAAGAGGACGGGAAACTGTGGGAGTGTTATAGACTACACTACATTTTTATTAGCAACTATCAAGTATTTGCTATATAAATAGAAACAATATTCCTTTTCAAAACTTTAAGATCAACACAATTAATTATAGGAAACAAATCCTGAAATATGTAAAATTACAAATGTTCAAATGTTTGTAAATCTATCAGACTTAACTGCATGCTCAGCAGTCCGTAGCTTACAAACTACTTAAACTAAAGTAAACTAACCTAAGGACAACACAAACATCGATGCCTGAGGGGAGATTCAAACCCTCGATGGTGGACAGCCGCATACAATGCAACATGGCACACCAATGCGTGCGGCCAACACACTGCAGTGTGTAAAGAGGAGATACAGATCAAAAGGAAGACATTACTTACTAACATTCCATACAATAAGGGGAGAGGGGAACAATGAGGAAGTTTAAAGGAAATGAGAATGTGTTAGGTTAAAAAGAAAAGTTTAGTATCAATTACATCCAGACTGGCAGGGACAAGTCATTTCAATTTTCAAGAAAGTTTCTACCTGCAATGCTAATAATGAGCAATACAAATGAGATCATGCACAGGGCAAAGAAGAAAGATTTTAAAAACCAGTGGATATAAGGATCAATGGGGATGGAGCTCAAGCTCCAATACAATGAGGATGGGAAAGGAAATCAGATTTTCAAAGCAAATAGACTCATATTACTTTATTTAGAGACACCACAAAAATAAAAATCACAATAGCTAGAGGGGGATTTGAATACTAATCTTCACAAAAAAAGAGGTCCACTGTACTTTACAATGGGCCACCTTGTTGTACTGTAGCTTTGACAGTGTTTTAGCAATGAATTTAGCCCACTTGTATTTTTATTGACAGTGCTGTGGACATGTACGCACCTAAACACACAAGCAGCAACAGCAAACAAGCTAGTATAAGAGAGACCTAGGTTCATGATAGCTCTTACTTTAACAGTGCAAGTGCATATGAATACACTGTTTATGCATTTGTACCTTTTCAAAACTTATGTAAGTACTACAAGTTGTTGTCCAATCGTTAACACAATAACGTGAGGAAAGCTAGCTATTCTCTATTACAACCGACATTACAAGTTTCATATATAATATCTTTGTAATACCTGAATTTTTATTTCTTGGTAATCCTTGTAATTGTCATGGTCAATCACTTTAACTGGAGAAATATTCATCCCTTTACAACCTTCAGGGTTCCTGCACTTATACTGGTTTGGTATTACATAGTACATTTCATAATCAGCCTGAAACACAGAATAAATACAACTATATAAAGGCAGAATTGAGTACTGCAAAAAGACAACATGCACAATTTGGGACTATATCTTCAGCTTAAGTCTTGATGCTATT
This sequence comes from Locusta migratoria, assembly GCA_026315105.1. Classification (NCBI taxonomy): domain Eukaryota; kingdom Metazoa; phylum Arthropoda; class Insecta; order Orthoptera; family Acrididae; genus Locusta; species Locusta migratoria. Next base: position 159,073,913 of record CM048749.1, read on the forward strand.
TCCAATCAACATTTTTAAAGTTATGGAAATCTAAAGGTATATTTTACATAATTTTGAGCTGATGCAGTTGATAAATGGCGAATAGGGCCTAAGGGAGAAGACCGCAAACTCAGTGATATGTCTCATGTCTGAAAGCAATGAAGACTGTCCAGACCTATGGTATACTCTAGGTTTCTGCTTTATGTACCAATCACCTCTGGCAGTATTGCTTATGTGAAAAATACCGAGTAGCACTGTGGTTCGGAACCCACGTTAAACTGTAGGTCAATCTATAACTGGCTGGGTAAGTCAGTTCGAAGGGCGGAGGAAGGCAACGGCATACCATCTCCAAACAGGACCATGCCTAGTAAAGTACTGTGGTGTTCAAACCAATCTTCGGACTGTTGACTGCTTTACCTTTTTAGCAGTACCAGCTAATGTACAAGAGCACGTCAACAATGTAACTTCCAGACCTTGCAGATTTATTGATTATTTTTGTTTGAATGCTGCTAAACTTAACACTGAAATGGTAATTTTAGATTAAATCTACAACACAACATTACATTCCTCCCCATCTAGACTCCGTGAAAGTTGGCACCAACCTCAGTTGACAACTTATGCCCATAATCAGATAGCATGATATGATAGCATCTTGTACACAGCTACAAGAGCCACAAGTTTGCATTCATACCACTGCAGCAAATTTTTATGTAATTCAACATAAAGAGAGTTTAGCTAGCATGCGCACCTTATCTCACACATATGGAAAGCCTTTCCTCCCTTCTTCAAATAGCTGCACCAAACAGTTATTTTTAATGCAAAAGATTTTATATAAAACACGTCACCCTTAATAGTATTCTTATAATTGAATGTAAATCAACCAGACATTGGTGGCAAAAGGTGTCAAGAGATCCTAACATTAATCAATATATTGTTAACTGTTTTTCCATAAATCTGTTTTCCAAATCTGATGTCTTCCCTACCTCTTTGAGTCTTTCTATGTTTAATCTTTCTTTTGCTTTTTGCTTTACCTCTCCAGACTTTTTTCAACTTCACTTGTATTTCTCCCACTACTAGGTTGTGATCTGAATATATATCCGCTCCTGGATAGGCTTTAGCATTCTTCAAACAGTTCCTAAGTGTTAATGACAAATGGATAAAAATGAAGGAAGGACTCGTGAACTCTGCCAAAGAAGTACTAGGAATCAGAGTATCCCAAAATATCAGAAAGGAATGGATAGCAGAAAACAAGTTGAAACAGATGGAAGAGCGGAGAAAGTGGGAAAATGTAAAAACTGAAGAAGGCAAAAAGAGGTACAGAAAACTGAATAATGAATTAAGAAGAAAAACTGAAGAAGCAAGAGAAATATGGATGAAACAGAAATGTGACGATATAGAGAAAATGGAGAAAGAGGGAAAGTATGAAATGGTGTACAGATTGGCTAGCGATGCAGTTTTTGAACGTAAAAGAAAGAAGAATAACATGGTAATAGAACGAGCAGTATTCTAGCAGAAGAACCTCAGGAGGTTTTGAACAGATAGCAAGAATATATTGAATGTCTGTATAAGGGGGATGAAATACACAACAAAAGTAAGGTTGAAGAGCAGCAATATGTGCCGGAAGGAGGAAAGGGCTACACCATATTGGAAGCAGCAGTAGAAAAGGTGCTCAAGCAGATGAAAAATAGGAAGGCATGTGGAATTGATGATATACCGGCAGAACTGCTGAAGGGTCTGGGCAACAAGGCTAGAAAAAGAATTAGTACACCTCTGTAATGAGATATATAACAAAGGGGAATGGCCTGAGGACTTCTTGCAATAGTTATGGTACCAATAGAGAAAAAGAGAAACAATAAAAAATATGAAGGGCATAGGACTATCAGTCTAATTTCTTATGCAGCTAAAGTGTTGCTGAGAATGTTAAATAGAAGGCTATATGGCAAGATGGATGGAGGGATTGCAGAGGAACAGTTCCGATTTAGAAGAGTAAAAGGTACAAGAGATGCTATTAGCCTGTTAAGAACTATTGGGGAAAGATATATGGAAAAAGGCAGAGAAATCTTTGCTGTTTTTATACAATTAGAAAAGGCTTTTGATAGAATTCAGTGGAATAAGCTGATGGATATTTTGAAGAGGAAAGGAGTAGACTGGAAAGAAAGATGACTTCTATAAAATCTATATTTACACCATAAAGTGAGGACAAGGATTGGAAATGAAATATCAGAAGGAACCAGAATTGGGCAAGGGGTTAGACAAGGTTGTTGCCTTTCTTTATTGTTGTTTAACGTACACCTTGAAGAGATTATTGCAAAAGGCTTAGATGGAAAAAGAGGAATATGTATTGGTGGAAAGAGAATAGAATGCATAAGATTTGCTGATGACATAGTATTAGTGGCAGAAAGTGAGCAGACAGTGAACAACATGCTGAAAGATCTAAATGATGCTTGTGTGGAATATGGAATGAAAATAAACACAGCTAAAACAAAGAGTATGGTCTTCAGTACAAGACACAGAGTGGCAAATATTAAAATAGGGCGGATTTTCATCTCAAATATGTCAAAGACATTAATGATAAATATGAAGCATTGAATTAAAATTTGTGATGCGACCAGGAATCAAACTCGGACCTCCATGCTTACATTGATGTTTGCATCTGTAAGTGTTTTAAAAGAAAGGTCTTAGCAACACGAGTCCTAAATATTACTACAAAAGGGACACAAACATAACAAATGTGATAATGCAGAATACAAAAAGGATGGATCATTAGTATTTTACAGAAGCAGTGACATCATGAACAATGAAAACGGAGAGCAATCTAGGTTGAAAAAGTTGGTAAAAGGAAATGGGTGTGACCTCCTGAAGAAACCATCTCAAAATTTAGACAAATTACAGGAAACCTAAGTTAGGTCAATCAAATGGGGATTTACATCTCACTCCCCTTTAATTCTAGTACAATGTTTTAATTACTGCAGAAGCTTACAATGGATCTATTAATTATATAGGTGACACTGAAATCATTCAACAATTATTTGACAAGTTGGAAACTGATGAAGAGAATATGATATAAATACCATGTTATGTGTCACAGATTTGGTAACAGTTACAATGTACCTCTGCTGTAAAAATGTGTTTGCACTTTGCACAAATGTAGCTTCTCCGAAACTCCAACATTTTAGGTGTTGTAATCCTTATAACTGTCCCAGAAACTCTCAAAAAATTTCCTATGTCATCATTTCGTGGAAATGCAATTCGGTGTAGTTCAGGACATACTGGTAAACCTGTAAATTAATAATAACATGTGCAGGAAAGTAATGAAAAATGTTTGAAAGTAAACATAATCATTTAAATGAACATACCAGTAATTCGTGTATGAATTTTTGTTTTAATGGTTAGGTCGCACTTAATCTCTTCTGTCTGAGCATCATACAAAGTCTTCTGTGCCTCAGTAAGAGACTGATCACATAATGGCAAGAAATGACTAGGTGCAGAGATGATACCATTACCAAGATCAGCACTCTTTTCAAACAGCTGAGAAAATCTGTTAGAAAAAAAACTATAGATTATACTCAAATTTAAAACAAATTTATATGTTAAATAAGACATAAAATCTTTAGTCTAAGCTGTAAAGAAAACTGCAAGTTTAATCAGTGTTTTGACTGGTATATAATCTTTTTAGTGAAAAATAAAATAATGTGAATATAGAGGAATTAAAACACACAAAATGAAACACTTATGAAGTAATGCAGAAAAAAATATTTAAATATTAAATCAGAGCTTTCTAAGCTCAATATTCCTACACTGACAGAATTACAGTTTAACTGGCTCAGGTAGGACAATAAAAATGGCACCCACATTTTGTTTGTGTATCAGGAGAGTGAGTAGTTGCCTCTTGAACTTACTATGTAACTATTGAAATAACTGCATGTAGAATGCTGGATTAACTATTTAGTGTGACATTTCCCAACAGATGAGAATTTTATGAGAAAGCAATACGGTGTTGTTGTTGTTATGGTCTTCAGTCCGAAGACTGGTTTGATGCAGCTCTCCACCCTACGCTATCCTGAGCAAGCCTTTTCATCTCCTCATAAGAACGGCAAACCACATCCATTTGAATCTGCTTACTATATGCATCTCTTGGTCTCCCTTTGCGATTTTTACCCCACACACTTCCCTCCAATGCTAAATTTATGATTCCTCGATGTCTAAGAATGTGTCCTAGCAAGCGATCCCTTCTTTTCGTCAAGGTATGCCAAAAATTCCTTTTCTCACCAATTCTGTTCAGTACCTCTTCATTAGTTATGCGATCTACCCACCTAATCTTCAGCATTCTCCTATAACACAACATGTCAAAAGCCTCTACTCTCTTCCTGTCCGCACTGTTTATTGTCCATGTGTCACTCCCGTACAAGGCAACACTCCACACAAATGCCTTCAGGAAAGACTTCCTAACACTTAAATTAATATTCAATGTTAGAAAACTTCTCTTTTTCAAAAATACTTTTCTTCCCATTGCCATTTTGCATTTTATATCCTCTGTATTGCGACTATCATATGTTATTTTACTACAGCTTCATTGTTTCATTACCTAATCTAATTTCTTCAGCATCACCTGATTTTCTAAGACTGCATGCCATTATCTTTGTTTTGTTCTTGTTAATATTCATTTTATACGCTCTCTTCAACGCACTGTCCATTCCATTCAACTGCGCTTCCAGGTCCTTTGCTGTCTCTGACAGAATTTCAATGTCATCAGCAAAACACAATGTTTGTATTTCTTCACCCTTTAATCCCTATTCCAAATTTTCCTTGCTTTCCTCCACTGCCTAATCGATGTACAAATTGAATAAAACCAGAGAAAGGTTACAACCCTGTCTTACTCCCTCCCCAACTAATGCTTTCCTTTCATGCCCTTTGAGTCTAATAACTGCGGTCTGGCTTTTGTACAAGTTGTAAATAACTCTACTTTTACTGTATTTTATCCCTGCTGGCTTCAGAATTTGAAATAGTGTATTCCAGTCAACATTGTCAAAAGCTTTCTCCAAATCTACAAAAGCTAAAAATGTAGGTTTGCCTTTTTTTCATCTAACTTCTAAGATAAGTCGTAAAGGGAGTATTGCCTCCTGAGTTCCTAGGCTCCTCCTGAATCGAAACTGATCTTCCCCGATGTCAGCTTCTACCAGCTTTTCCATTCTCCTGAAGATAATTTGTATTAAAATTTTGCAACCCTGACTTATGAAACTGATGGTTCTGTAATTTTCACACCTGTGTGCACCTGATTTCTTTGTAGTGGGGATTATTACATTTTTATTAAAGTCTGAGGGTATTACACCTGTCTCATACATCTTACACACCAGGTGAAATAGTTTTGTCATGGCTGGCTCTCCCAGAGACTTTAGTGGCTCTGAGAGAATGTCATCTACTCTCGGAGCCTTGTTCCGACCTAGGTCTTTCAGGGCTCTGTCAAATTCATCTCCCAGTATAGTATCTCCTATTTCATCTTGATCTATTTCCTCTTCCCTTCCTATAACATTGTCTCTAAGTTCATTTCCTTTGTAGAGCTCCTGTATGTACTCTTTCCACCTTTCAGCTTTCTCTTCTTTACTGAGAACTGGTTTTCCAACAGAGTTCTTGATATTCGTAGAGCTGTTTTTCTTGACCCCACATGTCTCTTATTTTCCTGTGGGCAGTATCTACTTTTCCCCTTCTTATACATTCTTCTACGGATTTTCATTTGGCTTCTAGCCACTCCAGCTTAGCCATTTTGCACTTCCTGTCAATCACATTTCTTAGTTGTCTGTTTTCCATTTTGTCTGTTTCACTTACTGCATTTTTATATTTTCTCCTTTCATCAATTAAATTTAGTATTTCCTGTGATATCCAAGGATTTTTTGTAGGTCTTGCCTTTTTACCTATTTTGTCCTATGCTGCCTTCACTATTTCATCTCTGAATGCTACCCATTCCTCCTTCTACTGCTTTATTTCCCCCGTTTCTTTCAATTGTTGCCACCCCCATGAACCACAGACATTGCCGAGGTGGGGTAGCTTGCGTGCCTCAATGATACAGATAGCCATACCAGAGGTGCAACCACAGCAGAGTGGTATCTTTGGAGAGGGGCAGCAGCCTTTCCAGTAGTTACAGGGGCAACAGTCTGCATGATTGACTGAGCTGGTCTTTTAACATCAGCTAATGTGGCTTTGCCACACAGTTACTGCGAACGGCTGAAAGCAAGGGGAAACTACAACCGTTACCTTTCCCGAGGACATACAGCTCTACTGTATGAAAATATGATGATGGCATCCTCTTGGATAAAATATTCTGGATGTAAAATAGTCCCCCATTCAGATCTCTGGGAAGGGACTACTCAGGAGGATGTTGTCATAAGATGACATAAAAGTTTTCTGGGTATTGTACCGCGTCATGATGTAAGGCTATTACTTAAATAACCAACGTTTCGGCCAACGTTACAGTAATGGAACTTTATTTTGATAGGATGCTGAGGTGGAAGGGGTGGGGGTTAGCCGTTACTTCTTGCATAGCGAGACATGATTGGTGTTCATCGGCGAATGGGGTGAGGGCTTCCGTTTCTCTCCTGCTGGCTGTTGCTGTGCTGTTGCTTCGAAGGTTCCACAAAGGACAACATAGACTCACTACACGCATCAGGAGTATACAAGGTGGAATGCGAGTGTGGGGAAGTGTACATAGGTGAGACAGGGAGGGCAGTGGCAACACACATACGCGAACATGAACGCTACATTCGATTAGGCCAACACAATAAATCTGCAGTAGCCGAACACCAGCAAGATTGCAGTAGGAAGATAAAATTTAACGATGCCAGAATACTCGCCAAGCAACCAGGGATGGTCAAACGCAAGATAAGGGAAGCCATAGAAATTGTTAAACACCCTAATAACATGAATAGAGAAGATGGACTCAGGCTTGCCCCCTCTTGGCTACCAGCCATCACAGCGAAATAGGCCGCACTGACATCACAACACGCGAGCGTCACTAGTAAGCTACTGCCGCCACGCGGCCCACGGCCAGCAGGAGAGAAACGGAAGCCCTCACCCCATTCACCGATGAACACCAATCATGTCTCGCTATGCAAGAAGCAACGGCTAACCCCCACCCCTTCCACCTCAGCATCCTATCAAAATAAAGTTCCATTCTTCCGCAAAAAAATTCACCAATAACATCGCTTATTTTTAAAAATTATGAAGTAATGTCTAAATGAAAGTAATATAAAGTGTAGTAACAACCACCTCACATCAGTTACCCAGATGAAGGCCATTGTAACGTTGGCCGAAACGTTGGTTATTTAAGTAATAGCCTTACATCATGACGCGGTACAATACCCAGAAAACTTTTATGTCATCTGACTCTGGCCGCATAAGCCTACGTAATTATATGTTGTCATAAGGCTAAGACAATACTGGCATTCTATGGATCAGAGCGTGGAATGTTAGATCCCTTAATCAGGTAGGAAAATTAGAAGATTTAAAAAGGAAACTGGATAGCTTCAAGTTAGATACAGTGGGGATTAGTTGAAGTTCGGTGGCAGGAAGAACAAGATTTCTGATCAGGTGAATTCAGGATTATAAATACAAAATCAGTTGGGGGTAACACAGGAGTAGGACTTATAATGAATAAGAAAATAGGAATGCAGGTAAACTACTATGAGCAGCACAATGATCGCATTATTGTAGTCAAGATAGATACGAAGCCATCACTGACAACAATAGTACAGGTTTATATGCCAACTAGCTCTGCCGATGATGAGATCGAAGAAGTATATGAGGGGCTAAAGGAAATTATTCAGACAATTAAGGAAGAGGAAAACTTAATTGTTATGGGAGACTGGAATTCAGTAGTAGGACAAGGAAGGGAAGGCAAGATAGTAGATGAATGTGGGCAAAATGAATGAAAGAGGAAGCCGCCTGGTAGAATTTTGCACGGAACATAATTTAGTTATAATAAACACCTGGTCGAATCATGAAAGAAGGTTGTATATGTGGAAGAGGCCAGGAGACACTGGAAGGTATCAGATAGATTTTATAATAGTAAGACATATTTCGTAACCAGGTTTTAAACTGCAAGATATGCCCAGGGGCAGATATAGACTCTGACCATAACTTATTGGTTATGAACTGTAGGCTGAAACTGGAAAAAGAAAACTGCAGAAAGGTAGGAAAGTAAGGAGATGGGACTTGAGTAAACTGAGGGAACCTGAAGTTCTTAAGAATTTCAGAGGGAGCAGCAATACGGGATAACAGCAAAATCTTTACAATTACAAAATTATATTCCCAGTGTATTTTGAAATGTTCATATTTGGCAAAGATTTTCAGTGGTGGGTATAATTTTATCAAAATTTATTTGCAATAGCAAATTTTTTACAACTACACTTTATGAGGTGTGGATGTTCTATCAAATGGCAGCAGATGAAAATTTGTGCATGGCTGGGACTCGACTCCAAATTTCCCACTTTTTGTGAGCAGTCACATTAACTATTGTGCTATCCTGACATATTTCCAGGACTGACCCAAACCTCCATTTGCCACAATGACTTTGTCAAAAACAGTTTACCATACATAGTGACTGCAGCCTATACTATATTCCCAAATAGGAAGAATGGATATAATGAGTCATTATACTACATTGTTATCGTAGTTGCCACATTTAGGCATATTTAATATTAATATTTGGTGATTATTTACAGTGGCTGATATAATGTTTTCAAAATTTATTTGCAATAGCAAAATTTAACAACTTCAATGTATGATGTGTAGATGTTCTAACAAATAGTGGCAGATGAAAACATGTTCCAGACCAGGACTCAAACCTGGATTGTATGCATTTCGTGACCAGTTGCATTAACAATTACGCTATGTGAACATGTTTCTAGGACTGACCCAAACCTCCATACACAACAATAACTATGTAGGAGACAGTCAACTAACATTCATCTCATAGACGCTCATAGTTTCCATTCTCCCTTGTGCAGGAATACAGTATAGGCTGCGAGCACTATGGGATTCATGGTAATTACTTGTCTTCTAGAAAGTCAGTGTGACGTATAGAGTTTTGGGTCAATCCTAGAAATGTGTCAAGGATAGTGAAATGCTTCAGGCGACTGCTCACGAGAAGCTCTGGCACAAATTTTCATCTGCCACCATTTGGTAGAACATCTATACTTCATACATAGGAGTTGTAAAACAATGGCTATTGCAAATAAATTTTAGTAAAATTATTGAGAAATTATGGTAAAATTAAAAATGTGATCTAGCTAAGAATATTCTGATAGTAAAATGGGAGAGAGGGGAACTACAAAGCAATTAAAATTGGTAATATCACAAGACTAAAAGCAACAGAATATAAAGACTCCTGCAGTGTATGTTCCCAGGAACATAAACGTCCAACCCCACATCACTAGTGATGAGCATGTACTGATTAACATATCATGTCCCTATAGTAGGAGATTTAACATGGAAGAAAGAGAAACAATGTTAAAACAGCAGTGGAGGGAGCCACAAACTCACATTCCCTGTATAAATGTCAGGAATAAAAACTTATAACTGAGAATAATAACTGCTTTCATGCTGAAACACGAGGACCTGGTTACCAATTCATGTATCAACTGCCAAAACTAGAGGCAATGAGTGCAGAAGTCCATATTTGGCATGGAGAGCCAAGAGGAACAGATATTCCTCTAATATGTAAGACACCAACTGTTTGACTCCAGAACAACAATGTGGAGGAGGTTCAATACACAAAATAAAATTATGGGTCAGCCTGGAATGTTTGATACAGAGACTACAAAGGACAATGGATTCCGAGTGGGAGTAGTAAAGAACTGCAAGCTGCAGTGCTCTCCTTGATAGAGTGGATTTTATTAGATGGGACAGTAGCCTGCCAGTTATGGTTCTACTTTTGTACCAGCAGAGATATAACCTGCATCCGCAAATCCTTACCTGAGATTGTCAAGGGAAATGGGTGGCAAATAACTGCTGCTCTTTGTTTATATTATAAGGAGGTGATCCAATTATGATATGTTCCAAAAATGTTACAGCCAAGATCACTGGAATATAATTTTATTTGGACGTCTGGTTTCACTGGGCTCTTCCAGCATCATCGGGCCCAAAATTTGTTTTTACATAGCCGTCATCTTGTAATGTCAACAGTTGTTATATAAAATAATTTAAAGTGCATAGGTGCACTATGTCATTGTAATAATTACTGGGGCCTAAGAGGATCCCTACCGATTTTTATTAGTCAGGCCACTGCCTGTCCCATTTCGGGCAGGCTCTTTATTCACCCCCGATCCCCCATGCCGCAATGGATCATCAAGGAGAACGGCATTCCACAGGGTTCAGTTTAAGTGTTCCACTCTTCCTATTCACCATCAGTGGGATGGTGAACTCCTCCATTGTACGTCGATGATTTTTGCATATGTTACAGCTCTCACTCAGCCAGCTCCAAGGTGCCATTTGGTAGACTTCTACAAGGGCTCCCCCCCCCTCCCTTAATGGTTATCAATTCTGTTGTTCCAAATGAGGGTTAGATATTTTTGTCGCTGTACTACAGTTCATCTTGATCCAGAATTCTTCTTTGTATCTCAGTGGCTTGAAGTTGTAGCACAGCACCGTTTGTGGGGGCCTACTTTTTGATTAAAAAAAAAAAAAAAAACTTGGTTGCTCCATATTCACTACCTGAAGACTAATTAGATTAGATTATTGGTGCCAGGTTTATGGCTTGGCAGCTCCTTCTGCTCTGAAACTGTTAGACCCAACTGCCATTGTGTTGTTTGCGTGGCTGCAGACACCTCATGGACCAGCCCTGTTGACAGTCTCCTTGCTGAAGTGGGAATAGTACCTGTTCAGATTAGGTGGCATTAGCTTTTGGTGTCCTACACTATTGCCATTCGGCAATTTCCTACTCATTCCACATATTGTGTTCTTTTTGCATGCAATGGGCTTCGACTTCATTACATCTCATGGGAGGTGGAATGCATGGCTTCACATCACATTGATAAATCATGAACTTTACCTTCCTTGGGAGAGTATTCCCCTTGAAGACCAAGATAAAGGCATCAATATCAATATGATTATTCTCAGGGTGGCGAACAAAATGGACACCTCGCCATTCCAGATTGGCCCCAAGTTCATCAGTTTGAAGGAGGAGGCTGCGGTGAATAACTCCCTAAACCACATTTAACAACCGGTGAAGGGTTACGGACACTGAGACGTCACCAAGAGGGTAGCAGGCAGACAAAGCTGCAGATTGAGCAGCGGAGACCGTTTTTTGAGCAGGGAAGCAGAACACGTCTTATTCATTGGTCGGCTTCTCCAAACTTAGCAAAGAGCTGTGGACCCTCTGGGAGAAACTGAGAAATAAGCTAACACACTTTATCTTTTGGTTTTTTCAGAGTCTGAGACACATTACACTTCTGAACAACTATTTGGCCACAATAATATAATGATTTTATTGTTGGTACCACAAGTGGATAAAATCAGCACTAGTTGAAAGATATTCTTTTATTTACAAGTGCTGCCAATGTTACAATGGTCCTCGACATTGAGGATTACCATTCTCTTTATTAGGGTAACGGTTCCAGCACTGCAGGAAGTAGCCAATGCTGCACTCCCCTCACCACACCACACCCTGCGGCAGCTGTAATGTTGGTGCAAGATACGCCTCCTGCAGGTCCCAACAGACACTGGGTGAATCTTCAAGTTATCATGGCCAAACAGTGTACACTTCCTCAAATTTCAGGCAAATTATCAATGCATGTGTGTTTCTGTCCTTGTAGTATACATTCCTCATATACACTAATGTGCCCACAACTATCTTGCTTTTCCCAGTCGACCATGGTGAATCTGTCTTGCATTAGTGCAATGAGCAGTAATCTGCAAAGGAAATATGCATGCTTGCATTTATTCAGTCATTCAGTAAGGGATGTTGTATATAATCACTGTATGAGTGCAGCTAATCAGTCATTACAGTACTTCACTGACAAATATCAAGATCAGATACAGTTGATGTTGTTGTTTTTTATTGTGGGTTTTAATGGGACCAAACAGCGAGGTCATCATTCTAATGTTCTCTACTGAGATTGAAGGACTGAACAAAGTAAAATCGAAAAGTTAAGGGCTGAAGAAGTAAAATCTGACACTCAGCACTTGGAATGGGAAACCCTAGATTGGACAGATTGGCATCATAGAAGGAATACATAAAATAGAAGGCAAGGGATTTTCAGATTTTTGTGAGGAATACAAAGAGCTGTATGAACCAGTTAAGGAGAAGCTAAAGATTTTGAAGCTCATGTCATCTTAAAAGATAATGCAAAGCCACACTCCATCAGAACTCACCCTGTTCCACATGCAATTCGCGACCAGGTAGCACAAGAAATTCAAAAATGGACTGATCATGGGGCCGTAAAGCTGATATCAGATAGTCAGTGAGCTTCTCCTATCATCATTCCAATTGGAGCTGTAAGTGGGGGATGGACCAAGGACGTGTATGGGGTTGGCATGAGATAGTGGGTGGAGAGGTAAGGACTCGACCAATGAAAGGAGGGTACGAACCCGGACTGCGATCGGAAGGCCCAACTCGGTCAACAGGATGGGAGGGCAGGTGTAGCAGCTGAAAAAAGAAATAAATGTGCAAATGTTTGTTAAGCTTAAGGGACTTAACTGCGGGGTCAACAGTCCCTGAACTTACAAACTACTTATGAACTACCTTATACTAACTACGACACAAATATCCATGCCCGAGGGGGGATTCGAACCCCCGACCTCAGTGGGCATGCAGACTGTGACTGGTATGCCGCAGACCGCTCGGCCACTGCAGCTGGCTCTGGAAAAAGATGCCTGTAGTTTGGGTGGTGGGGCGAGGCATGAACATGAGCAACAAAGGAGGCAGGAATCCGTTGGTTCAATATGGAGGACTGTCACCGGACTTGTGCAGACAACATCTGCTTTAAGTCAGATACCACTGTGTAGGATTGGGACAAGGACGGCAGTGCCAAATCATAAATGAGGCTCCAGTAGTCAGGCAGGATTGAAAGTGGGCCTTATACATCTGCAGAAGAATGGATCAGGTAGGTCCCCAAATAGTGGCCGAGGCAACCAAGGATGTTCAGATACAGCCAGCATTTTAGTTTAAGCTGATGGAGGTGGGGTAACCAGGTAAGCCTAGCATCAAGGAGCATACCCAATCAGCACACATTTCCTTGACGTGAAGGAATTCATCAGCTAAATAGAGCTCTGGATCAAAGTAAACTGCCCTACTGCAACAGAAAGGCATAACTCTCATTTTCACAGTAGAGCACTAGAAGCCATGTGTGAAGGCCCAGGATTATACCTTTCTGATAGCTCCCTACAGCCACCTTTGAGTAACGCTGATGCTAGTGGAGGTGAAATACATGCAGAAGTCATCAGCAAACAAGGAGGAGGTGACCAACAACCCAACTGTTGCTGCAACACCATTGATTGTGAGCAAAACGAGGGTAATGCTAAGAGTGGAGTCCTATGGGACACCATTCTCCTGGATGTGAGATGAACTGATGGAGGTATCAAACGTAACACTAAAGCAGCAAAGCAACAGGTAGTTTTGGTTGAAACTTGGGTGTGAACTGCAGAAACCCCATTCAAATAGCGTTACAAATATATGATGGCACCAGATGATATCCAAATCCTTTCAGACATCGAAGAAGACCGCAATGAGGTGCTCACGCCAAGCAAAGACAGTATGAATAACTGACTCCAGAGATGCTAAATTGTCAAGAGCCATGTGGCCCCAATAGAAGTCCTACTGTTGTGGGGCCAGGAAACCTCAAGGTTCCATGTGAGCCGTTGAGTCATCATCATGCATTCGAAGAGTTTGCACAAAACATTGGTGAGACTGATAGGGCAGTAACTATCCCCTGCCAGCCTATTTGAGCCACGTTTCAATACCGCGCTGATGATACTGTCCCACCACTGGGAAAGGAAGATGCCGTCTGACCAGATACGGTTGAACTAGAAGACTAGTTGATGGTGAAAGTCAGCCAAGAGATGGCAGAGAAATTGGTTGTGTACCTGATCCGGTCCTGGAGGAGTATAAAAGAATGCAGCAAGAGCACTCTGGCATTCCCACTCGGTAAATGGGGCACTGTACTCCTCCCTACGACACATAGTGAATGACAACTGCTTACGTTCAACCCATTCTTTGAGAGTGCAGAACTCCAGGCCATAAGCAGCAGTCGCAGATCTGTGAGCATAGTGCTCCACCATATGGCTGGTGACAGCGATTGGATCAGTGCAGAGGGTATCCTTAATGGAGAGATATGATATTCCCAGAGGTGGATGTACTTGTAACCATTCATGAAATGGGGGAGTGCAACTTCTAATGGTGGCATCATACCTCTCCCAACAGTCCTACTTACTCTGTCATATCAGCTGCAGGGCTCATGCCCACAGCCATTTGAAAGCAATTAAATGCTCTGTGGAAGGGTGGCATCAGTGACACTGAAGCACACGTTGAAACTCCTAAATGGTTTCAGTGATCAGCATCCACCAAAGAACTGATTTACACAGGAGAGAACACACAGTGCACCGGACAATTGCCTCAGCAGCGGAAACCATGGCCACAGTGACTTTGTGAACACTATGTTGATATCAGCTCAAAGCGTAGCTGGAACCACAGCAGCCAATGTGTAGGCCAGTCAGTTAGCCCTGTGGGGAAACCAATGGGGCAGGTAGTCCAGAGATTGAAACTCAAGGAGAGAAATATGGATGGGGAAGTGATCACTACAACGAAGGTCATGATAGATCCCTCAGCTGAGATGTGGGAGAAGGCTCGAATGCAAAGAGAGAGATCAATATTTTAATATGTTCCATGTACAACACTGTAGTGCATGGGAGCACCTGTATCGAGAAGACAGAAGTACAACTGTGCTAATTGAGCCTCAATGACCCTACCACAGCCCCAGGTTTGAGTGTCATCCCATAAAGGGTTGTGGTCATTGAACTCTTCTGGGAGAAGGAACTGCTGGGGAAGTTGGGCGACCAAGGTAGCAAGGTCCACAGAAGGCACTATCTCATCTGGGGGAAGGTATACAGAGCAGCAGATAGTAATGTCCTCTCTTGCCTGGATTTTCAAAGCCACTGCCTAGCAGAGCCGTGCAGCGCGCCACATTTACCCGCCCGAGCTCGACTGCGCCCGGCCGCTGCGCTCTGCTGCCCGCACCGCGGGTAGTCGGGCCCCACTGCATCGCGTACACAGCGAGCGAGCTGCGGTGCGCCGTCGAGTCCCGACACTCGCCGGGCGAGCGGGTATCCGCCGGGCCCGTGCCCTTCTAGGCTCGGTGTAACAGCGCTACAGACGGCGCTGTCAGCGCTGGAATGCAGCGCTGCGCCAGACGTTATATTAATCAGAGCGTAGGCATCGCGCACATTTTTTATTACCTACGTAGCAATTTATACGTTATTGCTATGTCTGAAATAAATAACGAACAGGACAGATCATACCAATGTACAAGGAGTAGACTCTACTTAAGAAAGTTTCTAATATTCCTTCATCTCTTCATCTTTTAATTGTAACAACCATATATTCAGCCAAAAGACTATTAGGCTCTGTCGTAAAGCTGTGATGTTATGTAGAGTTTATTTTTTAAATTCCTAAGCACAGTGCCTCTTAAACGTTTTTGTCCTATTACCATATCGCAGATATATAGTAGTTTAAACCCAACCTTATTAAAATTAAATAAAGTGGAATACAAAAATAATAGACGAAAAAGTTTCTTACTGGTGCCTACAACTAATGGTTTTTGTAGTTTACGCATCAATAGTTTCATATTAAAAGGGCAAATGCAGGCTTTTGCATAATGGAGAGGTGCAGTATACAATATTAAAAGTATTTTACACTTGGCTGTTGACCTACAAGTTTTCGTTATGGAATTAAGCGGCTAAACTTTTTAGTAGAGGATCCACAGACGTTAAAGCGAGTCTCTGGTTACTTTCAGCGAGAAGAGTGTTTCTATATTTATTTATATTAGTTGTTAGAAGTAAAAGTCTTTTCGCACAATAAGTGAACGAGACATGTAATAAATATGTTACCTCTTAGCAATACCAAAGATTTATGTGACTTAAAGTTACTGGACGTTTCCAGAAGCTATTACTATTAACTTGCAGTTATGTGGATTCTAAAATTATTACTCCTTCCAAGAGATTGCGAATCCCATTGCTATTAGTATACAAGGAAGGGAAGTAATGTTTGAAAGTTTTTTAAGTCCCTCCGAATGTTCTTCAGTTATGTTCTTCACATTTTCATTTAAAGAAAGATGATTTCCACCAGCAAGTCCTCGAGGTTATTGAAGCACTCATTGTGAATGAAATTCTTATTCATTTCGCAAACTACTGGCTTTTTAAAGAGTTCCTGTTTACCTTGACAGAATTTTCGATAGATAATTAGTAGGACAACATTGAATAAAATATTATCACATCATCGTAGGGCATATCATTTTTCGTCACACACATGACAATTCGTATATTTACCAGGAACGAGGAACTGAAGAGATTTAAGGTCTCATGTTAGAGCCATCACTTAATTTAATATAAAATGAAAGTGAAACACTGTGTAAGTTAATTACTGAGCAAAGTATAAAACTGCCTACAAACGTATCGGAGCCGGCTAACGCGAAGCCGACGACTTGCAACAGGTTTAATATTTCCGGCGCGAGCCTATACGGCTATCGTTTTGCTTCTGCAGCACAAAATTGGGCGTCTTCTGTCTGCTTTTACCAGATCCGTTACTGCGCAAGTCTTTTTTTTCTTTTTTATTCGCAGTTGATACTGCACTGAAAATTCATTCAGTGAGGAAAAATTACAAGTGTTTTGAAGATACATGCAATCTGTCTAGGGTTACAAAACTGATAACTGCGACCTTGAATGTCACCTCTCCGATAGTGGTGACTCCCTTGGGGTTTCAGCTCGCCCCAGCCAAAGGAAAAAGAAAGAAAGGGAGGGGGGGGTGCGGACCACACACCTTTATCGATGGGCAGTAATTAGTTTACTTCCCTTGGAGTGCTTGAGAGTAAACTGAACCTTCCAACATTCTACCAGTTAATAGTTTCTAATGACCTCGATTGCAACTGAATGTAACAAGCCGATCTTCCTTTTTTCTTTCAGCAAGGATACATCAAGCAATTTATCGAAATGTCGACAGAAACGCTGTTAGAACACGCGCTGAATACATACACTTGCTATCGCGGCACTGATGCTCCTTAACTCGCAATTACTCGTGAAATGTAAGAGCTCTATTTCACTCGCGGTAATGTATGGTCTAAAATGCATAGGTCATTTAAGCTGCGTGCTATCTTTTTCAATACACGATTTGTAAATGATATGCACATACTTCACAAGTAGCGTTATTTTAAAACGACATTTACGAATTATGGAAAGTTGAATGCTTTGTTAGAAAGCTAAGATTCTGTACTATCACATGTTCAAAAATCAGATTTTTTTAACCGCATAGTTTCTTCAGAGTCGAGTGATAAGCATTATCATCTAAAAACTCACGCGGAATCAAAAGTAGACATTTTATTTTATTGATTTTTTTTTCACATGCAAAGTAAAGCTTGTACATCTACATCTACATACATACTCCGCAATTCACTGTAAGGTGCGCGGCGGAGTGTACACTGCACCACTACTAGGCATTTCCTTTCCTATTCCACTCCCAAATGGAACGAAGAAAAAAAGAGTGCCTCCGAAAAAAGATATGCCTCCGTACGAGCCCTAATTTCTCTTATCTTGTCTTTGTGATCTTTACGAGAAATGTAAGTAGGCGGCAGCAAGATCGTACTACACTCAGCTTCAAATTCCGGCCCTCTAAATTTACTTAACAGAAATTCACGAAAAGAACGTCGTCTTTCTTCCAGCGATCCCCAATTGAGTTGCCGGAGCATGTCCGTGACACTCGCGCATTGGTCGAACCTACCGGTAACAAATATAGCTGCTCGCCTCTGAACCGCCTCGATATCTTCCTTTAAACTGATCTGCTGCGGATCCCAAACACTTGAGCAATACTCAAGACGTGGTCGTACAAGCGTTTGATACGCGGTCTCCTTTACAGTGAAGTATATCTTCCCAAAATTCTCCCAATAAACCGAAGTCGGCTGTCCGCCTTACTCACAACTGTCCTTACATGTTCGTTCCATTTCATAATGCTCTGCAATGTTACGCCTAGATAAATTTGCTTTACAGGTTTGGTCCGCCTTGAGCAAACACAAATGTTCTTTAATTTCTCCCAGACATGTTTCGCTGGCGTTGCAGCATCATCAGTGGAATGTTTTTTGGTTGTCAAATTAACAGTGGAATGATTATTAATTTTTACATTAACAGTGAAAACTACAGTTAATGTAAACTACTGTTAATGTAAAAATTAATAATCATTCCACTGTTAATTTGACAGACAATAAACATCCCACTGATGATGCTGCAACACCAGCGAAACATGTCTGGGAGAAATTAAAAAACATTTGTGTTTGCTCAAGGCGGACCAAACCTGTAAAGCAAATTTATTTTGTAAGCAAACACGGTGATTGAAGAGCTTTTAAAAAGTGAATAGTTTACGCCTAGATATTTGAACGACGCGACAGCATCAAGAAGCTCACTACTAATGCTGTATTCGAACATTATAGGATTGTTTTTCCTACTCATGCGCATCACCTTATATTTTTCTACATCGAGAGCTATCTGCCATTCTTCGCACCAACTAGAAATTTTGTCTATGTCATCCTGTATGCTATTACAGTCAGTTAACGACGACACCCTCCCATACATCACAGCATCATCAGCAAACAGCCGCAAATTACAACTTACTCTGTCCATCAGATCATTTATATAGATAGAAAATAATAGCGGTCCTATCACACTCCCCTGGGCCACGCCTGACGCCTGTTTGTAAGGAAAAACTAAGTTAATAAACCGATGTGGGGTGGTCGTACGTACCGTGAAAAGTCTTTGCAGCGTGAAAATCGGTGTATTTCCCGCTAAGAGTGTAGCGGCTGGCGGGCGCGTGCCCCGGCTAGCAGCAGAGCGCCACGGGCGGCCGGGCGCACCGGGGCTCGGCGGGTAGTCGGGTACCCGCGCTGCCCGGCACCGTACGCTGCGGCTCGTGCCGGCAGGCCGGGCAGCGCGTGGCCAGGCCCGCCCGGGAGGCGCGACTACGGGCCCGGGCGGGTAGCGCAGGCCCGCTGCACGCCTCTGCTGCCTAGTCATGTGATGTGGAACTGGTGCATTGGGGACAGTGGCAAGGACATGGAGGCAGACTCCACCAGACACTCTGTCATAGTCTGTACGGTTTCTGTAATAACCCCAGTAGGCATGAAGGGCAGGGGTCTACTGGAGAGGAAGGTAGGGGTCTGCTGGACAAGAAACCAGGTTTCCTGTAGGACTAGACAAGTGGCAGGGAAGTGGCACAGATAGATAGTGGAAGAAACCACTGAAGAATGACTTTTTAGTGGGCTGGGACGACATGAAAGGACCCAGCAGGCAATTTATTTTTTAGCAGTTTTTGCCACTACCGTTTGGGAGATAGTCGGATAGATCTCCATCAAATCTGGGTTGCGGCAAGATATAGGAGTCGAATGGACACTAGATGATCCACATCAGCCTCTGCTGTGGAAGTGGACTGTCTCTCCTCCTTTTTCTTCTCGGAATGGTCTCGTACTTCCTTTGGTTTCGTAGGTGGACTTCTCTGACTCAGTCTCATGGACCAAGGAGAATCTGAATGCCCGATGCTCAGTCAGTGGCACTTTCATCCACTGGCTGGTGTTGATTGGAGCATGAACTGTGGAAGGAAGGGATACCTTCCTAGTGGGAGGAGCCAAAAGAGGCTGGCTCTTCTTGCACAGTTAACACATACTGAAGGAGGCCAGTGCAGAGGGCATCCGGATGGGAAGGATGCCCACAATCCCTGCATGTGGGGCTGGAAGTGTAGTGGGATGACGTGTCCAAACTTCCAGCACTGGAAACACCACATAGGGAAAGGGACACATCACAATGGTAGACTGTCACCTTGACCTTTCCTGGTAATGTATCACCTTTGAAGGCCAAGATGACGGCACCAGTAGCAACTCTGTAGTCTTTAGGTCACCTACGTACATGCTGGACAAAGTGGACACCCCTTCACTTGAGGATGGCATGTAGCTCCTCATCAGACTGCAAGAGAAGGTCCCAGTGGAAGATAAGACCCTGTACCATATTGAGTGACTTATGAGGAGTTACTGAAACAGGCACATTTCCCAATTTGTCTCTGGGTAGTACAGCCTGTGATTGGGCAGGGGATGTTGTTTTGATGGCATAGCTACTCCGCCATCTCTGTAGTGCTGCCACTTCTCTATACTTTTCTTCAAATTGTCCACGAAGAACAAAGGCTTAGTGGAAACAAAGAATTCCCCATCAGTCCTTGTGCAAAGTAGATATTGGGATGAATGTGGTTCCGCACACTTGCAGCCCATCATTCATTCCACGGTGTGCCAAAGGAAAGAAAAGACTTGGGGTCATACTCCATTGCATTGTACTGAAACTTTCCCCACTTCAAGATGGCATTTGTAGGTCCACCACAATTAGTTTCTGCTTGTTTCATCTGGTCTGTAATATACAACATTCCACAGTCACCCTGTATGGTGGTCACTGACGCACACACAGAGCTTACAGTATGGAAAGCTGTTAGCACTATGCAGTCCCTAGCTCAGGGACCCCGGGTTCACAAAGCCCTTATCCAGCAGCAATTAGAAACTTGCCTCCAGTAAACTATGTCACAGAACTACAGGCTTTTTAGGAAAACTTAAACATTGTAAATTCATTCCTAATGCAGTGCTAATTGCTGCACCACTTAACCACTTGCACCTCTAAAATGTAACTTTTGTATGGTATACTGCATGTACAAAAGCTTTTTAGCAACTAAAAGGTGCTCTGCTCAGTCATCATTGTCTGATACCATATGATCCTAATAAACAATTTGTATTAGCTGTTGACAGCTCCTCCTATGGTGTCAGAGCTGTTCATTCACGCCATTTTGGTACCCCTGACAGGCCCATAGCATTTGCCTCTAATATGCTTACCAAGAAACAATATAATGGCAGTCAGCTCAAAAAGTGACATTAGCAATAGTGTACAGAGTCACACAGTTTCATCAGTATTTGTATGGCAGAAAATTCTATTTGATCATCGACCACCAAACTTTTACAGCTTTATTTGGTTCTACCAAGACTGTACTGCCACATACAGCATAAAAATTGCAATGTTTGACCCTCCTTTCAAATTATCAGCAGGAATTTCGCTACAGGCCTACCACCCAACATTGAAATACACACTCCTTGTCTCATATACCTATTGGTAACGATTCTGCTTTTGATTCTGCAGAGAAACCACGCTTTCCAAGTGACCATCAGGAGCTTGAAAGTCTTCAATCTTTTCCTTTAGACTACAGTTGTAATGCACACACAACTAGTTCAGATACTGCCTTCATGTGGCCTTACAATATGTGTGATGGATGGCAACGCCGCCTGCGGGATATTCCTAACACCGAAGCATGTTGCTATTTTGCACATCGTCATGCTCTTCCACAAAGGTCAGGTGTTTTGCTTTTACGCACTGATAATGATGATGCTCAGGTTGTGATCCCTCATTTTCTTCACTGGGAAGTGTTGTTATTGTTGTCATTGTTACACCAAGGTCACTGGAGTTGGTCAGACAAATCAACTCGCTGGCCATCACTGCACCTGCCACGGCATGGATGCTCAAATTCAAGCTGCAACTTCTCATTGCTCTGTCTGCATGGAGCAACAAGCGGCTCTTCTACAACACTTTTTTAAGAGGAAAAAAGGGGAGGAAAAGGGAAGGATATGGGTTTTAAGGAAGTGGAAAAGGAGTCATTCCAATCCCAGGAGTGGAAGGACTTACCTTAGGGGGGAAAAAGGAAGGTAAACAAATACACACACACTCAGACATATCGAAACGCAAACACACCTAGACAGACATTTGTGAAAAGCCTCAAATGTCTGTCTAGGTGTGTTTGCGTTTCGATATGTCTGAGTGTGTGTGTATTTGTTTACCTTCCTTTTTTCCCCCTAAGGTAAGTCCTTCCACTCCTGGGATTGGAATGACTCCTTTTCCACTTCCTTAAAACCCATATCCTTCCCTTTTCCTCCCCTTTTTTCCTCTTTTTCCTGAAGAAGCTGCCAGTGGTGGCGAAAGCTTGTACGTGTGTTTGTGTGTGATTTTATTTGTTTCTCTCGACGAGCCGGTCCTTTTGGTAAGTCATCTCTTTTCTATTTTTAGTTTTATTTATCCCACCGGGAAAGTTTCCCTCTATAATTTATATATATATATATATAAAATAAAGATTTTTGACTTACCTAAAGTACAGGCTCGTCGACAGAAACATAAAACACACATAAAAACACACAAACATTCAAGCTTTCGCCACCACTGGCAGCTTCTTCAGGAAAAAGAGGAAGGAAGGAGAGGAGAAAGGGATGGATACGGGTTTTAAGGAAGTGGAAAAGGGGTCATTCCTATCCCAGGAGTGGAAGGACTTACCTTAGGGGACAAAAAGAAAGGTAAACAAATACACACACACTCACACATGTCCACATACAAGCACACCTAGGCAGACATTTGTAGAAACCAAAGAAGTTAGACAGAGATACCACTTCAGGCAGAGGCTCTGTCCATAGAACCGAGGCAAAGATGTTAAAGATGGTGGGTGGGAATTTGAATTTAGTGGAGGTTGAGACCAGGTGGGCAACGGGAGGAGAGAATAAGCTGAAGGGCAAGTTCCCATCTCCGGAGATCTGAAAGGTTGGTGTCGGTGGGAAGTATCCAGATAACCCGGACGGTGTAACACTGTGCCAAGATGTGCTGGCCATGCCCCAAGGCGTGTTTAACCACAGGATGATCCTCATTACCAACAAACACTGTCTGCCTGTGACCGTTCATGCAAACAGACAGTTTGTTGCTGGTCATTTCCACATAGAATGCTTCACAGTGCAGGCATGTCAGTTGGTAAATCACGTGGGTGCTATCGCAAGTGGCTCTGCCCTTGATCGTGTACACCTTCTGGGTTACTGGACTGGAGTAAGTGGTGGTGGAAGGGTGCATAGGGCAGGGTTTACAATGGGGGCGGTTACAAGGGTAGGAGCCAGAGGGTAGGGAAGGTGATTTGGGTATTTCATAGGGATGGACTAGGAGGTTACGGAGGTTATGTGGTCGGCAGAAAGACACTCTTGGTGGAGTGGGAAGGACGTCGTATCCCTGCTGGAGAGCCACATTCAGAGTCCGCTCCAGTCCCGGAAAGTATCCAGTGACAAGAGGGGCACTTCTGGGGTTCTTCTGTGGAAGGTTCTGAATTTGGGGGGATGAGGAAGTGGCTCTGGAAATTTGCTTTTGTACCAGATCAGGAGGATAGCCCCGGGATGTGAAAGCTATTACTAAGTTATTGGTGTACTGGTTCAGGGATTCGGGACTGGAGCAGCCTCCATTGCCACGAAGACCTAAGCTGTAGAGAAGGGAACGTTTGATGTGGAATGGATGGCAGCTGTTATAGTGGAGGTACTGTTGTTTGTTGGTTGGTTTGATGTGGACGGATTTGTGAAGTTGGCCATTGGACAGATAGAGGTCGATATCAAGGAAAGTGGCATGGGATTTGGAATAGGACCAGGTGAATTTGATGGGACCAAAGGTGTTGAGATTGAAGAGACATTATTGATCTTTTGGCTACAGATCACTGAAGCATCTTCCACACAAAGGCTCTGCTTGGCAAATTGGAAGCATATTTTGGCCACATTTGGGTAGTAACATCAAGTTTCTAAATGTCACTTGATCTCACTGCGTGTAATATTAAGCTGTTCTCCAAGCAGTGGCATCTCCATGACCAATGACAGAACAAACATGGGGACATAATCATGTGGATTTTGCTGGCCCATTTTTGAATGCAGATTGGTTATTGGTAATGGACACATTCTCTTTTTTTCCATATATTATTTGTTGACTATTGAAATCCACATCACGCACAGTTGTTGCTTTGTCAAAGATATTTTTCATTGAAGGGTTTCATACAATATCTCAGGCAACAATCTGCAATTTCCTTCACAAGAATTTTGTTCACTTTGAACC
This sequence comes from Locusta migratoria, assembly GCA_026315105.1. NCBI lineage: Eukaryota > Metazoa > Arthropoda > Insecta > Orthoptera > Acrididae > Locusta > Locusta migratoria. Next base: position 159,098,051 of record CM048749.1, read on the forward strand.
TTCACAGTATTAAACACATTTTGACATCCCATTTCACCTGCAATCAAACAAGGAAATGAAAAGGTTCATTTGAAAATTTAAAACTCTGAACGAAAAATATGTTGCTCAGTCTTCTTCTGACACTGTTAATCAATAATTCCTATTTTTGTTTCATTTCATGCCATTCAATGCAAAAAGCCCTGTGGAATTTCTCCATGGTGTCAGCCTCAGATGCTCTGGCATATCCTATGTCCTCCACCAAGCTGAACCACTGGCACCACATTCCCGTTCAGGACTACCAGTCTGGGTGCACAGATTTGAATGCTGCCCTCAGTGGATTTCAATGGTGCTCGCATGCTGCCATCTGTTCCAATGATCACACAGAGGACAGCCTATGCTCCAGACATCACGGTCAACTTAGGCTACTGAGTGGTGCGACAAGGGCCCCTTGTTGTACCTATGCTGCCACCATACCAGTCAGCTGTTGATTTCTCTATGCTGGACGATACACAACTGAATCGTAAAACCTACTGAGAAACGAATGCAGAGGCTAGTGTTTCCGCCCATTGCTATGGCTTCTGGCCATAGTGTGAAACAGTCGATTACTGTTAATATATAGGGTACTGCTGATCATTAGAAGGTGGTAATGGCCCACTGACATCATTATGGACATGGGCAAATCTTGCAATAGTAACTGGAAAATCTTCCACAGGCGCACATACATGGCAGGAAACTTTGCTACATTGGCACTGAATACACGCGTGAATCCAGGTTCTACAATCTTTCTGCATACTAGGCCAAACAAAACAGCTAGCAACCAATTTAATGGTTGACTTGTGCCTGGGTGATGTATGTTGTAAACGCTTTCAAAAGCTTGTTTTGGAAACAAGGAAGTTAGAAATGGACGAGATTTCCCATTCGAAACATCACAATGTATCTTAATGTTTGTGACAGGCACGTTAATGAGCATCAGGTGAAGGTCGGAAGAGATGTCCTTCTGAAGATTTTGAAGCTCTGATTCTTGTTCTCTGGTGAGCTGGGCAAAATCTACTGCATTTGTTAAACAGTTTCTATGAGACAGACAGTCTGCTACTATGTTTTCAATTCCTGAAATGTACCATATGTCAGAGCTAAATAGTGAAATAAATTCCAGATGATTATGCTGACGTGGTGAGCATTTATCATTGTTCTGCCTGAATCCGTATATGAGTGGTTTGTGGTCAGTATAAATAGTAAACTCTCTCCTATAACTGTGTGAAAAAGTATTTAATGGACTCTTAGACTGTGAGAAGCTCATAATCATATGCGCTCCATCTCTGTTGCAACAGAGAGAGCTTGTATGAATAAAACGCAAGTCTCTGCCACGCGCCATCTACATATTGTCATAATGCTCCACCAACTGCTAGCTGAGTGGTGTCCACTATAAGCAAGACAGGTGCTTCCAATGCAGGATGTGCCAAGAGAGCTGCATTCACAATACCTTGTTTGGCTGCCTTGAAAGCAGTTTTCAAATCAACCGTCCAGAGTATTGGCACTTTACCCTTAACCCTCTTATCCACAGTGGTATTCTCACAATACCACTATTTTATTAGCTTATCTACCTTTTAATGTGTTAGTGGTATTGTGAAAATATCACCCATAATTTTGTGACACATATTTCTGAAAATAAATTTACATATAAACATTAGTGGTCCCTTTTGTTACTTTGTGTGGAACAATTACAGATGATAAGGACAATTTATCCGATGTGCCGAAAAGGGTTAAACTTAGATCAAGACAACCTGTGGTTAGAGGTGGTTGAATATCTGCAGTATGTGGAAGATGATGTCTGTAAAAATTTGGAACTCCCAGAAAATGGTGGAGTTCTTTCGTGGTTTCTGAACATGGAATCTTTAATATTGCTTCCACCTTTTCTGGAAGTGGCAATGATCCTGTAATGAGATTCTGTTGCCCAAAAACACACTTGGCGGTGTTCAGTATGACTCCATATTTATTAATTCATAAAATGCAGCAACCAGTTGCTTGTAATGAATCATTTTTGATGACTGGTTTTGGGCGCTTCAGTGTCCTCCTCCTGGTCTCTATACAGACAAACAAGTGCATTGGAATTACAGTAAAGGATATAAAATATACATATGTTGGTTACAGAAATTTAAAATTGTGAGTATAAAAGTATTTGACATGAGTGTGAAAGTTTATAAAGCTAATACATGAGAGATACAGTTTTGAAACAAATAGGTTGTAATAAAAGATAATATATCTATGGATTTGCCTGATAGTGAAAGGGCAAAAATAAGTAAGGAAAAAAGCTGTGGGATAAAAAAACAGTAATAATCAATTGTAATTGATAATAAAAGTGTAAGAAGGGGAGCCGATGACTGAATAAATCAGTTGTTTTACAGATTAATACTCAGAAGCATAAGAAGTATAATTATAAGTGGCGCCATAGACGAAACATTTCAGAACTAGCTCCTGACACACTAGTAGGATGCTTAGAATGCCGCTATCAGGGCAACAGTCAATATAAACGAAGTGTCATTGTGTCTATGGCTTCAAACATTAATAGGGATAAACTGAAAAGTGATTCTAATACAACAACTAAGTCAACGACATGGGTTATAACTTAGTTGTACGAGAATCGCTTCTCAGTTCATCCCCATTAATATTTGAAGCCATAGACACAATGACACTTTGTTTATATTGACAGTTGCCCTGATAGCAGCACTCTAAGCATCCTACTAGTGTTTCAGTAGCCAGTTCCAAAATATAGTCCATATCAGTGCACACTCCACTGCAGAGTGAAAGTGTCATTCTAATTCCAAAATATTCCGCCTACAGCGTCACTGATCGTTGTACTTCTTAGACTACTGAATATTAATCTGTTAAGCGACTCATTTATTTAATCAACTGCTCCTCTTTTTACACTTTTATTGTCAACTACATTAATTATCACTGTTTTTTATCCCACAGCTTTCTTTCCTTATTTATTTTTACCCTTTCACTATGAGAAAAATCCATAGATACTTTGTTAGCAGCTGATTGTTATTCCTTGCATAATCTCTGCACTTAAAGTTCAGTCTCCTGCTGGCATGTAAATACATTAAGCTACAATACTAAAATGTAAGTCTAGATGTTATCCTTTTATATGAACATATCTTTTATTACACTCTATTTATTTTAAAACTGCATCTCTCAAACTTTCACACTCATGTCAAATACTTTTATACTCACAATTTCAAATTTCTGTAGCTGTCTCTTATACATTTTATATCCTTTATGGTAATACCAATGCACTTGTTTGGCTGTATAGAGACCAAAAGAAGTGCACTCAAGCACCCAAAACTGGTCATCAAAAATAAATTATTACAAGCAACTGCTTGCTGCATTTTATGGATTAATAACCTGAACAGTTGCTGCCATGGATAAAATCCTTTTCTCCATATTTGTCTAGGCACCAGAAGTCTTCAACTAAGTACTGTTTATTTTGTTCTGTTATGCCTGAAAAAAAAAAAAAAAAAGAATATCACCCAGATAAGCAAAACACTATGGTAAACTTTGTAAGATAGTCTATGAATCATTGGCAGGTTTGGGTGGCATTATGTAAGCCAAACATCATAAAGCGACATTCGAGGAGGCCAAATGGTGTACTAATAGCTGTCTGTGGTATATCTTCTTAAGCCACCATGATTTGAGTATAGGCCTTGACACAATCTAATACTTTATATATGGTAGCACTGCATGATTCATAATTGTAGTCCCTTAATAAGGGTACAGTATAGCGGAAGGAAGGATGGAAGAAAGCTTAGGGTTTAACGTCCCATCGACAGCTTGGTCATTAGAGACGGAGCTAACGCTCGGAGTTTTGGGTAAGGAGGGGGAAGGAAATTGGCCGTGCCCTTTGATAGGAACCATCCCGGCATTTGCCTGGAAAACCTAAATCTGGATGGGCGGGGTTGGATTTGAAACACCACCCTTCTGAATATGAGTCCAGTGTGTTACCACTGTGCCACCTCGCTTGATACAGGATAGCGATCTAGCACTGTTGTAGCATTGAGGACATGGTAATCACTGTCTTAAGACACCTCTCACCTGACTTCTTAGGAACTAAATTCAAGGGGGATGAGAAAGCTCTACTTATGTCTTCCTTTAACATTGCATTAAACTCTGATTTGCCAATTTCTTAACGATCAGGTGCAAGGCGCCTCTGCCTAAAAGAGTTTTTTTGGGTCTGGAGTGGTATTAATACAGTGCACAGTGTCATGACATACCTTGTGTGGTGCACCTGGATGACTCATAATACCTGGAAACTCTTCCAGTAATTCGGCATACTCGCTGCCTGTGAATTGTACAGTTTGCATTGGTGACATCTGGAACAGACGATAATGCGCCAAGACGTTGGATCCAATTATGGGTTCCATCACATCTGATACAGTAAAATTCTACATGAAGGTGCAGCGCAAGCTCAAATCCAGTTCTGTATGTCGCTATTGTTGAGTTATTGGTGGCCGAGAGGTGGAATAATGTACATGGTCGATACTTGTGAAACAGGGTCTGTGTGAAAATAGGTAAGTCTGATTTAGTGTCTATTAGCAATATCCGTCCAGTTTTTCTGTTTGTTATAAAGAGGCGCAAGGATGGTGAATGTCAATTGGGTGCGCCTACTTCTGACTGCCGTTGTCCTTTAACTGATAGGTGCACAACAAAGTGCATTTGTGTGCTTGGTCGCCAAAATTACTATGATACTAACACAGGACATGTTGTCAAGTGACTGCCATTGCTGATGTATGTATAGAGGAACATCTTTTGCTTCTAGACTTCCTGCAAAATATCCTCTAGCGTTTTGATTTGGTAGTAGCTCACCAATTTGTTTTGTCAGCACTTCAACCTTACTTTCTAGATGGTCGTAATCCGTATGCATGATCTCCGATGTGTTGCTGCAGGCTGCTACCATAGAACTGCATGAGGGCAGCACGGCACAATTGTGTCTTGGATTCTATTGGCCAGGTCCGCTAATGAACCCTGTGACACATCTGTCTGTGATGCTACAATAGATTTTATTTGATCCAGCAGTCGGCTGCTCCACAGAGTGAGAAAAAGTGTAACAGGTACTGTGTGAGCACCGACCTTGCTATGCAGACAGCTTTCAGTCTCCAATATCCTCCTGCATGAGCACTTGCCTCACTCGCTCTTCTTGTGAAGCTGATACTCTGAAGATTACCTCAATCTTAAGTCTTCCATATGAATCTGTCTCTGGAGGCATATCGGTGATCCAGCAGACTCACTGCACTAACGGGAACTTGCTACTATCCACAGTTACTCCCGAGAAAAGAAAGCTTGCCTTCTTGTAAAGATTCTAACTGTAATGTTCTCTAATTTCAGCTGGCTTATCACATCAGGGTCACCAATGTCGCAAAAATAGACACTAGTCTTGCGACCAAAATTAAAACATGTTTATAATTGATAATTTGTTTTCAACAAGGTATTGATTATGATCTATAAATTCCAGCACTATAGTATTATGACTTGTTAAAGGAAAACTTTTAATTCACTTGAGGATCAATTAAAGTTTTATTCGACTGTAAGAATAATGAAAAGATACAGTGGTGAATGAAGTCGGTAATTATTCAAGTTATTTTCTCATAGTAAAAAAAAGTTATAGAATGCCACATCAACGCAAAGAGAAGTCAATTGCGATGCTCCTGGCAGCTAGCGCGCAAACTCTCTTGATTGAGTTTATCGCTGCACCTCTGGTGGCCAGAGCTTGAACTCCGACCAAATCAGCTGATGGCTTCTCATTGGTTAGCTACAGTTCCATTGACTTATACGACACCTCAAATGAAGACAGCAACACAAATCATCATCCTTGTACAAAACCAATAGAATAACAACAATATTGAATACTTCAATTAACATATACGATACTTATAATCAAGGAAACAATACCAATTAACCCCTGCCCAAACACTATCAACATTAAAAGGGTATCACATACTTAAAAAACCTATAATAACCTCAAATGAAGACAGTAATCCCCCCCCCCTCTGTCCCGGGTAACAAACAAAAATTATCAAAGAATTCAGCCATTCCAAATGTTCTGACAATCTTCTTCACCACTATCACTGTTGTACTTTCACATTCGTTGGCTTCTCCAAGTAGCAACCAAATTGCAGCCTCCCAACCTAGCCTAAACATATGGCTATGCTACAGATCAGTCTGTCTCCACAACCAGTTACTCACTTTTCACATTTGATGGCTTCGACAAAAGCAATAATCACACTACACCACCTACATGCAACACAGTATCTTGCCAATCTACACAATATGAAAATGCTGCTGAAAATCTTCCTAACAATGAACTGAACTTCACACAAATATACTCAACTACCACCAAGAGAGCAATAGAAACTACACTACAAAAAGTTAACAAAACATGTCCCAGCGTAAAAAAACTCCAACACATAAAATAAACCACACACATACACACATAATTACCCTGGCATCCCACACCAAAACATCAATTAGCATCATTGGTTGCTGACATCACCTACAACACCAAACATAAGAAGAATTTTTTTGTGGCCAATTTAGTCTCTCCCCACTGCAACATGCGGGTCATTTATAAGACGCGATTCCACCCATCAACTTTGACCCATGATGTCATCACAGTGCGTTAGTTTTGAATTGTGTGCATGTTTGTAGAAGGCATGAGTGAGTATGTGGTGGCTGAGTTAAAGACAACAGTTTGTTTACAAACACAACAGAGCTGGCAGATAATCCAAACAAATTCTGGTCATATGCAAAGTACACTAGCAGCAAAACACAAACAATACCTTCACTACGAGATAGCATTGGTAATACTACCGATAACAGTACTGCTAAAGCAGAATTGCTAAACACAGCTTTCCGAAATTCTTTCACCAAAGTACACAAAGTGAACACTTCAGAATTCGAACCAAGAACAGCTGCCAGCATGCGAAATTTAGATGTAGATGTTCCTGGAGTAGTAAAACAACTTAAGTCACTAAACAAAAATAAATCTTCCAGGACAGATTGTATACCAGCTCGATTCCTCTCTGAGTATGCTGATGCAAAGCTCCATACTCATATATCATATACAACTGATCACTCAGCAAAAGAGCTGTACCCAAAGACTGGAAAGCTGCCCAGGTAATTCCAATATTCAAGAAAGGCAATAGGATTGCTCTCCAAACTTACAGGCCCATCTCATTGACGGCTATTTGCAGTAGGATTTGGCAAAATATACTTTGTTCAAACATTATTAACTACCTCGAGGAGAATGACCTATTAACCAATAGTCAACATGGATTCAGAAAGTAACGCTCTTGTGAAACACAGCTTGCCCTTTACGCACGTGATGTGATAAGTACCATCAACAAGGGATTTCAAATTGATTCCATATTTCTGAATTTCTGGAAGGCTTTTGACACAGTACCTCACAAGCAGCTTCTAATGAAATTGCATGCTTATGGAATATCACTCCAATTGTGCAACTGGATTCACGATTTCCTATCAGAAAGGACACAGTTCATAGTAATTGACAGTAAGTCATTGAGAAAACAGAAGTGATATCTGGCATTCCCCAGGAAAGCGTTATAGGTCCCTTACGTTTCCTTGTGATTATAAACAATTTAGGAGACAATCTGAATAGCTCCCTTAGACTGTTCGCGGAAGATGCTGTCATTTATCGGTTAGTAAAGTCAACAAAGGATCAAAAGCAACTGCAAAGCGATTTAGACAAAAGTTCTACATGGTGCGAAAATTGTCAATTAACACTAAATCATGAAAAGTGTGAAGTAATACACATGACCACTAAAAGAAATCCACTGAGTTCAGTTACACGATAAATCAGTCAAACCTTAAGGACGTAAATTCTACAAAATATCTAGGAGTTACAATTACGAACAACTTAGACTGGAGAGAATTGTGAGAAAGGAGAATCTATGCCCCCTGGAAAACTCTTTTGCTTAATTATTTATGCTCCTTTATTATTATTATTATTCCTTGTCTGTTAATTAATGTGTGATATTGTTTTATTGTGCTGAGGTTAAATAAATCGTTACCATCAAGAAGCGGCTTGTTAAATTACTATGCTAACAGGTTATGGGCCCAGTCTATATAATATTCTTCAGAAAAAATATGAGATATTAATCGGCCTACGGAAATTAGCGGTGCGCGGCAATTCGCAACGAAGTAATTGCTAATACTATGATATCTGGAAATTACAATTCATTGCCTCCAATTGAAAAATTAATAGGAAGAGAAATCTACAGTATGTGGCAATTTGCTATGTGAACTTATCTTGAAGATGAACAATTATGGAAACACATCAGTGGTGAAATAACGGATGCAATTAAAGTTTGCACAGCAAGAGCCAAAATTATTCTCTCCATTCATACGTCAATATATGTTCATTTTACAAGATACATCTACGGCGAAAGAAGCATGGGACAAGCTAAAGCAATTTTACGAGGATTCTGGCCTCTTCAGACGCGTTGGTTTATTGAAGACACTGCTGACAACCAGATTAGAGAATTGTTTGTCGGTAGAAAAATACGTGTCGAAGATAATTAGCACATCACAAAAATTAAATGGATTAAGATTTGAAGTTAAAGAAGAATGGATTGGCTGTGTTTTACTTGCAGGACTTCCAGAGGAATATAAACCTATGATCATGAGCTTAAAAAATTCTAACTTGCCGATCACAGGAGACAGCATAAAAAATAAGTTACTGCAAGAAACAAAAGACGACGTCTGCAGTAAACTGTCAGGTAGTGACGCTGCCCTGCAAGCCAGCAAGAAAAAGAATGATGTAATATTAAAAAAAAGTCCCCAGTGCTATAACTGCAACAAGTTTGGGCATCTGGCGAAAAACTGTCGCTGCAAGAACTAGAACAATGACGAAAAAAAATCAGCCAAGACGGTAAGCTACCAGACGTTCTTCACAGCCGGAATCACAAGTAAAGATACACGGACTGAATGGTACGTAGACTCAGGTGCGTCAGCGCAAATGTCGACATATCCATGTGAGAAAAGTGATATTAAAACAGTGGTAGGCTTGCGAGTTGTAGTAGCAAATAATACAAACTTACCTGTAAAAGGAATAGGATCTTCTTTTTTAAATGTTGTCACAGAAGATAAGAAAGCTAGAGTTATAGTAGAGGATATTCTGTATGTGCCTGAGCCAAATACAAACCTGCTATCTGTTAGTAAAATTGTAGAGAAAGGTCATTCGATTTTATTTGACAAACAAGGTTGCCGTATATATGACACATCAAAAAATGTGGCTGCTAGTGCATCTTTAGCAAATGGAATGTACTGACTAGATCAACCATATGATCGAAATTTTGAGGCAAGATCGGTACTGCAGTCAAATAGTGCAGAATTATGGCACAAAAGACTAGGACATCTGCATTCTGATGCAATGCATGCACTTCGCAATGGCCTAGCTAACGGTATTTCATATCAGGGTACAGTAAATACTCCATCTGCAATTTGTTTAGAGGGTAAACAAGCAAGACTTCCTTTTTCAAGATCTAGCTCAAGAACAACTGAAATTCTTGAACTAGTACATTCTGATTTAGGTGGGCCTATGCAGACTAGGTCAATTGGGGGAGTCCAATACTTCCTTACCTTAACTGATGTTTATTCCAGGAAAGTTTTTGTATATACTCTCAGGAATAAAACACAAGTACCACAGCTTATTTGAGATTTTAAAAACCTAGTTGAACGGCAAACTGGAAAAAGGATTTGCACTCTACGCACTGATAATGACACAGAATGTGTGAATAATAATATGATAACAGACAAGAAGGGATCCGACATCAGACAACAGTGCCTTATTCACCAGAACAAAATGGAGTAGCTGAGCGTTACAATCGTGCTATTGTACAAAAAGCAAGATGCCTGCTTTATGAAGCAAATTTACCAAATAAATTCTGGGCAGAAGCAGTCTCTGCTGCAGTTTACTTGATTAACAGGTCTCCAACCAAGACACTAAAAACCAGAACCCCAGAGGAATCTTGGACAAAGAAGAAACCAGGTCTTAGACACCTTAAAATATTTGGTAGCAAGGCCTATGTTCACATTCCAAAAGCAAAATGGGACAAGAAAAGTATCGAATGTATTTTGGTAGGATACTGTGAAAATTCAAAAGCATACAGGCTTTTTGAACCGAATTCTAGAAAATCTTAAAAACAAGGGATGCTGTTTTTGATTAAAGTACCTCTAGACAGTATAAAGAACGAATAGAATCACAGGAACCTACCTGGCTGGTTCTCTCACTGACAGAGAAGAAACAAAATTATGAAATAATTACAACTGAATTAGAAGAAATTGAACCCAAATCTGAGACATTCAGAAGTAGTGCTAGCGATTCAACTAATACTAGCTGCAATCAAGAATCAAATTCAAAAGCAAATAATGATAATGAACCTCCACAGAAATTTGAGCCAACTCAAAAGTCATCCAGAATTCCAAAGCCGAAGAAAATGCATGACTTCATTACTTATCAGGTTGAACAGTCAACTGACTCTGATCCTTTGTCACTTGAAGAAGCAATGATATCAGACAATGCTGAAGATTGGCTGAAGGCAATACAAGATGAAATACAATCTTACAAAGAGAACCACACATGAGAGTCTGCTGTTTTACCTTCAGATAAGAAACCAATAAGTGCAAAATGGGTGTTTAAAACAAAGAAAGATTTGCAAGGAAAAATTGTACACTACAAAGCACGGTTAGTAATAAAAAGTTGTGCACAGAAGCAGGGCCTGGATTATGATGAAACATATGCACCTGTTCTAAGATATAATTCACTGAGATATTTATTTGCTTTGGCTGTTAAACATGATCTTGACATTGATCACCAAGATGTTATCACAGCATTCTTACAGGGTGACTTACATGAAGAGATTTACATGAAAATTCCAGAAGTAGATCCAGTTACAAAGACAGTGAAATATACTGGTATTAAAAGACTAAGAAAGGCAGTATACGGATTGAAGCAAGGTAGTCGCTGTTGGAACTTAAAGTTAGACAGTGCACTGTTAAGTCTTAATTTCAAAAGATCAACAGCTGATCCTTGTATCTATTACAAACATTCAGATTCAGACATTGTAATAGTTGCAGTATATGTAGATAATATGCTCATCTTTAGCAACAATTCAAGAGAAAAAAATATTTTTTAAAAACAAATTAAAAGAAAAATTCAAGCTAAAAAATCTTGGTGAAGCTACGAACTGTTTAGGTATCCGAATTACACAGAACTGAGAACAAGGTTATTTGTGGATAGACAAGGCTCACTATGTGGAACAAATTCTTGGCAGATTTAACATGGAAAAGTGTAACCCAATCTCTACACCACTTGACAGTAACCAAGTGCTCACTCATAATATGAGTCCAAAGACACAACAGGAGAGAGAAGCAGCAGGGAGTTTAATGAATGCTCAGTTAGGAGCAAGGCCAGATATAGCTTATTCAACACGAATTGTCAGCCGTTTTTGTAATAATCCAGGAGTACCACACTGGCATGCAGTCAAAAGAATCTTCAGGTATCTGAAAAGTACTAAGGATATGAAACTGTTGTTTTCTAAAAAAGAGGACTACCACATAGTAGACAACTGTGATGCAGATTGGGCTGGAGATTCTGAAGACAGAAAATCAACAACAGGATATTTGTTTAAATCTCAGGGAGCAGTGATACGGCAAAGTAAGAAACAGCCAACAGTAGCCTTATCTACAACTGAGGCAGAATATATGGCTCTGACTTCAGCATGTCAGGAGGCCCTATGGTTTCAAAGATTAGACAGTGAAATATCTCCAAGTCCCAAGAAGGAGCCTATCAAGCTACTATGTGACAACAGAGCAGCAATTGAATTATTGAATACTAGTGGTTACAAGAGCAGAACAAAACATATAGACACATCATTTTATAAGGGAAAAATAGAATCAGCTCAAGTTAGAGTAATGCACATACCTTCAGATCAGATATGATGACAAAATTGTTGACAAAGGCTCAGCATCATCTCCTCCTACTGGTTTTTGGAATGCAGATGTAGTTTTATTTCTGTTTGTGGTATTTTTTTTTCCAGGCATAATTCTAGTGGGGGTGTGAGAAAGGAGAATCTATGCCCCCTGAAAAACTCTTTCGCTTAATTATTGATGATAAATTCTTGTTTTGAAGATAAGCAACTATTTTATTTTTCTTTAAAGGAGTACACACTAACATTTCCTTTCAGTTACAATATGCATTACAAAGAAACAACAGACAACTAACTAAAGAGTAATTACTATGTACAGCATTATTACTTCATGGAACATATATAAAAGCACTTTGCACAACATATAACAAGACATAGAAAAATAATTCTCAACATTCTCCTCCTTAATTATTTTTCTTCTTAGTTCTTCAAACACTTTATGAGTCAGTGGTTTTGTCAGTATATCAGCACGTTGACTTGAACTTTCCACATGTTTCAGTTTTACAGTCGTTCCAATATGTTGTTGAATAAACTTTTGTGGAATGTCAATATGTTTCTTGCCTCTTGTTATTTTTCCTTCATATGTGTTCTTCAACATATGTATGGCAGCCTGATTGTCAATGCACAGTTCTGTCAGTTCATTCAAACCAGAAATTTCAAGTTCTTGACCAAGGCACCGTATCCAACATATATCATCGATTGAAGAGACAGCAGCTCAATATTCTGCTTCAGCAGTTGAAGTTGCCACAAGATGCTGCTTTCGAGCATACCAGACAATGGGTCCTCCTCGCATGATAAGAACTCCGCTAGTGGAGCATCTAGCTGAGATATCATCTCCATAATCAGAATCAGCATAGGCAAGCAATGTTCAACCTCCATCAAAGAATATACCAAACTTTATTGTTCCTTTCAGGTACTGAAAAATTCGTTTTACCATCATCCAGAGACTAACCATTGGTTTATTATTAAATCTACTTAGGTAATTGACAGCAAAACTGATGTCTGGACGAGATATTGTTGCAAGATACAGTAGACTCCCAATAGCTTCTATATATGGTTCATTGCTTTCCAGTGGTGCATCATTAACAAGATTCTCTTTATCTGTCACCATTCCACGCTCAATAGGTGTAGCTACTGGATTCATATCATCAAACTTAAACTGTTTTAAGATTTTCTTTGTATACATAGACTGATCTACAAAAATTCCCTGTGAACTTATTTTAATTTCCATGCCAAGATATGATATTTGATTATGAAATACTCTGTCAAATGTTATTTCAAACTTCTGAGTCAGCTTGTTCAACACTTCAGTGATGCTGTCTGTCTTCCTTCCAATAACTAGCCCATCATCAACAAACAAGGCTATAATGATTCTTCTGTCCTCATTATAGTAGATACAAGGATCATCATCAGTGTTAACAAATCCTAATGTCATTAGATAATATGAGAATTTCTCATTCCTGTTCTTTGGAGCTTGTTTTAGGCCGTATAAACTCTTCTTCAATTTACAAACTCTATTTGTACCATCATTGAATCCATCAGGTTGGTTCACATAGATTTCCTCCTGCAGAACGCTGTATAGAAATGCTGTCTTTACATCAAAAGTTATTATTTTCATTTTATTTGTAGCTGCAAGACTAAGAAGAAGTCTAATTGATTCGTAACATGCTACAAAGCTAAAGGTTTCTGAATAGTCCAGTCCTCCTCCTTGCTCAAAACCTCTTGCAACTAGTCTGGCTTTGTAACGTCCGTCTTGATTTTTACGTAATACCCAGCGACAGGTTAAAGATTTTACATTCTTTGGAAGTTCTACAAGTGTCCAAGTTTTCAATTTTATTAGGGATTTGTATTCATCAGACATTGCTTTGTACCAATTTTTGTCTTTCAAGGCATTTGAAATCGAAATGTCTTCAACTTTGTCTATCATCCAAATTTTGCATTGTTATTGCGTTGCACAATATCCATTTCGTAGTCTGAAAATCTAGCAGGCTGTCTAAGATTTTGTCGATCACGTAGTTTTGGTGGCGAGACTCTATTTTGTATTTTATAATCAGATGACACGCTGCACTCTTCAGAGTCATCAGACAGTGAATCATTAGATATCAGGTTTCCTTCTGGATGCTGGTACTCTATTTCATTTCTCCTTTCTCCTGTGAAGGTTTTTACTACAGTAGCTTCTTCTTTATCTTCTGTTCTTTCGTCAAATATGACATTGTCAGAAGCAACAACGTCCATTTCATCAGGTAGATATATTCTGTAACAGGGCGAATCCAAATCATAACCAACAAAGATCCCCTTTTTCGATTTCTTTTCAGTCTTTGTTCGTTTATGATCTTCGATCAAAACATAGCAGTCACATCCAAAACTTCTCATTTTAGTGAGATCTATTCTTCCTCCAAACCACAATTCAGCAGGACTTTTTCCTTTTACTGAACTTCTTCCAGTTTGATTTAACGTAAAGAACGCATAATTTATTGCTTCGGCCCACAGATTCTCATTTAGCTTTCATGCATGTATTGCCGATCGTGCAGACTCGACAACAGTGCGCATATCTCTTTCAATTCTTCCGTTTTGTTGAGGAGTGTATGTGTTGGTCCTGATGTGAAAAACTCCAAGTTCATCTAGTAGCTTTTTAGTGACAGCATTCTTGATTTCGGTTCCGTTGTCAGACTTTAAACATTTTACTTTCTTGCGAAACTGATTTTCTACCATTTTCATGAAAGCTTCTAATTTGGCAACAGCTTCATCTTTCATCTTGAGAAAATAAACAGTTCGGAAATGGGAAAAATCATCTTTAAGCAACAGAAAATACTTTGCTCCTCCTAACGACATGAGATTCATTTCACACAAGTCAACATTAATTACATCCAGGGTATTTTCAGCGATCTTCGTGTTTGTCGGATGAGATTTGTGATGTTGTTTGCCGTAGATACAACCAACACAAACATAATCATTCCAGTCATCAATAAAATCAATGCCATTTCTATTTAGTACGTCTGTAACATATGCGACATTTTGATGTGCTAATTTTTCATGCCACTGTTTAATTGAAATTGCTGTCGTACGTTTGTTGACTTTGTAAGAAATAACATTTTGTACAGCTGTTGCTCGCACCTGCCTATTGCCAAAGTTTCCAGATCGTCAGCAGTTTTGAAAACTGAAATGTCTGCATTTGCACTCTGAACATAGCCCTTATGTAAAACTTGTGAAACATAAAATAAATTAGAGTTTATATTTGGCACATATAAAACATTCTCCAAAACTATGTCATAGCACTGTTCTCCGTCAAACGCCTCTAATTCAATGTCTCCCACTCCAATACCTTCTAATTCAGTAGGATGACCAATCAAAACTTTCATACAATGATCTAATTTTACATAATTTATTAACCAGTCCTTTCTAAATGCCATGTGTTGCGTGGCACAACAATTTCGATACCAAGTATTTTCTCGATTTGACTGCAAATTTATTTCATTTATATTGGCAATAGATAATCCAACATTGACTAATGCTTTACGTTTAAAACCTTTTGATTCTTTGCTGTCAAGTTTTTCGTTTGTCTCATTTCTGTCTAATGTTACATTTGGACATTCCCTTGCAAAATGACCCTTTTGTTTGCAGTTGTTGCATGAATAATTGTCCCTACAGTATGCTAAATATTTGGCAGAAGTTATATTTCTTTACAAACCCGTTTTTGTCGCATTTAAAACATTGAACTGTAGGCTTTTCCTGCTGACTTGCTTTGACAAAACATTTGTTTTGTTTTGAGACAAGAGCATTTTGACACGTGTGACTGTTCTGACTCATTTAATCTGTCTTCTTCCAGGCACAAGCATTCAAATAGTGTGTCAATTTTTGTGTTAGAAGCTGCTACATTATCCCATGTAGTAAAGAAGTGATGAAGTTTAGGCGGTAACATTCCGAGAATACGCGACATAATCCAGCTCTCTTTAACAGCTTCGCCTTCTGCCGCTAAATCCTCCGCATATTCTTGAATCTGCATACAGTTCTGAATAACTGACTTACTAGTATCGTATTTGTAACTAAAGAAATTTCTCTGTAAACCTTCAATTGTTAAATCTGACTTCCTGCCATACAGCGTTTCTAACTTTTTAAGCATTTGACTAGCAGACTTGCAATTTTCTTAGCTATGTTGCTACTGACATTCAAACCTATAAAAATTTGCGTTTCATTATCTTTCTCGATCTAAGACTTTACATGTTGTTCATTTTCTCCTCCCGTTGGTGTAACTTCCTGTCCAGTTGCTACTGAATACAACTTTTTCGACTTTAGTGTTAAGTCTAGTTTAAATCGCCAAGAGACTTAATTGACATTTCCGTAATGATCCTCTGATAATAGTTCCAGTTGTGACTTAATAGAATCCATTTATAACAGACAAATTTACTATCAGTAAACTTAATAAACCCAAATAGCTTTTCTGACTGAACTTTGAAATTAACAAATTAATTCCAGATTTTTAATTCACTGAAACAGACTTCCCAGCTGACGATACTTTTGACCATATACTGATATGCAAAGCATCACTGACCTGATTGTTTGCTCGGTAATTTCCAAGTATGCTTGCAATCGAAGTAGGTCCGCCTGGATCGATACATATCGAAAGTGCTACTCTAAATCGATTACATGGCTATAGACGCGCTACTTATGAGGTGTCTGTAGCACGGGAACGAATTTTATCGGTTTATGTTGTCGTGAGTGCAGTCAAAGCTAAACAAACGTTAAAAGAATTGTCATACAATGTAGTGACTGATTCGATGAACTCTTCTGAAGATATTCTGCAGCGATTTATTTTGCGATGAAAGTGGTACCTACAATTTTTATTTCTCTACACCAATAAAACAGATGGTGTTCTTGGATATAGATATACTGTATGTTTAACAAACGCTTATTTCAAATTACATTACAATGTGTATAATTAGAGCATTCAATAATTTTCTACGAAAAGTAACGATTTCCGAATATATTGTTACATAGAGCCTCAATTAGCATCAACGACAGTTGGAGCAATGACATTTACACTGCAATTCATCAACAATCACTAAGCAATTTATTACGAATGTTTTAAAATTCAGTTATAAAAACTTTCGTGTCAGCGCATCTTTACAGTACCACTCCTCAAAATTATTTGTACGAACTTACACATTCGTAAACATTCAGATTTTGTCACCTCTCACTTCAATGTCCATGAAATCGATTTAGATTTGACCTTTCGATATATATCGTTTCAAGCCGGGTTGCATTGATTGCAAGCATTCTTGGAAATTACCGTACCGTGTGCTCCTTAATAATAGCTGACAAATAGTTACGTATCTTATTTTCTGCTTGCGTGTATCTGGGCCCATAACCTGATGATAAATTCTTGTTTTGAAGATAAGCAACTATTTTATCTTTCTTTAAAGGAGTACACACTAACTTTTCCTTTCACTTACAACATGCATTACAAAGAAACAACAGACAACTAACTAAAGAGTAATTACTATGTACAACATTATTATTTCATGGAACATATATAAAAGCACTTTACACAACATATAACAAGACATAGAAAAATAATTAGTTCTCAACAGTTATTTATGCCCCGTTGTTATTATTCATTGTCTGTTAATTAATGTGTGTGTGATATTGTTTTGTTGTGCTGAGGTCAAATAAATCGTTATCATCAAGAAGCGGCATGTTAAATTATTTAAATTACTCTGCTAACAAGAACACACAGAAAATATTGTGGGGAAGGCGAACCATAGGTTACGTTTCACTGGCAGAATGCTTCGAAGATGCAACAGCTCCACCAAAGAGACTGCATACATCACACTTGTGCATCCTCTCCTGGAGTAATGTTGCCCAGTGTGAGACCCTCACCAGGTGGGATTGACGGAGGACATTGAGAAGGTTTAGAGAAGGGCTGCTCATTTTATCACATTATAGGGGGAAAAGTGTCATGGAAATGTTGCACGATTTGAGGTGGAAATCGTTAACATAATGACGTTACTTGTTGCGCGAGAGCTATTTGTGAAATTGTAATCTCCAACTTTTACTTCTGAATGTGAAAATATTTTACTAGCACGCACCTACATAGTGAGACATAACCATCCCAATAAAATAAATCAAATCGAAAATTAAATGATTTAGGTATTCTTTCTTCCCGCAAGCTATTAGAGAATGGAACGGTAGAGAAAGGTTATGAAAGTGGTTAATGAACCCTCTGCCAGGCACTTAAATGTGATTTGTATAATACATATGTAGATGTAGATCAATATTTTGTGTTTAAAAAGTGATCTGTAGCTTCTCTCTGATGGTAAGGTATAGGTTAACAGAGAGTTTGTCCCCCCCCCCCCCTTATGTGATCCCAGAAGGTGTAAATTTTTGGGCTGAGAACTGTGATCGATGATACATTCTGTTATCTGTAATTTACGAGGATAACTACAGATAATTTATTATTTACAATTCAGAAGTATTAAGATATCCTGTATAAGGGTTTCCCAACGAGTTGATGACATCAAGGGTCAAAGCAGACAGGTGGAATCGCACTGTAAAATATTGCCCATCACGCATGAAGAAGGAAACTTATTTGTTACATCTATCCTTACAAAAACATGAAATTATAGAAGTGTGAACTAAATCAGAAGTATCAAGCTATTAAAACGCATAGTAACGCACACGTGACAAAACAACTTCAAGAGAAGCAAAAACACCACACGAATATGAAGAATGTCACACACCATACGGACATTACAATAAATACACTGCCAAACGCCTACTCAATCTGCATATAATAATTTCGTATGGCTCAGTGGCCTAGTGTAAGTCTTTCAAGTGGATGCCACTTCAGCGACTTGCATGTCCCTAGCCTACCCCAGTTATCCAACAAGGGAAACGGGACTTACAGCTTAACTTGGAATCTGAATGATATGTTGTTTGTGCGACTCCTCACATCATTGAGAGGTGAAGGCTGGGTTAAAACGAGGACTGAAAAAATCGAGGTCCGACCGTGTTTTGAACCCGCGCCCTTTCGATTTCCAGTCGAGCCTTTTACCCCGCGGCATGCACAACATCTGTAAACACATAAAACTCAAAATTATCACGCAACAATGACGTCACAACACAAGCCGACGTCAAGGGTCAATGGTATCCCTGTGTTCAATTGGACCTAAATCAGTTTTAATGCGGATAATTTTTACTTCTGAAATGGCATTTAATGTTTTCAGCAAATTGTCCTATATCATTGGGAGACTACTGACGGCGAAGTGAAATTATAATTAGAAAGCACTTATACACGTATATTTTACTATTACTTTTAATATACTTTTTGGATGAGTTCTTCTGGGTAACAAGCATTCAATTAATGATCATTGCACGCTTAAGTTAGTCGTACTTTCACTGACATTTCTCATAAACAACAGCGAAAATAAATGACTTACTGAACTATGATTGAATGATGCTGAAGATCGTCAGTAGTCTGCAGTATTGCCATTAGTTCGTCCTTGTGTTTGCAAATGGCATACTCTTGAAAGGTTTCTGTAACAGCAAACATCCGCTATTGTAGCCTATATCAAATATAGCCGAGAATTAAACGTTGATACAATGGTTGATTACGAACCTTTAATTTGTTCGTCTGTCACAGACGGCATGCTGTTAACGAAGATACACGTTATTGCCAAACAAAATCACTAATCATTTTTTGATGAACTTTACTGCAACACAAAATGTTACTTGTTTGTTTATGTTCTCGTTCCCGCGTTCTTTCGAACAACAAAGCACTTCGGAGTTTACAGGCTAGCCAAATTCGCGTCGCTAAACTTAATGTTATTACTGTCACTTCGAGAGTTTACTCACAACAGGGGAAATACTCTGCACATGCAATCTTTCAGCTTTATGATCAATACAAACATTTTCGTATAAATGCGTAGCATTAAACCTTTTGACAATGTTATAGAATATACAATATTACAACAATTACGTTAACTAGTTACTTCTATTACCTAAGAAGTTACTTAAGTGAATATGAAAATTATGCCTCTCCAACATACGCCTGGAAAATCTTTGTGATAGTACTTTGTTTGTAGGCAAAGATGTGAAACATAACCTGTTTATTCGTCTGGTGTAGTGCAAAGATAATTTGACGTTTAGGATAGAAGTCAGTTTTCATTATAGCGTGAGGCGTGTGGGGAGTGAAGGATGATAAGGTATTAGTAATAGGAAGGTAAGATTAAAGCCAAGATGGCTGAGTTTGTGAGGGGTGGACCGGCGACGGGGATAATTCTACCGAAAGAAAAGCTTCAGGGTTCTCCTAGCACAGGGAGCGATGAAGGACACGACGGTGCTATTGGGGAGGAGTTCGATCCTTTTTTGGGAGACGCTGAAGAAGCTGAGGGTGCTAATGTGTCAACGGTAGTAGCACCTCCTGAAAATTTGTGAGTGATAAAATTTGTTAGAGATTTGTCGCACGAAATTACAAGGTTGTGTTTGTGACTGTTTGTAAGTCATCCTCTGTTTATCATGAAAGGCAAAAAAATTCCGTGTTTTACAGATGGTACCACGGACGGCTTGATCGGTATACGGCCGAAGAACGTCTGTGGCAAGCAGCAAAAATGGGAAGTTATCTTGTTCGTGAAAGTGACAGAAAACCAGGATCGTATGTGTTGTCGTATCTTGGTCGAACCGGAATCAATCACTTTAGGTAACCGCCTTTCAGATATAGCAACGGTCTGTCTAATAATATTGACGCAAACTAATGAATTGGGTTTCTTTTTAAGGATAACTGCTGTCTGTGGTGATTTCTACATCGGTGGTAGACAGTTCGATTCACTGTCTGATCTCATAGGTTACTATACTAGCTGCTCAGACCTTTTGAAACGTGAAAGGTTAATGCATCCAGTTCCTCCACCTGAACCAGTAAACGACAAGAAGAGAATTGTTGCCATTTTACCATACACCAAAATGCCAGACACTGATGAGCTGAGGTGAGTATGCTCAAAGAGTGATCACAGAATTTCATAACAAGCATGTTATATTATGTGCAAACACATTTTTAATCTGACATGCATGTAGGCCTGTTGACATGCACTATTTTGGTGTGTAGCCTATATTTCAGATCGCCTAGTCTTTGATTGTAAATTTTCTCCCCTCCCCTCGTGTGTGTGTGTGTGTGTGTGTGTGTGTGTGTGTGTGTGTGTGTGTGTGTGTGAGAGAGAGAGAGAGAGAGAGAGAGAGAGAGAGAGAGAGAGAGAGAGAGAGAAATTAGCTTGCACAGAGAGATTTATTATTTATATGTATACACAAATTGAACACTTTTTGATGTAAGTTAATAAAAGAGCTAAGTCTCAGAAACATGGTTGTTTAGTTTGAGGTGCTAGAAAATTATCCAGATCTCATTCTTCAAATCAAATGCTTCATATATTCTCCCAAGTATTACATCTTTACAAACCAAAGACTAAAGGTATATCTAATTGGCCCCACAAACATGACTCCTGATCGGCTGCCTTTAGTTGCAACATCTACTCGTCAAGCACCAGTTGCAGACTCACAAATTGTACTTTAACCATGAGCTAAGATGGTAGAACAGCTGAGGTTGCTAAATGTGTAGTCACTAAAAATGTTGGGTTTAATTTTGATTGCGGGAAACCAACATGGCATTTAAACATAACATGCTTTACCTTAACCAATTTTCTTTGCTTTTCCAGCACCCAACCAAGTTGTTGCCTCCCAATCAACATAATCGCTAGCTACACAACAGATCGGCTTATCACTTAGCTGTTAATCTAATTTTCATTTTCTGGCTACCAGTTTACTGCCACAAAAGCAGAGGTATTGCCAACATGTGCAGTATACAGCATACAAGAGCAGTGCACTGCATGGTAAGCTCATGAGACCTTAGTTGTTTTCTGTCTTTGAACTAAGTCCTCACTTTCCCTCCCCTTAGTCTTCCATACAAGAAGATGCCTAAAGTGTGTACAGCTTTATTGCTATGCAAAGAGCCAATGACATTTAAAGATGTAATGATATGAAGCATAATATTTTGTTTATAATTACAGATGCAGTTGGCAGTTGTAGGGATATATCACAGCTATCATTACACTGTGAAAACACTCCTACCTTGAAAGCTGACAGTTGTCAGTTAGTGAGGCCAATAAATGTGAAAGCCAAGTAAAGATTGTTGAAAAACGCGTTGACATGAAACTAATTAACAGAAATATCTGAAGCTTTGGGGTCAAATCTAGTGTGGATACCACACATCAGCTTTGACAAATGTCATATTTCTTATGCCTATCGCAGACAATAACATTTATGCTTTTTCTTTCACTGAAAACATTGTATTGACGACAGAAAAATAATCTTTTCAGCTGATATGGTTTGTCAGTATCTTTAGAATTGACAAAGTTCTTACATATGTCATTTTTCAGTTACCGATATCACCTCTTTCAAACTTCACATAGCAAAATTTGTTGGCCATTTATAGGACGCATTTCTACCTGTCAGCTTTGACTCGTGACATAGCGTGGTAGTTTCGAGGTGCGTGTGTGTTTGTAGAAGGCAAGAGTGTTGTGGGTGGTGGCTGAGTTGTTTAAAAAGTGATCTGTATCTCCATGATTTGTGATCAATGGTGCATTCTGTTATCTGTAATTTACGAGGATAACTACATATTGTATAGCCTATTATCTACAATACAGAAGTATTAAGATATCCTATATACAGGTTTTCTGTTGTGTTGATCATGTTATGGGTCAAAGCAGATGGGTGTAATGGCATAGTAAAATATTGCCAAATTTTTTGCTGTTAGTAATTTCTTATGTAAAGACATATTTTGTTGTTAAAACACAGTACCAGTTTTTCATATTTTTAGTTCAGAATTATAGTAGGTATTAGTATCTAGACGTTATCCACATAAATAGTCTAGTTACCGCGGGTCAAATCTAGTCTCCAATACCGCTTTGAACTATGATGTCATGTTCTATGTCATTCCGTCCCGCGTGTGGTTTAAATACTGGTACTCAATGTTGACGTGACTGATATTTTTGAAGACACCCTAACTGTCTTTGAACTAAGTCCTCACTTTCCCTCCCCTTAGTCTTCCATACAAGAAGATGCCTAAAGTGTGTACAGCTTTATTGCTATGCAAAGAGCCAATGACATTTAAAGATGTAATGATATGAAGCATAATATTTTGTTTATAATTACAGATGCAGTTGGCAGTTGTAGGGATATATCACAGCTATTATTTAAAGTTATCTGTAGTGTAGCCTTAAGGAGGTTAGGTATAGGTTAAACAAGATTTTTTTGCATTAAGTGAGGGCGCGTGTTGCCCGAATCTCCGGTTCAGAAACACTCAATCGATTTACAGTTGTATGTTAGACATGAATATATCATTTCAGGCCATACAACTTCAAATGCAAGCTTTCTTTAAAATTACCTAACTATCAAATGTATTTTGAAGACGTGGTATTATTAAGTAGATTTGACCTATTTAGGTGAAATCTAATTACCGATGCCATGTTGTGGTATCATTAAGTAGATTTGACCTGTTGTTGTGGTCTTCAGTCCAGACTGGTTTGATGCAGCTCTCCATGCTACCTGTCCTGTGCAAGTCTCTTCATCTGAGAATACGTTCGGCAACCTACTTCCTTTTGAAACTGCTTACTATATTCGTCCCTTGGTCTCCCTCTACGATTTTTACCCTACATGCTTCCTTCTAATGCTAAGTTGACAATTCCTTGATGTCTCAGAATGTGTCCAACCAATTTATCCCTTCTCCTAGTCAGGATTTGACCTATTTAGGTTAAATCT